>CM065735.1:47702234-47711551 GCA_033310375.1 Conus canariensis | reverse complement strand
TACTGGCTCATCTGGAGGTCACATGATTACCTTCCCGGTCACTCACGGACATTGAAGACTCGGGGAAACCTTTAAAATTTAGGTGGTACTTTTTGGGGGTCTTTGGGAAGACACAGGATAAAACTCAAAAAACATTTGGGTTTGGCTCGAGGTCACAACGTTCTCGGGACGAATAAACGTTGGACCCCCTTTACCCAAAGTTTATGAATTTCTTCGTCTAGAGACCTCCGTTATGAACGTCGTTTACAAATGGGGCTGATCTGTTTTTTTTTATTTCAAACCCAAAAATTGTGTGGTCAAAAAAAAAGAAGAAAAATGTGGCCCGTCCCTGCTGTACATCCCCCCCCAAGGGGAGAAGCGTTGAATTTTCTTTGCTTTTTGTTTGAGTTTTTGTTGTTGTTTGTTCGTTTGTCTGTTTTCAGAGGAGAGCACGAATAACAAAAAATCCCTTCGTTTCTCTGACTTTTGCCCAAAAAATGTCATTTTTTGGAGAAATCTTGACAGGTTGGGAAGAAGCGTGCATCTCTTTTTTCGTCATTTTTTACTCCCAAACGTGGCTCCAGAATAACTTAATCATGTGCAGAACTGAACCATTCGAAATAGCGACAATGCGCTTTGTATTCATAGTTAAGCAAGAATTTGAATAACCTGGGTCAAAAAAACCGTAAGAGAGCCGCCCCAAATTTTTTTTATGGAAAAATAGAAGAGCAAGAGCTTTCAGTGAATATAAAAAAGGGGTCGCCTTTTTAAACCTTCTAAACCCCAGCAGTTTTCAAAAGCAAAAACTCACTAGGTAGTGGTCATTTGAATTTAAAAAGTTTATAATTATTTTGGAGGGGGACAATCGGGGAGGGGGGGGGTAACATGGAGATAAGGGCATGGTGCGGGGAAGGAAAGGGAAGGGTAAGGAGGGGAGGGTAATCCCGTGGTTGGACCACTCACTCCAGATCAAAAAACCCAAGGGTTTAAACAGGATCGGGCGTATGAGGAGCAGGTTGTGCCTTCTTTGAAACACATCCTCCCAAGTCCCCCCCAGCGTCAAAGGACACTTTTGGGTCCCCTTCAGAGATGGGCGGTTTTGTAACGGGTGGGGAGGAAAAGGGAGGCAGCGCTGTCTTTTAGGCTGGAGTCCAGAGATGTTAAGGTCTGTTAAATCCCTTTGTTTTTTCCCCAACGGGTCACCTGTAACCCTTTTAAACCCATTAGGGGGACCCGTATCCATGGGAATGGAAATCGCTGGGAGTTTTCGGGGCCCCGTTGGAGTTTGCGTTTTTTAGTTAAACCCCCCTTGTCGGGGGTTTCTTCGTTTTGGTTAGGGGGAGTATACATTCCGCCCCCTCTTCCTATCTTTCAGAGATGATTTTGTTTTGGGGTGGAAGGGGAAAAAAAATCATGGCTGAGCCCGATTTCCTTTTTTTTTTCATCTTCTTTTTGACCTTTAGTCCTCAAGGATAATATGACGTGAATGTTAAATGAAAAGAAGCTGATGTAGACAGCAGATTGTTTGAACGTCATCTCTGTTTTAAAAGAAAAGCTACTTTGCCACTGAATGAAACACACAAACAAATTTTAGGGATGAACAAAGGCGGTGCCATTCGGGTAAAGAGAAACAAGAGGAGGTAGGGTCTCCACTCCCACCTCCCCACCACCACCACCCACCTCTCACCGAGCTGAAATCCTTCCTCACTCTCTGCAATGTCTTGGGCCGACCATGAGCCTTAAAGACAGGCCTCCATTCCCACATGAGGACACATTCTAGCCCATGAACTGCTCGCCTACTCGTCTGTCAAACCAAATAGGGCTCAGCGTGACGTATTTCTTCCATATGCACTGATAGTATGGTATGTATGACCTTGATGTTCAGGGATCGTGTAGTACTACACTCTGTCTTGATGTGCATTGATAATGTAGTATGACACATTACCTTAATTCAGATGGATAATGTTGTGTGCCATATTACATTGATGCACGTGGGAAATGTAAAACTTCATGTTAATGTAATGTATATGGTATGATTTAATTTGATGTGCGTTGTACAAAACTATACAGTGCAACACAACACAAAGAACACAGCGCAGCAATACACCCCCATCACATGCAGTGTGTGTGTGTGTGTGTGTGTGTGTGTGTGTGTGTGTGTGTGTGTGTGTGTGTGTGTGTGCAGTTCTTGGGCACCATACCTTAGCAGTTTTACTTTCAGTGGGTGCTGTCAGTTCGGAGCAGCTGGGAGGCCCAGTGCTTCTCCGTCATGGCCGGCTTCGGGTCACTGCTTTTCGCCCTGCCGCCTTTTCTTGTGGGGGCCTACTCCACTGTGGCCGGTAGGTACAGGCTCACCCCGCAAAATCCTGCCACTGGGAGATTTTTTTTTTTATCCCTTTTTTTCTTTTTTCTATTTTTTCTTTTTTTTCTATTTTAATTCTTTTTGTTGTCCAACCTTCTGTGCAATCTCAAAGGCACTGCTCTCACATCGCTCATTCTGAACCCCCGTCCACAGCCACAGCCCGGGCCAGCCCGCTACAGCCCCGGTACCAGCAATCCACAGGGAGCAGTCAATATCAAGTCATCAAGAGGCAACTCACTGGAGGAGACACTGCACTGCCGCCGAGTCACTTTGGTTGTGTTCTTGAAATGACTCGGCGGCAGTGCAGAATAGAGAATATTTCTTGCATATCCATTTATTCTAAGCCCCGTTGTTAACCGAATAGATGGTCGGATCTTCCGTAGTCGTCTGGTTTATCAAAGCAAAGTCAGGCGTGGTGTTATCAACCAACTTAGTCCTTTTCGAATGTGTGTGTTCTGGTGGAAACTTGGAACAAATGTAAGTCGGGTAGGGTTAATATAGGAAATCTGAATGATTGCTGTCATTATTTGATTCGGTATCTCCCTCTCCCTCACCTTTCCCATCTCCTCTCTCTCTCTCTCTCTCTCTCTCTCTCTCTCTCTCTCTCTCTCTCTCTCTCTCTCTCTCTCTCCAGGGCTGGGTGGAAAAAAGCATGTGCAATTTGCTAATCTCATTACCCTGATACAATAACATTTCGTTCGATCGTTCGTTCTCTCTGTCATTCTTTCCCGATTCTGTTTTTTTTAACCTGTCTCTATCCCCTTCATCACCACCTCTAACAAGTGTCTCTGTCTCGCCTTTTTCTCTTCTCACATCTCTGTTCCTCTAAGAGAAAAACAACTGCATAAATCCTTTCATGCGTCGGCACCCTAATATGTCCAAACAGTTTGCTGCTCTTAGAGACCCGATGTGTCTATGTCGACCAGTCAGATTGCCTTTAATGCCCTGTAACAGATGAAAACAGAGGATGTGCATCAGTTCGTAGTCAATGAATTCTATCTTTGGGTTCTGACAACAGCAAAACTTGAGCATTCAGCTTGACTTTGGGTCAAAGACTCGATGAGAACGCGGTGTCTCCTATGTGTTGCCTAGCACGTATCGCTCAGCGCACTACACTCTGCGCAAGAAAATTGTCTGCCCTGTAGGCACTTTCAAGAGACATGTTCTCTGATCATACATAAACACTAGAGCCGTTCAATGAAAACAGTTTGGAGGGGTATCTTCTGTAACGTGCTATCTTTGACGACACGTGAACCATTCTGCACTTCTGTTAACACGGTTTGGGGAGGAGTATCTTCTTTAGCAGATTCTGTTTAATTACACTTAGGCACTAAAAAGGGATGTGGATACTCAGAATTGGTTACCTCCTTGAACACATTATTTTTGGTAGAACAGTGGCACCGGAACGAGATCGCCATGGCTTGTGGAACCCTCCCATGTGTGTGTGTGTGTGTGTGTGTGTGTGTGTGTGTGTGTGTGTGTGTGTGTGTGTGTGTGTGTTCGTGTGCACGTGCAACACAGTTGCTGACCTGGAGACCTCCTCCTCCTCCTGCTCCTCCTCCTCTTTCTTCTTCTACTTCTACTACTACTACTACTACTACTACTACTACTACTACTGATGATGATAATAATAATAATAATAATAATAATAATAATAATAATAATAATAATAATAATACTTCTCCTTCATCTTCTTCTCATTCTTCTTCTCCCCCCTCTCTCTCCTACTAGTTCAGCATTTTTTCTTTGTTTGTTTTACTCCTTCCTCCGTTTCCTTCATCTTCATCTTCTTCCGCACCCTCCACCCTCACCTCACCCCCTGTCTCTCTCTGTCTCTCTGTCTCTGTCTCTGTCTCTCTCCCTCTCTCTCTCCCTCTCTCTCTCTCTCTCTCTCTCTCTCTCTCTCTCTCTGTCCTTGTCCTTTTCTTTCTATATTTATTTTCTTCGGCTCTCCTTTCCCGTCGGCACACTACTACAGCTACGTTCATAATTCATCTGCATTCAGAATTGCTGAATAGCTGTCATTCTCAAGATGCAAACTATGAATCTTGATTAAGTAAAACAAACAAACAAACAAAACTGTTAGATGGTCGACACAACTCGGAGCTTTTACTTTATGAACTCACCCTCCACCTGCTAAAACGTGTGTCCTAGATGTCATCCAGTTCTGGTCAGCTGTTGCCTGATTTCAACGACGATCTGTAACGGAAAATGAGCGTTGACTGTCCAGGCCTTGAACGTTTGTTTGTGTCCTTTTGTCCCCAGATTGGTCGAATTGCAGCCTGACCTCTGGCCTTGACCCCGTCACGGCCAATCGGAGCAGTATGGTGCTACCCCTGACTTTGAAGCAGTTCACACCTGAGCTGGTGTCTGTCATAGGTATGATTTGAGTGTGTGGTGTGTGGTGTTAGTGTGACTGATTGTGTTGTGTCCGTTATCAGTTCGATCTGATTATTGCGTTGTGTCCGTTATCAGTTCGATCTGATTATGTGGTGTGTGATGCCAGTATGATTTTTACTGTGTTGTCATGTGCATGAATCTTTGTGAGTCTGTGTTATGCAAATAATCAAACGCACATACATACCGTTTGATCCATATGTGTAAGCACGCGGTTGTGCGCAAGTGCATGTATGGGTGTGCGTGCATGCGTGTGTGTGTGTGTGTGTGTGTGTGTGTGTGTGTGTGTGTGTGTGTGTGTGTGTGTGTGTGTGTGTGAATGTGTGTGTGTGTGTGTGTGTGTGTGAGTGTGTGTGTGTGTGTGTGTGTGTGTGTGTGTGTGTGTGTGTGTGTGTGTGTGCGCGCGCGCACGTGTATGAGTGGCTTTTCTATTTTAATGAATAAGCAAATATGATGTCACTTTGCCTTCCGTAAGTTATTGCCTCTCTAATGTCGAGTTAAACTTTAGAAGCTGCATTGCTTCACAGTACACTACACATTCAGACATGTATTGTTTCGATTTGTTCGCTGTTGCTCTTAGTGATATTGGATTTTGCACTTTAAAACGCTGGGGCTGAGGAGCAGACTAGGGTGGAAGAAAGGAGGGTGCAACAATGAAAGAAGTCCCATGAAACAATCAATGGATGTCAGATCAGGCAAAACCAATCCTTATGGGGATGTTTTTCATCAACAAGACGGATTGCCTTTTTCAGCTTCGGTGTCGGATGTCCTACATGGACGATATAATACTGGCATGACTTATACCCCTTTTCATTAGAGTACGTTGTTTGTTGGTTGGTTTGTTTTGTTGGTTTGTTTGGTTGGTTGGTTGTTTTTTTTTGTTTTGTTTGTTTTTCGTTTTTGTTTTTTGTTGTTGTTTTTTTTGGCAGGGGGTATGTTTTGTGTATTTTTCATCAACGGTCACCGTTTTCTACCTCTATGGACATTGGTGCTCCTGGTTCCACGTCTCTGTTCACTTGCACATGATATTTCATCATATGACATTATATCACATTATGGCACTTTTTTTTTTTTTTTTTGGGGGGGGAGGGGGGGAGTGCAGGGGTGGTGATGGCTTGAGGGGTGTTTCTTTCAGCGTCTTCAGGCTCTTGGGGTCATTTAGTAACTTCAAGGACAATTGGTAACCTTGAGAACGCATCACATTGAGGACTGTTAGTGACTTTTGGGACACACGATTACTAGGAAACTTGGTGACTTTTAGGACACATAGACTTGAGGAAATATGGTAACCTTGAGGACAGTTGGTGACCTAGAGAACATTTGGTAACCCTTAGGACATTTGGTAAACTTGAAGACATTAGGTAACTTCGAGGACATATGGTAACCCTAAGGACATTTGGTAACCTTGAGGACATTTGGTGACCTTGACGTCATCTAGTAACCTTGAGGACATTTGGTAACCCTGAGGACATTTGGTAACCTTGATGACATCAGGTAACGCTGGGGACATTTGGTAACCTTGAGGATATTTGGTAATCTCTTTGAACATTTGGTAACCTGGAGAACATTTGGTGACCTTAAGGTCATCATTCAAACTTGAGGACACTTGGTGACCATGAGGTACTCACTGAAGAGTGGACACTTGATGACCTCTGGGACACCTGGAGCCTTAAAATCAGTTGGTATATTTGAAGAGGCTTGGTAACCTTGCAGACACTTGGTAGCTTTGCAGTCATTGTGGAACATTTGGTAACCTTGCAGTCATTGCAGGACACCAGGCAAATTTGCAGTCATTGCAGAACACTTGGTAACTTTGCAGTCGTACAGAACACTAGGCAACTTTGATGTCGTTGCAGAAGACTTGGTCACCTCAAAGACGTTGAGCAACCTTGCTGTCATTGCAAAGCACTTTGTAATATTAAAGGCGCACACACACACACACACACACACACACACACACACACACACACACACACAAAACACACACACAGCACACACACACACACACACACACACACACACACACACACACACACACACACACACACACACACAAACAAACACACACACACACACACACACACACACACACACACACAAAACACACACACACAGGCACACACACACACACACACACACACACACACACACACACACACACACAAACACACACACACACACACACACACACACACACACACACACACACACACACACACACACACACACCCCCAAACCCCTCTTCACCACGTTGTCGTGGGATGGGTGACAACCAGTGCGTGCATGTTGCACTCAAGGCCCCAGCTCATCATGTCATGGAGGAGGCTGTTGCTTCTACCATCACGTGGGAACTGGTGGAGGGGGGAGGGGGAGGACAATAAATCGCTCCATGAGGGCCTCCAATCACGGACCTCCTGTCTCTTTCAACCCGAGTACAATATCCAAGGGGGCCACCCGTTCATGTGAAGAGTGGGTTGGTCAGACCAGCTGGCTGGCAGACTGTAGGTCACAGTCTTGTCTTGTTGTAGACGTCAAATGAGCTTACATAGGCTGCAGCACGACAGGAGGAGAGGGTCAGGAAGGAGGGTAACTACAGTCAACTCTTTGTGCAACAGACTAGCTCTAGAATGCCCTGGGGACTTTACTTGAACTTGCTGCTCTGTCTTGGCATTCCATTCAGCGACAGACCTAAAAAAAATCTACTTGCAAAGAGAGGCGACTGCAGGCAGAAATCTAATCAATTTAAAAAAAATATTGCTAACATTCCGCCCCCCAAAAGCGTTGACAAACGAATCATAAGACAAAACACGACGCATTTCGACCTCTCAAGTCTTCTTCAGGCAACATACAGAACACTCAGGACAACGAAAATGAACGAGCAATCACTTATATTCATCCAATTCGGCGCAAGATGGGCGTTGGTGAAGATTATTCCAGCACTAATTGTCTTGTCCTACATTGTCTTGTTTTCTTCTGTAGTTGTTTTGCTTTGTGATTGTGCTGTCCCTGCTCTTTGTTTATGAATTTTTTTGTCAAAGGAATTAATTTTAATGAAATGACAGTTTTCATATGGTCTTCACGGCCAGCTGAGCTGAAAGCAACATGAAGAGATTTGAAAGTGTACTTGTTTTGTTTTGTTATTATGTTGTTCCATGTTTTGTTTCGTTGTGTTCTTCTTTTGCTTCAATGCTATAACGTTCCATGCAGTCTTGTTTTGTTGTATACTTGTTCTTCTCTGTGATTGTGCTTTCCCATATTTTGTTTCCTTGTGTATTTGCTTTGCTTTGTATTTTGGTGCCCTGTGTTTTGTTTGGTTGTGTGCTTGTTTTGCTTCGTGTTTTACTAAGTCCTAGGTTTTGTTCCATTGCGTCCTCATTGTATAGATAAGGCTGTTCCACCTTGTCTCGTTTTTTGGGTACTTGCCTTGTTTGTGTTTATATTGTCTTGTTTCTTATATCCTTGTTCTACTCGTGATGATGCCGTCCTGTGTTTTGTTTTGTTGTGTACTGGTTTTGCTTTGTGGAACTGTGGTTTGTGGTGTAGTGTCGTGCTGTGTATATGTGACCCGCAGCAACATACTCACGTAAACGAAGTATCAGCATTTGGATGTTGAACTCGTCAAATGATGAGTCGGGAACAACGACAACAGCCAAACGTTGATCACGTGTACTAAATATGTGTGGTAGCATTTGTATGTTTTATACGACAACTGCATCAATCACTAAATGGCAACAATGACAGCCAAATGTTGGTCACGTGCATGCAAGCCTTGTGCCTCCCACATGACTGGGGAAAGGTAGTCCACTGGATCAAGCACCCAGCTGGAAGTCCAGAGAATCTCGTGTTTCAAATGTCGTTGTGGGTGGTTTTCTCTCTTTTTGTTTTCACTCAAATGTTGATCAGTCATTCGTGTAGCTTAAGTGAAGCGGTGCACTTTTTCCCCTATAAAGCAAACATGTCATGACATGGTGAAAATTTAAAGTTAGAATCTAAAACTGACAGTGAATCTTAGTTTGGTCCCTCATTGGGTCACATTTATCGTGTGCACTTTGTGGGTACTATCAAGCAAACTGAAGATAACGATGGAGGAAACTTCTACATTTCTTGTCTTAACAGCTTTGTGACAGAAAGATTTCTAAAGAATGCATGTTCCATGTATGCAGTGTGTCATCATAATTCTCCAGTAGATAGCCTTCGTCACTAACAACTCTCGCCGCATCCTTTGCATTTTAACGTCCACAGTAAAACCAGCACTAGATGATGTCGTTGTCATCGAAGGTAACTATGCCCTTAACGAACTTTTGTGCTTTTCTGGAAAAGGCCAAAAAATCCAAATATTAAGTTTCCAAATTCTGCTCTGAACTTGCTGCCACTTAAACAATACAGGTAGAAGTTGACGGCACTGTTGGAGTAGGCCAGGACGTTGCTGACTGCAAGGAAAATGCGGTTTCGTCCATACTTAATCGGGTCATCGGAGTCAACATATTGGTACATGAGGTCATGTACTTGGAGGGGTGCAGTTAGGACAAAAAAGCAGTGCATGTAGCAATCAAGGTGACAGTCAGTGAAGACACTTTCC
>CM065735.1:47674734-47692234 GCA_033310375.1 Conus canariensis | reverse complement strand
CAGGATTCCACGCATTCTCCTGCACAGCCAGCTGAAGCTGGGGTGTGGGAGGGGGGGGGGGCAGTGTGACCAAGATAGACAACTTTTTAGTTACAGAGTTATTCTGGAGGCAACCCTGACAGCTGCAGTGTGGGCACACTAAACTGAAATCATACTGTCCTTCATTGACCCTTGTTGGAGAATTCTGGGCTGTCAAAGCACAAAGAGTTTTAGGGATGAACAAAGGCGGTGCCATTCGGGTAAAGAGAAACAGAAGGAGGTAGGGTCTCCACCCCCACTTCCCCACCACCACTACCACCCACCCCCATCCCTCACCTTGCTGAAATCCTTCCGACCATGTGCCTTAAAGACAGGCTTCCATTCCCACAGGACACATTCCAGCCATGAACTGCTCGCCTACTCGTCTGTCAAATCACATAGAGCTCAGCGTGACGTATTACTTTCATGTGCACTGATAGTATGGTATGTATGACCTTGATGTTCAGGGATCGTGTAGTACGACACTCTGTCTTGATGTACATTGACAATGTAGTATGACACATTACCTTAATTCAGATGGATGATGTTGTGTGGCATATTACATTGATGCACATGGGAAATGTAAAACTTTGTTAATGTGATGTATATGGAATGATTTTATTTTATGTGCGTTGTACAACACAATACAGTGCACTGCTATACAGTGCAACACAATACAAACAACACAGCGCAGCAATACATACCCATCACACGGCGGTGTGTGTGTGTGTGTGTGTGTGTGTGTGTGTGTGTGTGTGTGTGTGTGTGTGTGTGTGTGTGTGTGTGTGCAGATCCTGGGCACCATACCGTGGCAGTCTTACTTTCAGCGGGTGCGGTCAGTTCGGAGCAGCCAGGAGGCCCAGTGCTTCTCCGTGGTGGCCGGGTTCGGGTCTCTGCTTTTCGCCATGCCGCCTTTTCTTGTGGGGGCCTACTCCACCGTGGCCGGAAGGTACAGGCTCAGAAGTCCATCCCCTCCCCTCCCCCCCCCCCCCCCCTTGAAAAAAAAAATCCTGCCACTGACAGATTTCTGTCTTTTTTCTTTTTTTTTCACCTCTTTTTCTCTATTTTTTTTATTTTTTTTATTTTTATTGTTGTCCCATGTTCTGTGCAACCTCAATGGCACTGCACTCACGCCGCTCATTCTGAACCCCGTCCACAGCCATAGTCTGCTCTGGCCTGCTGCAGCCCCGGCACCAGCTATCCACAGGGAACAGTCAATGTCAAGTCATCAAGAGGCAACCCACCGGAGGAGACATTGCACTGCCACCGAGTCACTTCGGTGGTGTTCATTGAAATGACTGGGCGGCAGTGTAGAATAGAGAATATTTCTTGCATACCCATTTATTCCAAGACTCCGACGTTAACCAAATAAACTGTCGGATCTTCCATAGCCGTGTGATTTATCAAAACAAAGTCAGGCGTGGTGTTATCAACTAACTTTGTCCTTTTTGAATGTGTGTGTCCTGGTGGAAACTTGGAACAAAAATCATTAATGTAAGTTGGTTAGGATTAATATAGGAAATCTGAATGACTGCTGTCATTAGTTAATTTGGTATATCCCTCTCCCTCCCCTTTCCCATCTTTCTCTCTCCCTCCATCCCTCCCTCCCCTCTCTCTCTCTCTCTCTCTCTCTCTCTCTCTCTCTCTCTCTCTCTCTCTCTCTTTCTCTTTCCCGATTCTGTTTTTGTAACCTGTCTCTATCCCCTTCATCAGTACCTCTAACCATTGTCTCTGCCTCACCTTCCCTCTTGTCACATCTCTCTTTCTCTAAGAGAAAAACAATTGCATAAATCCTTGTATGCGTCGGCACCCTAATATGTCCAAACAGTCTGCTGCTCTTAGAGACCCGATGTGTCTATGTCGACCAGTCAGATTGCCTTTAATGCCCTCTAACAGATAAAAACAGAGGATGTGCATCAGCTCGTAGTCAATGAATTCTAACTTTGGGTTCTGACAACAGCAAAACTTTAGCATTCAGCTTGACTCTGGTCAAAGACCTGTTGAGAACGCAGTGTCTCCTATATGTTGTCTAGCACGTATTGCTCAGTGCACAACACTCTGCGCAATTACGCACTTTCAATAGACATGTTCTCTGACGACACATAAACACTAGAGCCGTTCTATGAAAACAGTTTGGAGGGGCATCTGCTGTAACGTGCTATCTTTGACGACACGTGAACCATTCTGCACTTCTGTTAACACAGTTTGGGGGGGGGGGGGTATCTTCTTTAGCAGATTATGTTTAATCACACTTAGGCACTAAAAAGTGTTGTGGAAACTCAGAATGGGTTATCTTCTTGAACACATTATTTTTGGTAGAACAGTGGCACCAGAACGAGATCACCAGGGCTTGTGGAACCCTCCAATGCGCGCGCGCGTGCGTGCGTGTGTGTGTGTGTGTGTGTGTGTGTGTGTGTGTGTGTGTGTGTGTGTGTGTGTGTGTGTGTGTGTGTGTGTGTATGAGTCTCTGTGTGTGTGTGTGCATGTGCAACACGGCGGCTGACCTAGAGACCTCTTCTTCTCCTTCTTCTACTCCTTCTACTACTTCTTCTACTTCAATTTCTTCTCCTTCTTCTACTCCTTCTGATACTACTACTACTTCTTCTTCTTCTTCTTCTTCTTCTTCTTCTTCTTCTTCTTCTTCTTCTTCTTCTACTACTACTACCACTGCTACTACTACTACTACTGCTACTACTAATGATGATGGTAATAATAATAATAATAATAATAATAATAATAATAATAATAATAATAATAATAATAACAATACTTCTCCTTCTTCCTTCTCTTCTCCTTCTTCCTCTTCTTCTTCTTCTTCTCTCTCCCACTAATTTTTTTCCCGTTTTTTTATTTCCTCTATTCCCTCTCCTTTTCTCCATCTTCGTCTTCTTCCGCACCCCAACCTCTCTCTCTCTCTCTCTCTCTCTCTCTCTCTCTCTCTCTCTCTCTCTCTCTCTCTCTCTCTCTCTCTCTCTCTCCTTGTCCTTCTATATGTATTTTCTTTCGCTCTCCTTTCCTGTCGTCAGTTCTACTACAGCTTCATTCATAATTCATCTACATTCAGAATGGTTGAATAGCTGTCACTCTCAAAATACAAAATGTGAATCTTGATTAAGTTAATAAAAAACAAACAAACAAAAACTCTGTTAGATGATCGACTCAACTCAGAGCTTTTGTTTTGTGAACTCATCCTCCAGCTGCTGAAACGTGTGTCCTAAATGTCATCCAATTTTGGTCAGCTGTTGCCTGATCGTTCAATGACGATCTGTACGGAAGTGAGCGTTGACTGTCCAGGACTTGAACGTTTCTTTGTGTCCTTTTGTCCCCAGATTGGTCGATTTGCAGCATGACCTCTGGCCTTGACCCCGTCACGGCCAATCGGAGCAGTATGGTGTTACACCTGACTTTGAAGCAGTTCACACCGGAGGTGGTGTCTCTCATAGGGATGATTTGAGTGTGTGGTGTTAGTGTGACTGATTGTGTTGTGTCTGTTATCAGTTTGATCTGATTATGTGGTGTGTGATGTCAGTATGATTTTTAGTGAGTGTTGTCCTGTATATGAATCTTTGTGAGTCTGTGTTCTGCAAATAATTAAACGCACCTACATATTGTTTGATTTATTTGTGAAAGCTCGCGTACGTGCGCAAGCGCGTGTATGAGTGCATGCGCGCATGTGTGTGTGTGTGTGTGTGTGTGTGTGTGTGTGTGTGTGTGTGTGTGTGTGTGCTTGTGTGTGTGTGTGTGGGGGGGGGGGGGAGGTTAATAAATAAACGAATATCATATCACTATGCCTTCCGTAATTAATTGCCTCTCTAATGACGAGTTAAACTTTAGAAGCTGCATTGCACTGCATTGTTTCACAGTTCACTACACATTCAGACATGTCTTGTTTTCATTTGTGCGCTGTTGCTCTTAGTCATATTGGATTTTGCGCATTAACATGCTGGGGCTGAGGAGCAGACTAGGGTGGAAGAAAGGAGGGTGCAACAATGAAAGAAGTTCCATGAAACAATCAATGGATGTCAGATCAGGCAAAACCAATCCTTATGGGGATGTTTTTCATCAACAAGACGGATTGCCTTCTTTCAGTTTTGGTGTCAGATGCCCTACATGAAAGAGATAATACAGGTATGACTAATACCCTACGTCATCACAGTACTCCTTTTTGTGCTCCCAGTTCTTAAAGAACAGGGAGTACTTTAGAATGGGAACGAAGAAATGCTGTCTGTGTGTCTGTCTGTCTGTGTGTCCGTGGTCAAAATGTGTTCCACTCGCTCCAGACAAAACTACTGGGCCGATCTTTCTGAAAATTTGTAGATATATTCATTATGGGTCACAGATGATGCCCGATATTTTAGTTCACCTTTACAGCTGTTACTAACGGCTGTAACGGCCTGTAACGCTTTTTCTTCTTTATGGAATATCTCAGAAAGTACTTGGCCGATCTTTGTGAAAATTAGCAGTTATGTTCATTATGGGTCACGGATGATGCCCGATGTTTTAGTTTACCCCGTTATAGCCGTTACTAACGGCTGTAACAGCCTGTAACGGTTTTTCTTCATTATAGAATATCTCAAAAAAGTACTTGGCCGATCTTTGTGAACATTAGGAGGTATGTTCATTATGGGTCACGAATAATGCCCAATGTTTTAGTTTACCGTTATAGCCGTTACTAACGGCTGTAACGGCCTGTAGCGTTTGTTTTTCTTCATGGAATATCTCAGAAAGTACTTGGCCGATCTTTGTGATAATTAGTAGGTATGTTCAATATGGGTCTCGGATGATGCCCGATGTTTTAGTTTACCGTTATAGCCATCGCTAACGGCTGTAACGGCCTGTAACGTTTTTTTTTTTTTTTCTTCATGGAATATCTCAGAAAGTACTTGGCTGATCTTTGTGAACATTAGCAAGTATGTTCACTCTGGGTTACGGATGATGCCCGATGTTTTAGTTTACCGTTATACCGTTACTAACGGCTGTAACGGCCTGTAACGCTTTTTTCTTCTTTATGGAATATCTTAGAAAGTACTTGGCAGATCTTTGTGAAAATTACCAGGTATGTTCATTATGGGTACGGATGATGCCCGATGTTTTAGTTTACTGTTATAGCCGTTACTAACGGCTGTAATGGCCTGTAACGGTTTTTCTTCTGTATAGAATATCTCAGAAAGTACGTGGCCGATATTTCTGACAATTTGTAGGTATGTTCATTATGGGTCAAGGATGATGCCCAATGTTTAAGTTTACCGTTATAGCCGTTACTAACGGCCCATAATGGTTTTCTTCTTTATGGAAAATCTCAGAAAGCACTTGGCCGATCTTTCTGAAAATTTGTAAGTATGTTCATTATAGGTCACAGACGATGGCCAATGTTTACCAGAATAGCCATTACTAACGGTTACACCGGCCCAAGACGGTTTTTCCTCTTTATGGAATATCTCACGCATATTCAGGATAAACTGGGAGTACGTTTATATGCTTTGCATCTTGTTTGTTTTTCGTTGTGTGTGTGTGTGTGTGTGTGTGTGTGTGTGTGTGTGTGTGTGTGTGTGTGTGTGTGTGTGTGTGTGTTTGGGGGGTGGTTGGTTTTCTTTTTGTTGTGTTTTGTGTGTGTGTGTGTGTGTGTGTGTGTGTGTGTGTGTGTGTGTGTGTGTGTGTGTGTGTGTGTGTGTGTGTGTGTTGTGTCTTTCTTATAACTTCAACAGTCACCGTTTTCTTCCTCTGTGGGTATTGATGCTCCTGGTTCCATGTCTCTGTTCACTTACACATTATATTGCATCATATGACATTACATCACATTATGGCACATCATAGCACATCACCTCGCATCACATCGCATCGCAATCACATCACATTACACTACACTACTGTCCAGGTATAGGAGCAGTGTCGGCAGCCGTGTGATGTCTGTGGATAGTTCTGTGCTTGGTCATCATCAGTGATCGCTCACACAGTACAGCACAGCACAGTACAGTACAGTACCGTATAATACAATGCAGTACAGTACAGCACAGCACAGTACAGTGCAGCACAGTACAGTACCGTATAATACAATGCAGTACAGTACAGAACAGTACAGTACAGCACAGTACAGTACAATACAGTGCAGTACAATACAGTACAGTACAGCACAGCACAGCACAACACAGTACAGCACAGGACAGTGCAGCACAGCACAGCACAGTACAGTACTGTATGGTATAGTACAATGCAGTAAGTACAGCACAGCACAGCACAATAAATGATGTGTTGTCCAGATCGGAAAACAATGTCAGCAGCCGTCATGTCATCTTCAGATAGAGCTTGAGTCATTCTCAGTGTTCACTGATACATTACATTGCATTGCAATGCATTACATTACATTTTTTTTTCTTTTCTTGGTCTGGGAGCAGTGTCATCAGCCATCATGTCGTCTTTACACGCTGTTTGGGCCATTCTAGGCCTATGTTCAATCAATCATTATATCACATTACATTACATTACATTATATTACATTGCATTACATTACATTACACTGTTGTTTTCCTGACCTGGGAGCAGTGTCACCAGCTGTCATGTCGCCTTTAGAAAGTGCTGGGATCATTCTCCATGATCATCACACGGCACGTCACGTCACGTTACGTTACCTTATGTAACGTTACGTTACGTTACATGATGTGTTTTCCCTGGCCTGAATGCAATGACTGACTGACTTCGTTTTCCCAATCTGATTATCACAAATATAACCGTCTCTAAACCAGTGCTTTTGAGAGGAAAAAATGAAAAAGGAACACAATATATATCCATGGGATGAGTGTTTGGCTGTACAATTAAAAACATCCTCTAATTAAGATTTTCGGCACTGCATGTTATCACTTCACTGTTAGAAGAGATGTGTGTGTGTGTACATTGGAAGTGCCATCTCGAGAAGACTGCATGGGCAGAGGAGAGCTTCACTCATTTTTTTTGTTTTGTTTTTTATTGTTTTTTTTTTCTGTCTCCATATAACGATGTTGACTTATCACGGGAATTGTTTACCATGTTTTGTCAGGGGCAGCTCCCCAATTGCCGTGGGTTTGTTTACGTGCGCTAATGGCGTGCTACACACGGGATCTCAGTTGATGGCACCGTCTCCTTGGAAAGACCCTGGCAGTGACGTTACACCTGGGGATGGGGAGGGAAGGGATGATGTGATGGGTTGTGTCCAAGTGACAGACATTGCACATAAGTTTACAAGGTTTACACAGATATGGGGTATCAAAACCATGATAACGACAACCCGTGTGGTTATAGTCATCGGTAGGCGGGGGGGGGGGGGGGGGGGGGGGGGGGGGGGTTACAGGTGGTGGGTCCTGTGTATGTCGGATCAGAACAGGCACCATGATTACTTTTGAAGTGGCTCAGCAGCAATGCAGTGCTTCCTCTGGTAGATTGCCCTAGGATGACTTTACGTAGATTATTCCGCATGGACTGCCTGTGATGAAAATGTGACATACCTGCTTTAAATACAAGGGTAATTGGACTCTGTGTGTGTGTGTGTGTGTGTGTGTGTGTGTGTGTGTGTGTGTGTGTGTGTGTGTGTGTGTGTGCGTGTGTGTGTGTGTGCGTGTGTGTGTGTGTGTGTGTGTGTGGAGAGAGAGAGAGAGAGAGAGGGTGGGGGGGAGGAAAAATTAGAGTTCCGTGAGAATTAGTATGTGAGCACGCAGTAAGAATATGAAAAGCAGATCGACAAATGTACATAGTGTGTGTACACGTGGAGATGTGGCGAGGGAACGGAGATGGAAGGACAGGCGAGTAAACGCACGCTTGTTCCTTTCTCTTCCTCCTCTCTCCCTATGCACACGTTCCCCTATCTTCCTCCTCTCTCTTCCCTCATTCCTCCCTATACACTCGTTCCTTTCTCCTCCTCCTCTCTCTTCCCTCATTCCTCCCTATGCACTCGTTCCTTTCTCTTCCTCCTCTCTCTTCCCTCCTCATTCCTCCCTATGCACTCGTTCCTTTCTCTTCCTCCTCCGTCTTCCCTCCTCATTCCTCCCTATGCACTCGTTCCTTTCTCTTCCTCCTCTGTCTTCCCTCCTCATTCATCCCTATGCACTCGTTCCTTTCTCTTCCTCCTCTCTCTTCCCTCCTCATTTCTACCTATGCACTCTTCCCGATCACCTCCTCACCTTGTCTGCTCAAGTATGAGACAAATTAACAGGTAAATGGCGATGGCTCAGTTCCGACCAACCACAATGATGTTTACAGAAGTCGTCGAATCATGAAGCCCGACGTACAGTTTCATATTTCTAAACAAAAGGTGACAAACAACATTCAAGATCAATGAAAACAAAGAACGAGCTGTCATTTACCTCCTCAAATTGGGTGCAAAGTGGATGTTGAATGATTTCATCGTCAATTTTCAACGTCCATTTTGCGCCCGGTTTTAAGAGGTAAGTGATCGCTCGTTCTTTGCTTTCATCGTCCTGAATGTTGTCTTGCCTGAAGAAGACCAAAGAGGTCGAAACGCGTCTTTCATTGTCTTGTAATTTGATTGTCCCTATCGTCCGGTGGAATAGTATGCTTTTTTCTTTTAAATTTGTTTCAATTGCCGCCTGCAGTCAACGTTGAAACTAACGAGAGCAAACAGTTCAGTTTTTCAGTCAACCTCTTTTCATTCAAAATCCACCCACCTTCAATATGTTCCAGAAACGTTATCTTAATCAAGAGATCAAAAAAGAAAACGGCTAGTTTTCAGCCATTGGAGGCCCCACCCCTACCCCATGCACTTAAAACAGTAACGTCTGTGATTGGTAGAGATAGCCATCGGGTTTTTGTTTCTTTGCTTTTTTTTTTTTTTTTGCCTCAAGCATTGTAGCATGAACACTTGCCAGCGTGCAACAATCAAGACGCTCGGTCTCGAATCTACAAACCACCGCCCACCCTCACCCCCACCCCCCACCCCGCAACAACTTCTAAACAGTCCATTCACGTTTTCAGGCCTCCGACACAGAGCTGCTGTGGATCCAGCGAGTCTATTTCGTCCTCAGCGGAGGTGGGGCCACAGCTTTAGCCATCTTTGTCAGGACCATCTGGGGGCTTTTCGTGCTCGCCGCCGACATCGTCTACGTCATCGTTCTGCCCCAGCTGACGTCAACCCTCTTCCTACGTCACACCAACGCGTACGACGCCTTGACGGCCTTCCCGGTCGGCGCGGTGCTGCGGGTCGGGTCGGGGAGCCGACGGTGAATCTGCTGGCGGTGATCCGCTACCCGTATTATGACGAGGAGGACGGAACTCAGGTGTTTCCGATCCGGGGTATCGCCTTCCTGGCCTCCATGCTCTGTCTGGCCGGCGTGTCGTGGCTGGTGGACCTTTGCTTCATGAAGGGCATGCTCCCCGCGTGTTGTGATGTGTTAGGGCAGGGGTGGGGGGAGGGGGGCCGCTCGGAGGTGTACGTCGTCAACCAGCGTGGAACCTCAGGGTCGGGGGCTCGGGGAAGCTCCTCCACCGCCGCCACTGCGACGTGAGCGGCGCAACAGCTCAACAGGAAACTGACGTCAAAGACAGATTACGTCAGGGAGTCGTATCTTCTTCATAATCCCGCTTTTGTGGAGAAACATTGAGGACGCTGTCTCGGTGAAACGTTGGTGTAGTTAACTGGAGCCGTGATGGTGTTCACAGGTGGATTGTATATCTAAAAAGCACCAACCATCACCACCTCACCCCTCACCACCCAGACTCCAAACACCCACGTCTGTCCCTACATTCCCACCCTTATCACACGCGTGCGCACACACGCACGCACGCATGCATGCACACACACACACACACACACACACACACACACACACACACACACACACACACACACATTCACACGCACATACACACACATACACACACACAAACACACACACACGTGCGCGCGCGCGCACACACACACACACACACACACACACACACACACACACACACACACACACACACACACACACTCACACACACACACACACACACACATACTCTTTTCCCGTTATCTCGAGTCGTGCCATCTTCGTGGATATAAGTTGAATAATCGTATTCCTGAACATCATTGAAAACATATCAAGACTCTTGTCTCGCCTTTCTTTTCTTTTCTTCCTTTTTTTCTTTTTCTTCTTTCTTTGTTTTTCTTTTTCTTTTTTTCTTGGAGGGGTAGTGTTTGGGTGCTAGTGGTTTGAGGGATGTTTGTTTCAGCATCTTCAGACTCTTGAGGTCATTTAGTAACCTCAGGGACAATTGGTAACGTTTAGAACGCATCACATTGAGGACTCTTAGTGACTTTTGGGACGCACGATTGCTAGGAAACTTGGTGACTTTTAGGGCACATAGCCTTGAGGAAATATGGTAACCTTGAGGACATTTGGTGACCTAGAGAACATTTGGTGACCCTTAGGACATTTGGTAAACTTAAAGACATTAGGTAATTTCAAGAACATATGGTAACCCTGAGGACATTTAGTAACCTTGAGGACAGTTAGTGACCTTGACGACATCTGATAACCTTGAGGACATTTGGTGACTTTGACGACATCTAGAAACTTTGAGGACATTTGGTCACCCTGGGGACATTTGGTAACTTTGGGGACATTTGATAACCTTGACGACATCTGGTAACCTTGAGGATATTTGGTAATCTCTGGGAACGTTTGGTAACCTTGGGAACTGACACTTGAGGACACTTGGTGACCATGAGGTAATTACTGAAGAGTGGACATTTGATGACCTCTGGGACACCTGGAGCCTTAAGATCAATTGGTATATTTGAAGACTCTTGATAAGCTTGCAGACACTAGGTAACTTTGCAGTCACTGCAGAACAATTGGTAACTTTGCAGTCATTGTGGAACATTTGGTAACCTTGCTGTCATTGCAGAACACTAGGCACGTTTGCAGTCACTGCAGAATACTTGGTAACCTTGCAGTCATTGCAAAACACTAGGCAACATCGCAGTCAATCTTGGTCACCTCGAAGACATTTAGCAATCTTGCTGTCATTGCGAAATGCTGGTTAATCGTGAAGCCACTTGGTAACCTCGCAGTCATTGCAGAACACTCGGTAACTTTGCAGTCATTACAAAATACTTGGCAACCTTGAAAACTCTTGCTGACCTTGCAGTCACTGCAGACCATTTGGTAACCGTGAAGACACATGGCAACCTTACAGTCATCGCAGAACACTCGGTAACCTTACAGTCATTGCAGAACACTTGGTGACCTTGCAGTCACTGCAGACCATTTGGTAACCGTGAAGACGCATGGCAACCTTACAGTCATCGCAGAACACTCGGTAACTTTACAGTCATTGCAGAACACTCGGTAACCTTACAGTCATTGCATAACACTCGGTAACCTTACAGTCATTGCAGAACACTTGGTGACCTTGTAGTCACTGCAGACCATTTGGTAACCGTGAAGACGCATGGCAACCTTACAGTCATCGCAGAACATTCGGTAACCTTACAGTCATTGCAGAACACTCGGTAACCTTACAGTCATCGCAGAACACTTGGTGACCTTGCAGTCACTGCAGACCATTTGGTAACCATGAAGACGCATGGCAACCTTACAGTCATCGCAGAACACTCGGTAACCTTACAGTCATTGCAGAACATTCGGTAACCTTACAGTCATTGCAGAACACTCGGTAACCTTACAGTCATTGCAGAACACACGGTAACCTTACAGTCATTGCAGAACACTTGGTGACCTTACAGTCATTGCAGAACACTTGGTGACCTTGCAGTCACTGCAGACCATTTGGTAACTGTGAAGACGCATGGCAACCTTACAGTCATCACAGAACACTCGGTAACCTTACAGTCATTGCAGAACACTTGGTGACCTTGCAGTCATTGCAGAACACACGGTAACCTTGCAGTCATTGCAGAACACTCGGTAACCTTACAATCATTGCAGAACACTCGGTAACCTTACAGTCATTGCAGAACACTCGGTAACCTTACAGTCATCACAGAACACTTGGTAACCTTATAGTCATTGCAGAACACTCGGTAACCTTACAGTCATCACAGAACACTCGGTAACCTTACAGTCATTGCAGAACACTCGGTAACCTTACAGTCATTGCCGTACACTCGGTAACCTTACAGTCATCACAGAACACTCGGTAACCTTACAGTCATTGCAGAACACTCGGTAACCTTGCAGTCATTGCAGAACACTCGGTAACCTTGCAGTCATTGCAGAACACACGGTAACCTTGCAGTCATTGCAGAACACTCAGTATCCTTGCAGTCATTGCAGAACACTCAGTAACCTTGCAGTCATTGCAGAACACTTGGTAACCTTGCAGTCATTGCAGAACACACGGTAACCTTGCAGTCATTGCAGAACACTCGGTATCCTTGCAGTCATTGCAGAACACTCGGTAACCTTGCAGTCATTGCAGTATATCAGGTAACCTTGAAGGCAGTTCGTAGTTTGATGCTATGTAAGAACGCTTGGTGACCTTGAAGTCACTTGATCTTCTTGAGGACACCTGATCACAGTGAGTTGTACGTTTGGTAACCGTGTAGACGCTATGTAATCATTGAGACAATATTGATCACTTGAGAGCGCTTGGTAACCTTGTAATCTCAAAAAGACACTTGGTAATCTTGAGGTCACTTGGTAGCTTTGCGGTCAGGTGAGGACACTTGGTCATCTGGAGGTCACATCATAACCTTGCAGTCACTCACGGACATTGAAGACTCATGGTAACCTTAAATTTAGGTGGTACATATGAGGTCATTGGAGGACACAGGATAAACTCAAGAACACTTGGTAGGCTTGAGGTTACAACGTTCTCTGACGAATGACGTGGGACTCCCTTTACCCAAAGTTTATGAGTCATCGTCTAGAGACCTACGTTATGAACGTCGTTTAGAAATGATGCTGATTGTTTATTTCTGATTTTTGTTTTCGCAGCCAGAATTGTGTGGTCAAAAAAGCAAAATGTGGACTGTACCTGCTGTACATCCCTCCTAAGGGGAGAAGCCTTGAATTTTCTTTGCCTTTCGTTTGAGGTTTTTTTATGTCTGTGTTGCTGTTATTTCGTTAGTTTATTTGTCATTGTAATTGTTTCTTGTTTTTAGGGTTTTGTTTTTGTTGTTTGTTTGTTTGTCTGTTTTCAGAGGAGAGCACGAATAACAGAAGTGCTTCGTTTCTCCGACTCTGTCACAGATGTCACTTTTTGGAGAAACCTTGACAGGTTTGGAAGAAGCGTGCATCTGGTTTGTCGTTCATTTTTTACTGCCATACGTGCCTCCAGCATAACATAATCATGTGAAGCACTGCATCATTCAAAATAGCGACAATGCGCTTTGTATTTATCAGTTAAGCAAGAATTTGAATAACCTTGTCAAGAAAAACCGTAAGAGAGCCAAAAAAAAATTTTATGGTAAAATAGAAGAGCAAGAGCTTTCAGTGAATCATGAAAAGTGTCGGACATTTTAACCTTCCAAACCCAGCTGTTTTCTGAAGCGAAAACACATTAGGAAGTGGTCATGTGAACAAAAATGTTTATAATTACTCTGGATGGGTACGATCGGAGGGGGGAGGGGAGGGGGGTATCATGGATATAAGGAGAATGGTGAGGGGAAGGAAAGGGAAGGGGGAGGAGGGGAGGTAATACAGTGGTTGGATCACTCGCTCTGGATCAAAACCAAGTTTAAGCAGGATTGGGCGTATGATGAGCAGGTTGTGTCCTCCCTTGATTACATTCTACCAAGTCCACCCAGCTGTTAAAGGGCACCTGGCTCCCCTTCAGAGACTGGGCAGGTATGTAACGACGGTGAGGAGGTAGGCAGCGCTGTCATCAGACTGGACTCCAGAGATGTTAATGTCTGTAACTCCTTGTGCCCTAACGGGTCACCTGTGCCTTTTGAAACCCATTTTGTGACCCGTATCCATGGGAATGGAAATCGCTGGGAGTTGTCAGACCCTGTTGGAGGTGGCGTAACAGTTATCACCCTTGTCTGTGGTTTCTTCGTCTGGTTAGGGAGAGTATACATTCTGACTGCTCTTCCTGTCTTTCAGAGATGATTACTGTCTGGGTTGGAAAGGGAAATATTTATGACAGGGCCCGATTTCCGTTCTTTTTTCATCTTCTTTTTAACCTTTAGTCCTCAAAGGTAATAAGACATGGATGTTAAATGAAAAGAAGCTGATGTAGACAGCAGATTGTTTGAACGTCATCTCTGTTTTAAAAGAAAAGCTACTATGCCGCCGAACGAAACACACAAATTACTAGAAAAACCAACGCTTTAGTCTTCTTCAGACAAGTCTAACAACATTCAAGAAAATGAAAAGGAAGAACAAACAATCACTTATCTCCTCAAATTGGGCGCAAAATGGCAAAATGTGTTTGCCTTGTAATTCGTTTCTTTCGTTTGGTAGTATAGTAATTTTTGTGTTCAGTATGTTTGAATTTCTGCAAGCAGTAACCTGACTTTGAAACTGTCATTTCTGTTTATTTATTCTCGCCTATCTTATATTTTTTTGAGAATATAATATTGGTATACATTTTGACTATATGACTCGCCAAATTCTGTCAGCTGCTTTGTGATTGGTAGAAAGATCCATGTGAAGTCCTCTGTTGTCTTTGTCAAAAACTCTGGTTTGCTGACTTTTAATCAACATACACTGATAGACATGTATGGTCTCAATGGACGGACTTATCTCAGAATTCTCCCTTTGAGGTCAGCAGAGGCTGTGTCTCAAAGTTATAAGAATATGAAACCATTCATCACCAATAAGGACCAAAAGAAGTGCTCCACTGAAGACAGAACTAAAAGGCGACGGAGTTCACGTGCACAAGGGGTAACCAGCTGTCTGAGAAGATGGGTTTGAGGCCATACTGGTTCTGTCTCCTATACTCCATTAGTGCGTGGAGCTGTGAACTTCCTGACTGTCCGAGCCTCTCTACACCCTGAGGTAACACAGAATCATCAGTGAATTATTCCGTTTACACCCATGGCCTTCAAAACAAATGGACCATCTGACGTAACCCGTAATCATCCATTAATCAATTCGTTTACGATCATAGCCTTTGAAGCAAATAGCCCATTTTTGTTCTTTGCAGACCTGTTTAGTGATTTATCTTCATGTATTTTGTTGGGGTTTTTTCTTTTAACATATATTTGTAAAATTTGCAAAGTTTCTTTGTATTATTGTGGATAAATGCGTTCAAAGACTCTTTCAAAATGCAGGAGTCAAACCATATACTTATGTTTCTTCCTAATGATATGTTCATCAGCTAGGTACATTGTCTGGTGGACTATTGTTTTTAAAGATGTATTTCATAGTTCATCATTTTTTTCAAATGCATGCGACTTTTTTTTTAAAATTAGGATCAATTCATTCATTGCAGTTTCATTATATCTCACGGTTGAGTATTTTCACAGGTCTATTTATTTATGTGTTTCTTCATACGCTTAGGGGTAATTATATCTTTAGTCCATTCATGTGTAGGCATGATTCGAGATAGGTTTGGACAATGTACTCCTGATTATATTATTCATACATAATACCATCTTTTGAGTGAGATGAAATGTGCGTATGCGTGCGTGTGTGTGCGTGTGTGTGTGTGTGTGTGTGTGTGTGTGTGTGTGTGTGTGTGTGTGTGTGTGTGTGTGTGTGTGTGTGTGTTGAGTGGGGGAGATGATTGGGATAGGGAGAACTTCTTCTTCTTCTCCAACAGTCTAGATGGGAACGCCAGCTTCCCTGACGAATGCTGCCGTACGCTGTAGATCCCCAAGGGCACTGTAGGGCTTCCTCTCCTCTGATGTTTACTCCATCCAGATCTGTTGTCTCAGACTTCATGCAGTGGGCTATCCTGCAATAGATGTGCTGTTATACTGCCTGTCTGGCATGGGCACTGGTCTGACTGACCAATTCTAAACTTGGTAAAGAGGCGATAGTTCAGGTGGTTGTTGCCTGTCCACAGCCTGAAGATGGCCACCTGCTCTGATCTTGTTAGTAGGTGGTACGGGTCATGTCTATTGAAACGTGGATGCTCCTGCAACCACTTGCTCCGCTGTCTGGCTTTGACGATTGTCTTGGCTTCCTTGAAGGTTGTGGACCTGACTTCCTGTTTCTTTGTTGCTCCCTCTTTAGCCAGAGTGTCTGCAACCTTGTTGCCAAGTACGTTGCAGTGGGAAAGGATCCACTGTAGAACGCCTGTGGTGGGTCTGCATAGGGAGATAAGGGCAGTGGATAGGTCGTTCAGTTCATTGTCTCTGGCAGTCTGTAGGGCCTGCAAGACAGACTAAGCGTCTGAAAAAAAGACAACGTTGCTGGAGGTATGAGGGCTGTGCTCGATATGGGCTGCTCCTGTTTGTATGGCAGGAGAACTAAGATGAGCGTTATATCAATGCCAGTTAGCGAGCTCGGAAGATAAGGTAGCTGCATGCATGTGAGCACACACACACACACACACACACACACACACACACACACACACACACACACACACACACACAAACACAAACTCACACACACACATACATGCACGCTCGAACGTGTGTACATATACTCTCTCTCTCTCTCTCTCTCTCTCTCTCTCTCTCTCTCTCTCTCTCTCTCTCTCTCTCTCTCTCTCCACACACACACACACACACACACACACACACACACACACACGTTTGCGCACGCACGTACACACACACACACACACACACACACACACACACACACACACACACACACACACACACACACTTACACACACTCACACACACACACACACACACACACACGCACACACAGAGAGAGAGAGAGAGAGAGAGAGAGAGAGAGAGAGAGAGAGAGAGAGTTTTCATCCAGTCCTGATACACAGTGCAAGATTCTTGTCCCCGGCCCTGTGCAATCTGTCAGTTGTGAAGAGGAACATATCACGTGGGCCTCTTTGTTGGCCACTGACAGTGGCTGGTCATGGCCTGTGCTCCACTCATCCCTCTGTGCCCTTCTTGCCTCTGTGTGAATCATCTGTACAACAGAGGTAGGGGGAGGGGGTAGGCGAGTGCGAGTTGCATTTGTGCATTTATGTAGAAATAGAAGGTTGTGAAGCTGAATCGCACATCTGGAGGGTATTTATATGTGTGTGTGTGTGTCTGTCTGACTCTGTCTCTGTCTCTGTCTCTGTCTCTCTCTCTCTCTCTCTCTCTCTCTCTCACACACACACACACACACACACACACACACACACACACACACACATACACTCACACACACACCAAATCCCTCTCCATCGCGTTGTCGTGGGATGGGTGACAACTAGTGCGTGCATGTTGCACTCTAGACCCCAGCGCATCATGTCATGGAAGAGGATGTTACTTCTACCATCACTTGGCAACTGCTGGAGGGGGAAGGGGGGGGGGGGGAGAGGCCAACTGCTCCATGAGGGCCTCCAATCATGGACCTCCTCTCACTCTTAACCTGAGTACAATATCCAACAGGGCCACCCGTTGATGTGAAGAGTT
>CM065735.1:47649734-47669734 GCA_033310375.1 Conus canariensis | reverse complement strand
GTCAAATTTCTCTTTTAAGTGTGAAAGTCTTTTGTAGATGGTAAATGACATTACGTTATACAGAATTATCAACACTGTATCAGTCTTTGAAAGCTAGTGAACGTACCCAATACAGATCACTTTAGACTTTGCCTGTTTCTATAAGTAGGAATCTTTTATACTTTATAATGTGGAACAATAAAACTGTGTCAGTCTTCTAAGACTGGTCAATTTATTCTTTGTGGAATAGTAAACGTGCGTCAGTCCTTAAAAAATTGTAAAATTAGACTGCATGAAACTATTAGTCCTGTGTCGGTCTTGTAAAGATAACATCTTTGCACTAGTAAGCTTGCACTATATGGAACTATCAAACTGGCACAAGATTCAATAGTTCCGTGTTGTGCAAAACAATTTTCAAATCTTTTTGTCTTGCACTGCATGGAAGTACTCAATCTCTGTCAGTTTTTAAAAGCTCATGATCTTGCAATACATGGAATTATGACAATTCTGTCCGTCTCCTAAAATTAGTAAGCTTGTGCTACATGCAAGTCACTCAGATTGTCTGTTACCAACCGATCAAGTCAGACGATGCAATGTCTTTATATCGGGAACTGGACTCAAATTCATTGATACAGACTCTGCCTAATACAGACTGTGAGGGACAGTGACGATGGTTTTGTGTCGGGGTTATCAGGAGCTCTCAAAAAAGGGTCATGTACCATCTGTACAAGGCATGGTATCACAAGACTGATCCCACACACTCCCAAACAGCATGTACCTGGTATTGCAACGTTGCACTAGATATAAGCTGTTGATAAGTTCAGTAAAAGGATGTATACTTAGGGTTGTAATTATTGATTCCAGCAGGGTTGTAATTATTGATCCCAAAGAAACGTTGAAAACTCTCTCTCTCTCTCTCTCTCTCTCTCTCTCTCTCTCTCTCTCTCTCTCTCTCTCTGAAAATCTATCTATCTATGCATACGAACACACACGCGCGCACCCACGTGCGCGCACGCACACGCACACAACATACACACACAACGCACAACACACACACACACACACACACACACACACACACACACACACACACACGTGTTGGGGGGGCGGTTGGCTAGGTGTGTGTGTGGGGATGTGCGCGTGTGTTGTGTGTGTATGTGTCGTGCATTCATGCAGCGTGTGTTGTGTGTGCATGTGTTCGTGTGTGCATGCAGCAAACGGTGTGTGGTTTTGTGTATGTGTGGTGTGTGTGTGTGTGTGTGTGTGTGTGTGTGTGGTGTGTGTGTGTGTGTGTGTTGTGTGTGATCGTTAACTAGGCCATAATTTATTTCCTTTCACTGCATAATGATATGAGGCTTGACACCTGCATGTGTCATCCATTCAGAGCTGTGGAGGAAACAAACGTGCAGAAGTAAACAGTGGTCGAATGGTACTTTTATGGAATGAGAGACAGACAGGGAACAGTGAGCACAGGAGAGACGAGAGAGAGACAGAGGACGATGAATGAGAGAGAGAGACGATGAGGAGATGAGGAGAAGTAGAGAAACAGGGTGGTAGTTTGTTATGAATGAATTTTTGTACAAAAGGGCGAAGCAATAAGAAGAGACATTAATAATCCCACATACATAAAATGAATATCATTTACTGTTCTGATTCTTTCTGGTTGTGCTCGTGTCCAGTTTGACAAGCTAAACAATATGATATTATGGTGACGGTATGATTTCCAGTCAAAACAAAATAAGTGTATTGTAACACACCTGCAGG
Organism: Conus canariensis; assembly: GCA_033310375.1. Lineage (NCBI taxonomy): Eukaryota > Metazoa > Mollusca > Gastropoda > Neogastropoda > Conidae > Conus > Conus canariensis. The sequence goes on along the minus strand of CM065735.1, from coordinate 47,667,991 downwards.
AGTTCAACGGAAATATCACAGCACAGTGTAACAATAAAAAGAAGAAAGAAGGAAGAGAAAAGGAAAGAAAAGGAAAAAAGGAGTGCAACGCAAAAGACATTCCCAAATTTAAAAAAAAGCTGGCGAATTTAAAATTTGCTTCAAAATAACAATTTCCATTATGTTGCATCACATTTTCATTATGATGGAAGTGAGTTACAATACAACAAGTTTCTGTTCAATTTCTAATCAAACACAGGATTTCGATACACAAATTATAAGCAATGTTGTCCCTCTTCTTGAACACTCCTTATTCATTCTTGTAATATAAGATGCTTTCAAAATGGGAACACAATGAAATAAGCAAAAGATGCATAGAAAGATGCGCATTGCTACTAATACAAGCTGGAATACATTGTACACTGGCTGATAAAGCATCTAATTCAGTATTTCTAAACCGCGTTGCACTGCCAGTATATACTACCTCACTGTTTCTGAACACGTTTCAGGAAATGCAACCCAAGGTAAATTACACTCATCCTGCATACGGTTAGCGCGAACCATACTCCAAACTTACAATCAGATTTAGGTACATCGGAAAACAAAATTACTTTGCTGTTTGTTTTATTTTGTTTTGTTTTTGTATTGTGCTTATATTTCAACTGTTAATCTTTGTGTAATCTGCATGTAAAAGACGTGCATTTTGATTTTCTCCAGTTTCATTAAAGCTGTTCAGCAATGCTGGCTGTTGTGAACTTTAGCACATGTAACACATATGTTTGCGTCATGCATTGCTTTTAAGAACTGGAAAAAAGTTTCCTTTATATTTTTTTACGAAATTGTTAGTGTAAAGCTTGCATTTGGTAAATAAAATCGTTTACTTCATCTGAAACACATCCACCAGCATTTCTTGGAAACGACCTGCAGCATCAAGTGGCCAGACAAGACGCCCAGCTTTGAAGTTCTGGCAAACTGTGGATTTCCCAGCGTCGAGAGTTCACTCATTAAACAGTCCTCGGCGAAGTGCATAACGTGTCACTGGCATGGAGGACAGCAGGATTCCTCACATTCTCCTGCACTGCCAGCTGAAGCCTGGGGGGGGGGGGGGGGGTAGGGGGGGGGGGGCAGTGTGACCAAGGTTGACAACTTTTCAGTTACAGAGTTATTCTGGAGGCAACCCTGACAGCTGCAGTGTGGGCACATCATCATCATCATCATCATCATCGCCTATTACCCCTCCTGGGGTACAGGCCACCAACCAAGGATGTCCAGGCATCTCTGTCCTGGGCTCTTTTCTCCAGCTGGTTCCAAGTCATCCGCATGTTCCTGATGTCTGCTTCCAGGTCCCTGCGCCAGGTGTTCCTTGGCCGACCTCTTTTTCGTTTTCCTTAAGGGTTCCATGTTAGGGCTTGTCTGGTGGTGTTGCTTGCAGCCTTCCGCAGCGTATGTCCAATCCAGCACCTACGTCGTTTCTTGATTTCCTGTTCTGTGGTCAGCTGGTTTGTTCTCTCCCAGAGCTCGTTGTTGTTGTTGATGGTGTCTGGCCATCGGATGCGGAGAATCTTGCGCAGGCAGTTGTTGATGAACACCTGCACTTTCTTGGTGGTGCCAACTGTAGTTCTCCAGGTTTCCGCTCCGTACAATAGAACTGCTTTGATGTTGGTGTTGAAGAGCCTGACTTTGGTGTTAACTGACAGTTCCTTGGAGCTCCAGATGTTCTGTAGCTGTACGAACGCTGCCCTGGCCTTTCCGATCCTTGCTCTGACGTCAGCGTCTGTGCCTCCCTGCTTGTTGATGACATTGCCCAGGTAGGTAAAGGCTTCTACTTCCTCTAGCATCTCGCTGTCCAGCATGATCGAGTTGGTGCTGACAGTGTTGGCCTTGAGAATCTTGCTCTTTCCTTTATGGATGTTGAGCCCTACTTGTGCTGATGTGGCTGCTACGTTGCTTGTCTTCTCTTGCATCTGATGTTGAGTATGCAAAAGTAGTGCTTTGCTTTGGTTTCATTTACTACTCTTTGCTGGCTGCTTTGGGGGTGCTATTGGATTCTTTTTTGCACTCTTGGTGGTGAGAACACCACAGTATTATGGACTGTGGTGTGTCTCTATTTGATGCCAGGAGCGCAGACACAACCAGCCGTGTCTCCCTGATGAGTCCGACCCAGCGGACGAAAGGCCTCGGAGCAGGCAATACAAATATATCTGCCTTCAAAAGGGATTGCGATGGTTCCCTTATGCAGCTAGTGAAGAGTTTTCATATCTGTAACATATTTTCTTAATTTCATGTTCCCAGTTTCTCCATCTTCAAATTCCGCCCCTCCTTAAGTCCAAATCTTTGCCAAGTCATTACTATGAAGATAGTTCAGTTGTTGGCCTACGCTTGTTTTTTCCCCCACTATTAGATTGTTCGTCTATGTATTTGTCTGACTTTATTCAAGTTTAAAAGGCTGTGCCAGTCTTGAATAAAAGTTACTCTGTGTTAGGTTTTCTTATGGGAGCAAAACATACCCAACTTGTTTACTGTTTATCGTTTACTGTTCCCTGCCTCATTTCATTTCCGAATTTTAAATCGTTAAGCTGCGTCCAGGGTGTCCACTGGATCCCGTGTCTTCTCTGAGCTGTGGAGGTCTTCATGATCCAGTCGATTGCCAGTAGAAATAGAAATGGTGAAAGCAGGCAACCTTGCTGACACCAGTCCTCACTTCGAATGCCTTCGTGAGCTGCCCTCCATGGATGACTCTACAGGTCAGAGCCTCGTACGAGTTTCTGATGATGGTGGTGATATTGGCCGGCACACCGTAATGTCGGAGAAGTTTCCACAGGGTGTCTCGTTCTACGCAGTCAAAGGCTTTCTCGTAGTCGATAAATTTGATATACAGGGATGAATTCCACTCGTTCGATTGCTCAACAATGGTGCGAAGCGTTGCGATCTGGTCTGTGCAGGATCGATCCTTGCGAAAGCCAGCCTGCTGGTCGCGGAGTTGAGCATCAACGGGATCCTTTAACCTGTTCAAAATGATTCTGTTGAAAACCTTTCCTGGCACTGATAGCAGTATGATTCCTCTGTAGTTCGCGCAGTTGCTCAGGTCGCCTTTCTTGGGAATCTTGATAAGGTATCCCTCCTTCCAGTCTGCTGGCACTTGCTCCTCTTCCCAGATCTTCTTGAAGAGAGGCCAAAGCATCTCTACTGTGGTCTGTATGTCTGTCTTCAGCGTCTCTGCGGGGATGTTGTCAGGTCCTGCCGCCTTTCCGTTCTACAACTGTTTGATGGCCTTCCCAATTTCTTCTTTGGTTGGTTCCCCGCAGTCTATGGGCAGGTCTGAGTCAGCCTCTTTGATATCTGGAGGGTTCTCTGGCGATGGTCTGTTCAAGAGCTCTTCGAAGGGCTAAACCCATCTGTTCTTCCGTTGCTATTCTCCTGTGAGTTGCCTTCCCTCTCTGTCTTTTATTGGTCGTTCTGGTCTCCTGTACTTTCCTGCCAGCTTCTTGGTGGTGTCGTAATTCCCTTTCATGTTTCCCTGTTTTGCTGCTTGTTCGGCTTCTGTTGCTAGGTCATCTACATGTTTCCTCTTGTTTGTTCTGATGCTCTTCTTTGCTTGTTTGTTTGCTTCAGTGTGTTCTGCTTGTGCTTTGGCCTTCCCTGCTCTTGATCGGCTGTTGTTGACTGCCGCTTTCTTCTCTTTCCTCTGTTGGATCTTGCATAGGCTGTCTGCCGAGATCCATTCCTTGTGTTTGTGCTTATTGTGGCCAAGCACTTCCTGGCATGTTGATGTTACTGCCTCCTTGATCTCCTTCCACTTGTCCTCTAGTGTACCGTCTTCCTCATCCAGTAGTTCTTGCAGTACTTGAAACTTGTTGCCTATAGTTGTTCTATGTTCTTGGATCTTGTTGGTATCTCTCAGGAGAGCTGTGTTGTACTTGTGTCGTACTGCATGTGCCGTCATCCAATTCTCTTTAACTTCAACTGAAGCCTGGCCACAACGAGGTGGTGGTCTGAAGCCACGTCTGCTCCTCTCTTTGCCCTCACGTCCTGCATGGATCTTCTGATTTTCTTACTGATGCAGATGTGGTCAGTCTGGTTTTCTGTTGTGTGTTCTGTTGAAACCCAGGTGGCCTTGTGGATGTTCTTGTGGGGGAAAAACGCCGCCACCGATGACAAAGTTGTTGAGTGCACCTAGGTCTGCCAGTCGTTCACCGTTCTCGTTCATGTCCCCCAGTCCATGGCTTCCCATGATGGTCTCATACCCAGTGTCGTCCTTTCCGATCTTGGCATTAAAATCCCCCATCAGGATGGTGATATACTGCAGTCTATCATAGAACTGGTCCTTGTCAGTTTCCTCACTGTCATTTGTAGGAGCATAGCACTGTATTACATCCGTGTTGATCTTCTTCTTGGTTCTGAAAGATGCCGTGATGAATCTTGGGCCATGAGCTTCCCACCCAAAAAGTGTCTCTGAGCTGTTTTAGACAACATCAATGCGACTCCTTGAGTATGGGGGGCATTGTCCTCTTCATGTCCTGAGTACAGCAGCATCTCTCCTGAGGTCAATCGTTTCTGTCCAGACTGTGTCCTGCGGGTTTAACGGACTCCAAGCATGGTTAGGTTGCAGTTCTTCATCTCTGACGCTACGTGGAATGTCTTTCCTGCCTCATAATGGTCCTGACGTTCCATGTTCCGATGTTGGCTGCCCTGGTTGAAAGAAAGGCTGTCAGCCTTGTGGCTTCCTGAGATTTCAGGCTTTCACCACATGGCGTCATACATCTTCTAGTCGAAGACCCATCCCTTCCCAGGGCTGAGGTGTCGATTTGATCTGTGGTTGGCGTTTTTGTACCTGTGATTTGTTTTATGGGGTAGGGTAGCTGGCCCCACGCCCAACCCTCCTCCTTTATCCGGGCTGGGGACCGGCATGATTCCCAAAAAGGGTCTCCTGGCGGAGTTGCAGTGCGGGCACACTAAACTGAGAACACACTGTTCTTGATAGACCCTTGCCGGAGACTTCCGGACTGCCAAATCACAAAGATTTTTAGGGATGAACAAAGGCGGTGCCATTCGGGTAAAGGGAAACAGGAGGAGGTAGGGTCTCCACCCCCATCCCCCGACCACCCCCACCCCTCACCTAGCTGAAATCCTTCCTACCATGTGCCTTAAAGACAGGCTTCCATTCTCACAGATACATTCTAGCCCATGAACTGCTCGCCTGCTCGTCTGTCAAACCATATAGGGCTCAGCGTGACGTATTACTTTCATGTGCACTGATAGTGTGGTATGCATGACCTTGATGTTCAGGGATCGTGTAGTACGACACTGTCTTGATGTGCATTGATAATGTAATAAGACACATTACCTTAATCCAGATGGATAATGTTGTGTGCCATATTACATTGATGCACATGGGAAATGTAAAACTTCATGTTAATGTGATGTATATGGTATGATTTAATTGAATGTGCGTTGTACAACACAATACAGTGCAACACCATACAGTACAACACAATACAGTGCAACACAATGTAGTGCAACAAAATACAGTGCAACAACACAAAGAACACAGCGCAGCAATACACCTTCATCACACGCAGTGTGTGTGTGTGTGTGTGTGTGTGTGTGTGCGTGTGCGTGTGTGTGTGTGTGTGTGTGTGTGTGCGTGTGTGAGTCTGATCGTTAACTACGCACATGATTTATTTCCTTTCACCGCAAAATGAAGCTTGACACCCGCATGTGGGAAGGGAAAACAAACGTGCGGAGGTAAACTGGGATGAATGGTGCATTGTATGGAAAAGAGAGAGAGAGAGAGAGAGAGAGAGAGAGAGAGAGAGAGAGAGAGAGAGAGAGAGAGAGAGAGAGAGAGAATAGGATGGTAGTTTGTCATTAAATAAAACTTTCTTTTTGTAAGTGCGCGACGCTAGAACATTTTACAATAAAATTAATTTCATTTACTGTTCTGATTCTTTCTGGTTGTGCTCGTGTCCCGTTTGACAAGCTAAACAATATGATATTATAGTGACGGTCTGATTTCCAGTCAAAACAAAATAAGTGTGTTGTAACACAACTGCAGGAGTTAAACGGAAACATTGCAGCACAGTGTAACCACTGAAAAGAAGATAGAAGGAAGAGAAAGGGAAAGAAAAGGGAAAAGGAGTGGAACACAAAAGACATTCCCAAATTAAAAAAAAAAGCTGGCGTTTTTTAAGATTTGCTTCAAAATAACAATTTGCATTATGCTGCATCCCATTAAAAAAAGCTGGCGATTTTAAGATTTGCTTCAAAATAACAATTTGCATTATGCTGCATCCCATTTTTAATGTGATGGAAGTGAGTTACAATGCAACAAGTTTCTGTTTAATTTCTAATCAAACACACGATTTCGATACACAGATTATAAGCAATGTCGTCCCTCTTCTTCAACACTCCTTATTCAATCTAAATATAAGATACTTTGAAAATCGGAACATAATGAAGCAAGGACAAGATCCATAGAAAGATACGCGTTGCTACTAATACATGCTGGAATACATTGCACACTGACCGATGAAGCATCTAATTCAGTATTTCTAAACTACATTGTAGTGCCAGTACAGAGTAGCTTACTGTTTCTGAACACATTTCAGGAAATGCAGCCGAGGTTAACCCATCCTGCCTATCATTCGCGCAAACCATTCACCAAACTTCCAATCAGATTTAGGTTCATCGGAAAACAAAACTACTTTGCTATTTATTTTGCTTTGTGTATTGTACTCATATTTAAACTGTTATGGTGTGTGTGTGTGTGTGTGTGTGTGTGTGTGTGTGTGTGTGTGTGTGTGTGTGTGTGTGTGTGTGTGATTTATGTGTAAAAGATGTGCATTTTGATTTTCTTCAGTTTCAATAATATTATTCAGCAAACTGGCTGCTATGAACTTTAGCCACTTTAAAACTTACATATGTAACACATATGTTTGCGTCGCATTGCTTTAAGAACTAGGGAAGAAAGGGGGGGGGGGGGGGGTTGCGTGTATTAGACTGTACAAAACATACAAGTGAATTTTCGACACAAAGTCTTCATCAGAGAGTGACAATCGCAAACAAACATGAACAAAACAGTACTTCCGTTTTGGCTGTCAGGAGAGAAATAGCAATGCATCCACCAGTAGGAAAGAAAGTGAGGACTGTTCAGAAAAAAAAAAAAAAAAAAGTAAAGAAGCAGGCTGCAGAGAGAGGTTCAGGTCAGAGGTGGAAAGGTGGAACCTGAGAAGTGAACAAAAAAGGGGAGGAGGGGGAGGGGGCCTCTGAATGTATGTATGGTGTGTCTGCAGGATGTTTGTAGCCCAGACGACCACCAGGGCTACCTCAGGGCTGACAGTAAGCTGGCATCGAAATCAGATACAATGTCCAGACTTGATTACCCCCACATGGGAAGATACAGAAGGCGAAAAGACATAGGTGGCGCCACGCTCTGACGATGCAACAGGCTCTTCCCCGGGGAGAGCAGAATGAATGCAATGCAGTGGAATCTGTTTTAAAGAATACAGTTATACAGAACAATATAATAGAGGGCAGTCCGACCCAATATGATAGAATTCAATGAAGTACAATACAAAAACCATGCAATGCAATGCAGTACAATGCATAAAATGCAGTGCGTGCATTGCAGTATATACCCAACTCGATGTGGTACACGAAAATAATGTGTTGTGCAGTGCCGCAGGGTGCCGGCAGTATAACATAATACAGTGCAAAACCGTACAAAACAAAACCGTTCAATTATGTACAGTAAAACAGCATACAGTACAACAACATAGTCGAAAGTAAAGCACAGTACAATACAAAATACAGTACAAGACAATTCAGTACCATACAGTACAATGAAATTCAGAAAAAGTGCAACCTAGTACAATACGATACATTGCAAGACAACACAGTATTCTTTAATACATCGCAATGCAGTGCAAGACAAGACAGCTCACTGTAGTGCAACAGAACACAGTACAAGGCAGCACAGTACACTACAGTACAACACAACACAGCACAGTACACAACAACACAATACAGTACAAGACAACATAGTATTATACAACTATACATGTTAAGGATGGTGTGCGGTGCGTGTTTGCTGTCTGACTCTCGCTCTCAAAAGTTTGGATGCGTGTAATAATTATTCCCTCTACACACACCCACACCATACGCACATGGATAGCCAGGCAACACACGAGTTAGATTTTTTTTTTCTTTATAATTATGCTGCCTGAACCATCAAAACATACATTCATGTGAATTAGTACAAATCAATACATGTCACTACATAGCATATAGATCAAGATATCAATACATAGGGACTTCAATCATCAAATATCAGCGTATCATATTACATATCTTGATATCATTCACAGATCTCGCCGGCGCCGTCCACAGTGTCTCACATATACAATCAACACACTCAGTTCCACAGTACCGAAGCCACAGTCTACAGCACTAAAAGAAGACATTGAAGGATAACCAAGGTCCCCACATGATAAGCACAGCCGTTCACAAACACAAACGATGAAGAAGAAGAAACAGAGTCTCCACACAACAAGCAAAATAAATCGTGTAGAACTTTCTTCAGAAGAACCGCAGATTTACATTCACAAGGCACAGTAATCCATAGCAGAGGAACCGCAGATTCACAAAGCACAGCAATCCATAGAAGAAGAACCGCAGATTCATGAAGCACAGTAATCCACAGAAGAAGAACCGCAGATTCACAAGGCACGGTAAACCATTGAAGAACTGCAGATTCACAAGGCACAGCAATCAATATTAAATCCCCGGAGAACACGATTTCAGCAAAGTCCCATAGAACACAATTAACTTCGATTCGACGTATTGTTGATCTAAAATAAAAATTAATTAGCTTCTCCGTGTATTGATATTACAACGTTCACATCAATAAACTCAGCCCACCGACACACATGAGGTGGTACAATTAGAGCACATAAATATTCTTGCAGGAGTTTTAAGTCACTCTCGGCGACACAGCATTCACAACATTTTTATAACAAATAAATTCCTGGTACATATTTCGCTGGTACCGTCATCAGAAGTATCGCACATACACAGTGAACATCGACGTACTATTGACTTGAAAGTCATCTCCACATAGTATCACTACGGAGAAAACGACGATTAAAACAAAATGAACTAGGCTGGACACCAAAGCCTCGGCCGTAAGTTCTTGCTCTCTTCTCTCGTCTCTAATATTATTATTTTCGTCATGTAGTTACCTATGTCATTTTAAGTTGACGTCATAATTTACGTTGACGTCACAATACTCCCCCTCTTCAAACAAAAAAACAATGACCGAATTGTTTTTTGAAGAAGAAGTAAACAAACAGCAGAATACACAAACCCAGAAATCACATTCACTTGACGGAAAACGAAGCCGCTCACTGAAGTAGTTCATGGAATCCTTCCAGGGACTCCCACACAACAGAAGAACACAAGTTGTCATCCCAACGAACTCTCAATCTCTTTGACATGCTAGCTTGTTGCTGACCTCACGGACAACCTCTCCATATCCACACAGGATAGAGACCACACATATCTACTGACCACTCGGTCAGCCTCTCCATACCCCAACAGGGTAGAGACAATGGCGTTTTATTTTGTGTTGATTCTAAGGCAGTGTTAGATAGTTTGAAAGTTTGGGATGTTAAAACAAGGAAGGATGTAATCTTTGAAATAAAGCATTTAATTAATTACATTATTTCCACAGGAGTAAATATAGTCTTCGGCTGGGTCCCTTCACACTGTGGTATTTATTGGAATGAAATAGCAGATAAACTAGCCAGACGCGGGGCAATGGGCAATGCTGCAAAAAGTAATTTGAAGTTAGATATATATGAAGTACATTCGTTATTGGAAAGCTGTTTCCGAATTGAGAAGTCTCAAGATAAATGTGTAATGGAAACATATCCTAGACATATTTCTAGTTTAATATACAAGATACGCTTGAACTCTTGGAAGACCAAATATTCCCAAAATATAGCGTGTGCATGTTCTAAGCCATTATCTGGTGAACATATACTTTTCCATTGCCCCATTTTAAATGCTCTTTATTCAAAAGCAAACATTGAAATTTCGAAATCTAAACCGGTTCACGCTATTTCTTTCAGTTCAGAAATTGTTGAGGTTGCAAAAATTATCTCTCAATCTCAAATTAGCATATTGTTATAATTAGGACAGTGTAGCTTATATTTAAATTTGTACTGTTCTTGACATTATTTCTGACATTTTCCTCCCCCCTGTCCTCCTCCTCCGCCCTCCCCCAATCCCCCTCCCCTCACCCCGCCCCCCTCCCCCCCCCACCCCCCAGTAAAGTCTAATATCACCAAGTGTGAACAGACTATAAATCAACAACAACAACAACAACAATGGCTGGGCATGGGCTGCACCCCACACCCGGATGACAATGCACATACGATGTCTAACTGACCACTCAGTCAGCCTCTCCATACCCACACAGGGTAGAGATCACACATATCTACTGACCACTTGGTCAGCCTCTCCGTACCCCCACGGAGTAGAGACAATGGCTAAACATTCCCGCTCAATACTACTGTACGCCTTCTAACGATTCAGCAACTTTCGACTAGCGAACACGACTGGGTGAAGAACATCATCATTCTCCTGGAGCGATACAGCACCCAAACCAACAGAACTAGCATCAGTCCTGAGAAATAAAGGATTACCCAATCTAGGTAACAACAGACAGGCGCAGAAGACAAGATTCCCTGAATCTTCCTCAAAGCTTCAGCACACTCAGGAGTCCAAGAAATAGACCTGAAATTAATGCAGAAACGCCACGTACAATCTTTCTTCCTGACGAACACATCTGGAGATGCATACGGACTATTCGATGGCTCAATAATACCAAGATCCAACATGATACTAATCTCTCTCTCAACAACCTCTTTCGCAGAAAAGGGGATTTCATAACATTTCTTTCTAACAGGGACATCTGTTGTAAGAGGGATCTGTAGTAGTACATCACCTGAGAAAGAACCTTGTTTAGGAATCAAAATGTCCTGAAAATCATCAATGATTGCACGCAACTCCCTGGTACTTTTGTCAGACAAAGTACAATCAAACTGTACAGGACGAACATCTTCATCTGGCATAGAAGACGCCATCGGAACAGTTAAAGTGGGAATGGGTAAAGCGTCATCACAGTCCTACGACACCAACTGTACAAACCACTTCACGAACAGTACAAACAGACTCCGGAGAGGGATCCACAGAAAGACCAATTCCTGGAGAACTGTCCAAAGAACCCTGTTCTTGCTCACAAGCCAAAGGTGCTATCTCTGACCCAGGCACTAAAGTACCTTGTGAAAGAACGACTGTAGGTACAACATCAGAAGTAGACACGGCAGACACATCAGAAGACGCTAACTGAAAGCAAGACTTCAATGACTCATCCATCTGCTTCTGAACAAGATCAGAACGGGAAATGCTCATATCATCAGGGATCTGACACAAAGGCTTTTTGTCCCCAACATGCTTATCTCTAGCCCTCGTGACGGCAGCTAAAGAGAAAGGTTCAACAGATGCATCACTGGACTCACCGCTTACAGAAACTCCAGGTACATTACCCACAATGAGATCTGCGACAGGGCTATCCAAGACACAACAAGTCAAATCGCCCACATAATAAGGACAACTGACTGAAACTGTAGCCAGTGGAAACTCATCCACACGACCACCAAAAGAAACACACTTCACTGTGGTTCCTAACATCTGACTGTCAGAAACTAACCGTTTGCGAACGCCACAAATGGTAGCACCAGTATCACGCAGAACAGAACTCAAAGTGCCATTCACAGAACCAGACCCCAAACGTAATTTGCCTGTGAACTCACCAGCTGCTAGACAAGCAAAAGGAGTATCAAGAACAGAGCAACAAGCACTGGACTGTTTGCTGTCAGCTGAGTTCTTGACAACAGTGGAGTTACTAACTACAAAAGAACATTCATCTGGGTGGCTAAGGTTACAAATTCTACAGGGGTTTCTACCTGACTTCCATGGACACCTAGCAGCTACATGCCCTGTCTTTTTACACAAAAAACACACAACACTTGCAAACTGATCAGAAGCACTTCCTGAGGGACTCTTACTACCAGATGTTTGACGGGCGCCACGACCACGATAACGGCTACCGCCAAAGTTATTTCCACGACCAGCTGAATAACCAAAGCTCTGATGACCACAGTAACAGCTACCACCAAAGTCACTTCCACGATCAGCTGAGGAACCAGAGTAGTGGCCACTGTTTTGAAAAGTAGAGTATCTGTTTCCTCTGTCAGACTGACCACAGTATGGATTTCTATCAAATTGACCAGGAGTTTTGTACCCAACAGAAGCAAAAATGTTTACGTCAGCTTTCCTAGAAAGCACCTTAGTGGGATGAGCATGTCTGTATGACTCTGCAGACTTGATCATTTCATCAAATGTTTTCACATCTTTTTCACACAAAAACGTAGCCAAGTCCTTAGAGACACACTCCAAAAACTGCTCACGCAAGATAAGATCCACCAGATCTTCAAAAGACTTATCAGTTTTTGACAAAGAGACCCAACGGTCAAACAAACGGCTAAGTTCAACTGAAAAGGTCTCGAAAGGTTCATCTGAGCTAGGTTTATCCTCACGGAAACGCTTACGAAAACCATCTGGAGTACATTGAAATTTTTTCAGCAAGCTCTCTTTCAAAAGCTCGTAAGACACAACATTATTTTCAGCGAGACTGTGATAAAGAGTTAAAGCGGAACCCTCAAGCAATGCAGACAGGTATGTGACCCACAAATCCTCTGACCAACCTAAGGAACGAGCATGGGTTTCAAAACGAAACAAGTAACTGTCTATATCATCAGTTCTTTCCTTGAAAGGGGTAACTTAGGAAAAGTAGGACGAGGGGCGTTAAACCTGGGAAAACCAGAACCCTGACTCTCACTGTCCTGTCCTGAGACCGCACTCTGCTGAGAAGTAACTTGAAACTGTATTCTTTTAGTTTCCTCTATCTCTTGCATTCTTTTTGTTTCCGCTATCTCTCTTTGCTGAATTCTTTTACTTTCCTCTTCCTGTTGCATTCTTTTTGTTTCCTCTATCTCTCTTTGCTGAATTCTTTTACTTTCCTCTTCCTCTGCATTCTTTTTGTTTCCTCTATCTCTTTGCTGAATTCTTTTACTTTCCTCTTCCTGTTGCATTCTTTTTGTTTCCTCTATCTCTCTTTGCTGAATTATTTTACTTTTCTCTTCCTATTGCATTCTTTTTGTTTCTTCTTGCATTTGTACCTCCTTCAACTGAAATTCTTTAATCCTAATTCTATCTTCTCTTTCTATGTCTTGGGCAATACATTTGTCAACATAGTCCAGCAGAGCCTGTCCCTCCAGACCACAAACCTTACCTCGTTGTAAATATTTAGCGAAAACTTGGTCCTCGTCCACAGAGGACACAACAGGACTTTCTTCCTGAGCTTTCTGTGCCATAATGAAAATATGAAATAATGTCCTGTCAAACCCGACACACACACTAGTGGTCCAAATACAAACAACTGCTATCACAAGCAAAAAAGGTTTGAAACCCCTGTCCACTAAAATATGTGTATGAATTCCAAAGAAGATTTTTTTTTCAACAAACATTAACGACAATCACTCTTAAAAAGACTGAGTATTATCAAACCCAACCAACAAAAAGATAGAGATAAACAATGAAACAGAAATTCAGGGATATGGCGAGAAAGAAAAACACAATCGGTAATCAATGCCAATTAATCAGCAACAAGTATAAATCAAGCAATGACATGAGAGTAATAACGAATATAATCAATGTATTGTTGTTGTTGTTGTTGTTGTTGTTGTTGTTGTTGTTGTTGTTGTTTTCCACACACAAGGCATTCAAAATGAAACAACTAATAATTTTTTTAACTGGTTCAGGGCAGCCACTCACACACTCACTCATTCAAGAGAAAAGAACCCTAAGAATGTTGAAGAAGCAAACACAATCCCCTTGTAAAGATAGAAACAGGAATAATCTGAGGGGTAACAGAAGATAACAAAAATAAAGCCCACAAAGGAAGGAAGAACTAGGAACTAGGCCCTCGTATCTCCAGAAACTATACAGAAGGAGATACCCCGTTACGCTGGAGACGGGAAAGAAAGTAGACAAAACAGTCATAAAACAAAACAATACAACACAACTCAATTGTTCAAAAGGAAAGTCTGTGAACGTGACCTATCACTTCTAATTGAGGCAATTATAGGGGCACAAAAACAAATACTACCACTAAGGCGATTTTTAATTCAATAGCAAAAGAATTTTAACTACGGGGTCACCAGATGTTACGGATGGTGTGCGGTGCGTGTTTGCTGTCTGACTCTCGCTCTCAAAAGTTTGGATGCGTGTAATAATTATTCCCTACACACACCCACACCATACGCACATGGATAGCCAGGCAACACACGAGTTAGATTTTTTTTTTCATAATTATGCTGCCTGAACCATCAAAACATACATTCATGTGAATTAGTACAAATCAATACATGTCACTACATACATGGCAATCAATACATAGCATATAGATCAAGATATCAATACATAGGGACTTCAATAATCATAGTATCACTACGGAGAAAACGACGATTACAACAAAATAAATTAGGCTGGACACCAAAGCCTCGGCCGTTAGTTCTTGCTCTCTTCTCTTGTCTTTAATATTATTATTTTCGTCATGTAGTTACCTATATCATTTTAAGTTGACGTCATAATTTACGTTGACGTCACAATACACAATAGAGTACAAGGTGACAAAGCACACTACAACACAACACAACACAGTCAACCAAGCTCTAAGTCAACCAAGCAGCTGATCATGATCGAGCTCACGGTGCCATATGAGAACAGAATGGAGGCAGCTCAAATCTACAAGACTGAAAAGTATGCTGATCTGGCAAACAGCCTGAGGAGAGAAGGCTATCAGGTCAAAGTCCTCACTGCAGAAATTGGAGCTAGGGGGTTTGTAGGAACGTCTGCATACAGCCTCATGAAACAGCTCTCAGTTGCAGGGAAGGAAAAAACCAGAGCCCTGAAAGCAATGGCAGAAGCGGCAGAGAGGTGTTCAAGCTGGATCTGGTCAAGGAGGAACAAAAGTGAACTTCATAAGGCTTAATTTCCCTACAAATATCAGGTGTCCCTGTGGCTCAGTGGTTAAAGCGCGAGTCATTAAGTGGAAAATGAGCATGTCCAGAGGGTCATGGGTTCGAATCCCAGCCATGGCTCGTCCCAAGATGGGGAAAAAAAAAAAAAGGGGGCAGCAGAGGGACATCCGGAGTCATGAACCGGGTGTGGCCCAACCCCCCTAGAGTGTCAGGAGATAAGGGCCGAAACACTTGCTTGAAGGGGGCTTCTCTTCTGAGGACTCTCTGCTGCCACGCTCTCCACGAGTTTCTTTCTACTGATGCATAGGTAAACCATTGACTTCCGGGAATAGGCCGGAGGACGTCCGGGAAAGACCGGAGGACACTGGGAAAGACCAGAACCAAGGGCTCTGTGGGCTGGCTCCCCACTTTGCCTTAAACATGTGGCTACTAAGAATAAAAGGAAAAGATGCTCCCAGGATTCACCGAAAGGGGGAGAGAATGATGAATCCATCGGTGCTCAACCAATCATGACTGCAAATCCCAAACGGACTATGAACATGGACCAAATGGAATATCCATGTGTCTGTGGAAAGCGTTTCGCTACCACCCGTGGCATGAAGATCCACAGAACAAAGATGGGATGTGTGAAGACTCATCTGAATGAGCAGCAGCGCACTGCATCAGCAGATAAGACGTCAGAAGACCAAGGCCAGGATTTAAACCACAGTGCCAAGGACATCCACGCTGTTGGTTCGGATGAGGAATTTGCACAGGCCCTCGATGCCAGGTGCCTGAAACTCAACCTGCCACGAGCAAACGAAACTGAAGATTGGGAGAAACTGGATGCAAAAATCGTCCAAAGACTCGATGCACTGATAGGGTAAAGCACCCTGGAACACAAACTAGCCACATATGGGGACATTGTGTATGCCACATGTAGAGACGCCTATGGAGCAAAACTACCCAAAGAGAAAACACCTCCAAAGAAATCCAGACGCCAAGAAAAGATGGACAAGATCAGGGTCCAAAAGAAAAACCTCAAGATGCAAATGAAGACCGCACTGCCAGCTGAAAAACAAGGCTTGGAAAAACTGTGGAAAGACCTGAAAGAAAAACACAGCGCCCTCAGCAAAGCGGAATCTGCGAGGAAGAGGAAGAGCAAAAAGAAGAAGACACAAGAGCGCTTCTTCAGAGACCCCTTCCAGTTTGCCAGAACACTGTTTGAGCAGCCAAAATCTGGGACCCTAAGTGTGGACAAAGGAGTTCTTGAGCAGCATCTGAGGAAAACATACTCTGACCCACAGAGCAAAGCACCACTCGACATTCAAGGTCTGGTGTGGCCAACCAACCCTGAGGAACAGTTCAATGGCAAGCCTCCAACGTTGGCGGAAATCAAGAAGGTGGTCGACAAAGCCAGAGCCAAATCATCACCAGGGCCAAACGGAATACCTTACCAGCTTTACAAGAAATGTCCCAAGGTGCTGGAGTGGCTCCACAGGCTGCTGCGATCGGCTTGGAGAAACCAGAAGATCAGCGGCCAGTGGATGACGGCAGATGGTGTGTACATCCCCAAAGAGCAAAACTCAAGTGACATCAGCCAGTTCAGGCCATATTCACTACTGAACGTCGAAGGGAAAATCTTCTTCTCTGTCATGGCAGCAAGGCTGACCAAGTACCTGATGGAAAACAAGTACTTGGATGTGTCAGTCCAGAAAGGTGGCATCCCAGGCGTGGCTGGCTGTGTAGAACACGCCACAATGATCTGGGACGCAATCCAAAAAGCAAAAACAGAAAAGAGAGACCTGGACGTAGTGTGGCTTGATCTGGCAAACGCATATGGATCTGTGCCCCATGAGATGATACAGTTGGCTCTTGAGATGTACCATGTGCCAAAGAACATCCGCGACATGCTCAAGAAGTACTTCAATGGCTTCTCAATGCGGTTCTCTACCAAGGAGTACACAACAGACTGGATCAACTTGGAAGTGGGTATTGCAATGGGCTGTGCAATTTCCCCAATACTGTTCGTGCTGGCAATGGAACTCATCTTGAAAGCAGCAACAAACAACGCGAGACAAACAGACCTTGGCGACGGATACAAGATGCCTCCTCTCAAGGCCTTCATGGATGACACTACAGTGATTTCATCCAGAGAAGACGAGACACGTCATGTGCTGGAGAGGCTGGACGACATAGTTGCCTCATCCAGAATGAAGTTCAAGCCAAAGAAATCACGGAGTCTCTCACTGAGGAAAGGAAAAGTGGCCGGATCTGTGGTCTTCAGTGTTGCCAACCAGGCCATTCCAACAGTCACAGAAGAACCAGTCAAGAGCCTTGGAAGATGGTATGATGATACGCTGAAAGACACACAAAGAGCAAAAGAAACCAAGCAGATGGCGGAGGAAGGCTTGGAGACCATTGACCAGTGTGGGCTCCCTGGCAAATACAAGGTCTGGTGTCTGCAGTTCATGCTGATACCAAAGCTCCTATGGCCTCTGATGATATACGACATCTGCACCAGCATAGTGGAGGCAATGGAAGCCAAAATCAACAAGTTCACAAGGAAATGGCTTGGTGTCCCACCCTGTCTGACTGACATAGCGCTGTACTGTCGCCAAGCAAAGCTGAAACTACCACTGAAATCCATCCTGGAGGAATACAAAGCAGGGAAGATCAGACTTCAAAGCATGCTGGAGGACTCAGGAGACAAGGTGGTAGAAGCAATCAAGCCCCAGCTGAAGACAGGCAGAAAATGGAAAGTTCAAGAGGCGATGGATTCTGCAAAAGAAAGTCTCAAGATCAGAGAAATAACAGGACACACACAGACCAACAGACAAGGACTGGGGGTGACCAAAACAGAATGGTGGTCAAAGGCCAAAGGAAAAGCCAAAAGAGACATGATGATTCAGGAGATGAGAAAAGAAGAAGACCAAAAAAGACTCCAAAAAGCAGTCCAGCAGAGCCAGCAAGGGCAATGGACAACGTGGGAGAATGCACTCCAAAGAAGTCTCACTTGGAATGACATTTGGCACATGGCCCCTCTCAGGATCAGCTTCATTCTCAGATCTGCATATGACCTTCTGCCCTCAAATGCAAACCTGGTGAAGTGGGGGAAAACAGACGATCCTG
>CM065735.1:47639734-47642234 GCA_033310375.1 Conus canariensis | reverse complement strand
GTGTGTGTGTGTGTGTGTGTGTGCATTTTGAAGTGCCATCTCGAGAAGACAGCATGGCAGAGGAGAGCATCACTTTTTCTTCGTTTTTTTTTGTTTGTTTATTTTATTTTATTTTTTTACTGTTTCCATATAACCATGTTGTCTTATCACTGCAAATTGTTCACCATGTTTTGTCGGGGGCAGTTCCCCAATTGCCGTGGGTTCCTTTACGTGCGCTAAGGGCGTGCTACACACAGGATCTCAGTTGATGGCATCGTTTCCTCGGAAAGACCCTGGCAGTGATGTTACACCTGGGGATAGGGAGGGAAGGGATGATGTGACGGGTTGTGTCCAAGTGACAGACACTGCACATAAGTTTACAAGGTTTACACAAATATTGGGTATCAAAACCATGATAACGACAAACCATGTTTATCTCTGAGTGGTTATAGTCATCGGTAGAGGGGGTTTACAGGTGGTGGGTCCTGTGTATGTTGGATCAGAACAGGCACCATGATTACTTTCGAAGTGGCTCAGCAGCAATGCAGTGTCTCCTCTGGTAGGTTGCCGTATGACGACCTTACGTAGATTATTCCGCATGGACTGTCTGTGATGAAAATGCGACACACCTGCTTTAAATAAATGGGTAATTGGACTCTGTGTGTGTGTGTGTGTGTGTGTGTGCGTGCGTGCGTGCGTGCGTGCGTGCGTGCGTGCGTGCGTGCGTGCAGCGTACGTGCGTGCGTGTGTGTGTGTGTCAGAGAGAGAGAGAGAGAGAGAGAGAGAGAGAGAGAGAGGGGGGGCGAGGGAGAATAAGAGTTCTGTGAGAATGAGTGTTTGGGCACGCAGTAAGAATATGAAAAGCAGACCGACAGATGTACAAAGTGGAGATGTGGCGAGGGAAGGGATATTGAAAGGACAGGCGAGTAAGCGTACGCTTGTTCCTTTCTCTTCCTCCTCTCTCTTCCCTCCTCATTCCTCCCTATGCACTCTTCCCGATCATCTCCTCACCTTGTCTACTCAAGTATGGGACAAATTAACAGGTAAATGGCGATGGCTCAGTTCCGACCAATCACAAAGATGTTTACAAAAGTCGACGAATCATGAAGCCCGACGTACAGTTTCACATTTATAAACGAATGATGACAAACAACATTCAAGATCAATGAAAACGAAGAACGAGCTATCACTTACCTCCTCAAATTCGGCGCAAAGTAAATGTTGAATGATTTCATCGTCAATTTTCAACGTCCATTTTGCGCCCAGTTTTAAGAGGTAAGTGATAGCTCGTTCTTTGTTTTCATCGTCCTGAATGTTGTTTATCTTGCCTGAAGAAGACCAAAGATGTCATTTAAAATCCTCCCACCTTCAGTATATACTAGACAAACGTTATCTTAATCTAGAGATCAAAACATTAAAAAAAAGGCTAGTTTTCAGCCATTAGGTGAACCCCCCCCCCCCCCCCCCATGCACTTAAAATAGTAACAGTCTGTGATTGGTAGAGATAGCCGTCTGGATTTTCTTTTTTGTTTTTATTGTTTTTTGTTTTGTTTTTGTTTTTGTTTGTTTTTGTTTTTGCCTCACACATTGCAGCGTGTACGCTCGCTGACGTGTAATAATCAAGACACTCGGTCTCGAACCTACAACTCCCCCCCCCCTCCTCCCCCCCCAAATGCTTGTGAAAAGTCCATTTACATTTTCAGGCCTCCCACACAGAGCTGCTGTGGATCCAGCAAGTCTCCATCATCCTCATTGGAGGCAGGGCTACGGCTTTAGCCATCTTCGTCAGGACCGTCTGGGGGCTCTTCGTCCTCGCCGCCGACATCGTCTACGTCATCGTCCTGCCCCAGCTGACGTCAGCCCTCCTCCTACGTCACACTAACGCGTACGGCCCCCTGATGGCCATCCTGGTCGGCGCGGTGCTGCGGGTCGGGGCCGGGGAGCCGACGGTGGGTCTGCTGGCGGTGATCCGCTACCCGTACTACGACGAGGAGGGCGGAACTCAGGTGTTTCCGATCCGGGGGATCGCCTTCCTGGCCTTCATGCTCTGTCTGACATGCGTATCGTGGCTGGTAGACCTTTCCTTCAGGAAGGGCATGCTGCTCGCGTGCTGTGACGTGCTGGGGCCGGGGCGGGGGAAGAGGGCCGTTTGGAGGTGTACGTCGTCAACCAGCGAGGAACCTTAGGGTCGGGGGCTCGGGGAAGCTCCTCCACCGCCGCCAATGCGACGTCAGCGGCGTAACAGCTCGGCAGGAAACTGACGTCAAAGACAGATTACGTCAGGGAGTGGTATCGTCTTCTTAATCCCGCCTTTGTGGAGAAACGTTCAGGACGCTGTCTCGGTGAAACGTTGGTGTGGTTGACATGGAGCAGTGATGTTGTTCACAGGTGGATTTTATCTAAAAATTACCGACCCTCACCACCTCAACCCTCGCCCCCCAGACTCCAAACACACACACACACACACACATCAGTGCCTCCATTCCCACCCTTTTCACACGCGCGCGCGCACACGCATGCA
>CM065735.1:47629734-47634734 GCA_033310375.1 Conus canariensis | reverse complement strand
TGCTTTGTGGAACTGTGGTTTGCTGTGTAGTGTCGTGCTGTGTATCTTTGACCTGCAGCAACATACTCACTCACTTGAACGAAGTATCAGCATTTGGATGTTGAACTCATCAGATGATCAGTTGGGGACAACGACAATAGCCAAACGTTGATCACGTGTACTAAATACGTGTGGTAGCATTTGCATATTTTATATGACAACTGCATCAATCACTCAAGTGGCAACAATGACAGCCAGACGTTGATCACGCGCATGCAGGCCTTGTGCCTCCCACATGACTGGGGGAAAGGTAGGCCACTGGATGAAGCACCCAGCTGGGAATCCAGAGAATCATGGGTCCGTCTCGTATTTCAAATGTCGTTGTGGGTGTTTTTCTCTTTTTTTTAAATAAAATGTTGATCAGTCATCCGGGTAGCTTAAGTGAAGCAGTGCACTTTTTCCCCTGTAAAGCAAGCATATCTGATATGGTGAAAATTTAAAAGTTAGAATCTAAAACTGACAGCGAATCTTAGTTTGGTCCCACATTCAGTCACGTTTATTGTGCGTGCTTTATGAATACTTCAAGCTAACTTAAGATAACGATGGAGGGAACTTGTACATTTCTTGTCTTAACAGCTTTGTGACAGAAAGATTTCAAACTTATCCATGTTCAACTTATGCAATGTGCCATCATAATTCTCCAGTAGATGGCCTTCGTCAGGACAACTCTTACCACATCTTTTACATGATAACGTCCACAGTAAAACCAGCACTAGCTGACGTCGTTGTCATCGATGGTAACTGTGCCCTAAACAAACTTTTTGTTTTTTCTGGAAAAGACAAAAAACCCCAAATATAAAGTTTCCAAATTCTGCTCTGAACTTGCTGCCAGTTAAACAATACAGGTAGAAGTTGACGGCACTGTTGGAGTTGGCCAGGACATTGCTGACTGCACTGAAAAGTGCTCGGTGTCCATAAGCAATCGGGTCATCAGAATAAACAGATGGAAAGAGGCTGTGTACTAGGAGGGGTGCAGTTAGGACAAAAAAAGCAGTGCATGTAGCAATCAAGGTGACAGTCAGTGAAGATACTTTCCGTTGCCCGGAATAATGGGCGGTTTGTTGCATAGTAAGCTGTTTGCTCGTTCTGACCGATCTGACCAGTGACCAGAGAAGAGTACTGTTGCTGACCACCAACACAGTGAAAGGTACAAAACAACTTTCAGTCATGAATATCCAGTGCCAAACCACGTCAATAAACCATCGGTACATTTCCGACACAGCATGATGACAGCATGTGCCAAAACAAACGCTTGAATTAATAGCATACCCGTAGAGAAAGTGACAGTGGATTAGAGCGATGGCGACTACCGTTACACCTGCAGTAGCTCGCGACATTTCCTTCGTCCACACAGCATTGACACGATGTGGCCACAGCACAGAAGCTGCCCTGAGCATGGTGAGTGCCACAAGCATCCACGCAGATAAAGGTCTCGTCATGTAGGACAGCATCGTAGTCATCTTACACTGCCAGGAATTCAGATTATGAAAGTAGGGCACACCAAATTCACTATAGAGCAAGACATTTAAAGGGCCGATAATCAATAGCACCTGGTCAGACCAGGCCAGAACTTGGAAGAAAACACCAGAAGTGGATGCAGGAAGACGAAGCATGATCAGAATGATCATGAAATTTCCGAAAATGCCAAACAGAAGCACGGTAGGATTCCCAATTGTCCAGATCATGTTGACTGCTTTGGCATATGGTTTGTAATGCTCATGCCAAACATCCCTGTTCGAAGGGCCAGAAGTTATCATCGTTCTGTTCATAGCTGGAGCTTAGTTGGATTCAGGTGTGCTATTGTGTTTGAGTTTGTTCGTTATCATTCTCCGTGATTCAGCAATGTTGTATTCTTCCAGTGTGAAAAATTGAGTACCTTTCCAACCCCCCCCCCCCCACACACACACACACGCACGCACGCACGCACGCACACACGCACACACGCACGTGTGCACGCACGCACGTACGCACATACGCACGCACGCGTACAAAGAGGGAGAGGGGGAGAGAACGAACGAACGAACGAACGAAATTTGTTTAATGAGGGAAAAGAATAAGCACATGGCAGGCTTGTTTGCATCTTGCCCTCAAAAATGAAAAAAGAAACATTTCAAACACAAAAAGCCACCCTCCACACTCCAACCATTAACCAAACACCCACCTGTCGCACAATCCTTTCCAAGCACTCTACACACCCAATGATAATGATGACAAATACCCAATAATAATAGCAATAACAATAGTAATGAATGATAATGATTAAAATACTAACATTACAATTCAAATATAACAACATGCGCACATACATACATATGCATTGTCAAACATTACATCTATCGAATAGCATGATCTGAAAAAGATAGACATACAGAGCACATAATAATCACAAATAGAAATCAACATGATTGTAAATCAATATTAAAACCAAGAATCTGTTCCGGAAGGGGGCGTACAGCACACATTTTTGCGCCCTCCAAATACGCACGCAATTCCCCTTTCCCCTCTATCCCCTGTTCTCTGTAAACAATTCCATCCTCGCCCCTCGTCACAAACACCCCACCTCACCCCATCTACCCCTCCGTTCACAACCAACCCTTCTCAAAGAGAGAGAGAGAGAGAGAAGAGAGGAGAGAGAGAGAGAGAGAGAGAGAGAGAAGAGAGAGAGAGAGAGAGAAGAGAGAGAGAGAGAGAGAGAGAGAGAGGCTAAACAATAAATATTCACTGATCATAAGGATCAGGAGATGCTGTTCATGTATTGCGTTATAAGGTGTGTTTGATATTTGTTTTTAAAGACTCGGAGGCTTGTATTTACATCAAATGAAGTTATAACAGAATTCCATATGCAGCCACCAGAGTACAACAAGCTTGATTTGAAAAGATCTATTCTCGGAAGAGGTACTTTTATCTTGTAAACATGACGAATCTTCTTCATTTCGAATCTATTTTTCAAAGCCATAGGGGCACGGTCGGACATTATATTAAACATAAAGATAGCTTTGTTGTAAACTAGTTTCCATTTTAGAGGCAGAATTCCTAAATGTTTATATTCTGAGAAAGTAGGGTAGGAGGACTTCAGGAGAATCAGTTTCATGGCACGTCTATGTAAACTGAATAAAGGTTTTAAAATATTATTGCTAGGGAATCCCATATCGTTGAGGTACAGTTTATGTAAGATTCAACATAGGCATGAAAGAACAACTTATGGCTATGTTGATCTAAAAAGTGTTTCATTCTGGAAAGCTGGCAAATCTTTCTGGACACATTTTTACATAATAACGCAATATGATTCGATCATGACAGATTGTTATCAATAATAACACCTAGGATCACATGGTGATCAACTTCCTCGAGATTTTCTCCATTAATACAAAGGTAATTATTGCTACAAGAAAGATTTTGACGTTTTTGTCTGGTAGTAATTAATACGTATTTATCGGAAATGAAATGAGGCAGGGAACAGTAAACGATAAACAGTAAACAAGTTGGGTATTTTTTGCTCCCATAAGAAAACCTAACACAGAGTAACTTTTATTCAAGACTGGCACAGCCTTTTAAATTTGAATAAAGTCAGACAAATACATAGACGAACAATCTAATAGTGGGGGAAAAAACAAGCGCAGGCCAACAACTGAACTATCTTCATAGTAATGACTTTGCAAAGATTTGGACTTAAGGGGAGGGGGGGGGGGGGAGGGAATTTGAAGATGGAGAAACTGGGAACATGAAATTAAGAAAATATGTTACAGATATGAAAACTCTTCACTAGCTGCATAAGGGAACCATCGCAATCCCCTTTGAAGGCAGATATATTTGTATTGCCTGCTTCGAGGCCTTTCGTCCGCTGGGTCGGACTCATCAGGGAGACACGGCTGGTTGTGTCTGCGCTCCTGGCGTCAAATAGAGACACACCACAGTCCAGTCCATAATACTGTGGTGTTCTCACCACCAAGGGTGCAAAAAAGAATCCAATAGCACCCCCAGTGCAGCCAGCGAAGAGTAGTAAATGAAACCAAACGAAAGTGTGGGGAGGAAAAAAGTTGCTGAAAAACTAAAGACATTATGCAAATAGTATAAAATGTAGGGGACAATCTTTGAGTCCGACCCAGCGGACGAAAGGCCTCGGAGCAGGCAATACAAATATATCTGCCTTCAAAGGGGATTGTGATGGTTCCCTTATGCAGCTAGTGAAGAGTTTTCATATCTGTAACATATTTTCTTAATTTCATGTTCCCAGTTTCTCCATCTTCAAATTCCCCCCCCCTCCCCTTAAGTCCAAATCTTTGCAAAGTCATTATTATGAAGATAGTTCAGTTGTTGGCCTGCGCTTGTTTTTTCCCCACTATTAGATTGTTCGTCTACGTATTTGTCTGACTTTATTCAAGTTTAAAAGGCTGTGCCAGTCTTGAATAAAAGTTACTCTGTGTTAGGTTTTCTTATGGGAGCAAAAAATACCCAACTTGTTTACTGTTTAATACGTATTTAGTTTTTTTTTGGGGGGTGGAGTCGCATATGATTAAGTTCAGACCATTCAGATAATTTGTTGATATGTTCTTGTAAGGAGATGAATATGCTGTCTAATCTATCGTGACAGGTGTGGATAGTGGTATTGTCGGCAAACATCTCACATAAAGTTGTAAAAAACAGAGGTAGATCGTTTATATATATATATATATATATATATATATATATATATATATATATATATATATATATATATATATATATATAATAGTATTGGACCAAGGACTGAGCCTTGAGGGATGCCGTACTTAACAGGTAGAATGGAAGAATTTGATCTATTTACCGAAACATACTGTTTCCTGTCTGAGAGAAATGAAGATAGAGGGTTCCAAAGCGTTGTCAGTTAGGCCATAGATCTTTAATTTCTCAAGTAGAAGACTGTGGTCGACGACATCAAATGCTTTCATAAAGTCTGCTCTAGAACACCTGTGATTTTATTA
>CM065735.1:47602234-47614734 GCA_033310375.1 Conus canariensis | reverse complement strand
CTTTTGACATCTGTTGTTTATCTGAGACATTCACTCTAGAACATTTTGATTTTGAGACAAAGTTCCAGGAATTTTTACATCTTTACTGCCCAGCCAGAAAATATACTAGAATGGGCAGACCCTCTGGCGGATTGATAATGCTGATCAAGAAGGAATTATCTGGGTATGTTCAGTTGATTAATACTAATATAGAAAATGTATTATGTGTGAAGCTACAAAAATGGGGAGTTTGTGTTATACTCCCTGTTTGGCTAGTATACTTACCATGTCAGACCATAGCATTCAACGGCAGTTAGCCAGCTCTGTCAGGCCGAATTTTTTCCGTGGCCAATGCAGTCATAAGACAGTCACGTGATGTCACCCCACTTCCGGCCCCGGAAGAAGCCAGTGTCAACTTCCTATAAGTCATTCAGCGAGGCCTGGTGTATGGTGACCCCGAGAACCTTGGCGCCAGAGGGGAAGGTAGGGAGGGAATTAGAGTCTGACATGGTAAGTATACTAGCCAAACAGGGAGTATAACACAAACTCCCCATTTTGGCGTCATATACTTTACCATGTCAGACCATAGCAGAATTTAAAGGAATCGGAGGAGGGCGAGCGCCCTAGTGGTTCTTGGGGTTGACCGATATGGCTGCATTGGCCGCCACAAAGGAAATCCCCTTAGACCCATCAGCTCTGGTCATGCGGATATCCCTCAGGTAAAAATTAATGAAGGGATTTTCCGAACGCCAGTAGGCTGCCTCCAGCAGGTGGCGCACGGGGACAGAGTACTGGAACGCTGTGGAAGTGGCCAGTGCTCTGACCTCGTGGGCCCTGGGTGATAGGACAGGGAGATCCTTGTACGCCTGAGCGTAGGTAGATCTCACCGTCTTGGAGAGCCACCTGGAGATAGTTCCCGCCGAGATATCTCTAGTATTGTTGGGGTTGAGGGAGATAAGGAGTCGTCTCTGGGAGGAGCGCCTGGGGCGTGTGCGTTCCCAGTAGTACCTGAGACACCTGGAGGGGCAAAGGTCCATGTCTCCATCTTTTTCTCCCTTTCCCAAGATGTCAGAACTCCGGAAGGAACTTGAGAGAGACTGAGCCGTCCCTGTGGAAGGCGATATCTGTGGGGTCACCGCTGAGGGCGTGAATCTCACTTCGTCTTCTGGCCGAGGCCAGGGCGAGGAGAAAGGTGGTCTTAAAGGAGAGGAGGTCAAAAGGAATAGAAGCAATGGGTTCAAAAGGGGTTTTTCTGAGGGCATCGAGGACCGTAAAAAGGTCCCAGAGGGGAATGCGCCTAGGGGACTGAGCTTCCCGTAGAGCAACTCCTCTAGACACCTCTCTGAGGAGAAAGTCATTGTCAAAAGAAGGGCCCCCCAGTTGACGAATGGTAGTGCAGATAGCTGATCTGTAGCCCCGAATGGAGCCAGCCGACAGTTTAAGGGAAGAGGATAGGTGGGAGAGGAAATTTCCTATTTGGATGTTGGAGGGGCAGTAATGGGGAACAGAGTTATCTGAGCACCAGGTTATCCATCTCTCCCAACGGTAGTTGTAGAGGGATTCGGTGCTGGCTCTGCGAGATGCCGAGGCGAAGTCCCGTAATCCCTGAGAGGCCCCTGCCCCGGCTAGTGTGTCTAGGACGGACTGGGGTCTCTCCGAGTGGGGGGTAGATGCAGATGTTCGCAGTTGGGCTGGCATAGAAGCCACGCGTGTAGGCGAAGCATCTTGGGATTGGAGTGAGGAAGACCTGACCGGGGTTGTCTCAGCATGTCCCAGCGAGGGCTGAGCCGGAGGGGGGGAACGTGGGTGAGGGACTTGGGGTCCGGGAACCAAGACTGGGTCGGCCACCATGGCGTTACGAGGATCAGCCTGGGTCTTTCCAGCCTTGCCTTCCTGATCACCTTGTGTAGGATGGGGAAGGGGGGAAAGGCATACGCCAGTAGGCCCGTCCCGGGGAGGGATAGTGCGTCGACTGCATCCGCCTGGGGATCTGGAACGGGAGAGACGTACAGGGGCAGGTGATGGTTGAAGCTGGTGGCAAACAGGTCGATCATGGGCACAAACCAATGGTTGCGCGACACCAGCGAAGGAGGGCCTCTGTTCTGAGGGAGAGGCCTATGGAGCGGGCCTCTCCCCCTTTGTTGACATAGCAAGCTACCGACGTATTGTCCGTGAGGAGGAGAACAAGTCGGTGCGCGACCTTGTGCTGGAGTTGGAGAAGGGCTAGCCTGACCGCTTCCAGCTCCCACTCCCGAGGCGTGACTGTCCTCCACGTGGGCCCCCCAGCCCAAGTTGGAGGCGTCTGTATAAAGTTCCAGTGG
This sequence comes from Conus canariensis, assembly GCA_033310375.1. Lineage (NCBI taxonomy): Eukaryota > Metazoa > Mollusca > Gastropoda > Neogastropoda > Conidae > Conus > Conus canariensis. The sequence continues at coordinate 47,612,434 of CM065735.1, read as the reverse complement.
TTGGGTTGGGTTGGGAGGGAGATGGGGACCCCGGTGGAGAGAGTGGCTGGAGTGAGCCGCTCCTCCGTCGCCGAAATGAACCAGTGTCCGAGGGGAATGACCTGGTCCCAGCGGTCGGAGGTCTGTGACAAACGTCGGCGGAACTCCCTCTGAAGTTGGCGTTTGGGGACCCGCCGCAGGGGAATGAGGGGAGACAGGGACTCCATCATTCCTAGGAGGGAGGACAGGGTTCTGGCCGAGGTGTGGGGTGCCTGTGACAGGCAGGAGATGAGGTCCACTATGCGTGCAGGCCTCTCCGGGGTCTGCCAGACGAACCGTAGGAATCGTCTGTGGGCCGGGTGAATCAGGATCTGAAAAATAGGCGTCCTTCAGGTCTACGGATGTGGCCCAGTCGCGATGATGGATGGAGTCTCGGATCTGGGTGGGGGTCTCCATCTTGAACTTGGTGGGCCTGAGGAACTTGTTGAGGGGCGAAAAATCTAGAATGGGCCTCCATCCTCCCGAGGCTTTTGGGATCACAAAGAGTAGAAGCCGGGGTTTGGGTGGGAAATCTCCGAGATGGCCCCTCTTTTGAGGAGGTCTTGGACTTCCGTGCGAAGAGCTTCTGCTTTGGCGGGGGAGGGTTCGTTGGGGGAGGGAGGGGGAGATAGCATGAGGGGGGGGACGCTCGTGGGCCCAAGGAAGGCGAAACCCTTCCTGTAGCACCGCCACTATCCAGGGGTGAGGCGTATGCGTCTCCACTGGTGGGCATGCCGGGAGAGGCTGCCCGCCAGGGGGGGCGAGGGTCTGGGCTGGTGGGTGGGGGATAGGGCGAGGGGGGGTGCTACCTGATCTAAGTCCCCCTCGGGCTGTCTCCCTAGTCAGCTCCGGGAGCGTGACTGTTGGCCTAACCGAAAATTTTGCTGATGGGGTTTTGGCTTAGGCCTTGGGAGAAGATTAGGTCGCTTGGCGGGCCGTGCGGTGCGGGAAGGCGATTGTCTGGGATAGGGTCTGTGCCTGGGGAAGGAACGAAGTGGGGGTCTAGCAGGGCGTGGCGGTGGCCTGGGCGCAAAGGACACAGCCTGCTTGCGTTCCTCAACTGCTTGTGCTATGACGTCAGCCGAGTAGTCGCCAAAGAGCGACTGGACCTGGCCCGGGATGCATCGCAGGGCTGCCTTAAGCGTCGGGGAGAGAGAGGTCCGCGCCAGCACGGCCTCTCTCGCGACCAACAAGCAGTTGAAGTGGCTTCTGGCTGCGCTGTCCGCCGCAGCCGAAAGGTGATGCGAAATCCTGTTAACTAGGTGTCGCATGAAAGGATCGCTGAACAAGCGAGGGTCAGGCTCTTGGTGCGCCTCAGAGCCCGGGTCCCCCGGTACTGGGATGGCACCATCGTCCTCCGGCCATAGAGCCTCCGCTCGCTGAAGGGGCATGTCCAAGTAGGTGTGTCCCGCCGTGGTGTGGAGGATGCCCATCCTGGCTACTCGGACCCATTCCTTTAGGTTCTTAAAGGAGATGGCGCCGGAAGTAGGGGGGGGCAGGTGGGGGATCAACCGACGGTCCGACTGGGAAATGCCCATCTCCCTGGTCACGGGATTGTCCGTAAACAAGGAGGCGACTGAGGGGTTCTTGGGTAGATTGGTCTAGATCTCTGGGCCGGGGGAGAGGGAGAGAAATTCGTCAGCGGGTGCGGCCTCTCTCCTAACGAGGTCTGGTCGCCACCGTTCTATCGTGCGGACATCGTACAATGAGGTGGGGGCTAGCTCCTCGTCATCGTCCGCCTCAGGGAGGTACTGGTCCTGAGAGGGTTCATAGCACCCGTCTTCAGGAGGTAAGTCGAGGGGTGCCTGTAGTGTGTCCCCGGTGGCCCTATAATCGGCGGCCGGGACATCGTCCTGCCGATAGGACAGCGCCCGAGGAGGGAGACCAAGGTCGACCCAGGTAAGTGAGGCCGGGTGCCACATTCGACCATGTAGCTGGTCGTGCTGGGTGTTGGCGTTAAGCCACTGGTCTCTCTCGGGGGCATAGAGCCACCGGTCCCCGGGGAGGTAAACGGGCTGTGGCGGCCCTGGGGAAAAACCATGGTAGGTAGGCCGCACTCAAGGTCTGACCAGCGCGTTGGGCGAATGCGTAGGTCAGACATCCGCCGAGTCGTAGCCACGAGACCCTCTTCTTCTTGTAGGCAGAAAGTCCCCGGGGACCCGGGTAACCTGAATCACTGTTGGGGGGGGGCTTGAGAGGCCGTGGCCTGTCGTCCCCGTCCAGGTCTGTGCACTGCACCATACACGTCCTTGGAATGGGCCTGGGAGGGCCATAATGGTATGGAGGAGGATGCGGAAGTCGAGCCCCCAACCCGCGAAAGTGCGGATTGGTCAGGATGCGGTCCCGTGTTCCTCCCCCTGGAGGAATATGTCAGGTTACCCTTGGTCCCGCTGGTAGATCCTCCCCCCGGAGGAGCGGGACCGCGGACGTTGCCCAAATGGGGATCCGAAAGGTCGGTTCCCCAACGTCCAATACCCCTAGGGAAGAAGGTGACGTTCGATCGGGGTAGGTCGACCGTCCTTGTGCATGGGCACGGCCGGGCCCATGGCGCGGCGTGCCCGCACGCCCAGGATTATGGACACCACCGAGGTCGTGCGTCGGGGTGACCATAAGGCTGCTTCCGGAGTCGAAGCGCTCCTCGAGCTCAGGTGTTGGCTGCACCTGTGCCCGGTGGGGCCGAGCGCTATGAGTGCACGTATCAATTTGGGGGGAAAAAGAGATACGTGACTCATCAAGGCGAGTGACGGATGGTGATTCCATCCCAGATCCGTCACCCGTGCTGGTCCGCGGCTCGGCAAGGTGCCCCGGGGGCCGAGATTCGCGTGACTCAGCATGATAGTTAGAAGTCTCCGAGCGAGTCCGTAGGCTAGAGGGCAAGCTGGCCGATGGAGAAGGGTGGGGGAGGGCGAATTCCGTTGGCTAGTCTTTGCTCGGCCGGGCCCCTTGAGGGGAGCCTTGCCATTAGACTTTCTGGGCAGCACCTTGAGGGGAGCTTTGCCCTTAGACTAGCAGGCAGATCAAATGAAAGGCATTTTGAAATGGTGGCCGCTTGCCTATCAGCCTTGGGACGCCGCGGTCGTGCGTCCGTCGGTTTGGTAGACGAGGAAGATCACGCGTCCCTTCCGCGGAGAAGTCGTCTCTGTCTACCCGAACCGTACGTTCATCAGTGCGAACGGATTGCTCCGAGATGGAATCGACCCGCGGGTTCTCCGGGAAATTGAGCGAACTCCGAGCAGTGGAGTGGCTCGACCCGGCGGTGTCCTTCACCATGTTGGGCACAGGTGGATAGAGCAAACCCGGAACACACGACCGCAAAGAGGAGACAAGGTGGCCGATCGAGAAAATCAATTAATCTCGATCGTCCGTGTGGTGTCGTGCAAAGTGCTCGAGAGATCGACTGAAAACTCGAACTACCCGTACACGCCACCGGTCGTGTGACTGGTATGGCTATTAATAGCAATCTCTACACGTGGAGTATCACTGTGTATAGGTGTGATAGTTCTTGGGCACTAAATCTTAATAAGCAGATCAGTGTCACACACCCTTACTCGAACACGTTCTACCTGTGAAGGGTAAAGAGTACAGGTGTGATAGTTATTGAGCCCTAAACCTTAATATGCGGAACCAGCACAAAATGCGTGCTGAACCCGAGGCTCGGCAATATGGTGGGGGAACACGACCGGCGAGCGGTGCCGACGATCGCGAGTAACAAAGTCGCGAGAGTGCCGGTAAAAGAGACAAATCTTTAATAAATACGCTCCCGAGAGTGCCGGTAAAAGAGACAAATCTTTTAATAAATACGCTCCCACCAAGAGCCTCACACGGCAAAAATACTCAGGGTCTAGTGCAAGCCGGAACCAGCACAAAATGCGTGCTGAACCCGAGGCTCGGCAATATGGTGGGGGAACACGACCGGCGAGCGGTGCCGACGATCGCGAGTAACAAAGTCGCGGGAGTGCCGGTAAAAGAGACAAATCTTTTAATAAATACGCTCCCGAGAGTGCCGGTAAAAGAGACAAATCTTTTGATAAATACGCTCCCACCAAGAGCCTCACATTTGCAAGCCACAACTGAATCAAGTATAGAACAAAACACAGCAAAGTTAACACAAAGGCAAGTATAGGCGAGACAGAGCACAAGACTTATCTTGCTTTGACGGCAGGCCGAAGATGAATGACTTATAGGAAGTTGACACTGGCTTCTTCCGGGGCCGGAAGTGGGGTGACATCACGTGACTGTCTTATGACTGCATTGGCCACGGAAAAAATTCGGCCTGACAGAGCTGGCTAACTGCCGTTGAATGCTATGGTCTGACATGGTAAAGTATATGACGCCAAAAACCTTTTACAAAGCGATAAAGATGTATTATTTCTTGGTGTGCATGTACATCCGGTTGACAGTCGTTTTTATGCAGACAAGGATTATGATTGCACCATAGAAATGATAGAACAATACATTTGTACACAAACTGAACAAGGGAATGAATATTCATATATTATAGGAGGTGACTTGAATGCTCGTATTGGGGAATGGGGATTAAATATCGAGGATGAAAATGATATATTCGACAGAGAACAGAATGTGTGTGCACGTAAGTCAAAGGATAAACATCATCAATGGATTCGGAAAAAGGCTTATCGAACTTTGCGCAAGTTTTAATTTAACTCCCCTGAATGGTTTAAATATGAAAAACTTTGACAGTGCATTCACATTATTTTCGGAAAGGGGAAATAGTGCTATAGATTTTTATGTATGCTCCATAGAATTAATCGAAAATGTTGACAGCTGTTTAGCGGATGAAAGAATTGAGTCCCACCACATGCCAATTAGAATGGAGCTTCTGAGCACAGTACAGGATATCCAGACAGAGAAACAAAAGAGAACATTTACAAAGAAAATCAAATGGGACCCAGCCAAAGCACAAGTCTACATAAATTTCATGGAATCTGAAAGAGCAGAAGCAATATTAGAACAAATTAAGGAGGAAATTGATCAAGATATAGATACAAGTATTGATAAATTTAATCAATTACTAAAGAATGCTGGAGAATGTATGAGCAAAACAACTAGTTCAGGAAGGGACTATAAACCTACAAATGGGTGGTATGATAAAGTATGCAAGATGAAAAAGAAAGAAGCAAGACAAGCACTGTGCAGACTTAATTCAATAGATAAAAATAAAAACCCTATTAAATATGAAGAAAGAAAGGAAATATATAACAACAAGCGAACTTCTTATCAAAAAATGATTAGAGGAAAGAAAAAACAATACAGGAAACAGATATATGATACACTTATGCAAAATCAGAAGGATAGCCAGAAATTCTGGAGTATAATAAAAACACACACACACACACACACACACACACACACACACACACACACACACACACACACATTAGAAAAAAGAAAAATAATTTACCAGTTATTACATCTGAACAATGGAAAGAACATTTTGAAAGCATATTGAACCCCCAAATAACAGTAAGGCAAGGAGCTATTGTAAGTGAACAGCAAGTGTATTCTGATGAGATTCTGGTACAAGAGCTAGATGAAGATATAACAGAACAGGAAATAGGATCAGCAGTAAACAAACTGAAAACAGGAAAATCCCCAGGAATAGACGAAATCCCCCAGAATTTCTAAAAACAATAGACAGCAAAATAATACCATATCTAACTAAGTTATTTAATAAACTGTTCCAAGAAAGTTATTTCCCCTTAGAATGGTCACGTGCAGTAATTGTACCACTATACAAGAAAGGTGAAAGCAAAACCCAGGAAATTATAGAGGGATTTCACTGTTATGCATTATAAGTAAAATTTTTACAGCAATAATCAACAAAAGACTTTATAACTGGGCAGAAGATGAAAACAAAATTAGTAAGGAACAAGCAGGATTTAGAAGGGGATATTCGACAATAGACCAAATTTTCACATTAACAACTATGACAACAAATTGCCTCTACGGCAGACGTAGAAGTAAATTTTATTTAGCATTCATAGATTATTAGAAAGCATTTGATACTGTAAATAGAGACAAATTATGGAAGATACTACAGAAACACAAAGTATCTACAAAAATGCTCAACATGTTAAAAGGTATATGCAAAACAGTACAAGCTTGTGTTAAATACGGAACTGAACTAACAGAATTTTTCGAATGCCAAGCAGGAGTGAAACAAGGTTGCTTGCTGTCCCCCTTGATCTTTTCTCTATTAATCACAGAAGTGGCGGACAATGTCACAAGTAAAGGCAGACATGGTTATCAATTTCTACCAGGTGCAGAAGAGATTTACACATTGCTATTTGCAGATGACATAGCCCTTATATCATTAACACCAACGGGCTTACAAAATCAATTAAAGAATCTACAAGAAGCCTCGGATTCTATAGGTTTAACAGTAAACCTACAAAAAACAAAAATAATGGTTTTAGGAAAGGGGGCTATTTGGGCAAAAAGGAGAAATGGTACTACAAAGACCAAGAACTAGAAGTAGTAAACAGTTATAAGTACTTAGGTTTCACCTTGACAACTAAACTTTCAGTAGACATTTCACTTTCTGAATATGCAGATAGAGCGAAAGGCAAAATTATGGAAATAATGAAAACTATGTATAGTTTAGGACATATAAATATGGCTATTTATTTTAAATTGTTTGACACTCAAGTTAAACCCTTACTTTTATACGCAGCAGAAGCATGGGGCCTAACTAGATATAAACCTATAGAAAATATACACTTGTTCGCCTGTAAAAAATATATGGGTGTGGGCAAGAAAACCCCAAATAATCTAATATATGGAGAGTTGGGTAGATACCCTATCTGCATAGACAGCACAATAAGGGCGATTAGGTATTGGTTTAAAATTATAAAAATGGAACCAAACAGACTCCCCAAACAAGCATATGAAAGAGAAAAGACCGAAATAAACAAAACTCAAAATTGGGCATTAGAATTAAAACGCTGTTTAGACATGCACGGCTTTTCAGAAGTATGGCTAAATGAAGGGGTAGGTGATGAGAACAGATTTATTTCAGTATTAAAACAAAGAATGATGGATTGTCACAAGCAGAACTGGCATGATAAATTAGTAAATAGTGAACGCTTTAATACTTACCGCTCTTTCAAATCTGTACACCAAACTGAAAAAATATCTTCACGACATCACAATAGCGAAATTCAGAAAAGCATTAACCAGACTATGTTTAGGGGTAAACGAATTACACGTAAACAAAAAGTTCACAGACAAGGATGCAATTACAACATGTCCTTTTTGTCCAACAGAAGAAACCGAATTACACTTTTTTAAGATATGCCCATGTTATAGACAATTAAGGGAGAAATATATTTATAAACATTATAGAAATAAGGATTCAATTACACTAAGGAACCTATTACAAAATGAAAATATGGAAATGACACGTGACCTAGCAATGTTTACTTTTTATGCATTAAAATACAGAGAAACACAACTATAAAACAAAGAAAAGAGGCTTGGTTTTGCTTCTGTGGATTTATAGCTGAATTTAAACTATGTCTACATGTTACATATGTGTGTGTATGTGTGTGTGTGTGTGTGTGTGTGTGTGTGTGTGTGTGTGTGTGTGTGTGTGTGTGTGTGTATAGGTGTATGTGTATGTATATGTATATGTATGTATAGGTATGTGTATCTCTCTCTCTCTCTCTCTCTCTCTCTCTCTCTATATATATATATATATATATATATATATATATATGACTATGTGAATGTTTATGTATAAAACATATGAACATGAGAAGCTATATGTATAATAAATGAACATGGACGTGTGGTGATAAAATAATATAGAGAAGGTTGAATCATGGATTTAACTCGGAAGGTGTTTCTGAGTATGGAAAGTAATATGTATACCAGAATGAGTATGAAATTGTGACTGGTGTGACGATATGAACAGATTTACGAAAGAGGTGTTATATGAACACAAATAAGATTATGCAAATGTATACTCAGGTGTGAAGCAGGACAAGGACCATGTACATATATGCATGATGGAAAGATAATTATATAAAAGTGGTTACAAGGGTGTAATAAGAGGGAACGTGAATGTAATATCATATGAAGGAATGGAATTATGGAAATGAATATGTTTTGAGGAAAATATGTGTAATGAATGAATATGAATGGAATTGTACAAATATGAATGGAAATAAGGGAGAATGAGGCTATTATAAATGAATGATGGAGTAGGAATACTTATAAGAACATGAACAAGGTTGTAAAATGTACACATATATATGTATTTGTGTGTATGTATGTGTGTACATGCATGTATGTGTGTGTTTGTATAGTGTGTGTGTATTTTGATTGTGAGGAACTGAGAGGGATTGAACCTGATTGGATCAAGAGGTGTAGTAGAACTGAATGTATAGCAAATAATATGTAATTATGCAAGAGTATAGACAATTAAGGTAAATAAGAGGAATAAGTGTAATTATAATCTTAATAGATATGAATTAAGAATGTTTGATCAAGTAAAAAGGAACATGGAGGGAGGGGTCATGGAAGAAGCAACTGCAGAGACCGGTTAACACCATATGGGAATAAACGTGGCCACCGTGGGGGTGGGGGTGGGGGGGGATAGTCTTGGAATATGAATGGGTTAAGTTATATGAGCATGGAAATGTGCATATAATATTTTTAAAAAAATCAATTGTATAAGGAAACATGTTTGGAGAGGAAGGTTAGAATAAGTAAGGAAATCAGTATATACATACACATGTAAAACTACGAAATAAATACAAAGGGAAACATAGATAAGCAATTGACCATGAAGTGATGAAGTATACAAATAAGATAAACTAGGAAATGAAAAGTAGGTCAAGAACTTAGTTCAGTAGGTCATCATGTAAATCAGCATGTAGTCGTGTGACACACTGCAGCACACACACAGTCCGTCTCGCGAGCTCGCGCGTTCCTTCATTCTCTCTCGCTCTCCGCTTAGAGAGGGGGAGGGGGGGGGGAGCGTGAGGCGGACGGGGCGACAGGGATGGGACAGAGGCTGAAACATCTGCTGAGAAATGACTGCCCATAGATCATATTATAAGAGTATGGTTTTGAACTTTTTGATTAATGATAGCTATTATATGCATTTTGATTATTTTCCAACGGTTGCTTTGAATTATTAAAGTTTGAATTTTAGGGATTCGACCATTAAGAGACTCCTCTGGCCAACAGGCAATTGAGGCACATGTGTACGAGTCAAGTGTCAACATGACCCATGGGACAGGATACGACAGGGTCACAGGCTGAAGAAATAGGGAAAACTACAAATAAATTGAAAATAATTGAAGGAAAGTACTAACCTGATACAGGGAAAGCGGCAAGGCTTTAGTAATTTATCCATGGGGCTGCTAAATCCAACGAATATAAACAACACAAATCCAGCGTCACACGAACAGGACCACAGAAGAACACACACTGAGTGTCAAAGGTTAGCATGGCAGCTATTGTTATACAGACCCACGATTCGGGGTTTTCCTTTCCTTTGCACGGTAGTGGGCGATAATTTGGCGCATGCGTAAACGTAGTAAATAAAAGATGCTTGAAATAGTATGGCTTTCCGGAGAATTATACGACGCAGGTGTAGTAAAGTTTCCACTGTATCATACGAAAATACGACGAGGGAAATGAAATAGATAACATGTGTTTTGCATGCTAGTATCAACAGCATTCATATCATGAGTTTTAAAATAATAATATGTATACATATATTATGTTCATAAGGAAGAACGTACTAAGAAGTGTTTATGTAAAATTAAGATAGAATTCTGCATGTACATACTGTCATGGAAGAATGTTTTGTAGCAGTCATGGAAAATTTTGTTCTAACTATATAAAATTGTTTGTTTTTTTCGTGTTGCGTACTCATGTGAATAGGCTGATGGCCTCACATTAAAGTCACGAGTCACGAGTCACGAGTCTCTCTCTCTCTCCAGTCCTGCGTATGCTCACCATGAAGATGAAAATGCGACAACATTTTGCATTGGTGTGTGTACATGTGACATCAGTTTCAAATGATTTAAATGGGCGAAAGTACAAGGTCAGGTAGGAAGCACTTCATTGTTTATAACTGACATCTGCATGTGTGGCATGCTAAAATCTTGCTTTACTAAAAGCATGGTGTGGCTGTGATAGAATCAG
>CM065735.1:47594734-47597234 GCA_033310375.1 Conus canariensis | reverse complement strand
TACAAACCCAGCAAAAAGTGGTTTTAGTGTTTACTGAACACCTGTGTAAATATTTGGTAGTGAATTCACAACCCACAATTGTTGTTTTACATGATAAATCTATGTATTTCTGGGGTACAGTACAATCCAGATATCAAGGACACAATTTTGTTTTCTTAGGTAGGTTCACTAATATGCCCACTGCTCTCTCAATTCTTGACATATATCTTAGATACTTGAAAAAGTTTCTTGTTATATCCTTGGGGACAGCCAGATATCACAATAGTTTGATTTTGTTTGTAATGAGTAGACCAAAAATATATATAATGATGAATGTTTTGTTTGAAAAACAGACACTTTCAGAACATAAACAAAACGATAGCATTAAAATCACAATGAAATACCACAAAAACTGGTGTTAGTATCCTTTGAACTTCAGGACAAACATCTGTATTCACAATAAAGCTTGACAATACATAAAATGTTTAGCAACCCATATCATAGGGGGCACTCCAGTCCAGGTAAAGCGGGAAAGAAGATGGGGATTACACATTATCCACAGCATCAGTCTGCCCATCTTGCAAGCCTCTTGGGAACTGGTCTTGTTTAGCAGAGATGAAATAAAAATAACAACACTCAGTATGACTTCCAATTATTCTGTCTGTTTTCTTTCACATATGTGGTTTGGTTCACTTATGAACTAAGTGCGATTGATAAAAGCCATCACCACAGAAGGTAATACATAAAACATTGCAAAACCAGCCACACCAAAACAAAAAGACTACTAAAGATAGGACTGAGCTACAAAAGGCCACACCACAGATGATGAAAGCTGTCACACTGTGCATAAATGCATGCCTGCACTCAGCCCAGCATTCACTCCGTGCACACACAATCTCTCCAAACAACCAGAAGATGCACTACAATAACCCTTCTTCTCCCCCTCCTCTCCGGGGAATAATTTACTAAACAATAATCAGCTTTTCAAACAATGACAACAGGTTTGTTTTCCAATTTACAACTTCTGTTCCTCCACACCAGTGGAGGTACAAACATTCCACAGATCCACTAGCTGGGACCAACTTTAATCTCATTTTACATACTATCCCACAGATACTTTTTTCAGCGGTTTCTCCTCCTCACTGGAGAAACATTTTATACATTTTCAAAGAAAAATCAAAAGATGGCTTAAAATATAGTAGTATCAACTGAGTTCATCAGGGGGACAATTAAAAATCATTCTGGGTCAACATGACAAATGCTTTGTTTTCTCACGACTGGTGCAGTCATTGTCTTCTACAGCTCGTTTCTCCAACCCTGGAGACGATTAGGTGCTGCCGCAACACTGTAGCCCAAATATTTGTGCGACTGCCTCAGTCGCCTAACTGGTGCTACCACAGCACTGGGAAGGGCTGAAACACGAATGAAGTCCGTGTAAATAATCTATTTCAAAATCTGAATAATGATAAATTCCTTTCCCTTTCCCCCTTTTCTTAACTCTCTTTTTTTCTCTCCCCATCTGTCTATACCTCACCTGGTAATGGTGAATTGCAGGTGGAACTCGTTCTTCAGACAACCTGTCCGGTCAGTGTCCCGAAGCCGTCTCCTTCCTATACTTTCTTTTTCCCTCCTGCGCTCACATTCAGTGAGTACTCGTCTAACTCTACGCATTACCAGCCCTTGTTTGCTGACCAATAGACACCGTCCATCCATTCAACCAATAATCGCCCTACGTCTATAGCCACCAGCGACACCGATCACACTGGTCAGGCCACGTGAATTATTGTTTCTTTTACCTTTTCTTTTTCCTACCTAGGGAAATGCCTTATAACAAATAAGGGTGTACGTGACGGAACGTCACATGTCGCCATGTGAGGCTACGTCACATGACAAAAGCACACAAACACCTGAAAAATACACCAGTGTCACAGAGAATACACCACACCACAGAACCTATGGACAGAAGGATCAGGATCCCACACTACTGCCAATAAATGCCAGTTATAGTTGACTGACAAACAGTTGGACACACACACACACACACACACACACACACACACACACACACACACACACACTGTGCACAAGCACCACATTCAAAAGCAACACACACACACACACACACACACACACACACACACACACACACATGTTCACACACACACACACACACACACACACACACACACAACACACACACACACACCAACTACATGGAAAAGCACCACACACACACACACACACACACACACACACACACACACACACACCATGCACAAACACTACACACACACACACACACACACACACACACACACACACACACAATGTATACCCACACCATGCACACGCACTGCTCTCTCTCTCTCTCTCTCTCTCTCTCTCTCTCTCACACACACACACACACACACACACACACACACACACCATGCACACACACGCACGCAGACACACACACACACACATACACACACACAAGCACACACACACACACACACACACACACACACACACACACACA
>CM065735.1:47569734-47584734 GCA_033310375.1 Conus canariensis | reverse complement strand
GAGTGTGTCTAGCATGGAAATCGAGTTGTTCTCCTCCACCTCATGAGTGAATTTGATAGCAGGGTGTTGACTGTTCAAATGGTTAGTGAAGTCTTCCACCAGCTCCCTCTTGAGATGGTCATGGTGATCGTCCACGTAGCGCCCCAATAGCGTGGAGGAGAATGGTAAGATGCCAGGGCCTTCTCCTCGAAGTCCTCCATGAAGAGGTTGGCTACAATGGGGCTGACTGGAGAGCCCATGGCTGCTCCTGCAGTCTGCTGATACAAGTTGCCTTGGAACATGAAGTAAGTGGTTTTGAGACAGCAAGCCAGGAGTTCACAGATGCTGTCCACGGAAAGCGTAGTACGATGGGGCAGAGTGTCGTCAGCCTGGAGTCTTGCTTTGATGATGTGGACACTTTCTTTGACAGGGACACTGGTGAACAATGCGAAACATCATATGATACCAGGCACTCGTCAGGAGAAAGGGTGTAGTCTGCCAGTTTCTGAACCAAGTCCGACTGTTGATGATGTGGTGTTCCGTCGTGCCAACCAAAGGAGACAGGATGTCTGCCACAAATCTCGCCTCTCATACATGAGGGAACCTCTGGAAGCGACTATGGGACGGAGAGGGACGTCTTTCTGTGCACCTTAGGAAGGCCATAGAACTTGGCGACATCAATGGTTGATGGGTACAGTTTTCTGTAAAGGTCAAGGGAAAGTCCCCCACCTCCTTGAGACGTTTGAGCAGATCCTTGAGCTTGGTGGCATACCTGTTGGTGGGGTCTTTCTTGAGAGGCTGGTAGGTTTTTCTGTCATCTAACAGTTGGCTGGCCTTGCATAGTACATGGACTTGGGGATGATGACCGTGGACCGACCCCTGTCGGTCGGGAGTATCAAAATCGTGTCGTCTTTCCTGAGTGGGCCAACACACGCCTCTCCTCAACAGGAATGTTGGGTTTCGGCGGCTGTGCTTGTTTCAGGATATTGACACATTCCGACCTCAGATGGGAGCCTCTTCTGTATGCGGGCCTATCTGTCTGCAGGCGGTTTCGATACTCGTGATGTAGTCCACGATGGGGAGTTTGTCCGCAGTCACAGCAAAATTGAGTCCCTTTTCCAGCACTCGCTGTTCAGAGTCAGAAAGTTCACGTTCTGATAGATTCACAACCCATCTCTTCTTCACCCTGCGCGTCTCTTCTTCAGTCACAGGTACAATTGGAATGTGATCGTTCTTGTCACGCTTCGATCTCGCCATTAGTTTCTCAAACTTACTTCTCTGGCGCATGCACACTTTGTTCCATTCCAAGTTTTGAGTTGACTCGAGCCAGTCCTTTACTTCCGCTAGTATCTCAGTCGGAACGTTTGCACTCAACCTGTCCGAACAGAGATGGATATGTTGTTCGAATCCCTCGATCCTCAGATTGATCTGCTTTACGGCTCGTTCATTAGGGCCTGTTCTGTACGGAATAAGATGTTGCTTGCAGTTTTTCGTTTGACTGATGACTTGAGTTTTAAGCTGTCGGTACGACACCGTGATGTTTACAGTGTAGCGTGAAATGCAGATGGTTTCGGAATCTCGCTAAGGCTTGGTGCGCTCCTTCCAGATCACGAAAAATCTTGATGACCGTCCGGTCGAAATCGCGTACGAGACGTTGTGGAAGTTTTAACTGCTGAGGGGTAAACATAATGACTACCAGATTTAAACAGGTCACTCAGCTAGGAATAGCACTTACTTGGAGCTTTCGACAGACCTCCATCCATTTCTTCAGCGGTGTGTTGATACTGGGTGAACTAGAGTTCAGTGCACACGACCACGGGTCGAACCCTGGTCATGTGACTGAGCAATGTGTGATGTCAGTATGATTTTTACTGAGTGTTGTCTTGTGTATGAATCTTTGTGAGTCTGTGTTCTACAAATAATCAACGCACCTACATATCGTTTGATCCATATGTGCAAGCTCGCGTGCGCGTGTATGTGTGGTGTGTGGTGCGTGTGCGTGTGTGTGTGTGTGTGTGTGTGTGTGTGTGTGTGTGTGTGTGTGTGTACGTGCGTGCAAGCGCGCACGTGTGTGTGTGTGTGTGTGTGTGTGTGTGTGTGTGTGTGTGTTTTACTAATAAATAAACGAATATCATATCACTGTGCCTTCCGTAATTTATTGCCTGTCTAGTGAGAGTTAAACTTTAGAAGCTGCATTGCACTGCATTGTTTCACAGTACACTACACATTCAGACATGTATTGTTTTCATTTGTTCGCTGTTGCTCTTAGTGATATTGGATTTTGCGCTTTAACACGCTGGGGCTGAGATGCAGACTAGGGTGGAAGAAAGGAGGGTGCAACAATGAAAGAAGTCCCATGAAACAATCAATGGATGTCAGATCAGGCAAAACTAGTCCTCATGTGGATGCTTTTGGTCAAAAAGACGGATTGCCTTCATGTCTTTTTCTCATAACATCAAGAGTCACCATTTTCTACCTGTGTGGACATTGGTGCTCCTGGTTCCACGTCTCTGTTCACTTACACATTATATTGCATCATATGACATAACATCACATCGTGGCACATCATAGCACATCACATCGCATCGCAATCACATCACATTACACTACACTACTGTTCAGGTATAGGAGCAGTTTCGGCAGCCGTGTGATGTCTGTAGATAGTTCTGTGCTTGGTCATCATCAGTGATTGCTCACACAGTACAGCACAGCACAGTACAGTACAGTACCGTATAATACAATGCAGTACAGTACAGCACAGTACAGTAAAGTACAGCATAGTACAGTACAGCACAGCATAGTACAGTACGTACCGTATAATACAATGCAGTACAATACAGCACAGTACAGTACAATATCCGTATAAATAGAATGCAGTACAGTAACGGTACAGTACAGTACAGTACAGCACAATAAATGGTGTGTTGTCTATATCGGAAAACAATATCAGCAGCCGTCATGCCATCTTCAGATAGAGCTTGAGTCATTCTCAGTGTTCACTGATACATTACATTACATTACATTACATTACATTACATTACATTACATTGCATTACAAGGTTGTTCTTTTCTTGGTCTTGGAGTAGTCTCAGCAGCCATCATGTCGTCTTTAGACGCTGCTTGGGCCATTCTATTTCTATGTTCAATCAATCATCACATCACATCACATCACAGCACATCACATCACATCACATCACATCACATCACATCACATCACATCACATCACATCACATCACAATACATCACATTACACTGTGTGTTTTCCTGACCTGGGAGCAGTGTCAGCAGCTGTCATGTCGCCTTTAGAAAGTGCTGGGATCATTCTCCATGATCATCACACGTCACGTCACGTCACGTTTCGGAACCTTATGTGACGTTATGTTACGTTACATGGTATGTTTTCCCTGGCCTTAAAGCAGTATCAGCCGCCATCAAGTCGTCTTTAGACTAAGTTACATTGCGTTATGTTACCGTGCGTTACGTTACGTTACGTTACGTTACGTTGCGTTGCGTTACGTTACGTTACGTTACGTTACGTTACGTTACGTTACGTTACGTTACGGTACATGATGTGTTTTCCTGGTTTAGAAGCAGTGTCAAAAACCGTCATGTCGTCTTTAAAAAATGCTTTGGTCATTCTCCATGTTCACTCAGATATCGCAGTATATTACACTACATTGCATTGCATTATGATACATTACATTACATCACATACATTACATTACATTACATTACATTACATTACATTACATTACATTACATTACATTACATGTGTGTGGTTTTCCTGTTGGGGAGCAGTGTCTGCAGCTGTCATGTCGCACGCAAATAGAGCTTGAGTCGTTCTCCAGGCTCATTCACACATTCCATTCCATTCCATTCCAATCCATTATGTTACATTACATTACATTACATTGCATTACATTACATTACATTACATTACATTACATTACATTACATTACATTACATGGTGTACCTCTGTCCATGTCTAGGAGCAGTGACGGCGGCTGTTGACAGTTCCGTCCTTGGGTCATCCTCCATGTTTGCTCACACATTGCATTACATTATGCTACATTGCATTACATTCTATTACATTACTGTCCAGGTCTAGGAGCAGTGTCGGCGGCCGTCATGTCGTCTGTGGACAGTTCCGTCCTTGGGTCATGCTCCATGCTCGCTCATACACTACATTACATAACATAACATAACATAACATAACATGACATAACATAACATTACATTACATTACATTACATTACATTACATTACATTACATTACATGGTGTACCACTGTCCTGGTCTAGGAGCAGTATCGGCGGCCGTCATGTCGTCTGTGGACAGTTCTGTCCTCGGGTCATCCTCCATGTTTACGCACAACGTGTACAGGGCTACCCTAAGACCCAAGGTGAGTGGATTGTCTGTTCCTTTACCAACAGTCTGGGTGAGTTCAGCCCGGACACCAGCTGACTGACTTCGTTTTCCCAATCTGATCATCACAAATATAACGTCTCTAAAGCAGTGCATTTGACAGAGGAAAATGACAAAAGAGACACAATAGATATCCATAGGATGAGTGTTTAGCTGTTCAATTAAAAACAAATCCTCTAATTAAGATTTTTGGCACTGTATGTTATCACTTCACTGTTAGAAGAGATGTCTGTGTACATTTGGAAGTGCCATCTCGAGAAGACTACATGGGCGGAGGACAGCGTCAATCTCTTTTGCTTGTTTGTTGTGTTGTGTTTCTTAGGGTTTTTTTTGTTTTGTTTTGTTCTTTTACTGTCTGCATACGAATATAACGATGTTGACTTATTACTGTGAATTGTTTACCATGTTTTTGTTGTTGTTTTTTCGGGGGCAGCTCCCCAATTGCCTTGGGTTCGTTTACATGCACTAATGGCGTGCTACACACGGGATCTCAGTTGATGGCATCGTCTCCTCGGAAAGACCCTGGCAGTGATGTTACACCTGGGGATAGGGAGGGAAGGGATGATGTGACAGGTTGTGTCCAAGTGACAGACATTGAACATAAGTATACAAGGTTTACACAGATATGGGGTATCAAAACCACGATAACGACCAACCGTGTATATCTCCCAGTGGTATAGTCATCGGTAGGGGGAGGACGGGGGGGGGGGGGGGGGGGGGGGGGCACCATGATTACTTTCGAAGTGGCTCAGCAGCAATACAGTGTCTCCTCTGGTATGTTGCCCTATGACGACTTTACGTAGATTATTCCGCATGGACTGTCTGTGATGAAAATGCGACACATCTGCTTTAGATAAATGGGTAATTGGACTCTGTGTGTGTTTGTGTGTGCGTGTGTGTGTACGTGCGTGCGTGCGTGCATGCAGCGTGCGTGCGTGCGTATGTATGTGTGTGTGTGTGTGTGTGTGTGTGTGTGTGTGTGTGTGTGTGTGTGTGTGTGTGTGTGTGTGTGGATGAGAGAGAGGTGGGGAGGGAGAATTAGAGTTCTGTGAGAATGAGTATGTGGGCACGCAGTAAGAATATGAAAAGCAGACCGACAGACGTACATAGTGTGTGTACACGTGGAGATGTGGCGAGGGAACGGAGATTGGAAGGACAGGCGAGTAACCGCACACTTGTTCCTTTCTCTTCCTCCTCTCTCTTCCCTCCTCATTCCTCCCTATGCACTCTTCCCGATCATCTCCTCACCTCGTCTGCTCAAGTATGAGACAAATTAACAGGTAAATGGCGATGGCTCAGTTCCGACCAATCACAATGATGTTTACAGAAGTTGACGAATCATGAAGCCCGACGTACAGTTTTGTATTTATAAACGAAAGGTGACAAACAACATTCAAGATCAATGAAAACGAAGAACGAGCTATCACTTACCTCCTCAAATTGGGCGCAATGTGGATGTTGAATGATTTCATCGTCAATTTTCAATGTCCATTTTGCGCCCAGTTTTAAGAGGTAAGTGATAGCTCGTTCTTTGTTTTCATCGTCCTGAATGTTGTTTATCTTGCCTGAAGAAGACCAAAGAGGTCGAAACGCGTCGTGTTTTGTCTTGTAATTTGTTTGTCCCTTTCGTCTGGCGCAATAGTATGTTGTTGTTTTTTTTTTTCTTTTAAGTTTGTTTCAATTACCCCCTGTAGTCAACTTTGAAACTAACGAGAGTAAACAGTTCAGTTTCTTAGTCAACCTCTTTTCATTCAAAATCCACCAACCTTCAGTATGTTCCAGAAACGTTATCTTAATCTAGAGATAATAAAGAAAACGGCTAGTTTTCAGCCATTGGGTGCCCCTCCACCCCACTGTTCCCCATGCACTTAAAACAGTAACAGTCTCTGACTGGTAGAGATAGCCATCAGGTTTTTGTTTGTTTATTTTCTTTTTTTCGTTTTGTTTTGTTTTTTGTTTTTTTGTTTTTGCCACAAGCATTATAGCATGTACACTTGCCAGCATGCAACAAGCAAGACGCTCGGTCTCGAATCTACAAACCACCGCCCACCCCCACCCCCACCCCCACCCGGCAACTGCTTGTAAACAGTCCATTTACGTTTTCAGGCCTTTGACACAGAGCTGCTGTGGATCCAGCGAGTCTCCCTCATCTCATCGGTGGCGTAGCCACGTCTTTAACCATCTTCGTCAGGACCGTCTGGAGGCTCTTCGTCCTCGCTGCCGACATCGTCTACGTCATCGTCCTGCCCCAGCTGACGTCAGCCCTTTTCCCACGTCACACCAACGCGTACGGCGCCCTGACGGCCTTCCTGGTCAGCGCGGTGCTGCGGGTCGGGGCCGGGGAGCCGACGGTGGGTCTGCCAGCGGTGATCCGCTACCCGTACTACGACGAGGAGGATGGAACTCAGGTGTTTCCGATCCGGGGGATCGCCTTTCTGGCCTCCATGCTCTGTCTGGGCGGTGTGTCGTGACTGGTGGACCTTTGCTTCAGGAAGGGCGTGCTGTCCGCGTGCTGTGACGTGCTGGGGCCGGGGCAGGGGGAGGGGGGCCGCTCAGAGGTGTACGTCGTCAACCAGCGAGGAACCTCGGGGTCGGGGGCTCGGGGAAGCTCCCCCACCGCCGCCAATGCGACGTCAGCGGCGCAACAGCTCGGCAGGAAACTGACGTCAAAGACAGATTACGTCAGGGAGTCGTATCTTCTTCATAATCGCGCCTTTGTGGAGAAACATTGAGGACGCTGTCTTGGTGAAACGTTGGTCTGGTTGACTAGAGCCATGATGTTGTTCACAGGTGGATTGTTTATCTAAAAAGCACTGACCCTCACCACCTCACCCCTTGCTACCCAGACTCCAAACACCCACATCTGTCCCTCCATTCCCACCCTTATCACACGCGCGCGGACACACACACACACACACACACACACACACACACACACACACACACGCACGCACGCACGCACGCACGCACGCACGCACACACACACACACACACACACACACACACACTTTTTTTTTTCCATTATCTCGAGTCGTGCCATTTTTGTGGATAAAAGTTGAATAATCGTATTCCTGAACATCATTGAAAACATATCAAGACTCTTGTCTCGCCTTTCTTTTCTTTCTTTCCTTTTTCCTTTTTCTTTTTTCGTTTTTCTTTTTTTCTTTTTCTTTGAAGGGGGGGGGGGGGGGAGGGTACTGGCATGGTGATGGTTTGAGGGATGTTTGTCTCAGCATCTTCAGATACTTAGGGTCATTTAGTAACCTCAAGGACAATTGGTAACGTTGAGAACGCATCACATTGATGACTCTTAGTGACTTTGGGGACACAAGATTGCTAGGAAGTTTGGTGACTTTTAGTACACATTGCCTTGAGGTAACATGGTAGCCTTGAGGGCATTTGGTGACCTACAGAACATTTGGTAACCCTTATGACATTTGGTAAACTTGAAGACATTAGGTAACTTCGAGGACATATGGTAACCCTGTGGACATTTGGTAACCTTGAGGACATTTGGTGACCTTGATAACATTTGGTAACCTTGACGTCATCTAGTAACCTTGAGGTTATTTGGTAACCCTGAGGACATTTGGTAACCTTGACGACACCAGGTAACGCTGGGGACATTTGGTAACCTTGAGGATATTTGGTAATCTCTTTGAACATTTGGTAACCTGGAGAACTTTTGGTGACCTTAAGGTCATCATTCAAACTTGAGGACACTTGGTAACCATGAGGTACTCACTGAAGAGTGGACACTTGATGACCTCTGGGACACCTGGAGCCTTAAAATCAGTTGGTATATTTGAAGAGGCTTGGTAACCTTGCAGACACTTGGTAACTTTGCAGTCACTGCAGAACACTTGGTAACTTTGCAGTCATTGTGGAACATTTGGTAACTTTGCAGTCATTACAGGACACTAGGAAAATTTGCAGTCATTGCAGAACACTTGGTAACTTTGCAGTCGTACAGAACACTAGGCAACTTTGATGTCGTTGCAGAAAACTTGTTCACCTCGAAGACATTGAGCAACCTTGCTGTCATTGCGAAGCACTCTGTAATCTTAAAGGCACTTGGTAACCCTGCAGTCGTTGCAGAACACTTGGTGGCCTTAATAACTCTTGGTGACCTTCCAGCCATTGCAGAACACTTGGTGACCTTGAAAACTCTTCGTGACCTTGCAGTTATTGCAGAACACTTGGTGATCTTGTGTAATTGCAGAACACTTGGTGACCTTGCATTCATTCCAGAACACTTGGTGACCTTGAAAACTCTTGTTGACCTTGCAGTCATTGCAGAACACTTGGTGACCTTGAAAACTCTTGGTGACCTTGCAGTTATTACAGAACACTAGGTGACCTTGCGTAATTGCAGAACACTTGGTAACCTTGCAGTCATTGCAGAACACTTGGTGACCTTGCAGTCATTGCAGAACACTTGGTGACCTTGAAAACTCTTGGTGACCTTGCAGTTATTGCAGAACACTTGGTGCCCTTGCGTAATTGCAGAACACTTGGTGACCTTGCAGTTATTGCAGAACACTTGGTGACCTTCCAGTCATTGCAGAACACGTGGTGACCTTGCAGTCATTGCAGAACACTTGGTAACCTTGCAGTCATTGCAGAACACTTGGTAACCTTACAGTCATTGCACATCTTGTAGTAACCTTGCTGTCATTACAAAATAATTGGTAACCTTGAAAACTCTTGTTGACTTTGCAGTCACTGCAGCACATTTGGTAACCTTGAAGACACCTGTTAACCTTACAGACATTACAAAATACTTGGTAACCGTGATGACACATGGTAACCTTGCAGTCATTGTGGAACACTCGGTAGCCTTCCAGTCATTGCAGAACACTTGGAAACATTGCACTCATTGCAGAACACTCGGTAACATTGCAGAACACTTGGTGACCTTGAAAACTCTTGGTGACCTTGCAGTTATTGCAGAACACTTGGTGACCTTGTGTAATTGCAGAACACTTGGTGACCTTGCATTCATTGCAGAACACTTGGTGACCTTGAAAACTCTTGTTGACTTTGCAGTCATTGCAGAACACTTGGTGACCTTGCAGTTATTACAGAACACTAGGTGACCTTGCATAATTGCACAACACTTGGTAACCTTGCAGTCATTGCAGAACACTTGGTGACCTTGAAGTCATTGCAGAACACTTGGTGACCTTGAAAACTCTTGGTGACCTTGCAGTTATTGCAGAACACTTTGTGACTTTGCGTAATTGCAGAACACTTGGTAACATTGCAGTCATTGCAGAACACTTGGTGACCTTGCAGTTATTGCAGAACACTTGGTGACCTTCCAGTCATTGCAGAATACGTGGTGACCTTGCAGTCATTGCAGAACACTTGGTAACCTTGCAGTCATTGGAGAACACTTGGTAACCTTACAGTCATTGCACATCTTGTAGTAACCTTGCTGTCATTACAAAGTACTTGGTAACCTTGAAAACTCTTGTTGACTTTGCAGTCACTGCAGCACATTTGGTAACCTTGAAGACACCTGTGAACCTTACAGACATTACAAAATACTTGGTAACCGTGATGACACATAATAACCTTGCAGTCATTGTGGAACACTCGGTAGCCTTCCAGTCATTGCAGAACACTCGGTAACACTGCAGTCATTGCAGAACACCTGGTAACATTGCAGTCATTGCAGACCACACGGTAACCTTGCAGTGATTGCAGAACACTCGGTAACCTTGCAGTCATTGCAGAACACTCGGTAACCTTGCAGTCATTACAGTATATTTGGTAACCATGAAGACAGTTCGTAGTTTGATGCAATGTAAGAACGCTTGGTGACCTTGAAGTCACTTCATCTTCTTGAGAATACCTGATCACAGTGAGTTGTACGTTTGGTTACCGTGAAGACGCTAGATAGTCGTTGAGACACTTTTGATGACTTGAGGGCGTTTGGTAACCTTGTGGTCTCTAAAAGACACTCGGTAATCTTGAGGTCACTTGGTAGCTTTGCGGTCACGTGAGGACACTTGGTCATCTGGAGGTCACATCATAATCTTGCGGTCACTCACGGACATTGAAGAGACTCATGGTAACCTTAAATTTAGGTGGTACATATGAGGTCATTGGAGGACAGGATAAACTCAAGAACACTGGGTAGGCTTGAGGTCACAACGTTCTCTGACGAATGACGTTGGACCCCTTTACCCAAAGTTTATGAATCATCGTCTAGAGACCTCTGTTATGAACGTCGTTTAAAAATGATGCTGATTGTAATTTCTGATTTTTGTTTTCGCAGCCAAAATTGTGTGGTCAAAAAAGCAAAATGTGGACCTGCTGTACATGCCTCCTAAGAGGAGAAGCGTTGAATTTTCTTTGCTTTTCGTTTGAGTTGTTTTTTTTTGTTTTTTTGTTTGTTTGTTTGTTTGTTTTGTATGTCTGTGTTGCTGTTGTTTCATTAGTTTATTTGTCGTAATTGTTTCTTGTTTTTAGGGTTTTGTTTTTGTTGTTGTTTGTTTGTCTGTTTTCAGAGGAGAGCACAAATAACAGAAGTGCTTCGTTTCTCCGACTCTTGTCACAAATGTCACTTTTTGGAGAAATCTTGACAGCTTTGGAAGAAGCGTGCATCTCGTTTGTCGTTCATTTTTTACTGCCAAACGTGCCTCCAGTGTAACATAATCATGTGAAGTACTGCATCATTCGAAATAGCGACAATGCGCTTTACATTTATCAGTTAAGTAAGAATTTGAATAACCTCGTCAAGAAAAGCCGTAAGAGAGCCAAAAAAAAAACAATTTTTTATTTTTTTATTTTTTTATTTTTTTTTTTTTATGGTAAAATAGAAGAGCAAGGGCAGGAGCGTTCAGTGAATCATGAAAAGTGTCGGACATTTTAATCTTCTCAACCCAGCTGTTTTCTAATGTGAAAACACATTAGGAAATGGTCATTTGAACAAAAATATTTATAATTACTTTGGATGGGTATGATCGGAGGGGGGGGGGGTTATCATGGATATAAGGAGAATAGTGAGGAGAAGGAAAGGGAAGGGGGAGGAGGTGAGGTAATACAGTGGTTGGATCACTTGCTCCGGATGAAAACCAAGGCTAAGCAGGATCGTATGATGAGCAGGTTGTGCCCTCTCTTGATCACATCCTCCCAAGTCCACCCAGCTGTCAAAGGGCACCTGGCTCCCCTTCAGAGACTGGGCAGGTATGTAACGACGGTGAGGAGGTAGGCAGCACTGTCATCAGGCTGGACTCCAGAGATGTTAAGGTCTGTAACTCCTCATGCCCTAACGGGTCACCTGTACCTTTTGAAACCCATTTTGTGACCTCCTATCCATGGGAATGGAAATTGCTGGGAGTTGTCGGACCCTGTTTGAGTTGGCGTAGCAGTTACCACCATTGTCTGTGGTTTGTTCGTCTGGTTAGGAGAGTATACATTCCCACTGCTCTTCCGATCTTTCAGAGATGATTGCTGCTTGGGGTAGAAGGGGAAATAATCATGGCTGAGCCCGATTTCCGTTTTTGTTTTATCTTCTTGTTAACCTTTAGTCGTCAAAGATAAAATGACGTGAATGTTAAATGAAAAGAAGCTGATGTAGACAGCACATTGTTTGAACATCATCTCTGTTTTAAAAGAAAAGCTACTATGCTGCCGAACGAACACACAAATTATTAGAAAAGCACGATGCGTTTTGACCACTTTGGTCTACTTCAGGCAAGTCTAATAATATTCAAGACAGTGAAAAGGAAGAACGAACAATCACTTATGTCCTCAAATTGGGCGCAAAATGGCGAAATGTGTTTGTGTTGTAATTCTTTTCTTTCGCTTGGTGGCATTGTCATTTTTTCTGTTCAGTTTGTTTGAATTTCTGCAAGCAGTAACCTGACGTTGAAACTGTCATTTCTGTTTATTTATTCTCGCCTATCTTTTTTTTTTTTTTAAGAATATGATATTAGTATACGTTTTGACTATATGACTCGCCAAATTCTGTCAGCTACTTTGTGATTGGTAGGAAGATCCATGTGAAGTCCTCTGTTGTCTTTGTCAAAAACTCTGGTTTTCCTGACTTTTGTTCAACATACACCGATGGACATGTATGGTCTCAATTGACGGACTTATCTCAGAATTTTCCCTTTGTAGTCAGCAGAGGCTGTGTCTCAAAGGTATAAGAATATGAAACCATTCATCACCAATAAGGACGAAAAGAAGTGCTCCACTGAAGACAGAACTAAAAGGCGACGGAGTTCACGTGCACAAGGGGTAACCAGCCGTCTGAGAAGATGGGTTTGAGGCCATACTGGTTCTGTCTCCTATACTCCATTAGTGCGTGGAGCTGTGAACTTCCTGACTGTCCAAGCCTCTCCACACCCTGACGTAACACAGAATCATCAGTGAATTATTCCGTTTACACCCATGGCCTTCAATACAAATGGACCATCTGTCATAACCCTGAATCATCCGTTAATCAATTCGTTTACGATCATAGCCTTTGAAGCAATTTTTTTTATGCATACTGTGGAAATAGAAGGTGGTGCGGTAGTGGTTTGGGACAGGAACCTGTATATAGCAGAAGCTCTCAGGCAACTCAACGACATCACCAGCTACCAGAAACTGGAACAGCCCACCCTCCCAGTAGACCAGAAAACTATTTCAAAAACCATTAAGGACCTTGTCAAAAAAGGCCACTTACCCCCTACGGCTAAACTGTTGATCAAAGCCAACAGGAGAGAGTCCATTTTCTACCTTCTGCCCAAAATTCACAAGGCTAACACCCCTGGTAGACCCATCGTCTCAGCCTGCAGTTGCCCCACAGAAAATATTTCCGAATACCTTGACTCCATCCTCCAACCCCTCGTTCAAGACCTGCCTACGTTCATCAAGGACACTACTCATGCTCTCAGTCTCATCAATGACCTCCACCTCAATCCGAAGTTTCAGCCTAAATATCTATTCACTCTCGACGTGACATCTCTGTATACTAGTATTCCCCATGCAGATGAACTGCAAGCCCTGTCATTTTTTCTCAACCAAAGAAAAGACCCTTCCCCTGCGACCACCACTCTTATTCGCCTTGTGGAACTTGTCCTCACCAACAACACCTTTACCTTCCTTGGCAACACTTTCAAACACATCAGTGGTGTCGCCATGGGTACCAAAATGGGCCCCAGCTACGCATGCCTTTTCATGGGATACTTTGAACACAACTTCCTGCAACAATACTATGGTTCTATCCCTGAATTCTATAAACGCTACATCGATGACGGACTTGGTGCCACCTCCATGCCCATCAGTGATCTCCATGTCTTCATCACAGCAGTCCAGAACTTTCATCCAGCAATCAAGTTCACCTATGCAATATCTGAAAAGTGCATCACTTTCCTTGACATGAGTCTCTCCATCACTGATAGTGGACTCTCCACTTCCATCCACTACAAACCTACGGACTCCCACTCTTATCTCGACTACAGATCGTCACATAATCCCAGTACCAAAACCAGCATACCCTATTCTCAGTTCTTGAGGCTCTGCAGACTCTGCTCTGAGAACTCTGTCTTTGATGTAAAAGCCCTTGAAATGAAACAGTTCTTCCTTGATCGGCACTACCCCGAAGACATCATTGATCGTGCTCTCCAGAAAGTCCAGCTCATCGCCCACCCACAAGCTCTGGAACCGAAACCCCAGGAATCAACCAGAGACAGACCTGTTGTCAGCCTGCTCTACCACCCTTCTGTCCACCAGGTGCGCAAAATTCTCCAAACCAACTGGAACATCCTTCAGTCTTGTGCCCACTCAGCTAGAATTTTTTCCCAGCCCCCTCTAGTTGCCTACAAACGGGACAAGAATATCCGTGACATGCCTGTGCGTTCCAGTCTCCAGCCTCACAGACGTCAATCTTCTGTAGGCACAAGCCCGTGCAATCTGCCCAACTGCAAGACCTGCCCCTTCATCTGTACTGCCATTGAAGTGAAAGGACCCAGTTCACGCATGACTGTCTCCAAATTCTTCAACTGCCAAACCACTAACCTGATCTACATCATCCACTGCACCGTTTGCTCTAAACTTTACATCGGCGAGACCGGACGCACTTTGACTGTCAGATTCAAGGAACACCTCGCTGACATTAAATACAACAGGGACAAACCGGTAGCCAAGCACTTCAACCTCCCCAGCCATTCCGCACACAATGCAAGAGTGAAAGGCTTGTGGCTCATGAAAACTAGTGACTCTAGAGACAGGAAGGATATGGAGTCTCACCTGATTCAAAAACTGGGCACCAGAAATCCAGCTGGTATCAATGAAAAAGCTTAGCATGGTTGGTCTGCATCAGTGGCCTCTTCGTGACCGTAGAGCCTAGCGCCTACTGGAATGCTCGTTTGAGAGCCTGTATCTTTTGCCAGGAGTTTCTGAGTAGGGTTAGCTCCCCAGACTCCTGTCTTTTTTTTTTCTATTTTCTTTTATTTTATTTATTCATTTATTTTTCTTTTCACTTACTTTTGTATCTATCCCTCTCCTTCCTACCTTCCTTGGCCCCCTTCTCTCTCTCTCCCCCCCCCCTCCTTTTTTTCCCTCCCCCCTTTCACCCCCCTTCTACCCCTCCCT
>CM065735.1:47562234-47567234 GCA_033310375.1 Conus canariensis | reverse complement strand
TGTACTAAGGCTGTTCCACCTTGTCTCTTTTCGTTATGTACTTGGTTTGTTTGTGTTTAGATTGTCTTGTTTTTGTATCCTCTTTCTACTCGTGATTATGCCGTCCTCTGTTTTCTTTTGTTGTGTACTGGTTTTGTTTTGTGGAACTGTGGTTTGCTGTGTAGTGTTGTGCTATGTATCTTTGACCTGCAGCAACATATTCACTCACGTGAACGAAGTATCAACATTTGGATGTTGAACGTGACTTGTCAGATGATCAGTCGGGGACAACAACAACAGCGAAACGTTGATCACGTGTACTAAATATATGTGGTAGCATTTAAATGTTTAATACGATAAATACATCGATCGATCACTCAATGACAAATGTCAGGCTCGCTAAGGCCTGAACTATAATTACAGAGGGATAGACAAACTTACAGCTTAAATTAGTTACTTCCCCCAACACAGATTAGGACAATCAAAATTCAGATAGTATTCATACCACATTTATTCTTGCATTCGACGCCACATCACAAAAGTACATCAACACAATTCATTTGCCACTATACACTTACACTCACACTACTGTCATTCATTCACTTCTCGCACACTGTCCATTCACTAGCATTCAGTCACATTCACCATTAGAACTACAAATGGCATCTTAGACTATGCATCAAATTGACAAAATCCTCTCCATTAGGAGCTCATTATAGTCAATTAACAATAGCCCTTTCCTCGTCAACCAATGACATCAAAATTGTTCTTCACGCTATAATGGCCACTTTGGTAATTGAAATTAAAATAACTGTCAACTCACAAAAAACTATTTGCAAAGTTAGTTCACCAACAAACGAGTTCTGTCTTCACATACCAACCGTTCACTAATCAGATCTCTTTCCCACACATCCACGCACACACTCTTCGTAAGATGTTGCTGTTCTCCCCGAGTACTTGTCCGGACTGTCTTTGAAGAGCCGTAGTTCTGTTCGTAGAATTTCCTCCCGAATAATTATCCAGGTTATAGCTTTTGAAAACACCACATGGAGGCCTCCACAACTAAAGGTAGCGGCTGTGGGCCGTGTGTATGCACAGATCAACCCAATATTTAGAGCGCACATATAGCCATCACTCGGCTCTTATACACACGTGAGCTCAACAGCCCTTACACACGTTGCGCACACTGTGACACTGCTGACGCTTGAACGATGGTTAATTCCACTGCACCTCCAACGCCCTTCCCGCTTCTTCAATGCCCTCTCCGCAGCTGTCACCCTTCTGAAGACATGTTTCTTCCAGATGAAGAACAAACAAAAATAAATAAATAAATAAATAAATAAATAAATAAATAAATAAATAAATAAATAAATAAAAACTCAACAGGAAACCATTCATCAAGACGAGCACACCAGAAAATCCAGATGTGATGATATCCAATCACTACACTGAAACCCTATCTGGTTTGCTGGACATTGAAGGATAAACACAGTTGACTGGCAAAAGCTGCTGAATCAAGATGTTATCCGACATCACATTACATACGAATTTTTTGCACAAACTATCACATCACCTCACAGAAATTTCAGGCACCTTCTCACGATTATTCTGCAATCACACGGAAACATGGACAGTAGATCAGCACAAGCAATTTGCCACACACAGCTAATTTCAAGCTTTGTGACCGAATCGCACTTAAATCCACAACAAAGGAGAAACTTTTCGGATAAACTATCACATCACTTCACAGAGATTTCAGGCACCTTCTCCTAATTATTCGGTAATCACACGGAAACATGGACAGTAAATCAGCACAGGCAAGTTGCCACACACGGCTAATTTCAAACTTTCTGACCGAATCACACTTAAATCCACAGCAAAGGAGAAAACTTTCTAACTCTTCACTGCCAAAACTCCAACTGACCGTTTTGACCCATATGTCATGCTCGCTAATTCTTAAGATCCCCCTCTAGAGACAATAAACATAATGATCTCCTTTTCATTTGGGTGATTCTTCCACACTCACACAGATTCAACTACACACACACAGTTCACCTATTCATAATCACACAGATACAGTTCAAGCTCATATCACACTGCAGCATACACAAACACTGGCATGAGCACTAATTTTACAAGGCTACAATTAATAAAACTAGATCTAGATTATTGATTCAGTGTTAGGCTCAAATTATAGATTTGCCTATTTAAAAGCCTAGACTCCACAGTACACACCAACTAGATCTAAATAGCTCTAAGAGTATTACTCTATACTGATCATAACGAAAGGAGAAAAAAAATAGACGAAAGACTGATGTGATTCTAGATCTAACTAAAAGGTTCGCCGGCGACGTGCCTATTGTTACGTATCTGTGATAACGGCTGGCACGGGACCTGACAGCAACAATGACAGTCAAACAGTGATCACGTGTACTAGATATGTGTGATAGCATTTACATGTTTGATACGACAACTGCATCGATCACTCAGTGGCAATAAAAACAGCCAGACGTTGATCACGTGCATGCAAGCCTTGTGCCTCCCACATGACTGGGGGAATGGTAGTCTGCTGGATCAAGCATCCAGCTGGGAAGTCCAGAGAACCGTGGGTTCGTCTCGTGTTTCAAATGTCGTTGTGGGTGTTTTTCTTTTCTTTTTTTTTCACTGAAATGTTGATCAGTCATTCCTGTAGCTTAAGTGAAGCGGTGCACTTTTTCCCCTATAAAGCAAGCATGTCTGACATGGTGAAAATTGAAAGTTAGAATCTGAAACAGATAGTGAATCTTAGTTTGGTCCCTCGTTCAGTCACATTTATCGTGTGCACTTTGTGGGTACTTTCAAGCTAACTGAAGACAACAAAGGACGGACTTCTACATTTCTTGTCTTAACAGCTTTGGACAGAAAGATTTCTGAAGAATGCATGTTCCACTTATGCAGTGTGTCATCATAATTCTCCAGTAGATAGCCTTCGTCAGTGACAACTCTCGCCATATCCTTTACATGATCACGTCCACTGCAAGAACCAGCACTAGATGATGTCATTGTCATCGATGGTAACTATGCCCTTAACGAACTTTTTGTTGTTGTTGTTTTTCTGGAAAAGGCAAAAAACCCCTAATATTAAGTTTCGAAATTCTGCTCTGAACTTGCTGCCAGTTAAACAATACAGGTAGAAGTTGACAGCACTGTTGGAGTAGGCCAGGACGTTGCTGACTGCAAGGAAAACGCGGTTTTGTCCAAACTCAATCGGGTCATTGGAATCAGCATACTGGTACGTGAGATCATGTACATGGAGGGGTGCTGTTAGAACAAAAAAAGCAGTGCATGTAGCAATCAAGGTGACAGTCAGTGAAGATACTTTCCGTTGCCCAGATTCCTGGCTGGTTTGTTGCATAGTAAGCTGTTTGCTCGTTCTGACCGATCTGACCAGTGACCAGAGAAGAGAACTGTTGCTGACCACCAACACCGTGAAAGGTACAAAACAAGATTCAGTCATGACTATCCAGTGCCAAACCATGTCAATAAACCATCGGTACATTTCTGATGCAGCATGATGACAGCATGTGCCAAAACAAAGGCTTGTATGAATATCATACCCATAGAGAAAGTGACAGTTGATTAGAGCGATGGCGACTACCGTTACACCAGCAGTACCTCGCGACATTCTCTTCGTCCACACAGCATTGACACGATGTGGCCACAGCACAGAAGCTGCCCTAAGCATGGTCAGTGCTACCAGCATCCACGGAGATAAAGCTGTCGTCGTGTACGACATCATCGTAGTCACCTTACACATCCTGGAATTCAGCTCATGAAAGTAGGGCACACCCAATTCTCTGTGGAGCAAGACATTTAAAGGGCCGACAATCAACAGCACCTGGACAGACCAGGCCAGAACGTGGAAGAAAACACCAGAAGTGGACGCAGGAAGATGAAGCATGATCAGAATGATCATGAAATTTCCGAAAATGCCAAACAGAAGCAC
Source organism: Conus canariensis (assembly GCA_033310375.1). NCBI lineage: Eukaryota > Metazoa > Mollusca > Gastropoda > Neogastropoda > Conidae > Conus > Conus canariensis. The sequence continues at coordinate 47,563,270 of CM065735.1, read as the reverse complement.
AGTAGGATTCCCAGTTGTCCAGATCATGTCGACTGCTTTGGCATATGGTTTGTAATGCTCATGCCAAACATCCCAGTTTGAAGGGCCAGAAGTTAGCGTTGTATTGTTCATTTTGAAGTTTATAGCAGGTGCTTAGTTGGGTTCAGGTGTGTTATTGTGTTTGAGTTTGTTCGTTATCATTCTTCGTGATTCAGCAATATTGTGTTCGTCCAGTGTGAAAAATGGAGTACCTTTCCAAACACACACACACACACACACACACACACACACACACACACACACACACACACACACACACAAAGAGAGAGCGGGGGAGAGAGGGGAGAGAGAGAGAGAATGAAAACCACACACACACGCACGCGCGCACGCGCGCACACACGCGAGCCATCGAAATTTGAATGTAAAAGCACCTGTTGGTGTCTGGATTAATATAGGAGGTTGCCTTTTTATTGTCATATTGTCCAGTGATAAAAGTTATATAGTATATGGACCTACGCATTCATAGTAACACTGTCAATACTGAACAGCAGCGAAAGATTCCCATCTATCACAGCCATGTATGCCTTGTCTATGCCAATTTTAAATGCTACTGGATGTTAGAGAGGGGGGAGGAGGAAGTGAGGGGAGTGTACAGATACGCTTATTTTATTCATAAACAGGATATTGCCCTTCATGAAGAGGTGCAAGTGAACGATCATTCAAATCTTATTACCAGTCCAACTCATCCAACTTAATACATTAAGAAACATGAATACATCGTAGCTTGAACGCTTTGTATAGATAAAAGGACATGTTTCTAGTTGTTCTTTCGTTATTTAATGCTAGAAGTAAACAACCTGAAAAGACTTCGATACTTATAGTACTTAAAAGCACGTACAGTTCTCTTACATCAGTCAGTACAGGACAGCACAGAACATAATGCACCTCGTTTTCTTTTCTTTCTTTACATAAAGGACAAATAAGAATCAACAGAGGTGTGTTATTTGTGTCAGAATCTCTCCAAGCAGTTGGTTGTACTTGCCTGTCAAATTATTTT
>CM065735.1:47554734-47557234 GCA_033310375.1 Conus canariensis | reverse complement strand
AAATGAAGGTACGGTCCCGACCCTGATGTAAATACTCTGAAAAGTACAGTGTTTTCAATGGTTTCATATAATGTGGAAGGCATCCTATCAAAACTGAAAGAAACTAGCTTCGTCTCCTTTATTATAAACTTCGACTTCATTTGTCTGGTAGAAACGTTTGTGGATTCATTCACATCTACTTTATTTCCATCCCATACAAGCTTTGTATCACCAGCAAAAAAATTATCTCTTCGGGGAAGGAAAAGTGGTGGGGTCGTTGTAATGGTAAAAAACATCTTTTTGCAATCTATAAAAGAAATTCCAACAAAATACGATAATGTTATCGTGCTCCAAGCTGATAAGCGACTGTTTGGAACTGAGTCTGATGTTTTCATTATTAGTGTTTACCTGAATCCAGTAAATAGTCCGTTTTATGACACTAGTGACGTGGACAATGGGATCTCTGTTCTTGAACAATGCATGCTCGATATTATTGAAAAACAAGAAGAAGCTGAATTTATCTTGTGTGGGGACTTTAATGCTAGAACCTCTGATATCTTTCCTGCACAGCTGACTGTAGACGATGTGATGTCTGACCCCGCTCACCATGACCAGTGTATTGACTCTGACACTGATGATCAGACTCCCCCTCTTCGTTCTTCGCAGGACACTGTGATTAATGATTATGGTCAAAAATTACTTAGTTTATGTACCGGTTTTGATCTGTATATTTTGAATGGTGTTTGTTTAGGAGACACAGATGGTTGTTTCACTTATATAGCTCCCTCTGGAAACAGTGTTATTGATTATTTTATTTTCTCTACTTCTTTGTGCTCTCTACCCAGAAGACTTTTTGTTCATGAAAAAATTCACTCAAAGCACATGCCTGTCGAATGCATTGTGATGTGTAACCAGCAAACGGATGATGCTGAAGTTAATGACTTGCCTATTTTCAAACTAGTTTGGTCTGAAGATAGGCGAGAAGACTTTCTATATCAAATTAATTTACCAGAAAACAAAACCTCGCTTGAGCAAGTGAAACAGTTAATTGAAGTTGACATGGACAGTGCACTTGATTTGTTTTCTGCCACCCTAAAATCTGCCACCTCTTGCATGTCCGTAAAGCAGGGTGGTGGTAGGACCATCAAAGGTAATGTTTGGTTTGACTCGGAGTGCTATGAAAGTCGAAAGAATACCAGAAAAGCACTACGCGATTTCAAACGTTTACGAAAAGAAAACCCCACAGAGGATGGACACGAATACTTTGAGAAGAGAAGGTCATATAAAAAGTTATTGGATGATAAGGAGAAAACATACAAAACCAAATGCAGAGCAGAACTTGAACAGAATGTAAATGACTCCAGACAGTTTTGGAAAAATGTAAAACATTTTTCAACGAAAAGTAGAAAGGTTGGTAATATTACGGCCGTAAATGTAGAGTGGTTGCAACACTTTAAGAGGGTCTTTGAAGTAGATACTAATGTTTCTATGGATGACGATTCTCCGATTTTTGAACCGGATCTTGAAGAAGAAAATGATAATTCAGATTTTGCACCATTGAATGATGATATTACTGAAGAAGAAGTAGTAGACTCAATTAATCACTTAAAAAATAACAAAGCAGCAGGTCCAGACGGTATTTTGCCTGAATTACTCAAATCTTCGAGGGATATAGTTGTTCCTTTTCTTCTGCGATTTTTTAATGCTGTTTTTTCATCAGGTCAGTACCCAGCAGCTTGGACCGAGGCTGTCATACAACCTGTGCATAAGAAGGGTAATCTGCACAAACCTGACAACTATAGAGGCATCTCACTTTTGAATTTAAGTGGTAAATTGTACAGTTACATAATCAATAAGAGACTGTCCAAATGGGTTGAATCTAAAGGTTTGCTAGGAGAAATTCAAGCTGGTTTTCGGAAAGATCATTCAACCATCGATCACATTTTTACTCTTTTTTCGATGGTTAAAAAATACCTACTTAGAAACAGGAAATTATTTGTTGCTTTCATTGACTTCCGTAAGGCTTTCAATTTAATTTCACACGGAAAAACTTTGGCCTATATTGCGAAAATCCGGAATTAAAGAGAAAATGTTATTGACAATCCAAAGCATGTATAAAACTGTAAAAGCTCGAGTACGCGTGTGGATCAAGATGACGGAAGCATTCACTTGCTACAAAGGCTTAAAACAAGGCGAGGTTACCAGTCCGCTACTTTTTTCTCTGTTCATTAACGAACTGGCCACAGGAATAATTGAACATGGACGACACGGCATTCAACTGAACCCTGACATGATTGAGCTGTTTATTTTACTTTTTGCGGACGACATTGTACTTTTGTCAGACACGGTTGCTGGACTTCAGAACCAGCTCAATGTTCTTGCAATTAAGGCATCTGAATTAGATTTACATGTCAATCTTGACAAATCAAAAATAATCATTTTCAGGAATGGTGGCTATATTTCTCGACGTGAGGCATGGATATATAACGGCCTTCAAATGGAAGTAGTAAATTCTTACAAA
>CM065735.1:47539734-47549734 GCA_033310375.1 Conus canariensis | reverse complement strand
CGTAAATGACTTTATAGTAGAAAGAAACTCGTGGAGAGCGTGGCAGCAGAGAGTCCTCAGAAGAGAAGCCCCCTTCAAGCAAGTGTTTCGGCCCTTATCTCCTGACACTCTAGGGGGTTTGGGCCACACCCGGTTCATGACTCCGGATGTCCCTCTGCTGCCCCTTTTTTTTCCCATCTTGGGACGAGCCATGGCTGGGATTCGAACCCATGACCCTCTGGACATGCTCATTTTCCACTTAATGACTCGCGCTTTAACCACTGAGCCACAGGGACACCTGATATTTGTAGGGAAATTAAGCCTTATGAAGTTCACTTTTGTTCCTCCTTGACCAGATCCAGCTTGAACACCTCTCTGCCGCTTCTGCTATTGCTTTCAGGGCTCTGTTTTTTTCCTTCCCTGCAACTGAGAGCTGTTTCATGAGGCTGTATGCAGACGTTCCTACAAACCCCCTAGCTCCAATTTCTGCAGTGAGGACTTTGACCTGATAGCCTTCTCTCCTCAGGCTGTTTGCCAGATCAGCATACTTTTCAGTCTTGTAGATTTGAGCTGCCTCCATTCTGTTCTCATATGGCACCGTGAGCTCGATCATGATCAGCTGCTTGGTTGACTGAGAGTGGACTACTATGTCTGGTCTCATGCCACTCTTGCTGATGATCTCTGGGTGACTCTTCCATTCTGGGAGGTCTGCAGTGCACTCCCAGTCATCTGCCCCATCCAGCAGACTCTGCCTGCATGTTTCGAGTGGCACTGTTGTTCTTGGCCATGATTTGCTGCCTCCTGCCGTGAAGAATGTTGCGGGTGCTTTTGGAGTCCTGATTTTCCCTTTTGTGGTGTTGGTACTAGCCCAGACTACTTGTACAATCTCTTTGAGCACTTGGTTGTGCCTCCATGTGTACCTTCCTTGAGCCAGGGCTACTTTACATGAGCTTAGGACATGCTCCACTGTTTGTTTTTCATGGCAGAGGGGGCATGCAGGATCGTCTGTTTTCCCCCACTTCACCAGGTTTGCATTTGAGGGCAGAAGGTCATATGCAGATCTGAGAATGAAGCTGATCCTGAGAGGGGCCATGTGCCAAATGTCATTCCAAGTGAGACTTCTTTGGAGTGCATTCTCCCACGTTGTCCATTGCCCTTGCTGGCTCTGCTGGACTGCTTTTTGGAGTCTTTTTTGGTCTTCTTCTTTTCTCATCTCCTGAATCATCATGTCTCTTTTGGCTTTTCCTTTGGCCTTTGACCACCATTCAGTTTTGGTCACCCCCAGTCCTTGTCTGTTGGTCTGTGTGTGTCCTGTTATTTCTCTGATCTTGAGACTTTCTTTTGCAGAATCCATCGCCTCTTGAACTTTCCATTTTCTGCCTGTCTTCAGCTGGGGCTTGATTGCTTCTACCACCTTGTCTCCTGAGTCCTCCAGCATGCTTTGAAGTCTGATCTTCCCTGCTTTGTATTCCTCCAGGATGGATTTCAGTGGTAGTTTCAGCTTTGCTTGGCGACAGTACAGCGCTATGTCAGTCAGACAGGGTGGGACACCAAGCCATTTCCTTGTGAACTTGTTGATTTTGGCTTCCATTGCCTCCACTATGCTGGTGCAGATGTCGTATATCATCAGAGGCCATAGCAGCTTTGGTATCAGCATGAACTGCAGACACCAGACCTTGTATTTGCCAGGGAGCCCACACTGGTCAATGGTCTCCAAGCCTTCCTCCGCCATCTGCTTGGTTTCTTTTGCTCTTTGTGTGTCTTTCAGCGTATCATCATACCATCTTCCAAGGCTCTTGACTGGTTCTTCTGTGACTGTTGGAATGGCCTGGTTGGCAACACTGAAGACCACAGATCCGGCCACTTTTCCTTTCCTCAGTGAGAGACTCCGTGATTTCTTTGGCTTGAACTTCATTCTGGATGAGGCAACTATGTCGTCCAGCCTCTCCAGCACATGACGTGTCTCGTCTTCTCTGGATGAAATCACTGTAGTGTCATCCATGAAGGCCTTGAGAGGAGGCATCTTGTATCCATCGCCAAGGTCTGTTTGTCTCGCGTTGTTTGTTGCTGCTTTCAAGATGAGTTCCATTGCCAGCACGTACAGTATTGGGGAAATTGCACAGCCCATTGCAATACCCACTTCCAAGTTGATCCAGTCTGTTGTGTACTCCTTGGTAGAGAACCGCATTGAGAAGCCATTGAAGTACTTCTTGAGCATGTCGCGGATGTTCTTTGGCACATGGTACATCTCAAGAGCCAACTGTATCATCTCATGGGGCACAGATCCATATGCGTTTGCCAGATCAAGCCACACTACGTCCAGGTCTCTCTTTTCTGTTTTTGCTTTTTGGGTTGCGTCCCAGATCATTGTGGCGTGTTCTACACAGCCAGCCACGCCTGGGATGCCACCTTTCTGGACTGACACATCCAAGTACTTGTTTTCCATCAGGTACTTGGTCAGCCTTGCTGCCATGACAGAGAAGAAGATTTTCCCTTCGACGTTCAGTAGTGATATTGGCCTGAACTGGCTGATGTCACTTGAGTTTTGCTCTTTGGGGATGTACACACCATCTGCCGTCATCCACTGGCCGCTGATCTTCTGGTTTCTCCAAGCCGATCGCAGCAGCTTGTGGAGCCACTCCAGCACCTTGGGACATTTCTTGTAAAGCTGGTAAGGTATTCCGTTTGGCCCTGGTGATGATTTGGCTCTGGCTTTGTCGACCACCTTCTTGATTTCCGCCAACGTTGGAGGCTTGCCATTGAACTGTTCCTCAGGGTTGGTTGGCCACACCAGACCTTGAATGTCGAGTGGTGCTTTGCTCTGTGGGTCAGAGTATGTTTTCCTCAGATGCTGCTCAAGAACTCCTTTGTCCACACTTAGGGTCCCAGATTTTGGCTGCTCAAACAGTGTTCTGGCAAACTGGAAGGGGTCTCTGAAGAAGCGCTCTTGTGTCTTCTTCTTTTTGCTCTTCCTCTTCCTCGCAGATTCCGCTTTGCTGAGGGCACTGTGTTTTTCTTTCAGGTCTTTCCACAGTTTTTCCAAGCCTTGTTTTTCAGCTGGCAGTGCGGTCTTCATTTGCATCTTGAGGTTTTTCTTTTGGACCCTGATCTTGTCCATCTTTTCTTGGCGTCTGGATTTCTTTGGAGGTGTTTTCTCTTTGGGTAGTTTTGCTCCATAGGCGTCTCTACATGTGGCATACACAATGTCCCCATATGTGGCTAGTTTGTGTTCCAGGGTGCTTTACCCTATCAGTGCATCGAGTCTTTGGACGATTTTTGCATCCAGTTTCTCCCAATCTTCAGTTTCGTTTGCTCGTGGCAGGTTGAGTTTCAGGCACCTGGCATCGAGGGCCTGTGCAAATTCCTCATCCGAACCAACAGCGTGGATGTCCTTGGCACTGTGGTTTAAATCCTGGCCTTGGTCTTCCGACGTCTTATCTGCTGATGCAGTGCGCTGCTGTTCATTTAGATGAGTCTTCACACATCCCATCTTTGTTCTGTGGATCTTCATGCCACGGGTGGTAGCGAAACGCTTTCCACAGACACATGGATATTCCATTTGGTCCATGTTCATAGTCCGTTTGGGATTTGCAATCATGATTGGTTGAGCACCGATGGATTCATCATTCTCTCCCCCTTTCGGTGAATCCTGAGAGCATCTTTTCCTTTTATTCTTAGTAGCCACATGTTTAAGGCAAAGTGGGGAGCCAGCCCACAGAGCCCTCGGTTCTGGTCTTTCCCAGTGTCCTCCGGTCTTTCCCGGACGTCCTCCGGCCTATTCCCGGAAGTCAATGGTTTACCCATGCATCAGTAGAAAGAAACTCGTGGAGAGCGTGGCAGCAGAGAGTCCTCAGAAGAGAAGCCCCCTTCAAGCAAGTGTTTCGGCCCTTATCTCCTGACACTCTAGGGGGGTTGGGCCACACCCGGTTCATGACTCCGGATGTCCCTCTGCTGCCCCTTTTTTTTTTCCCATCTTGGGACGAGCCATGGCTGGGATTCGAACCCATGACCCATGAACCCATTATACTCTCCAATGATATCGACATTCTTTGTGTAACGGAAACGTGGTTCAAGGAAAGCGGCGATGAACCAAAGCTACGTGACCTCGCCCCAGCTGGCTATACCACCAAGTCCTTCCCCCACCCCACCACGACCTGCGGGGGCGGAATCGCATTCGTCATCTCGGATAAGCTGCTCCCCTATTGCTCTTTTGACTCGTCTTTTGATTTTCAGGATCGGACCTTTGAACTTGTTCACCTGAAACTGTCCCTACCTAGCGCTCCTGTCACTATCATTTTTGGGATTTATAGACCGGTACCCAGCAGAAAGAACAAATGTACGCCCAGCATGTTTGTCAACGAACTTCCAGACTTTCTTGAATTTGTAAATGACCTTCCAGGAACATTGTTATTGATCGGCGACTTCAACTTCCATTTCAATAAGCCCACAGTTGGATACACGCCCGAGGTGTTAGAAATTTTAGATACTTTCGGACTCCAGCAGTCCGTGAATGAAATGACGAACAAACAGGGTAACATAGTAGACTGGGTAGTCTACAGAGACAGTGATCATCTTCTCAAATCCTCAACCGTTGACGATAACCTAGCATCGGATCATTATGCTGTGAAGTGTGAATTAGATATCGTTAGGCCCGCCGTTCCAAAGACTTACAAGGAAGTTAGGAAAATTTCTGCTATCGATATAGAGGCTTTCAAATCTGATCTGAGCACGGCCATACCGAGCGAGCCATCGGCCTGTCAGCTGACCTCTGCCCTCCGTGCCATGCTTGATAAGCATGCTCCAGTGAGCAGGCGCTTGATCACTGATCGCTCACTGTGTCAATGGCACAACACAGTGGGTCCCGAGTTGTCCGAGGCCAAGCAGGAGAGGAGGGGGGCTGAGAGGCGATGGCGCGCCACGGGACTGACTGTGCACAGGGAAATATATCAAACTGCGAGAAATCATGTTACTGACATTGTTCATCAAGCAAAAACTTTGTTCTGTTCTTCAAAGATATTGGCCTGTAATACGGCCAAGCAACTATTTAATGTCACAAATAGTCTCCTAGGCAAAGTCAGCTACTCCCCCCTTCCCACCATCTTCCAAACTCAAGAGCTCCCTCAGAAATTCTTAGAGTTTTTCAATGGAAAAATTGACACTATCCGTGAAAAGCTAGATTCTACTGCACCTGTACATCCTCTGAATGACAAAGTTTACTGTGGACCTCCTTTGGCTTGTTATAATCCTGTTAGTCAAGACTATGTCAAAAAACTTTGTTTGCGATGCAGCCCTAAATCATGTGAACTTGATGCCATTCCCACTAACTTGCTCTTTCAGTGCATTGATGATGTCCTACCCCATCTTACTCATGTTATCAATACCTCTTTGTCCTCTGGTCATGTTCCTGAAATCTTCCAGTCCGCAGTGGTACGTCCATTGATCAAGAAACCTTCATTAGATAAAAATGTTTTAAAGAATTATCGGCCTGTATCAAATTTGTCATTTCTATCAAAATTATTGGAGAAGATCGTTTTGGAACAAATTCTAGAACATCTCGAAAAGAATCACCTTTTGAATCCTCATCAATCTGCTTACAGACAAGGCCATAGTTGTGAGACAGCACTCCTCCGTATAGTCAATGACCTCCTCTGCGGGCTTGACGATGGGAATGTTTCCTTACTAGCGATGTTAGACCTCTCTGCAGCATTTGACACGATCGATCATAATATTTTGTTCTCACGGCTTCAAACTTCCTTTGGATTCAAAGACACAGCTCTCGACTGGATTATCTCTTACTTGACTGGACGTACTCAGACAGTGTGTGTACGGGGAAGATACTCAGACAGTTCTCCTCTTAGGTATGGTGTGCCTCAGGGTTCTGTACTTGGGCCAGTCCTTTTTGTGCTGTATGCTAGTCCTGTGTCTGACGTCATCAGTGGTCACGCCATGTCGCATGAGAGCTTTGCTGACAATACTCAGCTTCATCAGTCGGCTCCCATTGCTGAAACTGACTCACTGATTTCTCAGATCGCGGGCTGCATTGCAGACCTGAAGGACTGGATGACAACCAACAAACTACAACTAAACGACGACAAGACGGAACTCATGTTCGTGACAAAAAAACCTAACCATCCTTCTCTGCCTTCAACTGTCACTATCAATGACTGTGCTGTCTCTGTCTCCACCTCTGTCCGCAGTCTAGGGGTCATACTTGACCAATCCCTCTCCTTTGAGAAACAGGTTTCAAATATTTGCAAGATTGCCTATTTAGAACTAAGAAGAATCAGCTCTGTACGTCACCTTCTCTCTACAGATGCTACAAAAACTCTCATTTGTGCATTTGTTTTATCTAGAATAGATTACTGCAACTCACTTTTGGCCGGCCTTCCAAAATACCTGATAGAAAGATTACAGCGAATCCAAAATCATGCAGCCCGAGTCGTCTGTAGAGCAAGAAAACATGCTCACATTTCGCCTCTCCTCCACTCTCTTCACTGGCTATCTGTCTCAAACCGTATCTCGTACAAAATCTCAACTCTCACTTTCTCTGCTCTTTTGAAAATGGACCTTCTTATCTCTCAGATCTCCTTAAAATCTACACCCCCTCTCGACAACTACGCTCCTGTGCTGACGACCGCCTTCTGCGAATGACTCGCTTCAGGACTACTACTGGTGAAATATCTTTCTCTTTTCAAGCTCCAGCGACGTGGAACAGACTGCCAGACTGTCTCAGACATTCAGATTCTATCTCTTCTTTCAAGTCTAAACTTAAAACCCATCTATTTTCTCATAATTAGTCAATGCTGTGGGGAGAGGGGGGGGGGGTACAACCTAACTCATAGCCGTCTGGGCCTTTTCAAATGTAAAGTATGTGTATGTTCTCTATTATATGTATTTGTTGTATGATTGAACGTTATAGGATTAAGTTTTTGTAGTGATATTTGAAGAATAAGTGAATGTCACATTGGTAGGATTAGGATTTGTTAGTTATTGTAGTAATAGTATTTGTAGTTGGGTGTAAGGTGTATTATTGTATATGAGAAGGGTGAATGTAGTATGACTTTGTAAAGCGCTTAGAGAAATTCGTTTGATTAAGCGCTATATAAGAAATCATTATTATTATTATAACGTAGTACTCTACAACACAACATAGTACAGGACAACGTAGTACTCTGCAACACAATATAGTACAAGACGACGTTGTACTCTACAACACAATACAGAACAGGACAACGTAGTACACAACAACACAGTATAGTACAAGACAACGTAGTACTCTACAACTGTACACAATGCAGTATAATGTAGCATAGCACACTACAACACAACACAATACAGCGCAAGACAAATGATACACAACAGAGTACAACACAATACAGTGCAACACAATACAGTACAACACAGTACACTATAACACAGAATAACACAACACAGTACAACACATTACAGTGCAACACAATACAATACAACGCAGTACAGCACAACACAGTACAGTACAACATAGTACAACACAACACAGTACAACACAACACAGTACAACACAATACAGTGCAACACAGTATAACACAATACAGTACAACACAATACAGTGCAACACAGTATAACACAACACAGTACAACACTATACAGTGCAACACAATGTAGTTCAACACAACACAAACAACACAGCGCAGCAATGCACACCCAATACACGGCGCTGTGTGTGTGTGAGTGTGTGTGTGTGTGTGTGTGTGTGTGTGTGTGTGTGTGTGTGTGTGTGTGTGTGTGTGGGTGTGGGTGTGTGTGCTGATCCTGGGCACCATACCGTGGCAGTCTTACTTTCAGCGGGTGCTGTCAGTTCGGAGCAGCCGGGAGGCCCAGTGCTTCTCCGTGGTGGCCAGGTTCGGGTCTCTGCTTTTCGCCGTGCCGCCTTTTCTTGTGGGAGCCTACACCACCGTGGCCGGTAGGTACAGGATCAGTAGTCCACCTCCCCCCCCACCCCACCCCCCACCCCCACCCACCCACCCCCCCCAAAAAAAAAAAAAAAAAAAAAATCCTGCCACTTAAAGATTTTTTTCTGTCTCTTTTTTCTTGTTTTTTTCTTATTCTGTTTGCTGTCCAATCTTCTGTGCAACCTCAATGGCACTGTACTCACGCTGCTCCTTCCGACACCCCATCCACAGCCACAGCCCGGCTCGGCCTGCCGCAGCCCCGGTAGTGGCTATCTACAGGGAGCAGTCAATGTCAAGTCATCAAGAGGCAACCCACCGGAGGAGACACTGCACTGCCGCCGAGCCACTTTGCGGTGTTCATTGAAATGACTTGGCGGCAGTGCAGAATAGAGAATATTTATTGCATACCCATTTATTCCAAGACCACGTCGTTAACCGAAAGGACTGTCGGATCTTCTGTAGCCGTCTGCTTTATCAAAACAAAGTCAGGCGTGGTGTTATGAACTTATTCCGTTTGTGTGTGTGTATGTGTGTGTGTGTGTGTGTGTGTGTGTGTGTGTGTGTGTGTGTGTGTGTGTGTGTGTGTGTGTGTGTGTTCTGATGGAAAAGTGGAACGAATGAAAGTCGTGTAGGATTAATGTATGAAATGTGAATATCTCCTGTCATTACTTGATTCTGTATCTCCTCTCCTCTCCTTCACCCTCTCCTTTCCCAGACGTTCTCTCTCTCTCTCTCTCTCTCTTCTCTCTCTCTCTCTCTCTCTCACCTGTTTCGACTAAGTTTACTTTTGGCATGTAAACACGAAAGAGTCATCAGAAATCTATCAATTTTCTTGTATAAGGTGTTTCAGCTGCGACAAGTGGCTATCTCATAAAACGTTACCTTTAAACGTATCATTTGTATATAAAAATTTGAAGCAAAAAAAAAAACATTGTGCGAAATGATTGTTAAATTACTCCCCATTATGAAGGGCAATGGCGTATATATGATTAAAACATCTGAATCAAAACATCTGAATCTCTCTCTCTCTCTCTCTCTCTCTCTCTCTCTCTCTCTCTCTCTCTCTCTCTCTCTCTCTTCTCTCTCTCTCTCTCTCTCAACTTTCCCTGTCATTTTTTTCCCGATTCTGTTTATTCAATCTGTCTCTATCCCCTTGATAACTACCTCTAACCATTTCTCTGTCTCACCTTTCTCTCTTGTCACATCTCTCTTTCTCTAAGAGAAAAACAATCGCATAAATCCTTGTATGCGTCGGCACCCTAATATGTCCAAACAGTTTGCTGCTCTTAGAGACCCGATGTGTCCGTGTCGACCAGTCGATTGCCTTTAATGTCCTCTAACAGATGAAAACAGAGGATGTGCATCAGTTCGTAGTCGATGAATTTTGTCTTTGGGTTCTGACAACAGCAAAACGTGAGCATTCAGCTTGACTTTGGGTCAAAGACTCGATGAGAACGCGGTGTCTCCTATATGTTGCCTAGCACGTATTGCTCAGTGCACTACACTCTGCGCAAGAAGATTGTCTGCCCCGTACGCACTTTCAATAGACATGTTCTCTGACCATACATAAACACTAGAGCCGTTCAATGAAAACAGTCTGGAGGGGTATCTTCTGTAACGTGCTATCTTTGTCGACACGTGAACCATTCTGCAGTTCTGGTAACACAGTTTGGGGTGGGGATGGGGGGGGGGAGTATCTTCTTTACCGGATTCTGTTTAATTACACTTAGGCACTAAAAAGGGCTGTGGAAACTCAGCATGGGTTACCTTCTTGGACACATTATTTTTGGTAGAACAGTGGCACCAGAACGAGATCACCAGGGCTTGTGGAACACTCCCATGTGTGTGTGTGTGTGTGTGTGTGTGTGTGTGTGTGTGTGTGTGTGTGTGTGTGTGTGTGTGTGTGTGTGCATGTGTGTTTGCGTGTGTGTGTGTGTGTGTGTGTGTGTGTGTGTGTGTGTGTGTGTGTGTGTGTGTGCACGTGCAACACGGTGGATGACCTTGAGACCTACTTCTTTTTCTTCTTCTCCTTCCTCTACTCCTTCTTCTACTACTTCTTCTTCTGCTTCTTCTTCTTCTACTACTACTAT
>CM065735.1:47529734-47537234 GCA_033310375.1 Conus canariensis | reverse complement strand
CTCAGTGTTCACTGATACATTACATTGCTTTACAGTACATTACTATGCATTAAATAATATTGCATTACATCACATCAGGTTACATTACATTACATCACATTAGATGATATTGCATTGCGTTACATTACATTACATTACATCACATGGCCATGCATTACATTACATTACTATGCATCACATTACATTGCATTACATTACAAGGTTGTTCTTTTCTTGGTCTGGGAGCAGTGTCAACGGCCATCATGTCTTTAGACGCTGCATGGGCCATTCTATTCCTATGTTCAATCAATCATTACATTACATTACATAATATTACATTACATTACATTACATTACATCACTGTGTGTTATCCTGACCTGGGAGCAGTGTCACCAGCTGTCGTGTCACCTTTAGAAAGTGCTGGGATCATTCTCCATGATCATCACACGTCACCTCACGTCACGTTACGTTACCTTATGTTACGCTACGTTACGTTACATGACGTGTTTTCCCTGGCCTAAAAGCAGTGTCAGCCACTGTCAAGACATCTTTAGACCAAGTTATATTGCGTTATGTTACCGTTCGTTACGTTACGTTACATCACATGGTGTGTTTTCCTGGTTTAGAAGCAGTGTCAAAAACCGTCATGTCGTCTTTAAAAAGTGCTTTGGTCATTCTCCATGTTCACTCAAATATCACAGTATATTACACTACATTGCATTGCATTATGATACATTACATTACATTACGTTACATTACATTATATTCATTACATTACATTACATTACATTAATTACATTACATTACATTACATTACATTACATTACATGGTGTGTGGTTTTCTTGTCTGGGAGCAGTGTCTGCGGTCGTCATGTCGTCTGTGGACAGTTCCGTCCTTGGGTCATCCTCCATGTTCGCTTCCACACTGCATTAAATTACGCTACATTACATTACATTTTATTACATTACTGTCCAGGTCTAGGAGCAGTGTTGGCAGCCGTCATGTCGTCTGTGAAAAGTTCCGTCCTTGGGCCATCCTCCATGTTCGCTCACACATTGCATTACACTACATAATATTGCATTGCATTACTTAGTATTACGGTACATTATATTACATTACATTACATTACTGTCCAAGTCTAGGAGCAGTGTCGGCGGCTGTCATATTGTCTGTGGACAGTTCCGTTCTTTTTTCATCCTCCATGTTCGCTCACACATTACATAACATTACGTTACGTTTCGTTACGTTACGTTACGTTACGTTACGTTACGTTACATTACGTTACGTTACGTTACATTACATTACATTACATAGTGAACAGTGTTGGCGGCCGTCATGTCGTCTGTGGACAGTTCTGTCCTCGGGTCATCCTCCATGTTCACGCACAACGTGTACAGGGCTACCCTAAGACCCAAGGTGAGTGGATTGCCTGTTTCTTTACCAACAGTCTGGGTGAGTTCAGCCCGGATACCAGCTGACTGACTTCGTTTTGCCAATCTGATCCTCACATATATAACCGTGTCGAAAGCAGTGCTTTTGACAGGGGAAAATGACAAAAGGGACACAGTAGACATCCACGGGGTGAGTGTTTGGCTGTTCAATTAAAAAAATCCTCTAATTAAGATTTTTGGCACTGTATGTTATCACTTCACTGTTTGGCAGTGATGTCACACCTTGGGATAGGGAGACAAGAGATCATGTGACCGGTTGTGTCCAAGTAATAGACATTACGCATAAGTATACAAGGTGTAAGCAAATATGGGGTATCAAAACCATGATAATGACAAGCCGTGTATATCTCCGAGTGGTTATAGTCATCGGTAGGGGGGTTTACAGGTAGTGGGTCCTGTGTATGTTGGATCAGAACAGGTACCATGATTACTTTCGAAGTGGCTCAGCAGCAATGCAACGTCTCCTCTGGTAGGTTGCCCTGTGACAAATAGTTCAGGGGTAGAGCGCTGGACTCGTAATCTTGGTGATCCTGGGGTTGCGGGTTCGAATTTCCGTCGGGCTGTTTCGGTGTAGGGGGATTTTTCCCTCAGAGTTAAGAGTGGTTCTGACTCCATTTCCCATATATTCCTTCGAATGAGACTATAAACCGAGGTTCCATTTGTGAATGCACGTATAACATCTTGCACACACATTAAATCCCATCACCAACTTTCGGAAGAGAAGGCCAGTTTGGCCGTTGGTATGGATGACACGTTACACATAACATGCACCCTGCGTTAGAAATGGAAAGAATGAAGGAAATAAGGAAAATGAGTGTACGATATTGACTGGATGACACGGGAAACGAATGAATGATGCGCCGGCAGGTAGCTCTTCAGTCGGCACTACCCAGGTCGGCAGCCTGTTCACAGCTTTATTTTTTCCATCCCAAGTGAGACACTTAGTGAAAGGGCGAAGAAACAAGGCTTACACATTTCTGATCCAACATTTTTGTTGCTGTAGTCCGAGCAAATGCATGTATCAAACTTGTGTACTAGTTAACTAAGGAAAATTAAATTCCTAGAAAGTGATGAGGTAATTTTTGCACAATTTTGTGGGTGTTGTCATTGTTCTTATATTTCCTGACCACTTGCATACAAGCTTTCATGCCGTATCTACGTTGTCTACAGGAAAATAAACCTAGTCGAGTTTGGTATTAAAAGAATTGTCAGGAATTCGCCAATTTAGTCATCTCAAGAGCGCAAATATATTACATTTTTCATGACAACCATAAACTATCAAACCGACAGCCCCATTTGTAATGGCCGCTCAACAATGCCGAATACATTGCTGCAAGACCGGCTATACACATATAACATTCAGTTCGCCGAGTACAGCGCGGTTAGCTTGCTGGTGGGTAGCGGCCTGCAGAAAACACCCCTTTCCCTGACCTGCATTCACAGCTTGGCCTCTATAGCTGCGGGCGAGCTGTAAACTCCCCTGCCTCTCAAAACTAAGTAACTTGCTCTGAACAGCCGTAAACGAGAGTGTTTATTATATTATATGTAAAGCGCTTAGAGCCCTAATCTTGAGAGAATAGGCGCTATAAAAATTAAAGTATCACTATCACTTTACGTAGATTATTCCGCATGGACTGTCTGTGATGAAAATGCGACACACCTGCTTGAAATAAATGGGTAATTGGAGTCTATGTGTGTGTGTGTGTGTGTGTGTGTGTGTGTGTGTGTGTGTGCGTGCGTGCGTGCGTGCGTGCGTGCGTACAGCGTGCGTGCGTGCGTGCGTGCGTGCGTGTGTGTGTGTGTGTGTGTGTGTGTGTGTGTGTGTGTGTGAGAGAGAGAGAGAGAGAGAGAGAGAGAGAGAGAGAGAGAGAAAGAGAGAGAAAGAGGGGGGAGGGAGAATTATAGTTCTATGAGAATGAGTATGTGGGCACGAAGTAAGAATATGAAAAGCAGACCAATAGATGTACAAAATGTATCTACACATGGAGATGTGGCGAGGGAACGGAGATTGGAAGGACAGGCGTGTAGACTCCTGCTTGTTCCTTTCTCTTCCTCCTCTCTCTTCCCTCCTCATTCCTCCCTATGCACTCTTCCCGATCACCTCCCCACCTTGACTGCTCAAGTATGAGACAAATTAACAAGTAAATGGCGATGGCTCAGTTCCGACCAATCACAATGATGTTTACAGAAGTGGACGAATCATGAAGCCCGACGTACAGTTTCACATTTATAAACGAAAGGTTACAAACAACATTCAAGATAAATGAAAACGAAGAACGAGCTATCACCTCCTCAAATTGGGCGCAAAGTGGATGTTGAATGATTTCATCGTCAGTTTTCAACGTCCATTTTGCGCGCAGTTTTAAGAGGTAAGCGATGGCTCGTTCTTTGTTTTCATCATCCTGAATGTTGTTTATCTTGCCTGAAGAAGACCAAAGAGGTCGAAACGCGTCGTGTTTTGTCTTGTAATTTGTTTGTTCCTTTCGTCCGGCGGAATAGTATGTTTTTTTATATTTTAAGTTTGTTTCAATTACCGTCTGCAGTCAACTTTGAAACTAACGAGAGTAAACAGATCAGTTTCTTAGTCAACCTCTTTTCATTTAAAATCCACCCACCTTGAATATGTTCCAGAAATGTTATCTTATCTATCTTTGTTTGTTGTTTTTTGTTTTTGTTTTTTTGTGTGTTTTTTTTTTGCCTCAAACATTGTAGCATGTACGCTTGCCAGCGTTTAACAATCAAGATGCTGACTCTCAAACCTACAAACCACCGCCCACCCCCACCCCTACACCCCCACCGCGCAACTACTTCTAAACAGTCCATTCACGTTTACAGGCCTCCCACACAGAGCTGCTGTGGATCCAGCAAGTCTCCGTCATCCTCATCGGAGGCGGGGGCATGGCTTTAGCCATCTTTGTCTGGCCCGTCTGGGGGCTCTTCGTCCTCGCCGCTGACAATTCTGCATCATCGTCCTGCCCCAGCTGATGTCAGCCTTCTTCCTACGTCACACCAACGCGTACATCGCCCTGACGGCCTTCCTGGTCGGCGCTGTGCTGCGGGTCGGGGCTGGAGAGCCGACGGTGGGTCTGCCGGCGGTGATCCGCTACCCGTACTATGATGAGGGAGAGTGGGGCTGCTCAGAGGAGTACGTCGTCAACCAGCGAGGAACCTCGGGGTCGGGGGCTCGGGGAAGCTGTACCACCGCCGCCACTGCGACGTCAGCGGCGCAACAGCTCAGCAGGAAACACGTCAAAGACAGATTACGTCAGGGAGTCGTATCTTCTTCATAATCCCGCCTTTCTGGAGAAACATTGAGGATGCTGTCTCGGTGAAACGTTGGTGTGGTTGACTGGAGTGGTGATGTTGTTCACAGGTGGATTGTTTATTTAAAAAACACCGACCCTCACCACCTCACCCCAGCCACCCAGACTCCAAACACCCACATCTGTCCCTCCATTCCCACCCTTATCACACACGCGCGCACACACGCATGCACGCACACACACACACACACACACACACACACACACACACACACACACACACACACACACACACACACACACACACTTTTTTTCCATTATCTCGAGTCGTGCCATCTTCGTGGATAAAAGTTGAATAATCGTATTCCTGAACATCATTGAAAACATGTCAAGACTCTTGTCTCGCCTTTCTTTTCTTTCTTTTTTTCTTTTCTTTTTTCTTCTTTCTTTTTTTTTTCTTTTTATTTGCGGGGGCGGGGGGGGGGGGGGGGGGGTAGGATGTTGCGGTGGTGATGGTTTGAGGGATGTTTGTTTCAGCGTCTTTAAACTCTTGAAGTCATTTAGTAACCTCAAGGACAATTGGCAACCTTGAGAACGCATCACATTGATAACTATTTGTGACTTTTGGGACACACGATTGCTAGGAAACTTGGTGACTTTTAGGACACATAGCCTTTAGGAAATACGGTAACCTTGAGAACATTTGGTGACCTAGAGAACATTTGGTGACCCTAAGGACATTTGGTAAACTTGAAGACATTAGGTAACTTCGAGGACATATAGTAACCCTGTTGACATTTGGTAACCTTGAGGACACTTGGTGACCTTGACGTCATCTAGTAACCATGAGGTAATCACTGAAGAGTGGACACTTAATGGCATCTGGGACACTTGGAGCCTTAAGAGCAGTTGGTATATTTGAAGACGCTTGGTAACCTTGCAGACACTTGATAACTTTGTACTCACTGCAGAACAGTTGGTAACCTTGCAGTCATTGCAGAACACCTAGTAACTTTGCAGTCATTGTGGAACGTTTGGTAACTTTGCAGTCATTGCAGGACACTTGTAACTTTGCAGTCATTGTGGAACGTTTGGTAACTTTGCAGTCATTGCAGGACACTTGTAACTTTGCAGTCAGTGCAGAACACCAAGCAACTTTGCAGTCGTTGCTAAAAACTTGGTCACCTCGAAGACATTTAGCTACCTTGCTGTCATTGCCAAACACCCTGTAATCTTGAAGGCACTTAGTAACATTCCAGTCATTGCAGAACAGTTGGTGACCTTGAAAACTCTTGGTAACCGTGCAGTCATTGCAGAACACTTGTGACCTTGCAGCCATTACAGAACACTTGGTGACCTTGCAGTCATTGCAAAACAAGTGGTGACCTTGCAGTCATCGCAGAACACTTGGTGACCTTGCAGTCATTGCAGAACACTTGGTGACCTTGCAGTCATTGCAGAACACTTGGTGACCTTGCAGTCATTGCAGAACACGTGGTGACCTTACAGTTTTTACAGAACACTTGGTGACCCTGCAGTCATTGCTGAACACTCGGTAACCTTGCAGTCATTACAAAATACTTGGTAACCTTGAGGACACCTGGTAACCTTGCAGTCATTGCAGAACACTCGGTAACCTTAGAGTCATTGCAGTATATTAGGTAACCATGAAAACAGTTCGTAGTTTGATGTTATGAAAGAACGCTTGGTGACCTTGAAGTCACTCGATCTTCTTGAGGACACCTGATCATGGTGTGAGTTGTACGTTTGGTAACCGTGAAGACGCTAGGTAATCGTTGAGACACTTTCGGTCACTTGAGAGCGCTTGGTAACCTTATGGTCTCTAAAAGACACTTGGTAATCTTGAGGTCACTCAGCATCTTTGTGGTCACGTGAGGACACTTGGTCATCTGGAGGTCACATGATAACCTTGAGGTCACTCACGGACATTGGAGGCTCTTGGTAAATTTAGGTGTACAGATGGGGTCATTTGGGGACAAAGGATAAACTCAAGAACACTGGGTAGGCTTGAGGTCACAATGTTCTCTGACGAATGACTTTGGACCCCCTTTACACCAAGTTTATGAATCACCATTTAGAGACCTCCATTGTGAACGTCGTTTAAAAATGATGCTGATTGTTTATTTCTGATTTTTGTTTTCGCAGCCATTATTATTTCTGATTTTTGTTTATGCAGCCAAAATTGTATAGTCTAAAAAAAAATATGGAGCGTGCCAGCTGTACATCCCTCCTAAGGAGAGATGACTTGAATTTTTTTTTGCTTTTCGTTTGTTTGAGTTTTTTTTTTTTATATATCTTTGTTGCTGTTGTTTTGTTAGTTTATTTGTCGTAATTGTTTCATGTTTTAGGGTTTTGTTTTTGTTGTTTGTTTGTTTGTCTATTTTTTTTTAGAGGAGAGAGTCCTTGCATGAACAACAGATGTGCTTCCTTTCTCCGACCCTGTCACAGATGTCATTTTTTCCTGAAATCTTGACAGGTTTGGAAGAAGCGTGCATCTTGTTTGTCGTTCATTTTTCACAAACGTGCCTCCATCGTAACATGATTATGTGGAGTACTGCATCATTCGAAATAGTGACAATGCGCTTTGTATTTATCAGTTAAGCAAGAATTTGAATAACCTCGTCAAGAAAACCCATAAGTGAGCCCCCTAAAAGTGTTTTAAATGGTAAAATAGAAGAGCAAGAGCAAGAGCTTGCAGTGAATCATCAACAGTGTCAGCCATTTTAACCATCTCAACCCAGCAGTTTTCTAAAGCTACAGCACATCTGTACCACCTAAAGCACA
>CM065735.1:47519734-47524734 GCA_033310375.1 Conus canariensis | reverse complement strand
TTGAAATTCTGCTCTGAACTTGCTGCCAGTTAAACAATACAGGTAGAAGTTGACGGCACTGTTGGAGTAGGCCAGGACGTTGCTGACTGCAAGGAAAACGCGGTTTTGTCCATACTCAATCGGGTCATCGGAATCAACATAATGGTACGTGAGATCATGTACTTGGAGGGGTGCTGTTAGGACAAAAAAAGCAGCGCATGTAGCAATCAAGGTGACAGTCAGTGAAGACACTTTCTGTTGCCCGGATTCCTGGCTGGTTTGTTGCATAGTAAGCTGTTTGCTCGTTCTGACCGATCTGACCAGTGACCAGAGAAGAGCACTGTTGCTGACCACCAACACGGTGAAAGGTACAAAACAACGTTCAGTCATGGCTATCCAGTGCCAAACCGTGTCAATAAACCATTGGTACATTTCTGATACAGCACGATGACAGCATCTGCCAAAACAAAGGCTTGTATTAATATCATATCCGTAGAGAGAGTGACAGTTGATTAGAGTGATGGCGACAACCGTTAAAACTGGCAGTAGCTCGCGACATTCTCTTCGTCCACACAGCATTGACACGATGTGGCCACAGCACAGAAGCTGCCCTGAGCATGGTCAGCGCCACCAGCATCCAGCAGATAAAGGTTTTGTCATGAATGACATCATCGTAGTCATCTTACACTGCCAGGAATTCAGCTCATGAAAGTAGGGCACACCAAATTCTCTGTGGAGCAAGACATTTAAAGGGCCAACAGTCAACAGCACCTGGTCAGACCAGGCCAGAACCTGGAAGAACACACTAGACGTGGACGCAGGAAGACGAAGCGTGATCACAATGATCATGAAATTTCCGAAAATGCCAAAGAGAAGCACGGTAGGATTCCCAATTGTCCAGATCAGGTCGACTGCTTTGGCATATGGTTTGTAATGCTCATGCCAAACATCCCAGTTTGAAGGGCCAGAAGTTATCATCGTACTGTTCACTTTGAAGTTCATAGCAAAGGCTTAGTTGGGTTCAGGTGTGTTATTGTGTTTGAGTTTGTTCGTTATCATTCCTCTTGATTCAGCAATATTGTATTGTTCCAGTGTGAAAAATTGAGTACCTTTCCAAACACACACACACACACACACACACACACACACACACACACACACACACACACACACACACACACATACGCGCACGCGTATGCACACGCACATGCACGCATACACACACGCACACACGCATGCACGGACGTGCGCACACGCACACACACACACACACACACACACACACACACACACACACAAAGAGAGAGAGGGGGGAGAGAGAAAAAAAAACCCACACACACGCACCCACGCATGTGTACACACACACACACACACACACACACACACACACACACACACACACACACACACACACACACACACCACACGAAAGCCATCGAAATTAGAATGTAAAACCACGTCTTGGTATCTTGGTTGGTATAGGAGGTTGTCTTTTGATTGTCACATTGTCCAGTGATAAAAGTTATATGATATATGGACCTACGCATTCATAGTAACACTGTCAATACTAAACGGCAGTAAAAGATTCCCATCTATCACAGCCATATATTCCTTGTCTTTGCCAATTTCAAATATTACTGGATGTTAGAGAGGGGGTGGGTTGAAGTGAGGGGGGTATACGTAAAGTTCTCTTACATCAGTCAGTACAGGACAGCACAGAACATAATGCACCTCGTCTTCTTTAATTTCTTTACATTAGGGACAAATATGAATCAACAGAGGTGTGTTATTTGTTCAAAAATCTCTCTAAGCAGTTGGTTGTACTTGCCTATCAAACAATTTTAGATCTGTAGCAAGAAAGTTACATTTTAACGTTTTTTTTAACATTACAAAACATGTTTGTCTCTGCTGGCAGGTTTTGATTTTAAAACAGTAAAAGTCAGCCTTCTTGAAAATAAATGCCTAAATGTTTACAAACTTTAACAACGGCATAAGGATTCCACAGTCAGTCCAAAGTTTACATGCTGTAAGTGTCCATCTTTTCTAAATATGACTACATTACTTTTATTCATATTAACGTTTGTGTGGAATATTGATGTTGTCCTATGTTGACTGTTTAATAGTGTGGGTAACTCAACTACTGTTTTGGACAGGAAGGCTACTTAATCTATCATACGTTATACAATAACTCAAAACAATCATAAGTAATTATTGTAGTATTCATTTCATTCTCCAAAAAGTGGAAAGTGGAATGGAGAGCCCTGCTTGGCATGAAATAATGCGCAACCTTCCACTGGAGAGACTCATATAGACGTACTGCCAGGACACGCAGGTGTCAAAGGAAATGAGACACACTGGCAGCCATAACAACTGGATTATAGCTAAGCCGTTTTCATGTGATAAGAAATCTAAAGAACCACCTTAACAAACAAGATCAAAGCCACTTAACCATAGACCATCTTTCAGAGCTCAACATCAAGAGAGGAAGTGGTCGCACATGCAGATTTGAAGGAAGAGTGAGAAACATCACTAGCCAACCAAACATTGGAATAATACTCAAGGCCGGCATTGCAAAGATTCCTAGAGATTAGGGCAGACTCATACTGGGGCCTTTCCAATGGCAGACACAAATGACCAAGTTCACGTCAACAGGAAAGTTTTTGAATCTCTCAGGACCACATATTATTACTGTAAACGTATGTGAACTGGAAAGTGTGCATCAGTGAAGCGATGCAAGTATGTAAAGTGGTGAGTCCTTAGACGTGGTGTGTTTGCGGCGTGGTGCGTGTGTGCGTTTTTGTGAGTGTGTGTGTGTGTGTGTGTGTGTGTGTGTGTGTGTGTGTGTGTGTGTGTGTGTGTTTTGTGTGTGTGTACGCGCACATGCATGTTCGTTCTTGTTGTTGTTTTTGCTGTTGTTACACTACATTACAGCACTTCACACAACCTACACGTGCGCGCACGCGCACACACATGCCGCACACTCACACTACACACCACACGACACACACAACCACACATCACACACGCAGTACACACACGCACGCACGTACGACACACACAAGCACGCACGACACACACACAAACCACACACACACACACACACAACACACACACACACACACACCACACACCACACACACACACACACACACACACACACCACACACACACACACACACACCACACAGGGCCATCGATCCAACACTAGCACACACACAATGGGCACACAACCATGCACACATATACACACACGTGCACTCTCACCACAAGCACACGCAAAAATAATAGTGGCACAGACAATGTTAGGTAGGTACCAAGGTCTCACCACATGTTCGGCTAATGCTCAAGTCAAACATCTGCTTAGTCGTACCCATGAAATCCTCTTCTTAAATTCTGTCATCTCAGTCATTAATTCATTTAAAACTTAGCAGACGTGGTGTAGCTTATATGGATTAGTCTGCACCCAGTGACACATCCTTGATGAAACTAAAACTGAAACTTCCCTTTCTGATCATTTCTATTGCTTTTTCATTTACAAAGAAAGAAAACAGCATTGGACTGGTAACATGGCCTAGTTTTACCCGTCGTGTACAGTTTACGTAATGTGTAAACGAACGAATTCTGCCTGTGATTGTAATATAAAGCGAGGAATACATTGAAAAGGTCATCCCTTGATGTCGTTTTTAACAAGAACAGGCCACAGTAGGTTGCTTTCTACGGAGTCAAAAGCTTTCTCAAAGTCAGCAAAGATAAGCTGAAAGTTTACGGTTAAAACTGCTTTTATATCATGTGTACATGTGATCAGTGGTTGAGTATCTCTTCCAAACTCTGCTTGATATTCCCCTGCGATGTAATGCAGCACAACCTGTTCATTTTTTTTTTTTTACCCCTGAACTATAAAGTTTACTGCTTGTATAGCATTGTGATATCCGTCTTTATTACCAGAATCCCCAACATCTACATTTTAGATAAAGATTACATCATGCTTTCTTTTCAGTTATCTGAGATGATTCCCTTATCAAACATATTACCAAACAGTTTGAACTTTTTTCATGAATCAGTGTAAAGAATCACTGACGTACATGTGTGCGTGCGTGCGTGCGTGCGTGTGTGTTTCTTTTCTTTATGCTCAACCGTAAAACTTTGACACTTGTTTTACATTCATGCTGAAATAAAATAAATAATGCTTAAACCAGTCCGTTCAGGACACATTTTTCCTATGTTAGCTTTTGCGTTAAATTTGAATTTTTAATTTTGATATGACCAGTGATTAGAAATGTAAGTTGCGCAACGAGTTCGTTTCAGCTCATTCTGTCGTATTTTAGCCGTGTGAATATATTTTGTTTTAGACGCTCTTCAACTCATGGATTGAGGATTTCGGCATTCGTTATTAAATTAAACCTCTGTAACCAATCATCGAACATAAACGGTTTACAATATCACTTTGTCGAAACGGATTCAAAGTTATACTTTCAAAACTTAACAGCCGTTTAAAACACGTAATCTGTTTAACTGTATCAGTCTTGTATCATCAGTAAACTTTCGTTATACAGAACTATCAACACTGTTTCCGTCTTTCAGAGCTAGTGAACGTACTCAAGACAGATCACTTTAAACAGTGTGTGTTTCTAAAAACAGAAATGTTGCGTAATATGGATCAATAAAACAGCGTCCGTACTATTAACCTGGTCAAATTTCTCTTTTTTTAAGTGTGTAAGTCTTTTATAGACGGTAAATGACATTGCGTTACACAGAATTATCAACACTGTATCAGTCTTCGAAAGTTAGTGAACGTACCCAATACAGATCACTTTAGACTTTGCCTGTTTCTATAAGTAGGAATCTTTTATATTTTATAATGTTGAACAATGAAACTCTGTCAGTCTTCTAAGACTGGGTAATTTATTCCTTGAGGATAGTAAAGGTGCGTCAGTCATTTAAAAATTGTAAAATTACACTGCATGAAACCATTAGTCCTGTGTCGGTCTTGTAAAGATAACAACTTTGCACTATACGAAACT
>CM065735.1:47512234-47517234 GCA_033310375.1 Conus canariensis | reverse complement strand
CACATATGTTTGCGTCATGCATTGCTTTTAAGAACTGGAAAAAAGTTTCCTTTACATTTGTTACGAAATTGTTAGTGTAAAGCTTGAATTTGGTAAATGAAATCGTTTACTTCATCTGAAACATCCACCAGCATTTCTTGCAAACGACCTGCAACATCAAGTGGCCAGACAAGACGCCCAGCTTTGAAGTTCTGGCAAACTGTGGATTTCCCAGCGTCGAGAGTTCACTCATTAAACAGTCCTCGGCGAAGTGCAGGGCGTGTCACTGGCATGGAGGACAACACGATTCCTCACATTCTCCTGCACTGCCAACTGAAGCAGGGGTGAGGGGATGGGTGTGGGGGTGGCCAACGTAGACAACTCTTAAGGTGCAGAGTTATTCTCAAGGCAACCCTGAGAGCTGCAGTGTGGGCACACTAAACTGAAAACACACTGTCCTTGATAGACCCTTGCTGGAGAATTCTGGCCTGTCAAAGCACAAAGACTTCAGGGATGAACGAAGGCGGTGCCATTCGGGTAAAGGGAAACAGGAGGAAGTATGGTCTCCACCCCACCACCCCCACCACCCCCACCCCCACCCCTCACCTCGCTGAAATCCTTCCTCCCTCTCAGCAGTGTCTTGGGCCGACCATGTGCCTTGAAGACCGGCTTCCGTTTCCAAAGGACACATTTTAGCCCATGAACTGCTCGCCTACTCGTCTGTCAAACCAAATATTGCTCAGCGTGACGTATTACTTCCATGTGCACTGACAGTATGGTATGTATGACCTTGATGTTCAGGGATCGTGTAGTACAACACTGTCTTGATGTGCATTGACAATATAATATGACACATTACCTTAATTCAGGTGGATGATGTGTGCCGTATTACATTGATGCACATGGGAAACGTAAAACTTTATGTTAATGTGATGTATATGGTATGATTTAATTTAATATGCGTTCTACAACAGAATATAGTGCAACACAATACAGTGCAACACTATACAGTGCAACACAATGTCGTGCAACATAACACAGCACAGCACGGCGCAGCAATACACACTCAGCACACGGTGGCGCGTGTTTGTGTGTGTGTGTGTGTGTGTGTGTGTGTGTGTGTGTGTGTGTGTGTGTGTGTGTGTGTGTGTTGTGTGTGTGTGTGTGTGTGTGTGTGTGTGTGTGTGTGTTGTGTGTGTGTGTGTGTGTGTGTGTGTGTGTGTGTGTGTGTGTGTGTGTGTGTGTGCGTGTGTGTGTGTGCAGATCCTGGGCACCATACCATGGCAGTCTTACTTTCAGCGGGTGCTGTCAATTTGGAGCAGCTGGGAGGCCCAGTGCTTCGCCGTGGTGGCCGGGTTCGGGTCTCTGCTTTTCGTCGTGCCGCCGTTTCTTGTGGGGGCCTACTCCACCTTGGCCGGTAGGTACAGATTTAGAAGTCCCCCCCTCCCCCTCCCCTTCCACCTCATTAAAAAAAAAATCCTGCCATTAAAAGATTTTTTCTGTCTTTTTTTTCTTTTTTTTTCTTTTTTCCTTTTTCTTTTTTTTTTTGTACTCCCAGTTCTTATAGAACAGGGAGTACTTTAGAATGGGAATGAAGAAATGCTGTCTGTGTGTCTGTCTGTCCGTCCGTCCGTCCGTGGTCAAAATGTGTTCCACTCGCTCCAGACAAAACTACTGGCCCGATCTTTCTGACAATTTGTAGGTATGTTCATTATGGGTCAAGGATGATGCCCGATGTTTTAGTTAACCGTTATAGCCGTTATTAACGGCTGTAACGGCCTGTAACGGTTTTTCTTCTTTATGGAATATCTCAGACAGTACTTGGCCGATCTTTGTGAAAATTAGCAGGTATGTTCATTATGGGTCAAAGATGATGCCCGATGTTTTAGTTTATCCCGTTATAGCCGTTACTAACGGCTGTAATGCCTGTAACGGTTTTTCTTCTTTATGGAATATCTCAAAAAGTACTTGGCCGATCTTTCTGAAAATTTGTAGGTATGTTCATTATGGGTTATGGGTCACAAATAATGCCCGATGTTTTAGTGTACCGTTATAGCCGTTACTAACGGTCAGCGTATCGTGGCTGGTGGATCTTTGCTTCAGGAAGGGTGTGCTGCCTGCGTGCTGTGACGTGCTGGGGCAGGGGCTAGGGGAGGGGGGGCCGCTCGGAGGTGTACGTCGTCAACCAGCGAGGAACCCCTGGGTCGGGGACTTGGGGAAGCTCCTCCACCGCCGCCAATGCGACGTCAGTGGAACAACAGCTCGGCAGGAAACTGACGTCAAAGACAGATTACGTCAGGGAGTTGTATCTTCTTCATAATCCCGCCTTTGTGGAGAAACATTGAGGACGCTGTCTCAGTTGGTGTGGTTGACTGGAGCGGTGATTTTGTTGACAGGTGGATTTTTTTTTAATCTAAAAAGTACCGACCATCACCACCTCACCCCTTGCCACCCGGACTCCAAACACCCACATCTGTCCCTCCATTCCCACCCTTATCACACGCACGCGGACACACGTACGCACGCACGCACGCACACACATACTTTTTTTTCTCCATTATCTCGAGTCGTGACATCTTCGTGGATAAAAGTTGAATAATCGTGTTCCTGAACATCATTGAAAACATATCAAGACTCTTGTCTCGCCTTTCTTTTCTTTCTTTCCTTTTTTCCCTTTTTTTTCTTTTTTCTTCTTTCTTTCTTTTTTCTTTTTTTTCTGGAAGTGGGGGGGGGGGGGGATGCTGGGGTGGTGATGGTTTGAGGGGTGTTTGTTTCAGCGTCTTCAGACTCTTGGGGTCATTTAGTAACCTCAAGGACAGTTGGTAACCTTGAGAACGCATCACATTGAGGACTGTTAGTGACTTTTGGGACACACGATTGCTAGGAAACTTGGTGACTTTTAGGACACATAGACTTGAGGAAATATGTTAACCTTGAGGACAGTTGGTGACCTAGAGAACAATTGGTAACCCTTAGGACATTTGGTAAACTTGAAGACACTAGGTAACTTCGAGGACATATGGTAACCCTGTGGACATTTGGTAACCTTGAGGACATTTGGTGACTTTGACGTCATCTAGTAACCTTGAGGACATTTGGTAACCCTGAGGACATTTGGTAACCTTGACAATATCAGGTAACGCTGGGGACAGTTGGTAACCTTGAGGATATTTGGTAATCTCTGTGAACATTTGGTAACCTGGAGAACATTTGCTGACCTTAAGGTCATCATTCAAACTTGAGGACACTTGGTGACCATGAGGTACTCACTGAATAGTGGACACTTGATGACCTCTGGGACACATGGAGCCTTAAAATCAGTTGGTATATTTGAAGAGGCTTGGTAACTTTGCAGACACTTGGTAACTTTGCAGTCATTGCAGAACACTTGGTAACTTTGCGGTCGTACAGAACACTAGGCAACTTTGATGTCGTTGCAGAAGACTTGGTCACCTCGAAGACATTGAGCAACCTTGATGTCATTGCGAAGCACTCTGTAATCTTAAAGGCACTTGGTAACCTTGCAGTCACTGCAGAACACTTGGTGACCTTGAAAACTCTTGATGACCTTGTAGTCATTGCAAAACACTTGGTGACCTTGCACTCATTGCAGAACACTTGGAGACCTTGAAAACTCTTGGGTACCTTGCAGTTATTGCAAAACACTTGGTGACCTTGCGTAATTGCAGAACATTGGTGACCTTGCACTCATTGCAGAACACTTGGTAACCTTACAGTCACTGGAGATCTCACAATAACCTTGCAGTCATTACAAAGTGCTTGGTAACCTTGAAAACTCTTGTTGACTTTGCAGTCATTGCAGCATGTTTGGTAACCGTGAAGACACCTGTTAACCTTGCAGACATTAAAACATACTTGGCAACCGTGATGACACATGGTAACCTTGCAGTCATTGTGGAACACTCGGTAACCTGCAGTCATTGCAGATCACTCGGTACCTGCAGTCATTGCAGAACACTCGGTAACCTTGCAGTCATTGCAGAACACTCGGTAACCTTGCAGTCATTGCAGAACACTCGGTAACCTTGCAGTCGTTGCAGTATATTAGGTAACCATGAAGACAGTTCGTAGTTTGATGCTATGTAAGAACGCTTGGTGACCTTGAAGTCACTTGATCTTCTTGAGGACACCTGATCACGGTGAGTTGTACGTTTGGTAACCGTGAAGACGCTAGGTAATCGTTGAGACACTTTTGATCACTTGAGGGCGTTTGGAAACCTTGTGGTCTCTAAAAGACACTTGGTAATCTTGAGGTCACTTGGTAGCTTTGTGGTCACGTGAGGACACTTGGTTATCTCGAGGTCACATGATAACCTTGCGGTCACTTACGGACATTGAAGACTCATGGTAACCTTAAATCTAGGTGGTACAGATGGGGTCATTGGAGGACACAGGATAAACTCAAGAACACTGGGTAGGCTTAAGGTCACAACGTTCTCTGATGAATGACGTTGGACCCCTTTACCCAAAGTTTATGAATCATTGTCTAGAGACTTCAGTTATGAATTTGATTTTAAATGATGATTGTTATTTCTGATTTTTGTTTTGGAAGCCATTATTATTTCTGATGTTTGTTTTCGCAGCCAAAATCGTATGGTCGAAAAAAAAATGTGGACCCTCCCTGCTGTATATCCCTCCCAAGGGGAGAAGCGCTGAATTTTCTTTGCTTTTCGTTTGTTTGAGTTTTTTTCCCCTTTATCTGTGTTGCTGTTGTTTCCTTAGTCTATTTGTCGTTGTAATTGTTTCTTGATTTTAGGCTTTTCTTTTTGTTGTTTGTTTGTTTGTCTGTTTTTAGAGGAGAGAGCCATTGCATGAATAACAGAAGTGCTTCGTTTCTCGACTCTGTCACAGATGTCACCTTTTGGAGAAATCTTGACAGGTTGGGAAGAAGCATGCTTATCGTTTATCGTTCTTTTTTTTTTTACAAACGTGCCTCCAGCGTAACATAATCATGTGGAGTACTGCATCATTCGAAATCGCGACAATGCGCTTTGTATTCA
>CM065735.1:47484734-47507234 GCA_033310375.1 Conus canariensis | reverse complement strand
GGCATAGAATAGACCCACTGCCCTGCCATGCATGTCGTAAGAGGCGACTAAGGCAGGACCACCTTGCCCCGAGGATAAAGGGGTTTGCGTAGGGCTAACAACCCTGCCTGTAAAAAAGACGAGTTACAGAAGCACCGACGACAACGAACCAAAACATTCACTTGGGCAAGGAAGGGTCTCCATCCTGGAGACTTATGACGCAGTGCAGTGAAAGCCAAAAGGACGCTGCTAGGCTGACTCCCCTTCTAACACCCAGGACAACAACGAGAGTAGCCACATGGAACATCAGGACGATGTTTGAAACAGGAAAAACCATCCAAGTTGCGAGAGAGATGAACAACTACAAGATCAGAGTGCTAGGACTGAGTGAGACAAGGTGGCTACAATCAAGACAGCTGAGACTTTCATCTGGAGAACAGCTGCTGTACTCAGGACACACAGAGGATGGAGCCCCCCCCCCCCCCCCCCCCACCCACACACACACCACTGAGGGTGTGGCCCTGATGCTGGCACCAGAGGCACAAGGGGCACTCATTGGATGGGAACCTGTCAGCTCCCACATCATCACAGCCAAGTTTACCACGAAGAAAAATTACATCAGGCTGAACATCATCCAGTGCTATGCTCCCACCAATGATGCGGAAGAAGAGAAGAAAGATGACTTCTATCAGCAACTACAGACAGTGATAGACAAAAGAGGAGCAAAGGACATAACCATACTGATGGGATATTTTAACGCCAAGATCGGAACGGACAACACAGGCTACGAGGACATCATGGGGACACACGGACTGGGACAGATGAACGAGAATGGTGAGCGTTTTGCAGACCTGTGCGCCCAGAACCAGCTGGTGATAGGAGGAAGCATCTTCCCACACAAGCGCATCCACAAGGCCACATGGAGATCCCTGAACCACGTCATGGAGAACTAGATTGACCACGTCTGCATTAGCCGCAAATTCAGGAGATCATGGCGGGATGTACGAGTGATGAGAGGTTCTGACGTGTCATCAGACCACCACCTTTTTTTTTTAACAACAATGAGACTTCGCCTCAAGAGATTCACCAACACCAACAACACACGTACAAGGTACAATGTCGGACTGCTCCGGAACAGGGACACAAAGCAGCATTCCAGATCAGTCTTTCCAACAGGTTCCAGCCGCTACAAGAGCTGATAGAAGATGGTGAGACGGACACTGAGACACAGTGGGAACACTGCAAGAAGCTCTGGCATGACACATGTGAAGAGATCCTTGGCAAGAAGAAGGCCCAGCACAAAGAATGGATCTCTGCCGACACCATCCACAAGCTGGAAACAAGCAGAGAGAAGAAAGCTACGCTGAACACGAGCCGAACAAGAGCAGCTAAGGCAAAGGCACAGGAAGAGCACACAGCAGCGAACAGAGAAGTAAAGAAGAGCATCAAGAAGGACAAGAGGGACTACTTTGACGACCTGGCCAGCCAAGCAGAGGCAGCAGCCGGACAGGGGAATCTGAAGGACCTGTACCTGGTGACCAAGAAGCTGACGGGCAAGTTCCAGCAGACAGACAAGCCAGTGAAGGACAAGAATGGAAACCCACTGACAACAACCGAGGAACAGCTGAAACGATGGGCAGAATGCTTCAGGGAGCTGCTGAACCGCCCTGCCCCTGACATACCATCAGACATCCCACCTGCACAGACAGAACTGCCCATCAGCTGTGACAAACCCTCAAAGGCAGAGATCAAGAAGGCCATCATGACTCTGAAAAATGGGGAGGCTGCAGGGCCGGACGAGATACCAGCAGAAGCCATCAAAGCAGACATAGAGACAGCTGTCAACATGCTATACAGCCTCTTCAGCAAGATCTGGGAGAAGGAGGAGGTACCAGCTCAGCGGAAAGAAGGAATCATCATCAAGCTGCCGAAGAAAGAAGACGTCAGGGACTGCAGCAACTACCAAGGGATCATGCTCCTGTCAACGCCAGGCAAGGTTCTCAACAGGGCTCTACTGGAGAGAATGAAAGAGGCTGTCGACCCCAAGCTCTGAGACCAGTACGCAGGCTTCCGGCAGAACAAATCATGTGCTGACCAAATCGCCAGCCTGCGCATCATCGTGGAGCAGTCGCTGGAGTGGAACTCCCCCCTCTGCATCAACTTCATAGATTATGAGAAGGCCTTCGACAGTGTGGACAGAGAAATGCTGTGGAAGCTGCTGAGGCATTACAGAGTCCCTGAGAAGATCATCTCCCTCATCCGGTGCACCTACCAGGACATGAACTGCAGGATTGCCCACGCCAGCCAGCTGTCGGAAAGTTTCGAGGTGAAGACTGGAGTTCGGCAGGGGTGCCTGCTGTCACTGTTCCTCTTCCTCCTGGTCATTGACTGGATCATGAAGACCACTACAACAGGCAGGAACAACGGTATACAGTGGACACTCTGGACGCAGCTCGACGACCTCGACTTCGCTGACGACCTGGCGTTCCTGTCACACAGCCACAGCCACATGCAGGAAAAGACCACTCGCTTGGAGACCACATCAGCCGGGACAGGGCTCAAGATTAACAGGAAGAAGACCGAGCTGATGAAAATCAGCACCACTGCCAACACATCAGTCACAGTCGGTGGAGAGCCCATCAGGGAGGTGGAGTCTTTCGTCTACCTGGGAAGCGTGGTTGACCAACAGGGAGGCACGGACCGAGACGTCACAGCCAGAATCGGCAAGGCAAGAGCAGCTTTCGTCATGCTCAAGAACATTTGGGCATCTGGAGGAATTAGCATAAGAACCAAACTCCGTATCTTCAACTCCAGTGTGAAATCAATTCTGCTCTACGGATGCGAGACATGGCGGACAACACAGATGATGCAACAAAAGATTCAGACATTCTTCAATACCTGTCTGAAGCGCATCTACAAAATCTGATGGCAGGACAAGATCCGAAACGAAGATCTGTGGGAGTGTGCGGGGCAGGAACCAGTGGCCAAGCAGATACTGAAAAGGAATTGGGGCTGGATCGGACACACCCTCAGGAAGCCAGCATCCAGCACCACATGCCAAGCCCTGACCTGGAACCCGCAGGGAAAGAGAAAGAGAGGCCGGCCTAGCAACAGCTGGAGGCGAGACACTGAGGCGGAGTTGAAACAACAAGGGACAAACTGGACTGGAATGACCAGAACAGCCCAGAACAGAGTGCGATGGCGAAGGGTCGTCGATGGCCTATGCTCCACCGGGAGCGATGGGCATAAATGAATAAATGATTTATTACGTGTGGTAGCATTTATGTGTTTTATACGACAACTGCATCGATCACTCAATGGCAACAATGACAGCCAGACGTTGATCACGTGCACGCAAGCCTTGTGCCTCCCACATGACTGGGGAAAGGTAGTCCATTGGATCAAGCACCCACTGGAAGTCCAGAGAATCGTGGGTCCGTCTTGTGTTTCAAATGTCGTTGTGGGTGGTTTTCTCTCTTTTTTTTTTCATTGAAATATTGATTATTCATACGTGTAGTTTTAGTGAAGCGGTGCACTTTTCACCCTTAA
This sequence comes from Conus canariensis, assembly GCA_033310375.1. Lineage (NCBI taxonomy): Eukaryota > Metazoa > Mollusca > Gastropoda > Neogastropoda > Conidae > Conus > Conus canariensis. Next base: position 47,503,706 of record CM065735.1, on the reverse strand, counting down.
AGTAGGCATATCTGACGTGGTGAAAATTCAAAACTTAGAATCTAAAAGTGACAGTGAATCTTAGTTTAGTCCCTCATTCGGTCACGTTTATCGTGTGTACTTTGTGAATACTTTCAAGCAAACTGAAGATATCGATGGAGGGAACTTCTCCATTTCTTGTCTTAACAGCTTTGGGACAGAAAGATTTCTAAAGAATCCATGTTCAACTATGCAGGTCATCATAATTCTTCAGTAGATAGCCTTCGTCACTGACAACTGTCATTGTCATCGATGGTAAATGTACCATTAACGAACTTTTTTGCTTTCCTGGTAAAGGCCAAAAAACCCAAATACCAAGTTTCGAAATTCTGCTCTGAACTTGCTGCCAGTTAAACAATACAGGTAGAAGTTGACGGCACTGTTGGAGTAGGCCAGGACGTTGCTGACTGCAAGGAAAACTTTGTTTTGTCCATACTCAATCGGGTCATCGGAATCAACATAATGGTATGTGAGATCATGTACTTGGAGGGGTGCTGTTAGGACAAAAAAAGCAGTGCATGTAGCAATCAAGGTGACAGTCAGTGAAGACACTTTCCGTTGCCCGGATTCCTGGCTGGTTTGTTGCATAGTAAGCTGTTTGCTCGTTCTGACCGATCTGACCAGTGACCAGAGAAGAGCACTGTTGCTGACCACCAACACAGTGAAAGGTACAAAACAACGTTCAGTCATGGCTATCCAATCCCAAACCGTGTCAATAAACCATTGGTACATTTCTGATACAGCACGATGACAGCATCTGCCAAAACAAATGCTTGTATTAATATCATATCCGTAGAGAGAGTGACAGTTGATTAGAGCGATGGCGACAACCGTTACACCGGCAGTAGCTCGCGACATTCTCTTCGTCCACACAGCATTGACACGATGTGGCCACAGCACAGAAGCTGCCCTGAGCATGGTCAGCGCCACCAGCATCCACGCAGATAAAGGTTTTGTCATGAATGACATCATCGTAGTCATCTTACACTGCCAGGAATTCAGCTCATGAAAGTAGGGCACACCAAATTCTCTGTGGAGCAAGACATTTAAAGGGCCAACAGTCAACAGCACCTGGTCAGACCAGGCCAGAACCTGGAAGAAAACACCAGACGTGGACGCAGGAAGGCGAAGCGTGATCACAATGATCATGAAATTTCCGAAAATGCCAAACAGAAGCACGGTAGGATTCCCAATTGTCCAGATCAGGTCAACGGCTTTGGCATATGGTTTGTAATGCTCATGCCAAACATCCCAGTTTGAAGGGCCAGAAGTTATTATCGTACTGTTCACTTTGAAGTTCATAGCAAAGGCTTAGTTGGGTTCAGGTGTGTTATTGTGTTTGAGTTTGTTCGTTATGATTCCTCTTGATTCAGCAATATTGTATTCTTCCAGTGTGAAAAATTGAGTACCTTTCCAAACACACACACACACACACACACACACACACACACACACACACACACACACACACACACACACACACATACACACACACACACACATACACGTGCGCGCGCATGCACACGCACACGCACACATACACACACGCACACACGCATGCACGGACGTGCGCGCGCGCGCAAACACACACACACATACACACACACACACACACACACACACACACACACACACACACACACACACACAAAAGAGAGAGAGGGGAGAGAGAGAGAAAAAAAACCCACACACACACGCACCCACGCATGCGTGCACACACACACACACACACAACACACCACACACACACACACACACACACACACACACACACACACACACCACACACACACACACACACACACACACAAGCCATCGAAATTAGAATGTAAAACCACGTCTTGGTATCTTGGTTGGTACAGGAGGTTGTCTTTTGATTGTCACATTGTCCAGTGATAAAAGTTATATGATATATGGACCTACGCATTCATAGTAACACTGTCAATACTAAACGGCAGTAAAAGATTCCCATCTATAACAGCCATATATTCCTTGTCTTTGCCAATTTCAAATGTTACTGGATGTTAGAGAGGGGGTGGGTTGAAGTGAGGGGGGTATACGTAAAGTTCTCTTACATCAGTCAGTACAGGACAGCACAGAACATAATGCACCTCGTCTTCTTTCTTTTCTTTACATTAGGGACAAATATGAATCAACAGAGGTGTGTTATTTGTATCAAAATCTCTCTAAGCAGTTGGTTGTACTTGCCTATCAAACAATTTTAGATATGTAGCAAGAAAGTCACATTTTAACGTTTTTTTAACATTTCAAAATATGTTTGTCTCTGCTGGCAGGTTTTGATTTTAAAACAGTAAAAGTCAGCCTTCTTGAAAAATGCATGCCTAAATGTTTACAAACTTTAACAACGGGCATAAGGATTCCACAGTCAGTCCAAAGTTTACATGCTGTAAGTGTCCATCTTTTCTAAATATGACTACATTACTTTTATTCATATCAACGTTTGTGTGGAATATTGATGTTGTCTTATGTTGACTGTTTAATAGTGTGTGTAACTCAACTACTGTTTTGGACAGGAAGGCTACTTAATCTATCATACGTTATACAATAATTCAAAACAAACATAAGTAATTATTGTAGTATTCATTTCATTCTGCAAAAAGTAGAAAGTGGAATGGAGAGCCCTGCTTGGCATGAAATAATGCGCAACCTTCCACTGGAGAGACTCATATAGACGTACTGCCAGGACACGCAGGTGTCAAAGGAAATGAGACACACTGGCAGCCATAACAACTGGATTATAGCTAAGCCGTTTTCATGTGATAAGAAATCAAAAGAACCACCTTAACAAACAAGATCAAAGCCACTTAACCATAGACCATCTGTCAGAGCTCAACATCAAGAGAGGAAGTGGTCGCACATGCAGATTTGAAGGAAGAGTGAGAAACATCACTAGCCAACCAAACATTGGAATAATACTCAAGGCCGGCATTGCAAAGACTCCTAGAGATTAGGGCAGACTCATACTGGGGTCTTTCCAATGGCAGACACAAATGACCAAGTTCACGTCAACAGGAAAGCTTTTGAATCTCTCAGGACCACATATTATTACTGTAAACGTATGTAAACTGGAAAGTGTGCATCAGTGGAGCGACGCAAGTATGTAAAGTGGTGAGTCCTTAGACGTGGGTGTGTTTGCACTGGCGTGTGCGCGCGCGCCCGCGCGCGCGCGCGCGCGCGCGCGCGCGTGTGTGTGTGTGTGTGTGTGTGTGTGTGTGTGTGTGTGTGTGTGTGTGTGTGTGTGTGTGTGTGTGTGTGTTGATGACAATATATCTCTACCTATTTATCTATCCACCTGGAATAACACACACACACACATACACACACGCGCGCGCGCGCGCGCGGGCACGCCACACACACACACACACACACACACACACACCACGCACGCGCGCGCGCACGCACGCACGCACACACACACACACACACACACACACACACACACACACACACACACACACACATACACACACACACCTATACTCACATATGAGTGTGTGTGTGTGTGGTTGTGTCTGATCGTTAACTAGGTACATGATTGATTTCCTTTCATTGCACAATGATATGGGGCATGACACCTGCATGTGTCATAAATTCTGAGCTGGGAAAAAATAACAAAATGTGGAAGTAAATAGGGTTGAATGGTACATTTTATGGAGAGAGAGAGAGAGAGAGAGAGAGAGAGAGAGAGAGAGAGAGAGAGAGAGAATGAGAGAGACAGACAGACAGACATAGAGACAATCAGAGACAGAGAGAGACAGACAGACAGACAGAGTGAGACACAGAGAGAGAGAGAGAGAGAGAGAGAGAGAGAGAGAGAGAGAGAGAGAGAGAGACAGACAGACAGACAGACAGACAGACAGACAGACAGACAGACACACGGACAGACAGACAGACAGAGACACAGAGAGAAAACAGGCTTGTAGATTGTCTATGAATGAATTTTTTTTTCAATAAGTGCGCGAAGCTAAGAAAACATTATACAATAAAATGAATATCATTCAATGTTCTGATTCTTTCTGGTTTTGCTCGTGTCCAGTGTGACAAGCTAAACAGTATGACATCATGGTGACGGTCTGGATCCAGTCAAAACAAAATAAGTGAATTGTAACACAACTGCAGGAGTTAAACGGAAACATTACAGCACAGTGTAACCACTGAAAAGAAGAAGAAGGAAGAGAAAGGGAAAGGAAAGGAAAAAGGAGTGGAACGCAAAACACATTCCCAAATTGAAAAAAAAATCTGGCGAATTTAAAATTTGCTTCAAAATAACAATTTACATCATGTTGCATCACATTTTTAATATGATAGAAGTGAGTTATATTGCAACACGTTTCTGTTCAATTTCTAATCAAACACAGGATTTCGATACACAGATTATAAGCAAAGTTGTCCCTCTTCTTCAACACTCCTTACTCATTCTTATAATATAAGATACTTTGAAAATCGGAACATAATGAAGCAAGGAAAAGATACATAGAAAGATACGCATTGCTACTAATATATACTGGAATACATTATACACTGACTTATAAAGCATCTAATTCAGTAAATATAAACCGCGTTGCGGTGCCAGTATATACTACCTTACTGACTCTAAACACGTTGCAGTGCCAATACATACTACCTTACTGATTCTGAACACGTTTCAGGAGTAAATTACACTCATCCTGCATACGGGTTCGCGCGAACCATACTCCAAACTTACAGTCAGATTTAGGTACACCGGAAACCAAAATTACTTTGCTGTTTGTTTATTTTGTTTTGATTTTGTATTGTACTTATATTTCAACTGTTAATCTATGTGTCAGCTGTATGTAAAAGACGTGCATTTTGATTTTCTCCATTTTCAGTAAAACTGTTCGGCGATGCTGGCTGTTGTGAACTTTAACCACATTAAAACTTACATATGTACCAGTCACCATGGCAAAGTGGTTTGCGGCGCGGACTCCCGGCTGGGAAGTCGCGAGTTCAATTCCCATCAGAGTCATGTGGGATTTTTCTGCCCTGACCGGCTCCTACCCAGAGTTGAGTTTGCTGCGGACTCAGTTGGAAAGACTGAGACCGCACAGTCGAGTTTCATCCACTTAATGGATGCGTTTCTGAGAGTGTTGATCAAATTTCCTGACCAACACTGGAGGTGCCTGTATATCTCAGGCCTGGTTGACGCCGGGATTTCTTATGAAAGGAAGCGTAGAGTACAGCCCTGTCATGTAGGGGAGGGGGGAGTGTGACCAAGGTAGACAACTTTTCAGTTACAGAGTTATTCTGAAGGCAACCCTGAGAGCTGCAGTGTGGGCACACTAAACTGAAAACACACTGTCCTTGATAGGCCCTTGCTGGAGAATTCTGGCCTGCCAAAGCACAAAGATTTTAGGGATGAACAAAGGCGGTGCCATTCGGGTAAAGAGAAACAGGAGGAGGTAGGGTCTCCACCCCCACCCCCACCCCTACCCCTCACCTAGCTGAAATCCTTCCGACCATGTGCCTTAAAGACAGGCTTCCATCCCCACAGGGACACATTTCAGCCCATGAACTGCTCGCCTGCTCGACTGTCAAACCAAATAGGGCTCAACGTGACGTATTACTTTCATGTGCACTGATAGGATGGTGTGCATGACCTCGATGTTCAGGGATCGTGCAGTACGACACTCTGTCTTGATGTACATTGATAATGTAGTATGACACATTACCTTAATTCAGATGGATGATGTTGTGTGCCATATTACATTGATGCACATGGGAAACGTAAAACTTTATGTTAATGTGATGTATAGGGTATGATTTAATTGAATGTGCGTTGTACAACACAATACAGTGCAACACTATACAGTCCAACACAATACAAACAATACAGCGCAGCAATACACACCCATTACACGGTGTTGTGTGTGTGTGTGTGTGTGTGTGTGTGTGTGTGTGTGTGTGTGTGTGTGTGTGTGTGTGTGTGTGTGTGCGCGCGCGTGTGTGCAGATCCTGGGCACCATACCGTGGCAGTCTTACTTTCAGCCGGTGCTGTCAGTTCGGAGCAGCCAGGAGGCCCAGTGCTTCTCCGTGGTGGCCGGTTCGGGTCTCTGCTTTTCGCCGTGCCGCCTTTTCTTATGGGGGCCTATTCCACCGTGGCCGGTAGGTACAGGTTCAGAAGTCCGCCCTCCCCTTCTACCAGATTTTTTTTAGAATCCTGCCATTAAAAGATTTTTTCTCTCTTTTTTTTCCTTTTTTCTTTCTTTTCTTTTTTTTTTTTTTTTCTTATTCTGTTTGCTTTCCCATGTTCTGTGCAACCTCAATGGCACTGCACTCACGCCGGTCATTCCGAACCCTGTCCACAGCCACAGCCCGGCCTGCTGCAGCCCCGGTACCGGCAATCCACAGAGAACAGTCAATGTCAAGTCATCAAGAGGCAACCCACAGGAGGACACACTGCACTGCCGCCGAGTCACTTCGGTGGTGTTCATTGAAATGACTCGGCGGCAGTGCAGAATAGAGAATATTTCTTGCATACCCATTTATTCCAAGACTCCGACGTCAACCAAATGAACTGTCGGATCTTCCATAGCCATGTGATTTGTCAAAACAAAGTCAGGCGTGGTGTTATCAAGTAACTTTTTTTTTTTTTAATGTGTGTGTTCTGGTGGAAACTTGAAACAAATGTAAGTCGGGTAGGATTAATATACGAAATCTGAATGACTGCTGTCATTAGTTAATTTGGTATCTCCCTCTCCCTCCCGTTTCCCATCTCTCTCTCTCTCTCTCTCTCTCTCTCTCTCTCTCTCTCTCTCTCTCTCTCTCTCTCTCTCGTCCCACCCATTCCTCTATCCTGAAGCCATCAGAGAGCTGTCCTCTCCCCACCACCATGGCCCGGCCCCTCAACTCTCTCACCCTAGAGACTTAAGACAGAAGTCCTTCCCCCAGCAACCGGCCTTTCCATACCTGTTTCCTCTCCCTGTTAATGTTAATGAGAGAGCCATGCAGTATCCTCAGATTCCAATGGTCTCCTATTCCGGTGTAAACAAACAGGAAATTAACCACATGCACCATAACACGCAAAGGATTTCTCCTCTGTTTCCCAGTCACGAAAAAAGTTTTCCAAATGTTGATAACACAAATTTTGCCAGCAGAATGTACAATAGTCCTGAAGTACTCCAATATCCATGTGCCGACCCCCCTGCCCAAAGCTCTAGCATCAAAGGGGATCTGCTTAATCCTTTTGCTGTGCAGCTAATAAACAATATGGCCTCTCAAATTCTAGCACAACAGCAAGCTTTTAAAACCTAGTACCTCGTGTTTTCTTGTGTGGGGACAAGAACGTATGTATTTCAATGCCATTTGTTCATGTAACAGTAATGGATTTGCATGTAATATATACTATGTTATATTTATTGCCCTGATCGTGAAAAACAAATGAATCCTTTCCATTGCATTTCCCCCAGCCCTCATTCCCCTCTTCTGCCTTGTCCCTACCATCCCCTTACTCCCCAGTATTCTTATCATAGTTGCTGCTAGTGGGTGGGCGGGTTGTGGGTGGGTGGATGAATATTCATCAACAGAATGTGTAGAGGTGGTGCTGCAAGCTGTTTGCCTGAACTGCTTTCGAAGAAACTGATCTTTCAATTGCCGGCTGTTTTTGGACTCGTCGATAATTCACTGTACATAATAGTTAAAGTTAATTTAATGTTTTTGTGATTGAAATTTGTATGCTTAATCTTGATTTCAGTGTTTTGGAGCTACTGTGAACTTTCTAGAATTCAATCAGTTATCTCTTTACTAAAACTATTTCCATATTTTTTTTAATTTTGTACCCGTCGATAAGTTTGTGCGTGGTTGTTTCTAGTCGTGCTTATTAATCTCTTATTCATTTGTTCTCGTTCATTAGTTCTCATTATGTCTACATTGAGTACCTGGCCTTGTAAAGACGGACTCCGGATTGGCTATCTAAATATTAACCGTGTATTAAGCAAGCTAACTGATATATCAGCGATCTTAGAAAATTCCGGGAATCCCTTTCATCTGTTTTGTTTTTCAGAATCACGATCAACAGACTGTACATTAGATTCTGATATAGCTATGCCTGGCTATCAAGTTATTCGCCTAGATCCAACAGCTAAAATGGACACAGGTTTGTTAGTTTACTATAATCAGTCGATAACTATAAAACAGAAAGGGAATCTGGAACAGTTTGGTGTCGAATCAATGTGGCTAGAAATAAAGATAAAGCATATCAGTCCCATACTTGTTGGATTCATATATCGAAATCCGGCTGAAAGATCAAATTGGTTTGATAACTTTAGTGGAATGATGGATGCCGCTCTACTTGACAATGAAGAAATATTTATGTTCGGTGACTTCAATATTGACTTGTTAAAGCCTCAAAAACAATGGACCGAAATGTATACCTCATTAAATTTACACCAGATGGTGGATCGACCAACACGAATTACAACTAATTCCAGTACTCTCATTGACCACATTTATGTCACATCTAAACATAACATTGTGGAAATCTCTTCTCCAGCGACTGGGTGCAGTGATCACTCCCCAGTTTGTATTACCTGGGGGAAAAGGGGGATACAAATTCCAAAACCAGGTCATAAATCTATCCTATATAGGTGTTTTAAAAGATTTAATGAAAATGATTTTTTATCTGACCTGCTACATTCTCCTCTGTCCCAAATATACCATTATACCGATCCTGAAAAAGCAACAAAGGTTTGGATTAATGCATTTTCCAATATCTACAATAAACATGCACCCATCAGAGCTAAACGAGTAAAATACCATCTTAAACCGCCGTGGATATCAAAGGAAATAGATAAAGAAATACACATTAGAGAACTTTTAAAAGCAAAAAACGACGTTGGTTTTGCAAAGCAGAGAAATTTTGTGACGTCAATGAAGCGAAACGCAAAGTATAAATATTTTCAAGAGATGGTATCTAATAAAAAAGACTCAAGAACTATTTGGAATGCAATCAACAAATTGACAAACAAAGGGTATTCACAAACACAACTTAACAATAAAGATATTACCCCTGACGCAGTTAACAACTATTTTGTTAACATTGCTGAAAACTTAATAAATAATGATGAATGGGAAGAAAATGATCTAGAATTAGTAACTGAATATTGTAAGTCAAAGAATATTAAATCTTATGTGTCCATTCCTTACATAACAATACCCGAAGTATTTGCATACTTAATGTCACAGAAACAATCGAAAACCAAAGATATTTACGACTTGGATCCCAATATAATCAAGTTGTCTGCACCAGTCATAACAGACTCTCTTACTTACATATATAACCTATGTATAGAGAAAAACTGTTTTTCGGAATGTTTCAAACAAGCAAAAGTTGTCCCGCTGTACAAAACTGGAGATCCGTCCAACCCTTGTAACTACAGACCTGTATCTGTTCTGTCAATTCTTTCAAAACCGCTCGAAAAACATATCCAAAAATATTTAGTTACCCATTTAAACAAATATAATTTGATTCATCCTAAGCAGTCAGGTTTTAGGGAAAACCATTCCTGCCACACCGCGCTTACGCAAATGATTGACAAATGGCTCTTGAACATTAATAACAATGAACTTACAGGAGTTGTCTTTATTGATCTAGCTAAAGCTTTTGATATTATAAACCACGCTCTTCTCCTAAAAAAGCTCGTTTTATACGGACTCTCTGAAAATACACTTCAGTTCATGTCCTCATTTCTCTCTGATCGAAAACAGGTAGTATGTGTTAATTCCTCAAAATCAGATTTGCAGCCAGTAAAATATGGTGTTCCACAAGGATCCGTTCTTGGCCCTTTACTCTTTTCGATCTATATAAATGATTTACCGCTACGTATTCGATGTGACTGCGAATTATTTGCTGATGACAACTCTATGCATTCTAACCACCCTCGCTTGCAGGTTGTGACGTCCGATCTACAAGATAGTTTAAACAGTGCCGTCAAATGGACGGAAATCAATCACATGTCTCTTAATGCAAAAAAAAACTAAATGCATGGTCATTACTAGCAGACAAAAACGTCAAAATATGCCTGCTGATTTATTTTCAATATTTGTTTCTAGTGAAAAAATCGAAGAAGTAAAAACACATAAAGTTTTGGGTGTTGTCATTGATAACAACTTATCATGGTCCGATCACGTAGCTTACCTATGCAAAAGAATATCCCAAAAAATATTCCAGTTGTCAAAAATAAAGCATTTTCTGAATATGCATGCTAGAAAACAATTCTTTCATGCCCATATACAGTCAATTATAGACTATGCTTCTACTTTATGGGATTCAGCCAGCGCAAACATTCTAAAACCTTTAGCAAGATTGCATAGGCGCGCGATAAAATTAGTTCTCTTAAAATCTAGTTCATTAACTCTAAACGATTATAAATCTTTGGATATCCTTCCCCTAAAGCAAAAACTCGAATATAATAAGGCTATATTTATGCATAAAGTGGTAAATGGAAATGCACCTCCCTCCATTGTAAACAGTTTCTGGACGAATGACAATAGGCACGTCCACAAGTTAATAATGCCTCTGCCCAGACTTGACCTTTACAAATCAAGCCTCGTATACAGTGGCGGTACGTACTGGAACAATTTGCCTCCATTCCTGAAAGAAATCTCAAGTTTTAATATTTTCAAAGAGCGCTTAAAAGGATATCTGCTCAGTAAGTTAAAAGATATATAAAAAAAAAACTGTAACAGTTGATTCCTAAATCTATTAAAGACTCAGTGAATAGAAATAAAATACTGCACGAGTACAAGCCGGTGTTAGACGGAAATCTTGGACGTGTCATTTGAAGCACAGCAATAATGGGTTAAGCTATTTGACATATTTTACACTGATGATGTCGCTTAACTGCATTTCGTTATTTGATGTATTGTGTGTATTCAAGTCTATTTGACTCTTGTTCCCCGTTTGTATTTGTACTTTACATGTATTTTCTTTCTCTCTCTCCCCCCCCCCTCCCTCTCCCGCCCACACCCCATACCCCCGCTTCCGCTCTCTCTCTCTCTCTCTCTCTCTCTCTCTCTCTCTCTCTCTCTCTCCGCTTCTCTCTCCGCTTCTCTCCACACTTCCCCCCCCCCCCCCATTTCTCTTTTCACCCCGCTGCTTACTATGTATGTTTGTGTGTTGTTTGTTTGCGAAAGTGTATAAGTGTTTGGGTGGGTGTTTGGGAAGGGGCGTTTTCTGGGTGGGGATTGTTAAAGTGGAAGTGTGTTACGTTTCTTTGATGTTATTTCCATTTTGTGTATTTTCAGACTTTTTTGTGTGTTCAATCTTTTGTTTGTTTATTGGGATTTTTTTTTTTTTTTTTTTTTTTTGCCGTTTGTTTATTTTTCATTTCGCAATTTTTTTTTGTTTTGATTTTGTTCCCCTCTTGGGCGAGGGCTGGATGTAAAAAAGCATGAACTTGCTTATCTTTTACCCTCGATAATAAAGAATTTGTCTTGTCTTGTCTTGTCTCTCTCTCTCTCTCCTCTCTCTCTCTCTCTCTCTCTCTCCCTCTCTCTCTCTCTCTCTCTTTCCCGATTCTGTTTTTGTAACCTGTCTCTATCCCCTTCATCACCATCTCTAACAAGTGTCTCTGTCTCACCTTTCTCTCTTGTCACCTCTCTCTTTCTCTAAGAGAAAAACGATTGCATAAATCCTTGTATGCGTCGGCACCCTAATATGTCCAAACAGTATGCTGCTCTTAGAGACCCGATGTGTCTATGTCGACCAGTCGGATTGCCTTTAATGTCCTCTAACAGATGAAAACAGAGGATGTGCATCAGCTCGTCGTCAATGAATTCTATCTTTGGGTTCTGACAACAGCAAAACTTGAGCATTCAGCTTGACTTTGGGTCAAAGACTCGATGAGAACGCTGTGTCTCCGATCTGTTGCCTAGCACGTATTGCTCAGTGCACTACACTCTGCGCAAGAAGATGGTCTGCCCTATACGCACTTTCAATAGACATGTTCTCTGACCATACATAAATACTTAAGCCGTTCAATGAAAACAGTTTGGAGGGATATCTTCTGTAACGTGCTATCTTTGACGACACGAGAACCATTCTGCACTTCTGTTAACACAGTTTGGGGGGTATGTCTTCTTTAGCAGATTCTGTTTAATCACACTTAGGCACTAAAAAGGGTTGTGGAAAGTCAGAATGGGTTACCTTCTTGAACACATTATTTTTGGTAGAACAGTGGCACCAGACCGAGATCACCACGGCTTGTGCAACCCTCCCGTGTGTGTGTGTGTGTGTGTGTGTGTGTGTGTGTGTGTGTGTGTGTGTGTGTGTGTGTGTGTGTGTGTGTGTCCACAGACGACATGACGGCCTTCGACACTGCTTTTAGACCTGGACAGTGGTACACCAGGTAACGTAATATAATATGATGTAATGTAATGTAATGTTATGTAATGCAATGTGTGAGCAAACATGGAGGATGACCCAGGGACGGAACTGTCCACAGACGACATGACGGCCTTCGACACTGCACATAACACATTGCATTACATTAAAAGATTGTTCTTTTCTTGGTCTGGGAGCAGTGTCAGCAGCCATCATGCCGTCTTTTGATGCTGCTTGGGCCATTCTATTCCTATGTCCAATCAATCATTGCATCACATTACATCACATTACATTACACTGTGAGTTTTCCTGACCTGGGAGCAGTGTCACCAGCTGTCATGTCGCCTTTAGAAAATGCTGGGATCATTCTCCATGATCATCACACGTCACTTCACGTCACGTTACGTTACCTTATGTTACGTTACGTTACATGATGTGTTTTCCTAGAGGCCTGAAAGCAGTGTCAGCCGCCGTCAAGTCGTCTTAGACTAAGTTACATTGCGTTACGTTACCGTTCATTACGTTACATTACATCACACGGTGTGCTTTCCTGGTTTAGATGCAGTGTCAGAAACCGTCATGTCGTCTTTAAAAAGTGCTTTGGTCATTCTCCATGTTCACTAAAATATCACAGTATATTACACTACATTGCATTACATTACATTACATTACATTACCTTACATGGTGTATTACTGTCCAGGTCTAGGAACAGTGTCAGCGGCCGTCATGTCGTCTGTGGACAGTTCGGTCCTTGGGTCATCGTCCATGTTCGCTCGCACATTGCATTAATAACATAACATTACATTACATAACATTACATTACATCATATTATATTACATTACATGGTGTACTACTGTCCAGGTCTAGGTGCAGTGTCGTCGTCCTACCCCAGCTGACGTCAGCCCTCTTCCTACGTCACACCAACGCGTACGGCGCCCTGACGGCCTTCCTGGTCCGCACGGTGCTGCGGGTCAGGGCCGGGGAGCCGATGGTGGGTCTGCTAGCGGTGATCCGCTACCCGTACTATGACGTGGAGCATGGAACTCAGGTGTTTTCGATCCAGGGGATCACCTTCCTGGCCTCCATGCTCTGTCTGGCCGGCGTGTCGTGGCTGGTGGACCTTTGCTTCAGGAAAGGCGTGCTGCCCGCATGCTGTGACGTGCTGGGATGGGGGGAGGTGGGCCGCTCGGAGGTGTATGTCGTCAACCAGCGAGGAACCTCAGGGTTGGGGGCTCGGGGAAGCTCCTACACCGCCACCAATGCGACGTCAGCGGCGCAACAACTCGGCAGGAAACTCACGTCAAAGACAGATTACGTCAGAGAGTCGTATCTTCTTCATAATCCCGCCTTTGTGGAGAAACATTGAGGACGCTGTCTCGTTGAAACGTTTGTGTGGTTGACTGGAGCGGTGATGTTGTTCAAAGGTGGATTTTTTTTTAATCTAAAAAGCACCGACCCTCACCACCTCACCCTTTGCCACCCAGACTCTAAACACCCACATCTGTCCCTCCATTCCCACCCTTATCACACGCGCGCTCGCGCGCGCGCGCGCGCGCGCGCGCACACACACACACACATACACACACACACACACACACACACACCACACACACACTTTTTTTCCCCGTTATATCGACTCGTGTCATCTTCGTGGATAAAAGTTGAATAATCGTATTCCTGAACATCATTGAAAACATATCAAGTCTCTTGTCTCGCCTTTCTTTTCTTTCTTTCCTTTTTTTTTCGTTTTTTCTTCGGTTTTTTTTTTTCGGTTTTTTTTTTTTTTGGGGGGGGGGGGGGGAGGGTGTAGAGGTGGTGATGGTTTGAGGGATGTTTGTTTCAGCGTCTTTAAACTCTTGACGTCATTTAGTAACCTCAAGGACAATTGGCAACCTTGAGAACGCATCACATTGAGAACTGTTAGAGACTTTTGGGACACACGATTGCTAGGAAACTTGGTGACTGTTAAGACACATAGCCTTGAGGAAACATGGTAACCTTGAGGACATTCGGTGACCTAGAGAACATTTGGTGACCCTAAGGACATTTGGTAAACTTGAAGACATTAGTAACTTTGAGGACATATGGTAACCCTGAGGACATTTGGTAACCTGGAGGACACTTGGTGACTTTGACGTCATCTAGTAACCATGAGGTAATCACTGAAGAGTGGACACTTGATGGCGTCTGGGACACTTGGAGCCTTAAGAGCAGTTGGTATATTTGAAGACGCTTGGTAACTTTGCAGACACTTGATAACTTTGTACTCATTGCAGAACAGTTGGTAACTTTGCCGTCATTGCAGAAGATTTGTTAACTTTGCCGTCATTGTACAACACTTGGTAACTTTCTTTGCAGTCATTGTGGGACGTTTGGTAACTTTGCAGTCATTGCAGAACACTTGATAACTTTGCAGTCATTGCAGGATGCTTGTAACTTTGCAGCCAGTGCAGAACACTAGGCAACTTTGCAGTCGTTGCAGAAAACTTTGCCTACCTTGCTATCATTTACCTATCTTGCTGTCATTGCCAAACACCCTGTAATCTTGAAGGCACTTGGTAACATTGTAGTCATTGCAGAACAGTTGGTGACCTTGAAAATTCTTGGTGACATTGCAGTCATTGCAGAACACTTGGTGACCTTGCAGTCATTATAGAACTTTGACGTCAACGTAAAAATATAGTATTATGACGTCAAGGTAAAATTAGGTAACTACATGACGAAAATAATAATTTTTGACGAGAGAAGAGAGCAAGAACTAACGGCCGAGGCTTTGGTGTCCAGCCTACTTTATTTTGTTTTAATCGTCGTTTTCTCCGTAGTGATACTATGTGGAGAGGCTGACTTTCAAGTCAGTAGTACGTCGATGTTCACTGTGTATGTGCGATACTTCTGATGACGGTACCAGCGAAATATGTACCAGGAAATTTATTTGTTATAAAAATGTTGTTAATGCTGTGTCGCCGAGAGTGACTTAAAACTCCTGCAAGAATATTTATGTGCTCTAATTGTACCACCACATGTGTGTTGGTGAGCTGAATTTATTGATGTCAACACTGTAATATCAATACACGGAGAAGTTCATATTTGTTTTAGATCAACAATACGTCGAAGTTTATTGTGTTCTATGTGAATCTGCGGTTCTTATGCTATGGATTACTGTGCTTTGTGAATCTGCAGTTCTTCTTCTGATAGTTCGACGTAATATATTGTGTTTGCTGTGTGGAGACCCTGTTTCTTCTTCATCGCTTGTGTTTGCGAACGGCTGTGCTTACTGTGTGGGGACCTTGGTTATTTCTTGTTTTGTTTTGTTTTGTTTTGTTGTTTTTTTGCGTTGTAGACTGTGGCTTGGGTACTGTGGAACCAAGTGTGTTGACTGTATTTGTGCGACACTGTGGATGGTGCCGTCGAGATCTGTGAGTTATATCAAGATATGTAATATGATACGCTGATATCCGATGATTGAAGTTTCTTATGTATTGATATCTTTATCTGTATGCTATGTAGTGACATGTATTGATTTGTACAAATTCACATAAATGTATGTTTTGATGGTTCAGGCAGCATATTAAAAAAAAAATCTAACTCGTGTATTGCCTGGCTATCCATGTTCGTATGGTGTGGGTGTGTGTAGGGAATAATTATTACACGCATCCAAACTTTTGAGAGCGAGAGCAAAACACGCACCGCATGCCATCCGTAACAAGAACACTTGGTGACCTTGTAGTCATTACAGAACACTTGGTGACCTTGCATTCATTGCAAAACTCTTGGTGACCTCACAGTCATTGCAAAACTCTTGGTGACCTTGCAGTCATTGCAAAACTCTTGGTGACCTTGTAGTCATTACAGAACACGTGGTGACCTTGCAGTCATTGCAGAACACTTGGTGACCTTGCAGTCATTGCAAAACTCTTGGTGACCTTGCAGTCATTACAGAACACGTGGTGGCCTTGCAGTCATTGCGAAACTCTTGGTGACCTTGGAGTCATTGCAAAACTCTTGGTAACCTTGCAGTCATTACAGAACACGTAGTGACCTTGCAGCCATTACAGAACACGTGGCGACCTTGCAGTTTTTACAGAACATTTGGTGACCCTGCAGTCATTGCTGAACACTCAGTAACCTTGCAGTCATTACAAAATACTTGGTGAGCTAGAAGATACTTGGTAATCTTGCAGTCATTACAAAATACTTGATAACCATGAAGACACCTTGTAATTTTGCAGTCATTGCAGAACCCTCGGTAACCTTGCAGTCATTTCAGAACACTCGGTAACCTTGCAGTCATTGCAGTATATTAGGTAACCATGAAGACAGTTCGTAGTTTGATGTTATGTAAGAACGGTTGGTCACCTTGAAGTCACTTAATCTTCTTGAGGACACCCGATCACGGTGAGTTGTACGTTTGGTAACCGTGAAGATGCTAGGTAATCGTTGAGACAATTTTGATCACTTGAGGGCGTTTGGTAACCTTATGGTCTCTAAAAGACACTTGGTAATCTTGAGATCACTCGGTAGCTTTGTGGTCACGTGAGGACACTTGGTCATCTCGAGGTCACATGATAACCTTCAGGTGACTTACGGACATTGAAGGTTCTTGGTAACCTTAAATTTAGGTGGTAGAGATCGGGCTATTTGAGGACACAAGATAAACTTCAGAACACTGGATAGGCTTGAGGTCACAACGTTCTCTGACGAATGACGTGGGACCCCCTTTAACCAAAGTTTATGATCATCGTTTCGAGACCTCAGTTTTAAATGTCGAAACAAAATGTGGACCATGCCTGCTGTACATCCCTCCTAAGGGGAGAAGCGTTGAATTTTCTTTGTTTTTCGTTTCTTTGAATTTTTTTTTGTATATCGTTGTTGCTATTGTTTCGTTAGTTTATTTGTCGTTGTCATTGTTTCTTGTTTTTAGGGTTTTGTTTTTGTTGTTTATTTGTTTTTAGAGGAGAGAGAGTCCTTGCATGAATAACAGAAGTGCTTCGTTTCTCCGACTGTGTCACAGATGTCACTTTTTGCTGAAATCTTGACAGGTTTGGAAGAAACGTGCGTCTCGTTTGTCGTTCATGTTTTACTGCCAAACGTGCCTCCAGCGTAACCTAATCATGTGGAATACTGCATCATTCGAAATGGCGACAATGCGCTTTGTATTCATCAGTTAAGCAAGAATTTGAATAACCCAGTGAAACAAAAACCGCAAGAGAGCAAAAAAAGTTTGTTTTTTTAAATGGTAAAATAGAAGAGCAAGAGCAAGAGCTTTCAGTGAATCATGAAAAGTGTCAGCCATTTTAACCATCTTAACCCAGCTGTTTTCTAAAGCTTTCAGTGAATCATGAAACGTGTCAGCCATTTTAACCGTCTCAACCCAGCTGTTTTCTAAAGCTAAAACACACTAGGAAGTGGTCATTTGAAACAAAAAAAAAAACAATTACTTTGGATGGGTACAATCGGGGAGGGGGGTTATAATGGATATAAAGAGAATGGTGAGGGGAAGGGAAGGGAAGGGGAGGAGGGGAGGTAATACAGTGGTTGGATCACTGACTCCAGATTAAAACCAAGGTTAAGCAGGATCGTGCGTATGATGAGCAGGTTGTGTCCTCTCTTGATCACATCATCCCAAGTCCACCCAGCTGTCAAAGGGCACCTGGCTCCCCTTCAGAGACTGGGCAGGTACGTAACGATGGTGAGGAGGTAGGCAGCACTGTCATCAGGCTGGACTCTAGAGATGTTAATGTCTGTAACTCCTCGTTCCCTAACGGGTTACCTGTACCTTTTGAAACCCATTTTGTGACCCGTATCCACGGGAATGGAAATCGCCGGGAGTTGTCGGACCCTGTTGGAGTTAGCATAAGAGTTAACACCCTTGTCTGTGGTTTCTTTGTCTGGTTAGGGAGAGCATACATTCTGACTGCTCTTCCTATCTTTCAGAGATGATTTCTGTTTGTGGAGGAAGGGGAAATAATCATTGCTGAGCCCTATTTCCAGTTTTTTTTTTCATTTTCTTTTTAACCTTTAGTCCTCAAAGATAATAAGACATGGATGTTAAATGAAAAGAAGCTGATGTAGACAGCAGATTGTTTGAACGTCATCTGTTTTAAAAGAAAAGTTACTATGCCACCGAACGAAACACACAAATTACTAGAAAAACACGACGCGTTTCGACCACGTTATTCTTCTTCAGACAAGTCTAACAACATTCAAGACAATGAAAAGGAAGAACAAACAATCACTTATCTCCTCAAATTGGGCGCAAATGGCGAAATGTATTTGTCTTGTAATGCGTTTCTTTCATTCGGTGGCATAGTCATTTTTCAGTTCAGTTTGCTTGAATTTCTGCATGCAGTAACCGGACTTTGAAACTATCATTTCTGTTTATTTATTCTCGCCTATCTTATGTTTTGTTTTTAGAATGTAATATTGATATACGTTTTGACTATATGACTCGCCAAATTCTGTCAGCTATTTTGTGATTGGTAGAAAGATCCATGTGAATTCCTTTGTTGTGTTTGTCCAAAACTCTGATTTGCTGTCTTTTGTTCAACATACACCGGTGGACA
The DNA here is from genome assembly GCA_033310375.1 of Conus canariensis. Classification (NCBI taxonomy): domain Eukaryota; kingdom Metazoa; phylum Mollusca; class Gastropoda; order Neogastropoda; family Conidae; genus Conus; species Conus canariensis. The sequence goes on along the minus strand of CM065735.1, from coordinate 47,484,762 downwards.
TGTATGGTCTCAATGGATGGACACATCT
>CM065735.1:47469734-47482234 GCA_033310375.1 Conus canariensis | reverse complement strand
GACTTGATGTATTTTGAAGGTGTAAAGCCGTTAAAGCAGACTTGGAATCTGACACAATCAGTATTCTTTCTGGTAAGACTTGCACATCAAGAATGAAATTAATAGCTTTCATAAGAGCAAATAACTCAGCAGTGAAAATAGAACAACCTTTGGTAATATGAAATCTTTTTTCAATGTTAAGGGAAGGTATCACGAAAGCAGCACCAACCTCAGAAGTACACGAAACTGAACCATCAGTGAAAATATGCAGATAAGATTCATATTCAGTGTAAATCAATTCTTTAACAAGAGAAGCAAGCAAAAGTAGATTCTCATTTTTAGTAATATTACCATAGGAATAGAAAAAATCTGCTTGCTTCATCAACCAAAGGGGGAAAGGGTATTTGGTCATTTTAACAATGTTGTCAAGCGAAAAGTTGCATGCATGTAAAAGAGGAGATACATAATCAGACAATGAAGTATATGCTTTTTTATTCCGTATCTCTCTAGAAACGTAGGTGCTTTCATCAAGTTCAGAAGTAACTGAGTTAGGGACTGTTCTTGCTCGTGCTGAGTAGCTACAAGCACAGAGCATCCTATGTTCATTTAAAGGCAAAACTCCTGCCTCTCTGTAAGTCATATCAATTGATGCCCATCTTGGAAGCCCCAAAGCAATTTTAAGTGCTAAGGAATCAATACTAGTTAACTTATGTAAATCTGTCTTTGGTGCAGTGAAAAATACTTCTTGACCATAACTTACAATCGAACGAACTGTCCCTAAGGCTACATGGATAAGATTAGATCCATAATTTATTAGAGGGATTCCAGTTAGGACTCGCAGTAACGCAATTTTCTTTCTTGCCTTTTCCACGAGATGATTTATATGTTTACACCAAAATAATTTATAGTGAAAAATAACGCCTAGAAATTTTACTTGCTTACTTGGGAAAATGAAAAAATCACCTATTTGTACTTTTACAGCGTCCCTACCTTCAAAATCGATATTTTTCTTTGTAAATATAATAAAAACCGATTTGTCCGTTGATAAGTTAAAACCGTTTGAATTCAAATAATTAACAAGTTTACTGACCGCAAATTGAAACTGTTCAACAATTTTATTACGCTTGATTTTGTTTTTTGTAAAATTACAATTTACATTTTTTGCACATTGCAATATCATCTGCATAAGCAGCTAAAGTTGCCCCTTTCGTGTCAATCTGATTAAGATCATAAAGCATCAATGAGAAGAGGATTGGAGAAATGACACTTCCTTGAGGGACACCCATGTTAACATATCTTGTACTTGACAGCACACCATTTAGTTTTACTTGTAGCGTTCTTCCAGATAAAAATGATTGTAAAAACATGTGGAAACGACCTTTAATCCCAATTTCATGAGCCTTGGACAATAATTTAAAATGCCAAACAGAATCGTACGCTCTATGAATATCAAAAAACGTGGCTAAAGTAGAGTGTCGCTTAGCCAAGGCTTTTTTGACGTGTGAAGCTAAAAGACTAACATGATCAGTGACACCCCTCCCTTTTCTGAAACCAGCTTGAAATATTGGCAAAATCCCATTCTTTTCAAGGAAATGTTCTAATCTGAATTTCATTATCCTCTCAAAAAGTTTTCCAATGTGAGGAGTCAAAGAAATGGGTCGAAAATTAGAAGATTTTCTTTTTGATTTTCCTTGTTTATGGATAGGTACAACTGTTGCTTTCTTCCAAGCCATTGGCAGCTTTCCAGAATTCCAGCATAATTGGAAGAACTCTAATAATTTTTTCAAAAAGCATTGTGGAAAATGCTTTATCATGTTGTAAGAAATGGGATCAAATCCTGTCGCAATTTTACCAGATTTTAGACGGCGAAGTGAGTACAGAAGCTCCTCCATTGTTAGATTTTTATTAATATATAACGTGTTGTCATTGTCATGTGGTTCAATGTTTCTCCCGTCGTTTTCAATAGTTCTTCTTCGTTCTTGCTCTTCTTTAGGCAGATGTTCAGTCTGACTCATTGCTGCGAAAGTGTCAGCAAATAATTCAACTTTCTCCTCGTTTGTTTTATAGATTTTATCGTTTTCAATCAAAACAGGATCTGGGAGATGAAAAGAACCTTTAGATTTTCTAATTTCTTTCCAAAGTAAAGCGCTATCGTTTGGGTGTTTGGAACAGTTGATGACTAAGTTTTTGTAATATTGCTGCTTTGCAAAAGCAACAACTTTGTTACTATTGGTGTTAGCTTTTTTGTATTCAGCGTGTAACTGTTCCACTCTACTTTTAGGCTGCGTATGACGGCTTATCATCCAGCTTTTGAAGGCCTTAGTTTTCGCACCCACGGCGACTTCACACGCAATATTCCACCAAGGGTTTGATGCTTTCTTTGGATGATTCTTTAATTTGACTTTTGGGATTGCAGAATCTGCAGCCTTAAGTATAAGTTTTCTTAATTCAAAATAACAATTTTCCAAACCTTTCTCTAACACTGTATTTTGATTGAAATTTAGAAAAGACGAACCTGCTGTCAAAATGTGATTGAAAAGCGCCAATTAGCATTATCTTCATTATATTTAGTGCATTCAGAATTGTAGATTGTTTTTTCAGGGCTCACTAGAAGTTGGATTTCAATAGGGAGATGATCACTGCCTAACGGTATTTGATGAACCTGCCAAGTACACAAAGGGTTTATGTCTGGGGAAACTAAAGACAAATCTATCGATGAGCAACGCTGATCTGATCGATCAGCAATTCTTGTTATAGAGCCGTCATTTAAAATGGTTAAGTTGGCGTTGATTATTGTACTGGCAAGGTATTCGTTGTTGTTAACAATATTATTGGGATTTTCGGACCACAAAGCGTGGTGGGAATTAAAATCGCCAAGAATAACCCATTGTCTAGAGCAGTCTAAATCCATTATCCAGTCAGCTTCACCTTTAGACACTCCATCCGGATAATAACAGTTCAAAATGTTGAAATATTTACCATCAACCTTAATTTCTATGCACGCGCGTGCGCACACACACACACACACAGAGACTCCCACAGAGAGACAGAGAAAGAGTTTTCATCCAGTCCTGATATGCAGTGCAAGATTTTTGTTCCCGGCACTGTGCAATCTGTCAGTTGTGAAGAGGAACTTATCACGTGGGCCTCTTTGTTGGCCACTGACAGTGCCTGGTCACGGCCTGTGCTCCACTCATCCCGTTGTGCCTTTCTTACCTCTGTGTGAGTCATGTGTACCAAAGAGGTAGGGGGAGGGGGAAGGTGAGTGCGAGTTGCATTTGTGTATTTGTGTTTCTAGAAATAGAAGGTTGTGAAGCTGTAGCGTGTATCTGGAGGGTCTGTGTATGTGTGTGTGTGTGTCTGTCTATCTCTGTCTCTCTTTGCATCTCTGTTGCTCTCTCTCTCTCTCTCTCTCTCTCTCTCTCTCAAACACACACACACACACACACACACACACTCACACACACACACACACACACACACACACACACACACACACACACAGACCAAACCCCTCTCCACTGCATTGTCATGGGATGGGTGACAACCGGAGCGTGCATGTTGCACTCTAGACCCCAGCTCATCATCTCATGGAAGAGGCTGTTACTTCTACCGTCACTTGGGAACTGGTGGAGGGAGGAGGGGAGGAGAGGACAATAAACCGCTCCAGAGGGCCTCCAATCACGGACTTCCTGTCGCTTTTAATCTGAGTACAATATCCAACGGGGCCACCCGTTCATGTGAAGAGTGGATTGGTCAGACCAGCTGGCTGGCAGACTGTAGGTCACAGTCTTGTCTTGTTGTAGACATCAAAGGAGCTTACATAGGCTGCAGCATGACAGGAGGAGAGGGAAGGGGAGGAGGCTAACTACAGTCAACTCTTTGTGCAACAGACTGGCTCTAGAATTCTCTGGGGACTTTACTTGAACTTGCTGCTCTGTCTTAGCATTCCATTTGGCGACAGACCTAAAAAAAAAAAGAGATCTACTTGCAAAGTGAGGCGACTGCAGGCAGAAATCTAATCAAATTCAAAAAATTATTCCTAAAATTCCACACACAAAAACCGTTGACAAACGAATCACAAGACAAATCACAACGCATTTTGACCTCTCAGGTCTTCTTCAGGCAACATACACAACACTCAGGACGACGAAAATGAACGAGCAATCACTTCTATTCATCGAATTCGGCGCAAGATGGGCATTGATGAAAATTATTCCGGCACTAATTGCTTTGTCCCACATTCTCTTATTTTCTTCTGTAGTTGTTTTGCTTTGTGATTGTGCTGTCCCTGCTCTTTGGTTATGAATTTGTTTCTCAAAAGAATTAATTTTGATCAAGTGACAGTTTTCATATGGTATTCGCGGACGGCTGAGCTGAAAGCAACATGAATAGATTTCAAAGCGTTCTTGTTTTGCTTTGTTATTATGTTGTCCCGTGTTTTGTTTCGTTGTGTGCTTCTTTTGCTTCAATATTATAGCGTCCAATGCAGTCTTGTTTAATTGTTTACTTGTACTTCTCTGTGATTGTGCTTTCATGCATTTTATTTCCTTGTGTATTTGCTTTGCTTTGTATTTTGGTGCCCTGTATTTTCTTTCGTTGTGTGCTTGTTTCACTTTGTGTTTTACTCAGTCCCATGTTTTGTTCCATTGCATCCTCATTGTGTAATCCCACCTTGTCTTGTTTCAATGGGTAGATGGTTTGTTTATGTTTATGTCGTCTTTTTTTATATCCTTGTTCTACTAGTGATTATGTCGTCCCAGGTTTGGTTTTGTTGTGTTCTGGTTTTGTTTTGTGGAACTGTGGTTTCCTGTTTCGTGTCGTGCTGTGTGTCTGTGACCCGCAGCAACATACTCACTCACGTGGGCAAAGTATCAGCATTTGGATGTTGAACTTGACTCGTCAGATGGTCAGTTGGGGACAACGACAACAGCCAAACGTTGATCACGTGTACTAAATACGTGTGGTATCATTTAAATGTTTAATACGACAAATGCATCGATCACTCAGTGGCAACGACAGCCAGACGTTGATCATGTGCATGCAAGCCTTGTGCCTCCAACATGACTGGGGAAAGGTAGTCCATAGGATCAAGCACCCAGCTGGAAGTCCAGAGAACCGTGGGTCCGTCTCGTGTTTAAAATGTCGTTGTGGGTGTTTTTCTCTTTTTTTTTTTCCCACTGAAAAGTTGATCAGTCATTCGTGTAGCTTAAGTGAAGTGGTGCACTTTTTCCCCTATAAAGCAAGATTTTCTGACATGGTGAAGATTTGACAGTTAGAATCTAAAACTGACAGTGAATCTTAGTTTGGTCCCTCATTCAGTCACGTTATTGTGTGTACTTTGTAGATACTTTCAAGCTAACTAAAGATAACGATGGAGGGCACTTCTACATTTCTTGTCTTAACAGCTTTGTGACAGAAAGATTTCAAACGAGTCCATGTTCAGCTTATGCAATATGCCATCATAATTCTCCAGTAGATGGCCTTCGGCAGGACAACCCTTACCGCATCTTTTACATGATAACGTCAACAGTAAAACCATCACTAGATGACATCGTTGTCATCGACGGTAACTGTGCCATTAACGAACTTTTTTGTTTTTCTGGAAAAGGCAAAACACCCCAACTATTAAGTTTCTAAATTCTGCTCTAAACTTGCTGCCAGTTAAACAATACAGGTAGAAGTTGACAGCACTGTTGGAGTAGGCCAGGACGTTGCTGACTACAAGGAAAACTGCTTGGTGTCCATACTCAATCGGGTCATCAGAATCAACATAATGGTACGTGAGATCACATACTTGGATGGGGGCTGTTAGGACAAAAAAAGCAGTGCATGTAGCAATCAAGGTGACAGTCAGTGAAGACACTTTCCGTTGCCCGGATTCCTGGCTGGTTTGTTGCATAGTAAGCTGTTTGCTCGTTCTGACCAATCTGACCAGTGACCAGAGAAGAGCAATGTTGCTGACCACCAACACCATGAAAGGTACAAAACAACGTTCAGTCATGACTATCCAGTGCCAAACCGTGTCAAAAAACCATTGGTACATTTCCGATGCAGCATGATGACAGCATGTGCCAAAACAAAGGCTTGTATTAATATCAAACCCGTAGAGAAAGTGACAGTTGATTAGAGCGATGGCGACTACCGTTACACAGGCAGTAGCTCGGGACATTTCCTTCATCCACACAGCATTGACACGATGTGGCCACAGCACAGAAGCTGCCCTGAGCATGGTGAGTGCCACAAGCATCCACGCAGATAAAGGTGTCGTCGCGTAGGACATCATCGTAATCATCTTACACAGCCAGGAATTCAGGTCATGAAAGAAGATCACACCCAGTTCACTGTGGAGCAAGACATTTAAAGGACCGACAAACAACAGCACCTGGTCAGAGCAGGCCAGAACTTGGAAGAAAACACCAGACGTGGATGCAGGAAGACGAAGCATGATCAGAATGATCATGAAATTTCCGAAAATGCCAAACAGAAGCACGGTAGAATTCCCAATTGTCGAGATCATGATGGCTACTTTGGCATATGGTTTGTAATGCTCATGCCAAACATCCCAGTTTGAAGGGCCAGAAGTTATCATCGTATTGTTCACTTTGAAGTTCATAGCAGGAGCTTAGTTGGGTTCAGGTGTGTTATTGTGTTTGAGTTTGTTCGTTACCATTCTTCGTGATTCAGCAATATTGTATTGTTCCAGTGTGAAAAATTGAGTACCTTTCCAAACACACACACACACACACACACACACACACACACACACACACACACACACACACATACAACAGAGAGAGAGAGAGAGAGAATGAATGAATGAATGAATGAATGAATGAATGAATGAATAATTCTTCAATTGTAAAGGCCACCAGCCCATCACAATAAAACACATAAAAGATCGTCACACATGATCAAGCACGCAAGAAAAAAAAAGGAAAAAGGAAGCACAGCTAAATCATACTTATTCGCCAGCGTAAAACAGTATATACAAATCTACTTAAACATACAGAAGATGTAACCAATGAAGCAATTAAGACACGATTGGCAATGAAGCAACTAAACACAGTTACTAATGTACACATTAGGAATTCAAGTTTCTGATACAGAGAACTTTGTGAACAAAACGTGCGACCTCTTTTATCAGTTTTTGGTTTGTGCTTGACATCAACAATATAAATTAAAAAAAAGATGGCTGCCTCCAGAATTTGTGCGGAATAAACCGGGCACGAACATCTTCATACATTGGACATATCAAGAGAAAATGCATTTCACTCTCTTCAACGTCACAACAAAAAGGACAGCGAGAATCAGTATTACGACCAGGTTGAAACTTAAGAAAGTGAGACTTCAAAAGGGACATCCCTATTCTAAACCTTGTAAAAGACTTTCTCACAGTTATATTCTTAATTAAAGATACATACTTAGAGCAAATAACATCGCGTTTGAAAAAGGAATACACGTAAAAAAAAATGTGAGAAGATAAAGATCTCCAGTCCTGCTTAAAACAGTCAATAAGACGTTGTTTAAATTCTGCTATAAAAACTTTAACATTTCCAATGCCTTGCGACTCCCAAACGATTCCAAATCCATATTTAAACAAAATGTTGCGTACGCTGCATGCCCACGTAGAATAATTATGATGCTGCAATTCCAACAACATATTGTAGGCCTTTTTTGAGTACCTTGAATTATCTAATCTTGTCAATCTCAGCCAAAATTTAATACATTTGGAGTAAGTAGCTACAAAGAGGGGGTACCTTCCAGTTTCCCCATAAATTAATTATCTTGGAGACTTATAACTTACACCAAGAAATCGCTTCAAAGCTGTGAGATGTACTCTTTCAATTTGGTCTTGGACCCTGGCACGCCCAGCTAAGTCTTTCATGGTATGAGAAAATGAAAGTTTGGTGGACATAAGAATACCTAGGTATTTGTACATGTGAACAATTTTCAGTTCTTAACCATTAAAATACCACTTTTTGCTTTCACCAATAAAACACCCATTTCGAAACACAACAATATTCGACTCGTCAAGATTCACAACAAGGCCCAAACGCTTTGAGCTTTAACAAAGTATGTGCAGCTGGGTTTGTAGACCAATAACGGTATCAGAAAATAGAAGAACATCGTCTACAAATAACAAGATAAATAATTCTATTAGTTCTGGGGCAAGCTGAATACAATGTCTACCATGTTTGGTAACATCACAAGTAAGCTCATTAATAAAAAGTGAGAACAATACAGGAGAGCACACTTCACCTTGTTTTACTCCTTTAGGACAAAAAAAAAATCTTCAGTTAGATCTGCTCCTGCGCGCACATGTGCTTTGACAACTCTGTACATGCTTTGCAAGGCATGAAAAATTTTACCATTCAAACCATGCTTGCCTAATACTTTCCACAATTTATCTCTGCAAACCGAGTCAAATGCCTTGCGAAAATCAATAAAAGCACCATATCATTTTCTGTGCCTTAAAAGCTGTTTCTGTATCATAGAAAAAAGTGTAAAAATATGATCAGTGGTACTGTGATTTGGTCTAAAGCCAGCTGGTTCATCACCAATAACATTGTTCATTTCAATCCAGTCAGTAATACGCTTATTTAAAACGTAACTGTACAGCTTGCTACTGATGTCATGCAAAGAAATTCCTCTGAAATTATCTGGAACAGAGGGATCACCTTTTTATGTAATGGTAGTAAAATTGACAATGACCAAGCATCTGGAAATAAGCCCTTGTCAAAAAGATTATTGAAAAGCTTCGTGAGAAATGGTAAAATCTGTTTACAACTATATTTGTAAAATTCTCAAATAAGACCATCAGGCCCAGCTGCTTTGTGGTACTTCAAGGCACCAATAGCTGAGCGTATCTCGTGAGAAATAATTGGTACATTTAGAGATTCACAATCAAGAAATACAGAATTCCCTAGTTCACCAACAACCTCGTCAGACAAATCGTAAGTATCAACATCATTTACAGAGTTGAATACATTCTTAAAATGATCATACCACTGTTCTTTTGAAACATTTACACCAGTAGCTCCTCTTGCACGCACAGCACGTATAGTGTCCCAAAATGTACGTGGGTCACTGGAACAGTTATTAAGATTATTAATAATATTATCACGATGCGTTCGCCTTTTATCTGCTAAAAGTTGTTTGTACTGTCTTCTTTTTTCACAGTAAGAGAGTCTATCTTCAACAAAGTTAGAATATTGACATTTGCGGAGACGTTGCCTCAGGAGTCGACGACTTTGTCGACACTCAAGGTCAAACCAAATCCGCAGTTTTTCCGCACCCACAGTATGTGTCATCAGTATACTCTCACCAGCCTTATGTAGACAATCATTTAACTGAGAAAGGGCTAGGTTCACATCAGTGTTTATCAGATCAGTAGCTACATTTAATTTTTTCTTAATTTCATGAGACTGCATTGAATTTAAAAATATGTCTTTCATGTCATCTTTCCACTTATATTTACTTAGCTGTGCAGTTTGTTTTGGTAAATGTGCAGTGGAAACAATAGTCGAATCAGCCAGAATTTAAGCTCAACAATTGTATGTTTTGATTCAATCAGGGGTACTACATTAAAACTCTGGCAAAATGGCAACAGGGTGCGGGAAACAATGAAATAATCTACAACACTTGACCCATTGGGTGAAGTGTACGTAAACTGCCCAGGAAACCCATAAGATTTAACACCAATCAAAATACACAGACCAAATTCTTCACAGACATTTAGTAACAGACGACCAAAAGCATTAACGGACCAACTTCTGGATTATCGTCTGCTGAATCAGTCAGATCTGTCAGATTCTGAGTTGGATCACCAAAGTCGGCTTGTAGGGAGCCAGTTCTTGCGTTCAGATCACCACAGATAATGATAGGTAAATCACTATGCTCTCCCATAAGTTCAAGCAGGCAGTCCTCTAATAATGAAACACCATTATAGATGTCAGTCTCTTCATAGTAAGGAGAAGTTTCAGGTGGCAAATAACACCTACCAACAAACAATCAGTTTCTGTGGCTACAATATGTTTTGAAAGCTTCAAGGAGACAATGTTATCTATCTCAGTCTCTATTCTTTCAATAAAATGGCATAAATTCTTTCTAACCAGAAAACCAACTCCACCTGATAAACGACCGTGAATGTTATCATTGAGCTTAACGCCCGCCGAATAAAAGACTTTATGACATGAGAACAGTGACTGAGGGATTGACTTAGTAAAGGTTTCAAAAAAAAAAAAGCAAAATCATATTCATTTATCAAAAATGTGAGATCACATTCATCTGTGATGGTCTGTAAGCCTTCAACATTGAATGTCATAAATGATAAAATTTGTTTTGAATTAGAACTAGTAGAATCACACCGTTCATTCTTGCTAACACAAAGTGATGAGCCTTGGCCTAGCTCCTATCTTCTACTGCTCTGGCACAGACTGGCGTCAAGCGTGGACTTACGCCTTTGAGTACGGTTTCTTGTCATCAGCGAGGATGAGCAACGAGGTTCACAGCTTTGACGTCCGTTCTGTTGGCTGCAAGGTCTTCTGTCATCGCTGATAGTTTTGCTGGCAGTTTTCGTCACAACGTCACTGCCAGAGGAGTGCCATCTTAATCCACCTCGTCGGTGTGATGACCCAGATGACACTTCAAGTGGTTGATCAGCCCACGGAGCCAGGGAGGAGTGTGAAGAAGCAGGCAGTGAATCTCCCACACGACGGGAAGCAGAACTGGCTGCTGACGGCACAGTGTCGACATGTTCCGCTACCTCGGGAGACGCCTGGACACCTCCGACACCACGAACAGTCCCAGTGCTCCAACTGCCTCGAGGACCGTAGTCGTCTGCGTCCAGATGCAGGTCCACACCCCAACTGCTGGTGACGTCAGCCTCATCGGTCTGGAAGCGGTGCCAGGTTCAGAATGCACCAGCTGCTGCAATGGCATCTCCAGAACGAACTCCTCACCCTGCGCACTGCGGCCTTCAGGTGAAGGAAGGGAGGAGGGGGAACGGGACTGTCTTCCTGAGTGTGAGAGATACCTCCCATGCCAGGGCCGGGTAGCACTGGGAACAGTGTTCTGGGAAGAAACAGCAGAGGGCACTTTCATATAGGGACGTGGTTGAGCAGGGCAGGGACGTGGTGTTGGAGAGGCAGGGTGAAGATGGGAAGGACGGACATCGTGAGGGAAAGTACTGCTCTTTCCAAGGGACCCAGACACGACCAGCTTGCCCTTGGAATAGAAGGCATGCAAACCCTGTTGCCTGTAACTGGAAATTTCTTCCCGCTGTTGTATGGTTAGGTCTACACGAACACAAAGACCTGCCTCTTGCATGCTCATTTTTGCTTTTGTATCACGTGGCACCAGCATAGCGTCTCTTAAACATACAAATTTTATCAAAATTGGCCTTGGTTTGCCATTGCCCAGTTCTCTGCTCAAGCCTAGCTTCTGTGCGTAGTCGATGTCACACGCATGCCAGTCTCTACCTGGGAAACATTTGCGTAATAAACATACAACAGCATCAGACACATCAGTTTGTTCACTTGAATTCTCAGGCATACCATATAACACGACATTAGATTTTCTCAGATATCTATCTTGTCTTTCTAGTTTGAGCTCCAGCTGTCGTAACACAGTTTTAAGATCCTCCTGCACTGTCTTTGTATCTTCGATCTCGTGTTTTAGCTCTTCCGTTTGTAAGGAAAATCTTCCTTCAAGAGCCGACAGTCTAGATTGTAGCTGTTCACTTGGCTGTTTTGTTGCACTGCTTACTTCTGTCAACTGGTTCAGCTTACTTTCTAGAACCTGAGACTGTATGTCTAGCTTGTTTTCGAGAGAGCGTACTGCTTGCTGCATGACATCTGCATCAGTTGGGCCTGGATTGCCTTCTACATCACCACAACACAAGAGCAGTACAGACAAGCAGAGCAAATCATTTTCATGACAGCGTTGGCAGGTATTGTCAATCGTGTTATGTATGGCGTAGGCAATGATTCCTGTTCATTCCCTCCTTGATGACTTGTATTATGTGAAACAGGTAACAACTCCTGCGCATGCCCCCTCAGCTGAGCAGGTCCTGGAATTATTTCAGTGTCGCTACAGCACAGTAGAAAGCATGTCAATAAGAGCACAGTCACAATACCATCAGTTTGACAAACTAGACCGGAATGTGGAATAGAAATGCACCTCTGCTTTTGTTGTGAATCGAGTTTCTTGAGAAGTAAATATCTTAAAGTGGCAAGTGCAACAAAACTCACGTTGAAGTGCATCAATGTTTTGTAGTACATCAAACTGTAATGTACCAACATTGCACATACCACCGTTCAGGTTCAGCTGGTTGTGATTCACTGCAAGAGAGAAGCAACACAGCAGGGAAAGTACAACTGTCAGTGTTCTCACTGCACTGGTTGGTCAGCACAACTTCAGCCTGTGAGTAGGCGCAAACATGGAGTTCACTAAGCGTTTCCGCATAAAGTGTTGCCATGTTCACGAAATTTGGCCACAGGCGGCTTTCGGAGATAAAT
>CM065735.1:47466728-47469634 GCA_033310375.1 Conus canariensis | reverse complement strand
TGTGTGTGACGTATTGTGTATGTATTGATGACAATATCTATCTACCTATTTATCTATCCATCTGGAATAACACACACACACACACACACACACACACACACACACACACACACACACACACACACACACACACACACACACATGCGCGCGCGCAAAACTACACACACGTGCACGTGCATGCACACACGAACACATACACACACACAACACACGCGCACATCCCCCCACACACACACAGCCAACCGCCCCCTCACCCTCCCACCCGCACGCGTGCGCGCGCGCGCGTGTGTGTGTGTGTGTGTGTGTGTGTGTGTGTGTGTGTGTGGTCGTGTGCGTGCACGGGCGCGGGCGCGTGCATGTATGTTCATATGCATAGATAGATTTTCAGAGAGAGAGAGAGAGAGAGAGAGAGAGAGAGAGAGAGAGAGAGAACCTTTCAACGTTTCCTTGGAATCAATAATTATAGCCTTGCCACTATACACCCTTTTACTTAACTTATCTACAGTTTATATCTAGTGCAACGTTGCAATACCAGGTACATGCTGTTTGGGAGTGTTTGGGATCAGTCTTGTGATACTGTGCCTTCTACAGATGGTGCATGAGCCTTTTTAGAGCGCTTGATAACCCTGACACAAAACCATCGTCACTGCCCCTCACAGTGTGTATTAGGCTAAGTCAGTATCCTGATATTAAGACATTGCATCGTCCGACTTGATCGGTTGTTAACAGACAATCTGGGTGACTTGCATATAGAGAAAGCTTACTAACTTTAGGAGACGGATAGAATTGTCATAATTCCATGCATATTGCAAGATCGCCATATTTAAAAAACTGACAGAGATTTAGTAGTTTCATATAGTGCAAGACAAACAGATTTGAACATTGTTTTGCACTATACAGAACAATTGAATGTTGTGCCAGTTTTGATAGTTGATATAGTGCAAGCTGACTACTTTAAAAGGTTGAGTTTTAATAGTTTCATAGAGAGCAAGTTTACTACTTTAAAAGGCTGGGCTGTAATAGTTTCGTATAGTGCAAGGTTACTATTTTAAAAGGCTAGGCTTTAATAGCTTCGTATAGAGCAAAGTGATTGCTTTACGAGGCTAGGTTTTAATAGTGTAGTATAGTGCAAGGTTACTACTTAAAAGGCTAGGTTTTAATAGTTTTGTATAGTGCAAGGTTACTACTTACAAGGCTGGGTTTTAATAGTTTATACAGTGCAAGATTACTACTTTACAAGGCTGAATTTATTACTTTCGTATAGAGGAAGGTTACCACTTTACAAGGCTGAGTTTTAATACTTTCGTATAGTGCAAGGTTACTACTTTCAATGTTGGGTTTTAATAGGTCTGTAGAGTGCAAGCTTGTCACCTTTATAAAAGATTTTATTGGCAAAAAACAAGAATAGTTAGATAAATTGTATGAATGTCGTGTCACACAATAGCTGTGAACCTTGCCGCCGACAGTTCTCATGTTCTTTAAAAAAAAAAAAAAAAAAAAAAAAAAACTACAGTCTTCTATCATCTGGACGAAGATTCCAAATCCAAAAAAGTGTCAAAGTACTATGGTTGAGCATAAAGAAAAGAAACACACACACACAACACACACACAACACACACACACCACACACAACACACACACACACACACGTCATTGATTCCTTACACTGACTCATAAAAAGTGTTCCTTTGTGATTTTCTTCACTTGGGTCAGATTGCTTTTTACCGAATTAAAACACCTGACGATGATTTTAGTTTCAATACAATGTAAAATATAGTATGTTCTGTTTTGTAGAAAAACACTAAACCACTTCACTAAACCTAAACAGAGGATAGACCAACACTTTGGGTCTAACAAAAAGAAGGAGGGGTGTGGGGGATCTCCCAGTGCGAGAAACGATCCATTGACCCTATGATCCTCTGGCTTCCCAGCCAACTGCTTCATCCACTGAGGCACGTGTTCACCAGACGTGTGGGTGACAGCAGACCTACCTGCACGTGATCAACGTTTGGCTGTAATAGATCAGTTTCGGGAAAACAAAAATAGGGGAAAATTAAGCCTGTCTTTCCATTGCAGGCAGAGTTACCTTTTCTCAACTTATAGGTCAAGAAAATTGATCTAAGAGCCAAATAACTGATTTATAGGCGTGGCAAGAAAACGATTGGGATATGAATTTCCTGTGTTACAGGCCGCACCATTTAACATCCAAGTTTTAGCCCTCTCTCTCTCTCTCTCTCTCTCTCTCTCTCTCTCTCTCTCTTCTCTCTCTCTCTCTCTCTACCAAACATCCTTCAAATTGGATCCAATGTCCATGCTCTAGTTGCTAAACATGAAGGCTGATGAGTTGAAAGACGACGGGAAGGACTGACGTGATAGACGCGTCAACCTTTAGAGAGAGTTGGGATCTTTGAGCCAAGAAGTGAAAGAGCTCTGATGGGAAAATGACAACTCCGCAACAGCATCGACAGCCTGAAGAGGATAACTGATTTCTTAGGCCAAAAGAATAATGATCTGGAAGGCCGTTTAAAACGGAATAACCTGATTTTTTGTAGGCTGGTCCGAAAGAAGGATGGATCTCAGCAGGAGTGTGGAAACCGTGTCCATGACACGCATGTGGGCTAGCTGGATCCTACTGGAGACTTCCATTTTGATCGAGTCCACCGCCTGAATTCAAAGAGTAACTCACCGGTGATCGCTTGTTGCACGTGCACAACTAAGAACTTGAAAGCAAGATACGAATGAAGACAGTTCAAGTGTTTATAGGTGAGAATCTTTTATTTCAAGGAAACTAGCCCTTCATCAAAAGAAAGCCAAGAGTGAAGGAAAACGTGTGACCATGGTCTTTGACAATCTATTTACTTAGTATCGCATTGACGAAAGTGATAGACAAAAAAAACCCTCAAGGA
>CM065735.1:47451728-47461728 GCA_033310375.1 Conus canariensis | reverse complement strand
CTCTGTTGATTCTTATTTTGTCCTTTAAATGATAAAACAGTATTTTTGTCTATGAAAAAATGAAAGAAGACGAGGTGCATTTGTTCAGTGCTGTCCTGCACTGACTGATGTAAGAGAACTTTGCGTGCTTTTTCAGTACTATAAATATCCAAATCTTTTCAGATTGTTTACTTCTAGCATAATGAAAGAACAACTAGAAACATGTCCTTTTATCTGTACAAAGCGTTCAAGCTACGTGTGTTCATGTTTTTTTTTAATGTTAAGTTGGATCAGTTGGACTGGTAATAAGATTTGAATGATCGTTCCCTTGCACCTCTTCATGAAGGGCAATAGTCTGTTTATGAATAAAACAAGCGTATTCGTATACCCCCCCCCCTCACTTCCTCCTCCCCACTCTCTAACATCCAGTAACATTTAAAAATTGGCATGACAAAGCATATATGGCTGTGATAGATTGGAATCATTCGCTGCCGTTTAGTATTGACGTTCAGTATTGACAGTGTGTGTGTGGTGTGTGTGTGTGTGTGTGTGTGTGTGTGTGTGTGTGTGTGTGTGTGTTTAATTTTTTTTTTCTGTCCCAACCTCTGCGCCACCTCAGAGGCAGTGCACCCACGCCGCTCATTCCGACACCCCGTCCACAGCCACAGCCCAGTCGGCCCCGCCGCAGCCCTGGCACCGGCCATCCACAGGAAGCAGTCAATGTCAAGTCATCAAGAGGCTACCCACCGGAGGAGACACTGCACTGCTGCCGAGTTACTTTGGTGGTGTTCAGTGGCGCCTGTTCTGATCTAACATAAGCAGGATACCACCTACTAGTCCCCCTACTGACGACAATAATTGCTTGAGTGAGCTCTCCCTCCAGAGGGCGTCACCACGTCCATCCAACGACAGCCCCCATGGACTCGTCGATACCGGTGACCCCGACGCAACCAGACCAAGGCCACAGACGTGGAGAGGACATCGAAATTGAGGTCACCATGAGAGCAGGGCATGAATGGCCACAGAATTTGAGACTTTTTTTTTTTAAATGCTGATCGATGAGAATGAGGATGATGCTACGGATTTCCATTTCGGTCTGAGACTACATGACAGGGCTGTACTCTACGCTTCCTTTCATAATATATTCCAGCGTCAACCAGGCCGAGAGATACAGGCACCTGCAGTGTTGTTCAGTGTTGTTGAGCAACACTCTCAGAAACGCATCCATTATGTGGATGAAACTCGACTGTGTGGTCCCAGTCTTCACAAATGAGTCCGCAGCAAACTCAACTCTGGGTAGGAGCCAGTCAGGGCAGAAAAACCCACATGACTCTGATGGGATTCAAACCCACGACCTCCCAGCCGGGTGTCCGCGACGCTAACCACTTTGCCACGGTGGCTGGTCCTGTATTGACAGTGTTACTATGAATGCGTAGGTCCATATACCATATAGCTTTTATCACTGGACAATGTGACAATAAGAAGGCAACCTCCTATCTTAACCAAGATACCAACACGTGGTTTTACATTCTAATTTCGATGGCTTGTGTGTGGTGTGTGTGTGTGTGTGTGTGTGTGTGTGTGTGTGTGTGTGTGTGTGTGTGTGTGTGTGTGTGTGTGTGTGTGTGTGTGTGCGTGCGTGCGTGCGTGAGTGCGTATGTGTGTGTGGTGTTCTCTTCTCTCTCTCTCCTCTCTGTGTGTGTGTGTGTGTGTGTGTGTGTTGTGTGTGTGTGTGTGTGTGTGTGTGTGTGTGTGTGTGTGTGTGTGTTTGGAAAGGTACTCAATTTTTCACACTGGAAAAATACAGTACTGCCGAATCACGAAGAATGGTAACAAACAAACTCAAACACAATAACACACCTGAACCCAACTAAGCACCTGCTACGAACTTCAAAGTAAACAGTACGATGATAACTTCTGGCCCTTCAAACTGGGATGTTTGGCATGAGCATTACAAACCATATGCCAAAGCAGCCAACATGATCTGGACAATTGGAAATCCTACCGTGCTTCTGTTTGGCGTTTTCGGAAATTTCATGATCATTCTGATCATGCTTCGTCTTCCTGCTCCACTTCTGGTGTTTTCTTCCAAGTTCTGGCCTGGTCTGACCAGGTGCTGTTGATTGTTGGTCCTTTAAATGCCTTGCTCCACAGTGAATTGGGTGTGCTCTTCTTTCATGACCTGAATTCCTGGCAGTGTAAAATGACTACAATGATGTCCTACACGACGAAACCTTTATCCGCGTGGATGCTGGTAGCACTCACCATGCTCAGGGCAGCTTCTGTGCTGTGGCCACATCGTGTCAATGCTGTGTGGACGAAGAGAATGTCGCGAGCTACTGCCGGTGTAACGGTAGTCGCCATCGCTCTAATCAACTGTCACTTTCTCTATGGGTTTGATATTAATACAAGCCTTTGTTTTGGCACATGCTGTCATCTTGCTGCATCAGAAATGTACCAATGGTTTTTTTGACACGATTTGGCACTGGATAGCCTTGACTGAACATTGTTTTGTACCTTTTGCTGTGTTGGTGGTCAGCAACAGTGCTCTTCTCTGGTCACTGTCAGATCGGTCAGAACGAGCAAACAGCTTACTATGCAACAAACCACCCATTATTCCGGGCAACGGAAAGTATCTTCACTGACTGTCACCTTGATTGCTACATGCACTGCTTTTTTTGTCCTAACTGCACCCCTCAATGTATACAGCCTCTTTCCATACGCGGATTCCGATGACCCGATTGATTATGGACACCATGCAGTTTTCCGTGTAGTCACCAACGTCCTGTCCTACTCCAACAGTGCCATCAACTTCTACCTGTATTGTTTGACTGGCAGCAAGTTCAGAGCAGAATTTGGAAACTTAATATTGGGTTTTTTTTGCCTTTTCCAGGAAAAATAAAAAAGTTCGTTTAGAGCACAGTTATCATCGATGACAATGACGTCATCTAGTGCTGTTTTTATACTGTGGACAAGATCATGTAAAAGATGTGGCGAGAGTTTTCACTGATGAAGGCTATCTACTGGAGAATTGTGATGAGACACTGCATAAGTGGAACATGCATTCTTTAGAAATCTTTCTGTCACAAAGCTGTTAAGACAAGAAATGTAGAAGTTCCCTCCATCGTTATCTTCAGTTAGCTTGAAAGTATCCACAAAGTACACACGATGAACATGACAAAATGAGGGACCAAACTAAGATTCAGTTCAGTTTTAGATTCTAACTTATAAATTTTCACCATGTCAGATATATGTGCTTTATAGGGGAAAAAAGTGCACCACTTCTCTTAAGCTACACGAATGACTGATCAACATTTCAGTGAAAAACAAAAATGAGAAAAACACCCACAACTTCATTTGGAACATGAGACGGACCCACGATTGTCTGGACTTCCAGCTGGATGCTTGATCTGTGGACTACCTTTCCCCCAGTCATGTGGGAGGCACAAAGCTTGCATGCACGTGATCAACGTCTGGCTGTCATTGTTGCTACTGAGTGATCGATGCAGTTCTTGTATAAAACATGCAAATGTCACACACGCATCTAGTACACGCGATCACCGTTTGGCTGTCATTGTTAAGTGATCAATGCAGTTGTATTAAACATTTAAATGCTACCACACGTATTTAGTACACGTGATCAACGTTTGGCTGTTGTCGTTGTCCCCAACTGATCATCTGACGAGTCAAGTTCAACATCCAAATGCTGATACTTCGTTTACGTGAGTGAGTATGTTACTGCGGGTCAAAGATACACAGCACGACACTACACAGCAAACCACAGTTCCACAAAGCAAAACTAGTACACAACAAAACAAAACAGGGACGGCATCATCACGAGTAGAACAAGGATACAAAAAAGACAACCTAACCACAAACAAACCAAGTACCCAATGAAACAAGACAAGGTGGGACAGCCTTAGCACACATTGAGCACACAATGGAACAAAACATGGGACTGAATAAAACACGAAGCAAAACAAGTACACAACGAAACAAAACACAGGGCACCGAAATGCAAACCAAAGCAAATACACGGAAACAAAATACAGGAAAGCACAATCACAGAGAAGAACAAGTATACAACTAAACAAGACTGCATGGAACGTTTTAGTATTGAAGCAAAAGAAGCACACAACGAAACAAAACATGGGACACCATAATAACAAAGCAAAGCAAGTACTCTTTCAAATCTATTCATGTTGCTTTCAGCTCAACCGACCGCAAAGACCATATGGAAATTATCATTTCATCAAAATTAATTCCTTTGACAAACAAATTCTTTAAAAAAAACATGTACAGCACAATCACAAAGCAAAACAACTAAAGAAGAAAACAAGACAATGTGGGACAAGACAATTAGTGCCGGAATAATCTTCATCAACGCCCATCTTGCGCCGAATTGGATGAAGATAAGTGACTGCTCATCCATTTTCCTTGTCCTGAGTGTTGTGTATGTTGCCTGAAAAAGACCTAAGAGGTCGAAATGCGTCGTGTTGTGTGTTTGATTCGTTTGTTAACGTTTTCTTTTGGCGGAATTTTAGCAATAATTTTTCAAATTTGATTAGATTTCTGCCTGCAGTCGCCTCACTTTGCAAGTAGATCTTTTCTTTGGTGAAGTCTGTCGCCGAATGGAATGTCAAGACAGAAGAACAAATCCAAGTAAAGTCCCCAGGGAATTCTAGAGTCAGTCTGTTAAACAAAGAATTGACTGTAGTTAGCCTCCTCCTCCACCCTCTCCTCCTGTCGTGCTGCAGCCTATGTAAGCTCCTTGGACGTCTACAACAAGACAAGACTGTGACCTACAGTCTGCCAGCCAGCTGGTCTGACCAACCCACTCTTCACATGAACGGGTGGCCCCGTTGGATATTGTACTCAGGTTAAAAGCGACAGGAGGTCCCTGATTGAAGGCCCTCATGGAGTGGTTTATTGTCCTTTCCCCCCCCCCCCCTTCCCCGCCACATCCCAAGTGACGATAGAAGTAACAGCCTCTTCCATGACATGATGAGCTGGGGTCTAGATTGCAACATGCATGCACCGGTTGTCAGCTATCCCATGATAACACAGTGGAGAGGGGTTTGGTGTGTGTGTGTGTGTGTGTGTGTGTGTGTGTGTGTGTGTGTGTGTGTGTGTGTGTGTGTGTGAGAGGAGAGGAGAGAGAGAGAGAGAGAGAGCAGAGACAGTGAGACAGAGAGAGAGAACGACAAAGACAGAGACAGACACACAACACACACACACACACACACACACACACACACACACAATATATATATAATATATATTATATATATATATATATACAAACCCTCCAGATGTGGGCTTCAGCTTCGCAACCTACAAATACACAAATGCAACTCGCACCCGCCTGCCCTCTCCCCCTACCTCTGTTGTACAGATAATTCACACAGAGGCAAGAAAGGCACAAAGGGATGAGTGGAGCACAGGCCATGACCAGGCACTGTGTGTGTGTGTGTGTGTGTGTGTGTGTGTGTGTGTGTGTGTGTGTGTGTGTGTGTGTGCATACATGCGTGCGTGCGTGCGTGTGTGCGTGTGTGTGTGTGCGTGTGTGTGTGTGTGTGTGTGTGTGTGTGTGTGTGTGTGTGTGTGTGTGTGTCTTTCATTTAACGTCTATCCACTATTCGTGATATTAGACAAGCATGTGTGTGTGTGTGTGTGTGTGTGTGTGTGTGTTGTGTGTGTTGTGTGTGTGTGTGGTGTGTGGTGTGCGTTCATGCACACGCAAGCACACTTGTGTGCATTTGTGTATGTATGTTTAAGGGTGTGTGTAAGAGAGAGGAGAGAGAGAGTAGAGGAGAGAGAGAGAGAGAGAGAGAGAGAGAATGTATATGCATGCACTTGCGTGCGTGCATGTATGTGGTGTGCGTGTGTATGTGTCTGTATTTGTGTGTGTATATGTGTGTGTGGTGTGTGTGTGTGTGTGTGTGTGTGTGTGTGTTGTGTGTGGTGTGTGTGTATGTGTTGTGTGTGTGTGCTCGCGTCCATGCAGCTACCTTATCTTCAGAAGTCACTAATGGCATTGATATAACGCTTATCTTAGTTCTCCCTATCCCAGTCATCTTCTCTAACTCAAACCACACCAACACACACACACACACACACACACACACACACACACACACAATACACATTTCATCTCACTTAAAAGATGGTCTGATGTATAAATGATATGATCAGAAGTACATTGTCCAAACCTATCTGAATCATGCCTACACATTGATGGACTAAAGATATGATTACCGCAAAGCGTATGAAGAAACACATAAATAAATAGATCTGTGAAAGTAATCAACAGCGAGATATAAAGAAACTGCAATGAATGAATTGATCCTAATTAAAAAGAAATTTGCATGCATCTGAAGAAAATGAAGATATGAAATACATCTTTAAAAACAATAGTCCGTGGGACAATGTACCTAGCTGATGAACATATCATTAAGAAGAAACATAAGTATACGGTTTGCCTCCTGCATTTCAAAAGAGTCTTTGGACGCATTTATCCAGAATATTAGAGAGAAACTTTGCAAATGTTATAAATATATCTTAAAAGAAAAAACCCTGACAAAGTACATGAAGACAAATTACTGAACAGATCTGCAAAGAACAAAAATGGTCCACTTGCTTCAAAGGCTATGATCGTAAACGAATTGATTAACGGATGATTCCAGGTTACATCAGATGGTCCATTTGTTTCAAAGGCCATGGGTGTAAACGAAATGATTCACTGATGATCCTGTGTTACGTCAGGGTGTGGAGAGGCTCAGACAGTTACGTTCACAGCTCCACGCACTAATGGAGTATAGGACACAGAACCAGTATGGCCTCAAACCTTTCTTCTCAGACAGCTGGTTACCCCTTGGGCATGTGAACTCCGTCGCCTTTTAGTTCTGTCTTCAGTGGAGCACTTCTTTCGGTCCTTATTGGTGATGAATGGTTTCATATTCTTATACCTTTGAGACACAGCCTGTGCCGACTACAAAGGGAGAATTCTGAGATAAGTCCGTCCATTGAGATCATACATGTCCATCGGTCTATGTTGAACAAAAGTCAGCAAAACCAGAGTTTTTGACAAAGATAACAGAGGACTTCACATGGATCTTCCTACCAATCACAAAGTAGCTGACAGAATTAGTCAAAATGTATACCAATATAATCTTTAAAAAAAAAAAGGTAGGTGAGAATAAATAAACAGAAATGACAGCTTCAAAGTCAACTTACTGCTTGCAGAAATTCAAACAAACTGAATAGAAAAATTACTATGCCACCAAACAAAAGAAACGAATTGCAAGACAAACACATTTCGCCAGTTTGAGGAGATAAGTGATTATTTGTTCTTCCTTTTCATTTTCTTGAATGTTGTTAGACTTGTCTGAAGAAGACTAAAGCGTTGTGTTTTTCTAGTAGTTTGTGTGCTTCGTTCGGCGGCATAGTAGCTTTTCTTTTAAAACAGAGATGACGTTCAAACAATCTGCTGTCTACGTCAGCTTCTTTTCGTTTAACATTCACGTCATATTATCTTTGAGGAAAACGGAAATCGGGCTCAGCCATGATTATTTCCCCTTCCACCCCAAATAGTAATCATCTCTGAAAGATAGGAAGAGCAGTTGGAATGCATACTCCCCCTAACCCGATGAAGAAACCACAGACAAAAGTGGGAACTGTTACGCCAACTCCAACAGGGTCCGACAACTCCCAGCAATATCCGTTCACATGGATAGGGGTCACAAAATGGGTTTCAAAAGGTACAGGTGAGCCGTTAGGGAATGAGGAGTTACAGACCTTAACATCTCTGGAGTCCAGCCTGATGACAGCGCCGCCTACCTCCTCACCATCGTTACATACCTGCCCAGTCTCTGAAGGGGAGCCAGGTGCCCTTTGACAGCTGGGTGGACTTGGGAGGATGTGATCAAGGGAGGGCACAACCTGCTCATCATACGCCCGATCCTGCTTAACCTTGGTTTCAATCTGGAGTGAGTGATCCAACCACAGTATTACCTTCCCTCCTCCCCCTTCCCTTTTCTTCCTCTCACCATTTTCCTTATATCCATGATGCCTCCTCCGCCCCCCACCCCCACCCCCCGCCGTGATCGTACCCGTCCAAAGTCATTTTAAACATGTTTGTTCAAATGACCACGTCCTAGTGTGTTTTAGCTTTAGAAAACAGCTGGGTTGAGAAGGTTAAAATGGCTGACACTTTTCATGATTCACTGAAAGCTCTTACCCTTGCTCTTCTGTTTTACCATAAAAAAAAACAACTTTTTTTGGCTCTCTTACGTGTTTTTCTTGATGAGGTTATTCAAATTCTTGCTTAACTGATAAATGCAAAGCGCATTGTAGCTATTTCGAATAATACAGTACTCCACATGATCATGTTACGCTGGAGGCACGTTTGGCAGTAAAACATGAACGACACACGAGATGCACGCTTCTTCCAAATCTGTCAAGATTTCTCCAAAAAGTGACATCTGTGACAAGAGTCGGAGAAACGAAGCACTTCTGTTATTCGTGTTCTCCTCTGAAAACAGACAAACGAACAAACAACAAAAAGAAAACCCTAAAAACAAGAAACAATTACAACGACAAATAAACTAACGAAACAACAGGAACACAGACATACAAAAAAAAAGAAAACAACCTCAATCGAAAAGCAAAGAAAATTCAATGCTTCTCTCCTTGCGAGGGATATACAGCAGGCAGGGGTCCACAATTTTTTTTCGCCCAAATACGATTTTGGCTGCGAAAACAAAAATCAAAAATAATAATTTGGTTTCCCCAAAACAAAATCAGAAATAAAAATCACAGTTTAAAACGACATTCATAAGGGAGGTCCCAGACAATGATTCATACATTTTGGGTTAAAAGGGGGCCCCAACGTCATTCATCAAGAACGTTGTGACCTCAAGCCTACCCAGGGGTTCTTGAGTTTACCCCTGTGTTCTCAAATGACCCCATCTGTACCACCTAAATCTATTCATGTCTTCAATGTCCTTAAAAATGAAACCCCAAGGTTTAAACATGTGACCTCCAGATGACCAAGTGTCCTCACGTACCACAAAGCTACCAAGTACCCCAAGATCAAACCCAAATGTCTTTTAGAGACCACAAGGTTTAAACCCAAAAGCCCTCAAATGCTCAAAAGTGTCTCATCGACTACCTACGTCTTCACGGTTACCAAACGTAAAAACTCACTGTGATCGGGTGTCCCCCCAGAACAAGCAATTAAGTGCTTCAAGGTCACCAAACGTTCTTAATAGCATTTAAACTACGAACGTCTCCATGGTTACCTTTAAAATACTGCAAAGACTGCAAGGTTGCCGGGGTTTTTCAGTAATGACTCCAAAGGCCCAATGTTTTGCAATGACTTCAAGGTCACCCCAAATGTTCTTACATAGCATCAAACACGAAATATCCGCATGGTTACCTAATATACTGCAATGACTACAAGGTTACCGAGTGTTCTGCAATGACTGCAAGGTCGCTGGTTTCTGCCCAAAGACTGCAAGGTCACTGAGTGTTTGCAAAGAAAAGCAAGGTTTTCCGAGTTTCCCCAAAAGACTGCAAGGTTACTGGGGTTCTTCACAGTTACCAAGTATTTTTTAATGTCTGCAAAAGTTAAAAGGGGTCTTCATGGGTTTCCAAATTGCTGTAGTGACCCGCAAAGTCCAAAAAGAGTTTTCAAGGTTACCAAAATGTTTTGTAAAGACTGCAAGGTTACTACAAGATGTGGGGAATGACTGTAAGGTTACCAAGTGTTCTGCCAAAGACTGGGAAGGTTACCAAGTGTTTTGCAATGATGCAAGGTCACCAAGTGTTTGTAATGACTGCAAGGTCACCACGTGTTCTGCAATAACTGCTAGGTCACCAAATGTTCTGCGAAAACTGCAAGGTTTACCAAGTGCTCTGCAAATTTCGCAAGGGCCCTCAAGTGTTCTGGGAATAACGCAAAGGGCATTTAAGTTTCTGCCCAAAGGCTGCAAGGTCACCAAGTGTTTTGCAAATTTCT
>CM065735.1:47450583-47451628 GCA_033310375.1 Conus canariensis | reverse complement strand
TTACGCAACGGGCTGCCTACCTGGGTAGTGCCGACTGAAGAGCTGCCTGCTGGCGCATCATTCAGTCGTTTCCCGTGTCATCCAGTCAATATCGTGCACTCAGTTTCCTTATTTCCTTCATTCATTCCATTTCTCACGCAGGGTGCATGTTATGTGTAACGTGTCATCCATACTGACGGCCAAACTGGCCTTCTCTTCCGAAAGTTGGTGATGGGATTTTACGTGTGTGCAAGATGTTATACGTGCGTTCACACACGGAACCTCGGTTTATAGTCTCATTCAAAGGACTATATGGGAAATGGAGTCAGAACTACTCTTAACTCCGAGGGAAAAAATCCCCCTACACCGAAACGGCCCAACGGAGATTCGAACCCGCAACCCCAAGATCACCAAGATTACGAGTCCAACGCTCTGCACACACGTATGCACGCACGCACACGCACATACAGAGTCCCATTACCCATTTATTTAAAGCAGGCGTGTCGCATTTTCATCACAGGCAGTTCATGCGGAATAGTCTACGTAAAAGTCGTCATAGGGCAACCTACCAGAGGAGACACTGCATTGCTGCTGAGCCACTTCGAAAGTAATCATGGTGCCTGTTCTGATCCGACATACACAGGATCCACCACCTGTAAACCCCCCCTACCGATGACTATAACCACTCGGAGATGTACACGGTTTGTCGTTATCATGGTTTTGATACCCCATATTTGTTTACACCTTGTACACTTATGCGTAATGTCTGTTATTTGGACACAACCGGTCATATCATCTTTTCTCTCCCTATCCCAACGTGTGACATCACTGCCAGGGTCTTTCAGAGGAGACGATGCCATCAACTGAGATCCCACGTGTAGCACACCCTTAGCGCACGTAAACGAACCCACGGCAATTGGGGAGCTGCCCCCGACAAAACATGGTAAACAATTCAGTGATAAGTCGACATCGTTATATGGAGACAGTAACAAAAACAAAACAAAAACAAAAAAAAAAGTGATGCTCTCCTCTGCCCATGCAGTCTTCTCGAGATAGCACTTCCAAA
>CM065735.1:47433083-47435583 GCA_033310375.1 Conus canariensis | reverse complement strand
TATTGGCCCTTTAAATGTCTTGCTCCACAGAGAATTTGGTGTGCCCTATTTTCATGAGCTGAATTCCTGGCTATGTAAGATGATTACGATCATGTCGTACACGACGAAACCATTATCCGCGTGGATGCTTGTGGCACTCACCGTGCTCAGGGCAGCTTCTGTGCTGTGGCCACATCGTGTCAATGCTCTGTGGACGAAGGAAATGTCACGAGCTACTGCCGGTGTAACGGTAGTCGCCATCACTCTAATCCACTGTCACTTTCTCTACGGGTTTGATATTAATACAAGCCTTTGTTTGGGCAGATGCTGTCATCTTGCTGCATCAGAAATGTACCAATGGTTTATTGCCATGGTTTGGCCTTGGATAGTCATGACTGAAGGTTGTTTTGTACCTTTCACTGTGTTGGTGGTCAGCAACATTGCTCTTCTCTGGTCACTGGTCAGATCGGTCAGAATGAGCAAACAGCTTACTATGCAACAGGAATCCGGGCAATGGAAAGTGTCTTCACTGACTGTCACCTTGATTGCTACATGCACTGCTTTTCTTGTCCTAACAGCACCCCTCCAAGTACACAGCCTCATTCCATATGTTGATTCCGATGACCCGATTGACTATGGATACAATGTAGTTTTCCATGCACTTAACAACGTACTGGCCTACTCGAACAGTGCCGTCAACTTCTACCTGTATTGTTTAACTGGCAGCAAGTTCAGAGCAGAATTTGGAAACTTAATATTTGGGTTTTTCTGCCTTTTCCAGAAAAAACCAAAAAAGTTCGATTAGGGCACAGTTACCATCGCTGACAAAGACGTCATCTAGTGCTGGTTTTACTGTGGACATTATCATGTAAAAGATGCGGTAAGAGTTGTCCTGATTAAGGCCATCTACTGGAGAATTATGATGACACATTGCATAATTTGAACATGGATAAGTTTGAAATCTTTCTGTCACAAAGCTGTTAAGACAAGAAATGTAGAAGTTCCCTCAATCGGTATCTTCAGTTAGCTTGAAAGTATTCACAAAGGACGCACAATAAACGTGACCAAATGAGGGACCAAACTAAGATTCACTGTCAGTTTTAGATTCTAACTTTTAAATTTTCACCATGTAAGATATGTTTGCTTTATAGGGGAAAAATGCACTGCTTCACTTAAGCTACACGAATGACTGACCAACATTTCAGTGAAAAAAAAGGAGAAAAACACCCACAACGACACTTCAAACTCGAGACGGACCCACGATTCTCTGGACTTCCCAGCTGGGTGCTTGATCCAGTGGACTACCTTTCCCCCAGTCATGTGGGAGGTACAAAGCTTGCATGCACGTGATCAACGTTTGGCTGTCATTGTTGCCGTTGAGTGATCGATGCAGTTGTCGTATAAAACATATAAATGCTACTACACGTATTTAGTAAACGTGATTAAAGTTTGACTATTGTCGTCGGTCCTGACTGATCATCTGACGAGTCAAGTTCAACATCCAAATGCTGATACTTAGTTCACGTGAGTGAGTATGTTGCTGCAGGTCAAAGATACACAGCACGACACTACACAGCAAACCACAGTTCCACAAAGCAAAACCAGTACACAACAAAACAAAACACGGGCCGACAAAATCACGAGTAGAACAAGGATACAAAAAAAAAACACAAAAAAACAAAAAAGACAACATAACCATAAACAAAATAAGTACGCAACAAAACAAGACAAGGTGGGACAGCATTATTACACAATGAGGATGCAATTGAAGAAAACATGGGACTGAGTAAACCACAAAGCGAAACAAGCACACAACGACACAACACAGAAGGCATCAAAATACAAAGCAAAGCAAATACACAAGGAAACAAAATACGATACAGCACAATCACAGAGAAGTACAAGTTATACAGGAAAACAAGACCGCATGGAACGTTATAGTATTGAAGCAAAAGAAGCGCACAATGAAACAAAACATGGGACAATATAATCACAAAGCAAAACAAGTACGCTTTCGAAACTGTTCATGCTGCTTTCAGGTCAGCCGACCGCGAAGACCATATGAAAACTGTCATTTCATCAAAATTAATTCCTTTGACAAACAAATTCATAAACAAAGAGCATGGACAGCACAATCACAAAGCAAAACAACTACAGAAGAAAACAAGACAATGTGGGCCAAGACAATTAGTGCTGGAATAATCTTCATCAACGCCCATCTTGCGCCGATTGGATGAAGATGAGTGATTGCTCGTTCATTTTCGTTGTCCTGAGTGTTGTGTATGTTGCCTGAAGATGACCTAAGGGGTCGAAATGCGTCGTGTTTTGTCTTGTGATTCGTTTGTCAACGCTTTTTTTTGCGGAATCTTAGCAATAATTTTTCAAATTTGATTAGATTTTCGCCTGCAGTCGCCTCATTTTGCAAGTAGATCTTTCCTGTGAGGTCTGTCGCCAAATGGAATGCCAAGACAGAGCAGCAAGTTCAAGTAAATTTCCCAGGAATTCTAGAGCTAGTCTGTTG
>CM065735.1:47403075-47428075 GCA_033310375.1 Conus canariensis | reverse complement strand
AAGCTCTTGCTCTTGCTCTTCTATTTTACCATTAAAAAAAACTTTTTGGGGGGTCTCTTACGGGTTTTTCTTGACGAGGTTATTCAAATTCTTGCTTAACTGATAAATGCAAAACGCATTGTCGCTATTTCGAACGATACAGTATTCCTGATGATCATGTTATGCTGGAGGCACGTTTGGCAGTAAAAAATGAACGACAAACGAGATGCACGCTTCTTCCAAATCTGTCAAGAATTCTCCAAAAAGTGACATCTGTGACAAGAGTCGGAGAAACGAAGCACTTCTGTTATTCGTGCTCTCCTCTGAAAACAGACAAACAAACAAACAACAAAAAGAAAAACCCCCAAAACAAGAAACAATTACATCGACAAATAAACTAACGAAACGACAGCAACACAGACATACAAAAAGAAAACAACAGCCTCAAACGAAAAGCAAAGACAATTCAATGCTTCTCCCCTTAGTAGGGATGTACAGCAGGCATGGTCCACATTTTGCGTTTTTCGACCACACAATTTTGGCTGCGAAAACAAAAATCAGAAATAACAATCAGCATCGTTTTTAAACGACATTCATAATGGAGGTCTCTAGACAATGATTCATAAAGTTTGGGTAAAGGGGTCCAACGTCATTCGTCAGAGAACATTGTGACCTCAAGCCTACCCAGTGTTCTTGAGTTTATCCTGTGGCCTCCAATGACCCCATCTGTACCACCTAAATTTAAGGTTACCAAGAGTCAGCACAGGTCAATAATAGTCAACAATGATGGCTGACCTACAGATTTGAAGATTGAAGAGTCTTCAATGTCCGTAAGTGACCGCAAGGTTATCATGTGACCTTGAGATGACCAAGTGTCCTCACGTGACCGCAAAGCTACCAAGTGACCTCAAGATTACCAAGTGTCTTTTAGAGACCACAAGGTTACCAAACGCCCTCAAGTGATCAAAACTGTCTCAACGATTACCTAGCGTCTTCACGGTTACCAAACGTACAACTCACCGTGATCGGGTGTCCTCAAGAAGATCAAGTGACTTCAAGGTCACCAAGCGCTCTTATATAGCATCAAACTACGAACTGTCTTCATGGTTATCTAATATACTGCAATGACTGTAAGGTTAACGAGTGTTCTGCAATGACTGCAATGTTATCAAGTGTTCTGCAATGACTTCAAAGGCACCAAGTGTTTTGCAACGAGTTCAAGGTCACCAAGCGTTCTTACATAGCATCAAACTATGGTCTTCATGGTATCTAATATACTGCAATGACTGTAAGGTTACTAAGTGCTCTCGAATGACTGCAATGGTTACTGAGTGTTCTGCAATGACTGCAAGGTTTCCGAGTGTTCCACAATGACTGCAAGGTTACCATGTGTCTTCACGGTTACCAAGTATTTTGTAATGTCTGCAAGATTAACAGGTGTCTTCACGGTTACCAAATGTGCTGCAGTAACTGCAAAGTCAACAAGAGTTTTCAAGGTTAGCAAGTATTTTGTTATGAGTGCAAGGTTACTCCGAGATCTGCGATGCCTCTAAGGTTACAAAGTGTTCTGCAATGACTGCAAGGTCACCAAGTGTTCTCCAATGACTGCAAGGTCACCAAGTGTGCTGCAATAACTGCAAGGTCATTAAGAGTTTTCAAGGTCACCAAGTGTTCTGAAATGACTGCAAGGTTACCAAGTATTCTGCAATGACTGCAAGGTCACCAAGTGTTCTGCAATAATTGCAAGGTCACCAAGAGTTTTCAAGGTCACTAAGTGTTCTGCAATGACTGCAAGGTCACCAAGTGTTCTGCAATGACTGGAAGGTCACCAAATGTGCTGCAATAACTGCAAGGTCATTAAGAGTTTTCAAGGTCAACAAGTGTTCTGCAATGACTGTAAGTTACCAAGTATTCTGCAATGACTGCAAGGTCACCAAGTGTTCTGCAATAACTGCAAGGTCATTAAGAGTTTTCAAGGTCAACAAGTGTTCTGCAATGAATACAACGTTACCAAGTGTTCTGCAATGACTGCAAGGTTACCAAGTGTTCTGCTATGATTGCAAGGTCACCAAGTGTTCTGCAATGACTGCAAGGTCATTAAAAGTTTTCAAGGTCAACAAGTGTTCTGAATGACTGCAAGGTTACCAAGTGCCTTTAAGAATACAGAGTGCTTCGCAATGACAGCAAGGTTGCTAAATGTCTTCAAGGTGACCAAGTTTTCTGCAACGACTGCAAAGTTGCGTAGTGTTCTGCACTGACTGCAAAGTTGCCAAGTGTTCTGAAATGACTGCAAATTTGCCTAGTGTCCTGCAATGACTGCAAGGTTACCAAGTGTTCTGCAATGACTGCAATGTTTCCAAATGTTCTACAATGACTGCAAAGTTACCAAGTGTTCTGCAGTGACTGCAAAGTTACCAAGTATCTGCAAGGTTACCAAGCATCTTCAAATATGTCAACTGATCTTAAGGCTCCAGGTGTCCCAGAGGTCATCCAGTGTCCACTCTTCAGTGATTACCTCATGGTCACCAAGTGTCCTCAAATTTGAATGATGACCTCAAGGTCACCAAATGTTCTCAATGTTACCAAATGTTCAAAGAGATTACCAAATGTCATCAAGATTACGAGATGTCCCCAGGGTGACCAGATGTCCTCAGGCTTACCTGGTGCCAAGGACAACAAATGTGCTGAAGGTTACCAAATGTCCTCAGGGTTCCCAAATGTCCTCAAGGTTACTAGATGACGTCAAGGTCACCAAATGTCCTCAAGGTTACTAGATGACGTCAAGGTCACCAAATGTCATCAAGGTTACCAAATGTCCTCAAGGCCATCAAGGTCACTGACTGTCCTCAAGGTTACCAAATGTCCACAGGGTTACCATATGTCCCCGAAGTTACCTAATGTCTTCAAGTTGACCAAATGTCCTAAGGGTCACCAAATGTTCTCTAGGTCGCCAAATGTTCTCAAGGTTACCATGTTTCCTCAAGGCAATATGTCATAAAAGTCACCAAGTTTCCTAGCAATCGTGTGTCCCAAAAGTCACTAAGAGTCCCCAATGTGATGCGTTCTCAAAGTTGTCAATTATCCTTGAGGTTACTAAATGACCTCAAGAGTATGAAGATGCTGAGACAAACATCCATCAAACCATAACCACACCCCAAACCTTTCCCCCCTCCTCTTTCCAAAAAAAAAGAAGGAAAAAGGAAGGAAAGAAAAGAAAGGCGAGACAAGAGTCTTGATATGTTTTCAATGATGTTCAGGAATACGATTATTCAACTTTTATCCACGAAGATGACACGACTCGAGATAACGGAAGAAAGTGTGTGTGCGTGTGTGTGTGTGTGTGTGTGTGTGTGTGTGTGTGTGTGTGTGTGTGTGTGTGCTGCGTGCGTGCGTGCGTGTGTGTGTGTGTGTGTGCGTGTGTGTGTGTGTGTGTGTGTGTGTGTGTGTGTGTGTGTGTGTGCGGCGCAGGCAGCGTGCATACGTGTGTGCACGCAGGTGTGATAAGGGTTGGAATGGAGGGACAGATGTGGGTGTTTGAAGTCAGGGTGGCGAGGGGTGAGGTGGTGAGTGTCGGTGCTTTTTAGATTAAAAAAAAAATCCACCTTGAACAACATCACTGCTCCAGTCAACCTCACCAACGTTTCACCGAGACAGCGTCCTCAATGTTTCTCCATGACGTAGACGATGTCGGCGGCGAGGACGAAGCGCCCCCAGACGGTCCTGATGAAGATGGCTAACGCCGTGGCCCCGCCTCCGATGAGGATGATGGAGACTCGCTGGATCCACAGCAGCTCTGTGTTGGAGGCCTGAAAACGTAAATGGACTGTTTAGAAGCAGTTGCAGGTGGTTTGTAGGTTCGAGTCCGAGTGTCTTGATTGTTGCACGTCGGTGAGCGTACATGCTACAATGTTTGAGGCAAACCAAAAAAGAAAGAAAAAAAAGAATCCCCCTCCCCCCAAAAAAAACAAACAAACACGCACACACACACAAACCGATGGCTATCTCTACCAATCACAGTCCATTACTATCTTAAGTGCATAGAGGAGAGGGGGTGGGGGGGGGCATCCAATGGCTGAAAACTAGCCGCTTTTTTATCTCTAGACTAAGACAACGTTTATCTGGTACGTTTTGAATGTGGGTGGATTTTAAATGAAAAGAGGTTGAATAAGAAACTAGACTGTGTACACTTCGTTAGTTTCAAAGTGACGTGACTGCAGGCGGCAATTGAAACAAAAGTAAACGAAAAACACTATTTGGCCGGACGAAAGAGACAAACTACAAGACAAAACACGACGCGTTTCGACCTCTTTGGTCTTCTTCAGGCAAGATAAGCAACATTCAGGACTATCAAAACAAAAAACGAGCCATCACTTATTTCATGAAACTGGGCGCAAAATGGATGTTGAAAATTGACGATGAAATCATTCAACATCCACTTTGCATCCAATTTGAGGAGGTACGTGACAGCTCGTACTTCGTTTTCATTGATCTAGAATGTTGTTTGTCACCTTTTGTTTACAACTATGAAACTGTACGTCGGGCTTCACGATTCGTCAAATTCTGTAACATCTGTGTGATTGGTCGGAACTGAGCCATCGCCATTTACTTGTTAAATTGTCTCATTCTTGAGCAGATGAGGTGGAGAGGTGATCGGGAAGAGTGCATAGGGAGGAATGAGGAGGGAAGAGAGAGGAGGAAGAGAAAGGAACAAGTGTGCGTTTACTCGCCTGTCCTTCCAATCTCCGTTCCTTCGCCATATCTCCACATGTACACACACTTTGTACATCTGTCGGTCTGCTTTTCATATTCGTACTGCATGCCCACATACTCATTCTCAAAGAACTCGAATTATCCCTCCCTCTCTCTCTCTCTCTCTCTCTCTCTCTCTCTCTCTCTCCACACACACACACACACACACACACACACACACACACACACACACCACACACACAGAGTCCAATTACCCTTTATTTAAAGCAGGTGTGTCGCATTTTCATCACAGACAGTCCATGCGGAATAATCTACGTAAAATCGTCAAAGGGCAACCTACCAGAGGAGACACTGTATTGCTGCTGAGCCACTTCGAAAGTAATCATAATGCCTTTTCGGATCCAACACACACAGAACCCACGCTGTTTAAGTCCCCTACCGATGACTACAACAACTCGGAGATATTCATGGTTTGTCATAATCATGGTTTTGATACCCCAAATTTGTGTAAATCTTGTATACTTATGTGCAATGTCTGTCACTTGGACACAACCCATCACATCATCCCTTCCTTCCCTATCCCCAGGTGTCACTGCCAGGGTCTTTCCGAGGAGACGATGCCATCTCACTGAGATCCCGTGTTTAGCTCGCCCATAGCGCACGTAAACGAACCCACGGCAATTGGACAGGTACCCCCGACAAAACATGGTAAACAATTCTCAGTGAACAGTCAACATCGTTACATGGAGACAGTAAAAACAAAACAAAACAAACAAACAAAAAACAAAACAAAACCAAAACCCAAACAACAACAACAACAAAAAGAGTGATGCTCTCCTCTGTCCATGCAGTCTTCTGGAGATGGCACTTCCAAATGTACACAGACATTCTTCTAACAGTGAAGTGATAACATACAGTGCCGAAAATCTTAATGAGAGGATTTTTCTAATTGAACAGCCAAACACTCTTCCCATGGATATCTACTGTGTCCCTTTTGTCATTTTCCTGTGTCAAATGCACTGCTTTGGAGACGGTTATATTTGTGATGATCAGATTGGGAAAACGAAGTCAGTCAGCCGGTGTCCAGGCTGAACTCACCCAGACTGTTGGTAAAGGAACAGACAATCTACTCACCTTGGGTCTGAGGGTAGCCCTGTACACGTTGTGCGTGAACATGGAGGATGACCCAAGGACAGAACTGTCCACAGACAACATGACGGCCGCTTACCTGCTCCTAGACCTGGACAGTAATACACTTTGTCATGTAATGTAATGTAATTGTTACGGATGCGTTGGTGCATGTGTCTCTTTGTCTGACTCAGAGAAATTCGGATGCTTGTACGTTTTTTAATTCACACGCACCCACACATTCGAAACATAGCCAGCCAGGCAACAAGTCAACGTTTCCTTTTTTATGCTGCCTGAGCCATCAAAACACAAATACACAGCAATATACAACAGTATCAATAGAGCATACACCATAACGCTAGGCGTACAACACATGAGGCGTATATATGATCATCTATTTCTTTTCTTTTGGCCACGTCGGCTCAGCACGACAGTCCACAGACGTCGCAAGTCTCTCGTGAAGAATGCTTTAGAAGAAGTCCTCTCCTGGGACACACACAGTCAGGGGGAGCAGCTCACAGAATCCCCACAGAACCAAAGTGACGGCTCTGTCCGCAACAGGAGCAAAAGCTCCAACACAAGAGCTGCGGCTCACACACAAACGAAATGTTGACACCACAAAAGAGACGGCCCTGGTACAGCAAAAAGCGTCGGCTTTGGTACGACCGGTCCAACAGGTCACTATTTCAAATACCTCAAGAGCAGCGGCTCTGGCTCGGCAGCAGCGGTGGCTCTGGCACAACTGGCACGTCGGGTTACTGTCGACTCACACGTCAACCTCTCCACACCCTCAGCAGGGTTGAGACAGGGGTAGACTCGGCTACACCCCAGACCCGGGCACAGTGGCAGGTCGGGTCACTGTCGAGTCAGCTGGGTGGAGACAAGGGGTAGATGCAGATGTAGCCAGGGAGAAAGTTACAACATATCAATGATACCGAACATAGAGACCAGGCATGCACTTTAATCTGTGCTCTTTCCTTCACAAACATCAGGTTATGTATTGGATAAAAACACCTCATTCAGTCGGCGACATGACTGAGCTGCAAATCACATGGTTGGGTCAGCGTGTGCTAAGGCATGGGTACTGGCGAATAGTATTCACAGCCCATTACATGTGTGTGTGTGTGTGTGTGTGTGTGTGTGTGTGTGCGTGTGCGTGTGTGTGTGTGCGTGTGCGTGTGCGCGTGTGCGTGCGCGCATGTGTGTGCGCGCGTGCGTACATGAGAGAGACACATGTTACATCTCCTTTCTTCTAAAAAAAAACCTAACTGACTGGACATCGATAACATACATATAATATATATATATATATATATATATATATATATATATTATATATATATAATGCACAGAATGTATGAAGATAGAGAAAACAACATAATTTTAGTGACAAACTCAGAAAAGATGTATATACACTAAAGGCAACAGCAGACAATTCTTTTCATGCATGTTTCATTACCAATCACTTTCCTCATAAGAAAAAAATAATAATAAAAATATACAGCGTGCAGTATGCTGGCATATTCATATCTTTTTTCATATGCAACTGCAACAGTCCCTTAAAGCGTACACATGTGACAGTCCACAACTATAACAGTCCGTTGAGTCTACCACTGCAGACTTACTCATGCCCGACAAGCAATAACAGTCTCTTGGTGCACGCCACCAGTTACAAGTTAAGCTTCCTGTATGAAACCAGGCTGGTAGTTGAGCCGGTGAGGTTGCTTCACTGGACGCCCATACCTGGTGGCGAGAGGGTCAGGGCTGTCTGGCATTGCCGAGGTCGTGGCAGTGGTTGAAGGCACAGCTGCTGTGGCTAAAGGGTGTGGCAGCGTTTGAGTCTGCCGTGGCTGTTTTCTGATAAAACACCAGTTGCGACGGTAGGTGTTGCCGTCATCTGTCTTCAGCAGGTATGATGCGGTGCCTTGCCATGCGCTGTGATTCTGGCAGGCTGCCAGTGGTCTCCAGAAGTAAGTTGCATGAACACTTCATCTCCAGGTTCGATGGCGGGGAGGGGCCGGCTGCCACGGTCGTAGTAGTTCTTTTGACTGGCCTGGCACTGGCGGCGCCAAGCCACCACAGTCTGCGGGTCAACGACTCGGGGCTGTAGCTGGTGGTGGGTGTTGGACAGCAAGGAGCACAGTTGTCGACTCTGCAGCAGCTGTGCTGGGGATGCCAGGCCATCCACGGGGGTGTTGTGGTACTCAAGGATGCTGAGCAGCGCGGACCCTTTGCCCGCCTTGGCCTTGTCCAGGATGTTCTTTGCCACTTGCACATATTTTTCTGCCAGGCCAGTAGACTGCACATAGTGGGGGCTGGTCATCATGTGTTGTAGATCCCAGTCTCGGGTGAAGCGGGCAAATTCATCTGAGGAGAACTGGGGCCTGTTGTCACTTATGAGAGTCTCTGGGATGCCATACCTTGCAAAGTGAGCCTTCAGTTTACTGACCACAGCCGCGGTTGTTGTAGTGGTCAACTCATCGAGCTCAAAGAAGTGGCTGTAGTAATCTACAGTTACCAGATAGTCTTTTTTGTCCCAACAGAACAGGTCCACCACCATCCTCTGCCATGCGTGTGATGGTATCTTGTGAGGCAGCATCAGCTCCTTGGTGTTGGACGGCCACCTCTCGTTGCAGACGGCGCAGGTAGCCATGGTGCGTTTGATGTCCACTGCCATCCTGGGCCAGAACAGCAGCTGGCGTGCGCGCTGAAGGCACTTCTCCACGCCCAGGTGGCTGGCATGAATCTTGGTCTACATTTTGGCTCGGAGCATCGCGGGTATGAAGATTCACTCTCCCTTAAAGATGACGCCCTTTATGAGTGAGAGTTCGTCCCTAAAGTTCCAGAACTCTCCTGCACTTTTGTGGCAATGCGGATGTATGTCAACACCACGCTAAGGTTCGGGTCGTCGTTAGTGATCTTTCTGATGAGCTCCATCTTTTCGTCACTGATGGGCAGCTTCTGTATTATGACATGGATCTGCACATCGAGGTCTTCAACAGTGTCCAGGGGCTCAGGCGGTAGTGACTTGCAAGACAAGGTGTCAGCCACGTGGATCTGCTTGCCTGGTACGTGCACAACTTTAATGCTGTACTTTTGGAGGTGAAGGAGCATACGCTGGAGATGTGGGGGTGCTGATGCCAAGGGCTTTTTCACAATCGTCTCCAACGGTTTGTGGTCAGATTGGACAAGGACCTCACGCTGGCCATATATGTACTGGTGATATCTCTCGCATCCGAAGACGATGGCATACAGTTCTTTTTCTATTTGTGTGTAGTTTTCTTCTGTCTTGTTTAAAGACTTGGAGGCATAGGCAATGGGCTTGTTGTCCTGGAAGATGGCTGCCCTCGGGCCATGTTTGTTAGCGTCCACTTGCAGGGTAATCTTTGCTGGGTCGTAGATGGCGAGCACGGGATGGCCGTCCAGCGTGGACTTGATATGATCCCATATGGTCTGCTAGGGCGCTTCCAAAACGAAATCATTTTCGTCATTCAGCAGATCACGTAGCGGCTTAGTTGTTTCCGCCAGGTGGGGGGCGAACTTTGACAGGTACGTCACCATGCCCAGCATTGTCTCCAGCTCTTTGCAGTTCATTGGCGGCTTTATGTCTTGCACAGCCTTCACTTTCAGCAGGTCGGGCTTGATCCCATCAGAGGAGATGATGTGGCCGAAGTAGTCTACTTCTTGCACGCTGATGCTAAGTTTCTCTGGGTTCAGCATAAGATGCCGCTCTGTGGCTCCCTCCATTGTGGCCTTGAGGTTGCGGTCGTGCTCTTCCTTGTTTCTTCCAGTCACTAGCAGGTCGTCCACCAGTGTCACAACACCCCTCACGCCCTAAAAAACCTCGTCCATTTTCCGTTTGAATTCATCTTGAGCGCTCACCAGGCCAAAAGGCATGCGTAGGAAGCGGTACCTGCCAAAGGGCGAGTTGAAAGTGGTCATGTAAGACGCCTTACTGGACAGAGTCATTTGCCAGTAGCTGCTTTTGGCATCTACTTTACTGAAGTATTTTGCACATGGAATCTTGGCTAGTGCATCTTCTAGCGTTGGCATGGCATAGTGTGGCCACTTTATTGCCAGGTTCAAGTCCTTTGGGTCCAGGCAGATGCGGAGCTTCCCGTCGATTTTTTCCACTACCACTAGCGAGTTTACCCAGTCAGTCAGGCGTTGTGACCTTTGCAATGACCCCTGCAGCTTCCATGGCATCCAGCTCCTTCTTCAGGCGTTCTCTGAGTGTGTGCAGAAAACGTCTGGGCATGTGGACCACGAGTGTGCTGTCTTCTTGCAGGTGGATGTTTACTTCTCCCTCCAGACTGCCCAGGTCGTCATCGAACAAGTGACTGTATTCATGAAGCACGCTCTTCTTTGTCAGTTCTGGGTGGGCCACCATCAGCACCATCTTGATGATCTGTAGCTGCAGCAACACCTGGAGCCCCAACACTGGCTGCAAGTGGCCTGTCATCTCAGCCACGTAGTACGTGCCTTGGTAGTCCTGAGCCTTGTAGGAGCATTTCATGGTTGTGACGCCCTTGACATTGATGTGGCAGCCGGCGTACCCAGACAGGCCAACTTTACCAGGCTGGAGTGATGGCGGCGCGATCATCTTTTTGTAGATCCGATAGGGAATTACGTTCGCCTGCAGGCCTGTGTCGACCTTGAAGCGCAGAACGTCACTGGTCTCCATGCGGATGTTGATGTAGGCGGTGTCAGGGTGGTCAATGCTGTCGGCGATGACGTCGACGTTGAGGGA
Organism: Conus canariensis; assembly: GCA_033310375.1. NCBI lineage: Eukaryota > Metazoa > Mollusca > Gastropoda > Neogastropoda > Conidae > Conus > Conus canariensis. Next base: position 47,417,508 of record CM065735.1, on the reverse strand, counting down.
TGAATTGAGGTCGTCTTCTTCCTCCACTTCCTCCACCTGGTGGATGGCTCACTTGCATTTGGAGCGACACACCTTGGAGAAATGGTTCTGTTTGCCACACTCCTGGCATTGCTTGCTGTAGGCTGGGCATGCCCTCTTGCCATGTCTCTGTCCACAGTTATTGCAGTCATATGTGTCACTGCTTTGGTGTGGCCGTCAGTCTTTACTGCTTGACTCCACATGTCTCTTCTTGATGACGTCCACTGCCTCTTCTTTCTGCATGGCTGCCAGTTGCTGCTTTGTTACTTCATGTGTCATGACAATCTCCATGGCTCTATCCATGGTGAGCTGGTCTCCAGCTTGTAGCAGCTTTTCTTCGGCCTCTTTTGATAGGATCCCACATACAATGCAGTCACGCACCATTTCCTCAGCGTCTGTGTATGCACAGTCCTTGACGAGGGTGCGAATGTTGGTGAGGAATTTCTCAAAATGTTCCGCTTCTTGTTGTTTTCTGTTCAGAAACAAATATCGTGCGAACTGGGAGTTTTTCTTGGAGGTGGTATGCTTCTCAAAGTTCTTGCACAACACCTCTAATTTGCTGCTATCTTCAGATGACAGATTCCATGTGTTGAAGATTTCTCTTCCCTTCTCTCCTGACCAAATGAGCAGGTAGGCGCATCATTCAGCTTCTGAAGTCTTGTGTAGTGGTCCCGCAAACATTAGGTTCACATGGTGCTTGAATTTCCGCCATTCTTCGTGAAGATTTTTCGAGTCCCAATTCAGGCTTGGATTCTGTAGAGATGGAGCCATTCTTCACTGCAAGCTGCAGTTCGTTTCCTCTCTGATACCATGTAGATGTAGCCAGGGAGAAAGTTACAACATATCAATGATACTGATCATAGAGACCAGGCATGTACTGGCTTCTATTGAAATCTTTAATCTGCGCTCTTTCCTTCACAAACATCAGGTTATGTATTGGGTAAAAACACCTCATTCAGTTGGCTACATGACTGAGCTGCAAATCACATGGTTGTAGCTTGGGCCAGGGTGTGCTAAGGCATGGGTGCTGGTGAATAGTATTCACAGCCCATTGTGTGTGTGTGTGTGTGTGTGTGTGTGTGTGTGTGTGTGTGTGCGTGCGTGCGTGCGTGCGTGCGTGCGTGTGTGTGTGTGTGTGTATGTGTGTGTGTGTGTGTGTGTGCGTGCGTGTGCGTGCGCGCATGTGTGTGCGCGCGTGCGTACATGAGAGAGACACATGTTACAGTAGACTCCAGCTATGCCCAGACCCTGGTGGGGTGGGGGGTGCGGAAGAAGATGAAGATGATGGAAATGGAGGAGGGAGTAGAGGAAACAAAGAAAAAAAGCTGAACTAGTAGGAGAGAGAGAGGGGGGAGAAGAAGAAGGAGAAAAAGATGAAGGAGAAGTATTATTATTATTACCATCATCATCATCATCAGTAGTAGTAGTAGTAGTAGTAGTAGTAGTAGTAGTAGTAGTAGTAGTAGTAGTAGTAGAGAAGAAAGCCAAGGAGGAGGAGGAGGAGGAGGAGGTCTCCATGTCAGCAACTGTGCTGCACGTGCACACGAAAACACACACACACACACACACACACACACACACACACACACACACACACACACACATGGGAGGGTTCCACAAGCCATGCTGATCTCGTTCTGGTGCCACTGTTCTACTTAAAATAATGTGTTCAAGAAGGTAACCCATTCTGAGTTTCCACAACCCTTTTTAGTGCCTAAGTGTAATTAAATCTTAAATAAATGTTAGCGAGCTGCCCAGAGAAACGTGGACAAACGAGTCACAAGACTCGTTTCTCTGGGCGGTTCGCTAACATTTATTGAAGATTTGTTTAGATTTCCGCCTGCAGTCGTCTCACTTTGCAACTAGATCTAAGTGTAATTAAACAGAATCTGCTAAAGAAGATACTCCTCCCCAAAACTTTGTTAACAGAAGTGCAAAAAGGTTCACGTGTCGTCAAAGAGAGCACTTTACAGAAGATACCCTTCCAAAGTGTTTCTATAGAACGGCTCTAGTGTTTATGAGTGCTCAGAGAACATGTCTATTGAAAATGTTGTCGAGGCAGGCAATCTTCTTGCGCAGAGCATAGTATACTGATCAAAACGCGCTGGGCAACAGATAGGAGACACCGCGCTCTCATCGAGTCTTTGACCGGAAGTCAGGTTGAATGCTCACGTTTTGCTGTTGCCAGAACCCAAAGATAGAATTCGTGGACTACGAGCTGATGCACATCCTCTGTTTTCATCTGTTAGAGGGCATTAAATGCAATCCGACTGGTCGACATGGATACATCGGGTTTCTAAGAGCAGCAAACTGTTTGGACATATTAGGGGGCCGACGCATGCAAGGATTTATGCAATTGTTTTTCTCTTAGAGGAATAGAGATGTGACAAGAGAGAAAGGTGAGACAGAGACAATGGTTAGAGGTGGTGATGAAGGGGATAGAGACAGGTTAAAGAAACAGAATCGGGAAAGAATGACAGAGAGAACGAACGAACGGACAAAATCTTATTTTACCAGGTTAATGAGATAAGCAAACACACATGCTTTTTTTCCACCCAGCCTTGGAGAGAGAGAGAGAGAGAGAGAGAGAGAGAGAGAGAGAGAGAGAGAGAGAGAGAGAGAGAGAGAGAGAGAGAGAGAGGAAAGGGAAAGGAGAGGGAGATACCGAATCAATTTATAACAGCAGTCATTCAGATTTCCTATATTAATCCTACCCGACTTACATGTGTTCCAAGTTTCTACCAGAACACACACATTAAAAAAGGACAAAATAAGTTGATAACACCACGCCTGACTTTGTAGTGATAAATCAGACGACTACGGAAGATCCGACCATCTCTTCAGTTAATGATGGGGTCTTGGAATAAATGGGTATGCAAGAAATACTCTCTATTCTGCACTGCCGCCGAGTCATTTCAATGAACACAACCGGAGTGACTCGGCGGCAGTGCAATGTCTCCTCCGATGAGCTGTCTCTTGATGACTTGACATTGAATGTTCTCTGTGGATTGCCGGTGCCAGGGCTGCAGCAGGCTGGGCTGGGCTGTGGTGTGGACGGGGGTTCAGAATGAGCGGCGTGAGTGCAGTGCCATTAAGGTTGAACAGAAGATGGGACAGCAAAGAGAATCAGAAAAAAAAAGAAAAAGAAAAAAAGGAAAAAGAAAAAGGAAAGACAGAAAAAAAATCTTTTAGTGGCAGGATTTTGTGTGTGTGTGTGTGTGGAAAGGGGTGGGGGTGGACTTCTGAGCCTGTACTTACCGGCCACGGTGGAGTAGGCCCCCACAAGAAAAGGCGGCACGGCGAAAAGCAGAGACCCGAATCTGGCCCCACGGAGAAGCACTGGGCCTCCCTGCTGCTCCGAACTGACAGCATCCGCTGAAAGTAAGACTGCCACGGTATGGTGCCCAGGATCTGCACACACACACACACACACACACACACACACACACACACACACACACACACACACACACACACACACCGCCGTGTGATGGGTGTGTATTGCTGCGTGGTGTTGTTTGTATTGTGTTGCACTGTATAGTGTTGCACTGTATTGTGTTGTACAATGCACATTAAATTAAATGATACCATATACATCACATAAACATAAAGTTTTACATTTCCCATGTGCATCAATGTAATATGCCACACAACATCATCCATCTGAATTAAGGTAATGTGTCATACTACATTGTCAATGCACATCAAAACAGAGTGTCGTACTACACGATCGCTGAACATCAAGGTCATGCACACCATTATATCAGTGCACATGAAAGTAATACGTCACGCTGAGCCCTGTTTGGTTTAACAGACGAGCAGACGAGCAGTTCATGGGCTAGAATGTGTCCTGTGGGAATTGAAGCCTGTCTTTAAGGCACATGGTAGGAAGGATTTCAGCTAGGTGAGGGGTGGGGGTAGGGTGGGTGGTGGTGGTGGGGGATGGTGGGTGGAGATCCTACCTCCCCTGTTCTCTTTCCCGATGGCACCGCTTTGTTCATCCAATCTTGGAGATGGCCCGAATTTCCCCAAGGTCTATCAACAGTGTGTTTTCAGTTTAGTGTCCCACACGCAGTCTCGGGTGCTCAGAAACTCTGTAACTGAAACGTTGTCTACCTTGGTCACACTCCCTCCCCCCCCCCCCCCCACTGGGTTTCAGCTTGCAGTGCAGGAGGATGTGGAGAATCCTGCTGTCCTCCATGCCAGTGACACACCCTGCACATCGCCGAGGACTGTTTAATGAGTGAACTCTCGACGCTGGGAAATCCAGTTTGCCAGAATGCTGGTGGATATGTTTCCGATGAAGTAAACGATTTCGTTTACCAAATGCAAGCTTTACACTTACAATTTTGTAACAAATTTAAAAGATTTTTTTTCCAGTTCTTAAAAGCAATGCATAACGCAAACATGTGTTACATATGTAAGTTTTAATATGGCTTAAGTTCTCAAAGCCAGCATTGCTGAACAGTTTTGTTGAAACTGGAGAAAATCAAAACGCACGTCTATACATACATATTACACATAGACTAGCAGTTGAAATATAAGTACAATACGAAAACAAAACAAAATATAACAAAGAACAAAGTAATTTTGTTTTCCGATGTACCTAAATCTGATTGTAAATTGGGACTATGGTTCGCGCGAACCATATGCAGGATGAGTGTAACTTTCCTTGGGTTGCATTTCCTGAAACACGTTCAGAATCAGTAAGTTAGTGTATACTGGCACTGCAACGTGGTTTAGAAATACTGAATTAGATGCTTTATCAGTCAGTGTACAATGTATTCCAGCTTGTATTAGTAGCAATGCGTATCTTTCTATGTATCTTTTCCCTCCTTCATTGTGTTCCGATTTTCAAAGTATCTTATATTACAAGAATGACTAAGGAGTGTTGAAGAAGAGGGACAACTTTGCTTATAATCTGTGTATCGAAATCCTGTGTTTGATTAGAAATTAAACAGAAACGTTTTGCATTGTAAGTCACTTCACGTCACATTAAAATTGGAATGCAGCATAATGCAAATTGTTATTTTGAAGCAAATTTTATATTCGCCAGCTTTTAAAAAAATTTTGGAATGTCTGTTGTGTTCCACTCCTTTTCCCTTTCCTTTCCCTTTCTCTTCCTTCTTTCTTCTTTTCAGTGGTTACACTGTGCTGTGATGTTTTCATATAGCCCCTGCAGGTGTTACAATACATTTATTTTGTTTTGACTGGAAATCAGACCCTCACTATAATATCACATTGCTTACCTTGTCAAACTGGACACGAGCAAAACCAGAAAGAATCAGAACATTAATGTTATTCATTTTATTGTATAGTGTTTTCTTAGCTTCGCGCACTTATTGAAAAAAAATTCATTCATACACAATCTAAAACCCTGTTTTCTCTCTCTTTCGTTCTCTCTCTCTCTCTCTCTCTCTCTCTCTCTCTCTCTCTCTCTCTCTCTCTCTCTCTCTCTGTCTGTCTGTCTGTCTCTCTCTCTCTCTCTCTCTCTCTCTCTCTCTCTCTCTCTCTCTCTCCATGATGGGGGATCGACTTCCGCTTGCGAAGTGAAAACAGCGTTTGTCAGTCGCTCTGACATCCAAGCATACTTTCTCAAGATCAAGGCCTTTAACGGTATTTCCTGTAGTACAGCCATCAAGATGCCAGCGGTTCCTTTATCCTTCCGCTCGGTTGTGGTATTTTTATGTTTACTTTCGTTGCATTTATGTTTTGTCGATCGGCAAAGGTCTCTTTGTTTTGTCGGACATTGAAGCTCCGAAGATGGCAAGACGGTGTCGCAGTAGGTTTGATCCTGTCGTTTTTGTTCCACGGACTTTTACTCCAGCGCTGTGGGGACATTGAACTTAACCCAGGACCCAGAACAGGCAGTAAGGAGGAGAGTCTTAAGCAGACGCCACTGAAGAGTGCCAGAGGATCCTCGCCTGCAGCCAGTGCCTCGCCGTCCCGACCGCCTGTGGAACCTTCTATCGCAGATGTCATGTCGAGTCTTCAGATGCTGAACTGTAAGTTTGATGGAATGAAGGCCGACATGAGAGAGATGAAAGAGACGCTAAGTGATTTACGTGAGGATGTTTCTCTGTTAAAGCAGGAGATTACAGATCTCAAGTGTGATAATGAAAGGCTCAGAAAACAAAACGAAAGACTGACTGAAAGTGTGATGAAATTAGAGCAAAAGGCAGATGATCTCGAATGTCGTTCAAAAAGGAACAATGTCATTTTCCACGGTGTTCATCGAAGAGAGAATGAAACTCGACAAGAGTGTGAGGCTTTAATTCAGGACTTAATGACAGACAAACTGGATCTGACCGAAGACATACCATTTGACAGACTACACAGACTGAACAGAAAGGCAGACTCTCCGATTATCGGTTGTTGCACCTTCTATAAACATAAAGAAAAACTGCTAAACGCCAGAAGCAAATTGCAAGGAACCAAAATATTCATAAGCGAGGACTTTTCTCAGCGGGTTAGGGAAATTCGAAAAAAGTTGGTGCCTCATCTAAAAGAAGCCAAAAGGAACAACAAAAGAGTGTCCATGGTCTACGATCATTTGATCATTGACGGACAAAAATTCTCTGTCGATCAGGATGGTAATCTCAAAAAGATGACCTAGGAAAATGGCCGGCCTGGTAAGGTAAGATATACGGGTGTAAATGAAAGTAATAAAAATATCCTTCACACTGACGATAGCGCAGTGGGAACAAGTAAAAGTCGGACACCGCCTACTCCTGAACACGAGATTGAAATACCACGTGCAGTTCGGGATGAGGTGGTCGACACATCCGTGCCCGCGCTACACACTGACAACAAAATTCAAAGCGTGTGTTTCTCTTATTTTCATGTGTCCCCGAATAAAGTACGTGATGATATTGAGGATGTCAGTGATGTTATTGGTCATGATATTTGGGATATCAGTGATATCATTGGTCATGAGGGTGGGGATGTTGGTGACGTCATTAGTCATGATGAGGGGGATGCCAGTGTTGTTGTTAGTCATGGTATGTGTGATGTCAGTCATGTTGTTGGTCATGATGGTGTTGATGTCAGTGTTGTAATTAGTCATGATGGTTGTGATTTCAGTCATGTTGTTAGTTATGATGGTGGTAGCGTCATTAGTCATGATTGTGGTGATGTTATTGTTGAAAGCAATGTAGTCAATCATGTCAGTCATGTTATTGGTGACGACAGGAATAGGAATCATAATAGTGATTTTTCTTCTGATGTTAGTGACATTATTGATTATGACCATGATAATGCAAATGATGTGGATGATGACGTTTTCGACCACAAGCAAGGAAGTTTTCAAAATGAACGGTTAACTTTTTTGACTTATAACATTGAGGGACTGGCACGTATTTATGAACCTGATATGCGATCTTTTATTGGAAATTTTGACTTTGCTTTGCTGGTGGAAACTTTTTCTCAGACGTTTTCTTCACAGTGTTTTCCCCAACATAAAGCCTATGTTACACCGGCTGTCAGACTGACTGACTCTGTCACTGCCCGCCTCTCGGGCGGCGTTGTGCTATTAGTCAGAAAGGAACTAACTGCTTATATTGAATGTATAGAAATGGAATATGATAATGTAGTTATTTTGAAGTTATCTAAACGTTTATTTAATTCACACTCTGACATTATTTTATTGGGTGCATATCTCCCTCCGACTGACTCGGCATACTACAAAGATACGGAGATAACTAATGGTGTTGCACTAATTGAACAGTGTATTTTGGATGTTCTTGAACTGCTTGGCGATGTTCAATTTATTTTGTTTGGTGATTTTAATGCTAGGACTGGTACCGAATACCCTCATGATGACATTATCCCTGATGACTTTTTTGATAACTCTTCTGTGACCCATGTTAATTCAAGCTATCCTAGTCGACATTCTATGGATCATGTCGTGAACAGTTTTGGAAGGTATCTCATTAATGTCTGTGAACAGTTTAGTTTTTCAATACTAAATGGAACTGTAGTGGGTGATGCACATGGGAATTTTACATATGTGGCTTCATCTGGTTGTAGTGTTATTGATTATTTCTTGATGTCGAGCAGCCTTTTGTCCTTGTGTTCGTCGCTGAAAGTTCAGAGCAGAATTGAGTCTAAACATATGCCAGTAGTTTTGGAGTTGTTGACTACCGCTATTGCTGAGATTCCAGAAAGAGTTCAGCCTAAGGGTAAATCTTATTCTAAGTATGTTTGGAATGAAGATTTTAGTCAAGACTTTTATTTGTGTTTAGATTCTGATGAGGTTAAAAACCACATCAATGAAGCAATTGAACTCGTTAATTATGATATCAACGCCGCTTTGACAAAGTTTAATGAGGGTTTATATATAGCTGGACGGTGTATGAAGAAGACTGTAACAACAGGTAGGGACAAAAAGCAGGTTTGGTACGATCTGGAATGTAGACAAAGTAGATTATTTCTAAGGAGAAAGTTGAGAGTTTTTAACAGGACACACGATGACACGGATAGACTGGCATATTGTGAGAAAAGAAAACAATATAAGTACTTGTTAAGAGATAAAGCAGCTGGACACAGGGAGAGGGTGCTGTTGACGCTACAAGAAAAAATGAATGATCCGAAAGTTTTCTGGGCTACTGTGAAGTCTTATGTTTCAAAATCTTCCGCTTCAAATGAAATTACTAAAGAGGAGTGGTATAATCATTTCAACAATGTATTCAATTCACTGCCTGTTGATGGTAACGATATTGATTCCTTTGACATTGATGGCTATGGTAGTAATGATGATGTTGGTTTCCATGGTGGGGAACAGGTTGATGACGATATTATTGAAGCTTTAGAAGATGATAATATAGATATCCTTGAGCGAGACATAAATAATGATGAAGTTTTGGAAGCTATAACAGCACTAAAAAAGGGTAAGGCTTCGGGACCAGATGGTATAATTGGTGAATTTTTCAAAAACCCGTCAACACAAATAATACAATTTCTTGTTAAATACTTCAATTTTCTTTTCACGTCTGGTTCATACCCTGATGTATGGATGGAGTCTTTAATCCAACCATTACATAAAAAAGGTGATACTGCTGTCCCAGATAATTATAGAGGTATATCTTTGCTGAATATAAGTAGTAAAATTTATAGTTTTATTTTAAATAAAAGACTCTCAAACTGGGTAGAACAAAAAGAATTAATTCATGAAACCCAAGCCGGCTTTCGAAAACATTACAGTACTATTGATCAGATCTTTACTTTAACAGCGTTAGTTCAAAAGCAGTTAGTTAAACGCAAGAAATTGTATGTTGCTTTCATAGATTTTAAGAAGGCGTTCGATTCGGTGATAAGGGAAAGGCTTTGGATTGTTTTGAAGAAAAATAAGATCAGGGGTAAAATGTTCAATGCAATAAAGAGCATGTATAATGTTGTAAAAGCTAGGGTTAGAGTAGGAGGAGATGTTTCAGAAACATTTATGTGCCCTCTTGGCCTTAAACAAGGAGAAATATGTAGTCCTGTTTTGTTTTCTCTTTTTATTAATCATTTAGCTGAAGAAATTACACGAACAGGAAAGCATGGTGTTCAACTTAATCCCGATTTCATAGAAATTTTAATCCTCCTCTTTGCAGACGACGTTGTGCTAGTTTCAGATACTATAAACGGATTACAAACTCAACTAAATATCTTGTGGAATGTGTCCAAGCGATTAGGACTAATTGTGAACCTTGAGAAATCTAATATCGTTATATTTAGAAATGGTGGTTATGTTTCTATTCGTGAAAGGTGGAAATATGGAAATGAAACACTTTCGATAGTAAATATGTATAAATATTTAGGTATATTCCTTTCTACCCGTCTGTCATATACACATTCTCTTTTGGATTTGTCCAGTCGTGCAAAAAAAGGGGTAATTGCAATATTTCGTATTTTATGGTCAATTGGTAATTCGTCTCCTGCAGTATTTTTCAAACTGTTTGATGGCCAAATACAGCCCATGCTGACGTATGGGGCTGAGATATGGGGTATAAGAACAAATCTTCAGCCAATTGAATCTGTTCATCTTTTTTCTTTAAAAAGGTTTCTCAATATAAAAATACATTCTTCAAATATACTAGCTTATGGTGAGACTGGACGATATCCACTTTTTGTAAATGTTTATGTTAAATGCCTGAAATATTGGTTACGCATTCTGAGAATGCCACTGAATAGGTTACCACTTAAAGCATATAGCATGTTACTAACTCTGCAGAATCAAGATAAAGAAACTTGGGTGTCCTCCATGCGGAATCTTTTATATTGTTATGGTTTTGGACACGTTTGGGAAAGCCAAGGTGTCGGAAACTGCAATTTGTTCATATCAACCTTCAAAAATAGATTAATAGAGTGTTATAAGCAGGAATGGCATTTTGACATAACAACAAGAGATAGATTCTCTTTTTATTGTTCATTCAATTCGGCGTTATCTATTAGTTTTCATCTAACTACAGTAAAACATGTTCCTGTGCGAAATGCTTTGACTAGATTAAGACTTGGTGTCTCATCATTGAGACCTCATCGTTTACGACATTGTCAAAATGTTTCAGGAGAAAATTTGAACTGCCCATTTTGTTTTGTTAGAGAAACGGAAATACACTTCATTTTAGTATGTCCGAAATATAAGGAACTAAGGGAACAGTATATTCCCGCTAAGTTCTATAAATACCCATCATGTTTTAGATTATCAATGCTTTTGGCAAACCAGAATAGTATCGTAATAAATAATCTAGCAACATTTATATTCAAATCATTGCAATTGAGACGGCTTTTCCTGATTTAAAAGAATTGCAAACCAGTTTCAATTCATCTGGTATTCCAGCATGTACTTTTGCTTTCCCATTGGTGAACATGTTCTGATAATGTGTCTAATGTTCGACATGTTACACTATAATTGTTGTCATATTGTACTTGGAACTCAACTCCCATGATATGGGCTGTAGGCCTAATCATTAAATTTCGTATTCGTTTCGTATTCGTATTCTCTCTCCATGAAATGTACCATTCAACCCTGTTTACTTCCGCACGTTTGTTTTCCTTCCCAGCTCAAAATTTATGACCCATGCAGGTATCAAACTCTATATCGTTGTGCAGTGAAAGGAAATCAATTATGTACCTAGTTAACAATCAGACACAACCAAATACACACACTCATGTGTGTGTGTGTGTGTGTGTGTGTGTGTGTGTGTGTGTGTGTGTGTGTGTGTGTGTGTGACGTCCTGTGTATGTACTGATGACAATATCTATCTAGTAAAAACAGTTTCGTTCCCAATTCCATTAACCCCTCTTGAATCAAAAATGAACTTTCAATAAGATCCGGTTCAGAAAGCTTGTGTGTGTGTGTGTGTGTGTGTGTGTGTGTGTGTGTGTGTGTGTGTGTGTGTGTGTGACTGTCTGTGTGTGTGTGTATAATGCTGAACAATTAAGTAGTGGGGGAAAGCAAGTGCAGGTTAACAATTCTTCCATCATTATAATAATGACATGGCAAAGATATGAAAAAAAAGGTTGAAGATGAAGAAAATGGGACAATATATGTTTTAAATATGAAAACTCTTCACTAGCTGCATGAGGGAACCATCACAATTCCTCTCGAAGGCAGATTTATATGTATTGCCTGCTCCTAGGCCTTTCATCTGCTGGATCGGACTCATCAGGGAGACACGGCTGATTGTGTCTGTGCTCTTTGCGTCAAATAGAGACACACCACAGTCCGTAATTCTGTGGTGTTCTCACCACCAAGGGTTCAAAAAAGAATCCAACAGCACCCCTAAAGCAGCCAGCGAAAGGTAGAAATAAAACAAAACGAAAGCGTGGAGAGGAAAAAAGTTGCTGAAAAACTAAAAACATTATGTAAACAGTATAAAATGTAGGGGACAATCTTTGATCCCATGCTTCAGGATCCATTTAAGGATGCAAGAGAAATCATAAGATATGTAACAGTCTGAGTGGTCAGCACTGCTGTTCAATAACCCAAGCATTGTCAGCTGCTAACAATTGTGCAGAACAACCTTTACTTGGATCTCCTAAGAGATGCAATCGCCCACTGATTGACCAAACAATAAAATGCTGAACAATTAAGTAGTGGGGGAAAGCAAGTGCAGGTTAACAGTTCTTCCATCATTATAATCATGACATGGCAAAGATATGAAAAAAAAAGTTTGAAGATGAAGAAAATGGGAAAATATATGTTTTAAATATGAAAACCCTTCACTAGCTGCATGTGGTAACCATCACAATTCCTTTCGAAGGCAGATTTATATGTATTGCCTGCTGCTAGGCATTTCGTCCACTGGATCGGACTCATCAGGGAGACACGGCTGACCGTGTCTGTGCTCTTGGCGTCAAATAGAGACACTCCACAGTCCGTAATTCTGTGGTGTTCTCATTACCAAGGGTTCAAAAAAGAATCCAACAGCACCCCTAAAGCAGCCAGCGAAAGGTAGAAATAAAACAAAACGAAAGCGTGGAGAGGAAAAAAGTTGCTGAAAAACTAAAAACATTATGTAAACAGTATAAAATGTAGGGGACAATCTTTGATCCCATGCTTCAGGATCCATTTAAGTATGCAAGAGAAATCATAAGATATGTAACAGTCTGAGTGGTCAGCACTGCTGTTCAATAACCCAAGCATTGTCAGCTGCTAACAATTGTGCAGAACAACCTTTACTTGGATCTCCTAAGAGATGCAATCGCCCACTGATTGACCAAACAATAAAATGCTGAACAATTAAGTAGTGGGGGAAAGCAAGTGCAGGTTAACAGTTCTTCCATCATTATAATCATGACATGGCAAAGATATGAAAAAAAAAGTTTGAAGATGAAGAAAATGGGAAAATATATGTTTTAAACATAAAAACCCTTCACTAGCTGCATGTGGTAACCATCACAATTCCTTTCGAAGGCAGATTTATATGTATTGCCTGCTGCTAGGCATTTCGTCCACTGGATCGGACTCATCAGGGAGACACGGCTGACCGTGTCTGTGCTCTTGGCGTCAAATAGAGACACTCCACAGTCCGTAATTCTGTGGTGTTCTCATTACCAAGGGTTCAAAAAAGAATCCAACAGCACCCCTAAAGCAGCCAGCGAAAGGTAGAAATAAAACAAAACGAAAGCGTGGAGAGGAAAAAAGTTGCTGAAAAACTAAAAACATTATGTAAACAGTATAAAATGTAGGGGACAATCTTTGATCCCATGCTTCAGGATCCATTTAAGGATGCAAGGGAGATCATAAGATATGTAACAGTCTGAGTGGTCAGCTCTGCTGTTCAATAACCCAAGCATTGTCAGCTGCTAACAATTGTGCAGAACAACCTTTACTTGGATCTCCTAAGAGATGCAATCGCCCACTGATTGACCAAACAATAAAATGCTGAACAATTAAGTAGTGGGGGAAAACAAGTGCAGGTTAACAATTCTTCCATCATTATAATAATGACTTGGCAAAGATTTGGAAAAAAAAAGTTTGAAGATGAAGAAAATGGGAAAATATATGTTTTAAATACGAAAACCCTCCACTATTTGCATGATGTAACCATCACAATTCCTTTCGAAGGCAGATTTATATGTATTGCCTGCTGCTAGGCATTTCGTCCACTGGATCGAACTCATCAGGGAGACACGGCTGACCGTGTCTGTGCTCTTGGCGTCAAATAGAGACACACCACAGTCCGTAATTCTGTGGTGTTCTCACCACCAAGGGTTCAAAAAAGAATCCAACAGCACCCCCAAAACAGCCAGAGAAAGGTAGAAAATAAAACAAAACGAAAGTGTGGAGAGGAAAAAGTTGCTGAAAAACTAAAAAAAAAAATTATGTAAACAAATCTTAAATAATTGTTAGCGAACCGCCCAGAGAAACGTGGACAAACGAGTCACAAGACAAAACACAACGCGTTTCGACCTCTTAGGTCTTCCTCAGGTAAGAAAGAAACGAATAAAATAACAAAATTCACTTAGCTTTGATCGCTTCAGATCGCTTCAGAGTTCAGCGCAAGGAAGAAGGCATTGAATTATATAAATGTAGGGGACAGTCTTTGAGCCTATGCTTCAGGATCCATTTAAGGATCTCTCTCTCTCTCTCTCTCTCTCTCTCTCTCTCTCTCTCTCTCTCTCTGTATTTAATATATATTATATATAAATATATATATTGTGTGTGTGTGTGTGTGTGTGTGTGTGTGTGTGTGTGTGTATGTGTGTGCTATTATCTCTGCGTGTGGGTGGATGGGTGGGAGTGGATGGGTGGGTGTTATTTGTTAAATATAGATCCATCGTCATGTTTTTACGGCCATTATTAATTTCTCTTTGGAGATAGTAAAGTGTTCTTGACTTGCCTTGACTTGACTTGACTTGATCGACACAGGTTTAAGTGTAGGTTAGCAGTCTTTAAAAGACCCACACATGTTTAACTATTCCTCACAT
>CM065735.1:47388075-47393075 GCA_033310375.1 Conus canariensis | reverse complement strand
CAAATTTTATAAATATATCTTAAAAGAAAAATCGCCAACAAAATACATGAAGATAAATCACTGAACAGGTCTGCAAAGAACAAAAATGGGCCATTTGCTTCAAAGGCTATGATCGTAAACGAATTGATTAACAGATGATTACCGGTTACGTCAGATGGTCCATTAGTTTCAAAGGCCACGGGTGTAAACGGAATAATTCACTGATGATTCTGTGTTACGTCAGGCCATGGTGTAAAGAGGCTTTGGACAGTCAGGAAATTCACAGCTCCACGCACTAATGGAGTATTGGAGACAGAACCAGTATCGCCTTAAACCCATCTTCTCAGACAGCTGGTTACCCCTTGTGCACGTGAACTCTGTCGCCTTTTAGTTTTGTCTTCAGTGGAGCACTTCTTTTGATCCTTATTGGTGATGAATGGTTTCATATTCTTATACTTTTGAGACACAGCCTCCGCCGACTACAAAGGGAGAATTCTGAGATAAGTCCATTCATTGCGACCTTACATGTCTATCGGTGTATGTTGAACAAAAGTCAGCAAACCAGAGTTTTTGACAAAGACAACAGAGGATCACATGGATCTTCCTACCAATCACAAAATAACAGACAGAATTTGGCGATTCATATAGTCGAAACATATATCAATATTATATATTAAAAAAAACTTAAGATAGGAGAGAATAAATAAACAGAAATGACAGTTTCAAAGTCAGGTCACTGCTTGCAGAAATTCAAACAAACTGAACAGAAAAATTACTGTGCCACCAAACGAAAGAAACGAATTACAAGACAAACACATTTCGCCATTTTGCGCCCAATTTGAGGAGATAGGTGATTGTTCGTTCTTCCTTTTTATTGTCTTGAATGTTGTTAGACTTGCCTGAAGAAGATTTAAGTGGTCAAAACCCATTGAGTTTGTCTAGTAATTTGTTTGTGTGTTTCGTTCGGCGGCATAGTAGCTTTTCTTTTAAAACAGAGATGACGTTCAAACAATCTGCTGTCTACACCAGCTTCTTTTCATTTAACATTCACGTCATATTATCTTTGAGGACTACACGTTAACATGAAGATGAAAAAAAGCGGAAATCGGGCTCAGCCATGATTATTTCCCCTTCCACCCCAAACAATAATCATCCCTGAAAGATAGGAAGAGCAGTGGGAATGTATACTCTCCCTCACCAGACAAAGAAACCACAGACAAGGGTGGTAACTGTTACGCCAACTCAAACAGGGTCCGACAACTCCCAGCGATTTCCATTCCCGTGGATGCGGGTCACAAAATGGGTTTCAAAAGGTACAGGTGACCCGTTAGGGAACGAGGAGTTACAGACCTTAACATCTCTGGAGTCCAGTCTGATGACAGCGCTGCCTACCTCCTCACCGTCGTTACATACCTGCCCAGTCTCTGAAGGGGACCAGGTGCCCTTTGACAGCTGGGTGGACTTGGGAGGATGTGATCAAGAGAGGACACAACCTGCTCATCATACGCCCGATCCTGCTTGACCTTGGTTTTAATCTGGAGTGAGTGATCCAACCACTGTATTACCTCTCCTTCTCCCCCTTCCCTTTCCTTCCCCTCACCATTTTCCTTGTATTCATGATACCCCCTCCCCCCCTCCCCCGATCGTACCCATCCAAAGTAATTATACACATTTTTTTGTTCAAATGACCACTTCCTAGTGTGTTTTAGCTTTAGAAAACTGCTGAGTTGAGAAGGTTAAAATTTCTGACTTTTCATGATTCACTGAAAGCTCTTGCTCTTCCTCTTCTATTTTACCATAACAAAACTTTTTTGGCTCTCTTACAGTTTTTCTTGACGAGGTTATTCAAATGTTTCTTTAACTGATAAATACAAAGCGCACTGTCGCTATTTCGAATGATGCAGTACTCCACATGATCATGTTACGCTGGAGGCACGTTTGGCAGTAAAAAGTAAACGACTAACAAGATGCACGCTTCTTCTAAACCTGTCAAGATTTCTCCAAAAAGTGACATCTGTGATGGAGAAACAAAGCACTTCTGTTGTTCATGCTCTCCTCTGAAAACAGACAAAAACCCCTTAAAAACAAGAATCAATTACGAGAAATAAAGTAACGCAACAACAGAAGAAACACAGACATACAAAAAAAAAAACCCAACTCAAACGAAAAGCAAAAAAAAAAAAAAAAAAAAAAATCAAGGCTTCTCCCCTTAGGAGGGATGTAAAGCAGGCACGGTCCACATTTTGCTTTTTTCGACCACGCAATTTTGGCTGCGAAAACAAAAAATCAGAAATAACAATCAGCATAATTTTTAAACGACGTTCATAACGGAGGTCTCTAGACGATGATTTATAAACTTTGGGTAAAGGGGGTCCAACGTCATTCGTCAGAGAACGTTGTGACCTCAAGCCTACCCAGTGTTCTTGAGTTTATCCTGTGTCCTCCAATGACCCCATCTGTACCACCTAAATTTAAGGTTACCATGAGTCTTCAATGTCCGTGACTGACCGCAAGGTCATCATGTGACCTCCAGATGACAAAGTGTATTCACGTGACCGCAAAGCTGCCAAGTGACCTCAAGATTACCAAGTGTCTTTTTGAGACCACAAGGTTATCAAACGCTCTCAAGTGATCAAAAGTGTCTCAACGATTACCTAGCGTCTTCACGGTTACCAAACGTACAACTCACGGTGAACGGGTGTCCTCAAGAAGATCAAGTGACTTCAAGGTCACCAAGCGTTCTTA
The DNA here is from genome assembly GCA_033310375.1 of Conus canariensis. Classification (NCBI taxonomy): domain Eukaryota; kingdom Metazoa; phylum Mollusca; class Gastropoda; order Neogastropoda; family Conidae; genus Conus; species Conus canariensis. Next base: position 47,390,351 of record CM065735.1, on the reverse strand, counting down.
CATAGCATCAAACTACGAACTGTCTTCATGGTTACCTAATATACTGTAATGACTGCAAGGTTACCAAGTGTTCTGCAATGACTGCAATGTTACCAAGTGTTCTGCAATGACTGCAAGTTTACCGAGTGTTTTCAAGGTTACTAAGTATTTTGTAATGACTGCAAGGTTACTGAGTGTTTTGCAATGACTGCGAGGTTACCAAGTGGCTTCAAGATTATTGAGCGTTTCGCAATGACAGCAAGGTTGCTAAATGTCTTCGAGGTGACCGAGTGTGACTGCGATGTTGCCTAGTGTTTTGCAATGACTTCAAGGTTACCAAGTGTTCTGCACTGACTGCAACGTTACCAAGTGTTCTGCAGTGACAGCAAGGTTACCAAATGTTCCACAATGACTGCAAAGTTACCAAGTGTTCTGCAGTGACTGCAAAGTTACCAAGTGTCTGCAAGGTTACCAAGCGTCTTCAAATATACCAACTGATCTTAAGGCCCCAGGTGTCCCAGAGGTCATCAAATGTCTGCTCTACTGTAATTACCTCATGTTCACCAAGTGTCCTCAAGTCTCAGTTCTCAAGGTTACCAAATGTTCCCAGAGATTACCAAATATTCTCAAGGTTACCAGATGTCGTCAAGGTTATCAAAAGTCCTCAAAGTTACCAAATGTCCCCAGGGTGACCAAATGTCCTCAAAGTTACTAGATGTCGTCAAGGACACCAAATGTCCTCAAGGTTACCAGATGTCATCAAGGTCACCACGTGTCCTCAAGGTTACCAAATGTCCTCAGGGTTACCGTAATGTTCTCGAAGTTACCTTATGTCTTCAAGTTTACCAAATGTCCTAAGGGTCACCAAAATTCTCTAGGTCACCAAATGTTCTCAAGGTTACCATATTTCGTCAAGGCGATGTGTCCTAAGAGTCACCAAGTTCCTTGCCATCGTGTGTCCCAAAAGTCACTAAGAGTCTTCAATGTGATGCGTTCTCAAGGTTACCAATTGTCCTTGAGGTTACTAAATGATCCCAAGAGTCTGAAGATGCTTAAACAAACATCCCTCAAACCACCAGCAGCCCAACATCCCTCCTCCAAGAAAAAAAAAGAAAGAAAGAAGAAAAACAAAAACAAAGAAAAGAAAGGAGAGACAAGCGTCTTGATATGTTTTCAATGATGTTCAGGAATGCCATTATTCAGCTTTTATCCATGAAGATGGCATGACTAGAGATAATGGAAAAAAAGTATGTGTATGTGTGTGTGTGTGTGTGTGTGTGTGTGTGTGTGTGTGTGTGTGGTGTGTGTGTGTGTGCGTGCGTGCGTGTGTGCGTGTGCGTGCACGTGTGATAATGGTAGTATTGAAGGGACAGATGTGAATGTTTAGAGTCTGGGTGGCGAGGGGTGAGGTGGTGAGGGTTGGTGTTTTTTAGATAAAAAAAAAAGAATCCACCTGTGAACAACATCACTGCTTCAGTCAACCACGCCAACGTTTCACCGAGACAGCAACCTCAATGTTTCTCCACAAAAGCGGGATTATGAAGATACGACTCCCTGACGTAATCTGTCTTTGACGTCAGTTTAATGCCGAACTGTTGCGCTGCTGACGTCGCAGTGGCGGCGGTGGAGGAGCTTCCTCGAGCCCCCAATCCTGAGGTTCCTCGCTGGTTGATGACGTACACCTCCAAGCAGCCTCCCTTCCCCCACCCCGTCCCCAGCACGTCACAGCACGCAGACAGCACACCCTTCCTGAAGCAAAGGTCCACCAGCCACGACACGCCGGCCAGACAGAGCATGGAGGCCAGGAAGACAATCACCCGGATCAGAAACACCTGAGTTCCGGCCTCCTCGTCGTAGTACAGGTAGCGGATCACCGCCGGCAGACCCACCATCGGCTCCCCGGCCCTGACCCGCAGCACCGCGCCGACAAGGAAGGCCGTCAGGGCGCCGTACGCGTTGGTGTGACGTAGGAGGAGGGCTGACGTCAGCTGGGGGTAGGACGATGACGTAGACGATGTCGGCGCCGAGAACGAAGAGCCCCCAGACGGTCCGGACGAAGATGGCTAAAGCCGTGGCCCTGCCTCTGATGATGATTATGGAGACTCGCTGGATCCATATCAGCTCTGTGTCGGAGGCCTGAAAACGTGAATGGACTGTTTAGAAGCAGTTGAAGGGTAGGGGGAGGGGGTGGGTGTTGGCGGTGGTTTTTAGATTTGAGACCGAGCATCTTGATTGCTGTACGCTGGCAAGCGTACATGCTACAATGTTCGAGGCAAAAACAAAAAACAAAAAACAAA
>CM065735.1:47353075-47385575 GCA_033310375.1 Conus canariensis | reverse complement strand
ATTTTTTTGTGGGGTGGGAGGGGTGGGGGTGGACTACTGAGCCTGTACCTACCGGCCACGGTGGAGTAGGCCCCCACAAGAAAAGGCGGCACGGCGAAAAGCAGAGACCCGAACCCGGCCACCACGGAGAAGCACTGGGCTTCCCGGCTGCTCCGAACTGACGGCACCCGCTGAAAGCAAGACTGCCACGGTATGGTTCCCAGGATCTGCACACACACACACACACACACACACACACACACACACACACACACACACCCCACACACACACACAACACGCCATGTGATGGGTGTGTTTGCTGCGCTATGTTCTCTGTGTTGTGTTACATTGTACTGTGTTGTACTGTATTGTGTTGCACTGTATTGTGCTGTACTGTACTGTGTTGTACTGTACTGTGTTGTACTGCATTGTGTTGTGCTGTATTATGTTGTACTGTATTGTGTTGTACTGTACTATTGTACTGTACTGTGTTGTACTGTATTGTGCCTTATCATTTTGCGCTGTTTTGTGTGTGTTGTAGTGTGCTATGTCACCTTGTACTCTATTGTGTATAGTTGTAGAATGCTATGTTGTCTTGTACTATATTGTGTTGTAGTGTACTGCGTTGCCTTGTGTTGTGCTGTACTGTACTGTGTTTTGTTGTGTTGTGTTGTACTGTAGTGTACTGTGTTGTGTTGTGTTGTGGTGTACTGTAGTGTACTGTGCTGCCTTGTCCTGTGTTGGGTTGCACTACAGTGAGCTGTTGTGCCTTGCACTCGACTGCAATGTATTAAGGAATACTGTCTTGTCTTGCAATGTATCGTATTGTAGTAGGTTGTACTTTTCTGAATTACATTGTACTGTATGGTACTGAATTGTCTTGTACTGTATTTTGTTTTGTACTGTGCTTTACTTTCGACTATGTTGTACTTATGCTGTTTTAGTACTGCACGCTGTTTTATTTTGTACAGCTCAGCTCTGTATTATGTTGTACTGTACGGTACACTGCGGCACTGCACAACATATTTTATTGTACCACATAGTGTTGGGTATGTACTGTAATGCACACACTGCATTTTATGCAGTGCACTGTACTGCATTGCATAGTTTTGTATTGTACTTCATTGAATTCTACTGCTTTGCGTTGTATTCCACTGCACTGTGTTGCCTAACTGTATTCTTGAAACAAATTTCTCATGCTGCTCTCCCGGGGAAGAGCGTGTTGCATCGTCAGCGCGTGGCGCCACCTCCGTCTTTCTGTCTACTGTATCTCATCATCTGGATCGGTCAAGTTTGGACGTTCAAATTTGTATCCGGTTTGGATGTCAAATTGCTGTCAGCCCTGAGACGACTCTGGTGGTCGGCTGGGCTACAAACATCCTGACTGGACTTGCTGACCCGTCAGTGTAGAGATCTTGCGACAGAAGGCAGTGTGGTCAGGGACGACAACTCCTCCCTCCGTTGTCGCCGTGGCTTCATTTACGTGCACCTGACGCAGGCTGCACACAGGAGCTCAGCTTATCATCGCATTCCCCGAAAGACTAACACCCAGACCACCGCTTAGGGTTCAGTGGGAAAGGGAGAAAAGAAGAACGCTGATCTGCACGAGATCCGAACCGAGGACCTGTGATTCTCTCCCTTTACGGCAAAAGTATTATCCACTGGGCCACCCTAAGGACATGTGATAAGAAAAGGTGGAAGCCGGTCTATTTTTAATCAATTATAGAATTTCAGATGATGCAGACAAGTAGGGTACCAATAGATGATCTTTTTAATAGTTATGTTTTTTTCCATATCAGTTGCCTGATGAATTCTAACGTGATGTTCCTGTTAATATATGACGATGCCGGTAATGTCAAATGATCACAGCAAGCGCAGGACAGATAGGTAACACCACCACCAACCCTGAAATATGTTAAATAAAATTACCCTTGTTTCACCTTTTACTCCTTTCAGTCAGTCATTAAACCTCAGTTTACGTGAAGTTAATAGAGCATGCACAACATCAAGGTACGTTAAGGTAATATCTAAAAACCACATCATGATTGCGCGCCAAGGTAATGTACCATGCCACATAACCCGTACACGTAATTGACACGTCATTTCACACCGTCAATGCGCATCAAAGCGATGAATTATAGCACGTCATTTATATGCATCAAGGTAATGTATCACATTACCATAACAACGCACATTAAATTAAATCATACCATATACATCACCTTAACATAAAGTTTTACATTTCCCATGTGTATCAATGTAATATGCCACACAACATCATCCATCTGAATTTAGGTAGTGTGTCATACTACATTGTCAACGCACATCAAGAGTGTCGTACTACATGATCCCTGAACATCAAGGTAATGCACACCATCCTATCAGTGCACATGAAAGTAATACGTCACGCTGAGCCTTATTTGGTTTGACAGACGAGTAAGCGAGCAGTTCATGGGCTAGAATGTGTCCTGTGGGAATGGAAGCCTGTCTTTAAGGCACATGGTCGGAAGGACTTCAGCTAGGTGAGGGGTAGGGGTGGGGGGTGGGGGGTGGGGGTGGAGACCCTACCTGCTCCTGTTTCTCTTTACCCGAATGGCACTGCCATTGTTCATCCCTAAAATCTTTTTTTTTTTTTTTTTTTTTTCCGCAAACGCTTTTATTTGCTTGTACAGAAATTTACAAGTGGAACACGCGAAAAGAAAAAACAAAAAAAAAAAAAAAAAAAAAGAAAAAAAAAGAAAAAAAAAAAAAAGAAAGCAGCACTACAAAAAACAAAAATGACAGTAGATCTTATCTTGCATAAATACATTACAAAGCTGCAATAAGTTCGCAAGAAGAACAGCGATTCCTATTTAATATATACATATTACAAATAAGCACAACATTGTGTCTACACTGTCAGTGTCACACATTAAACTTACTATTTTGGAGCGTTTTCCTTTTTTTTCAAAATCAATAGTCAGAGAGAGACAGACAGACAGACAAAGAGACAGACAAAAGACAGACAGACAGACAGACAGACAGAGACAGAAAAGAAGAAAAATCACAACCCTAGATTCCTAACGTTTTCTATATAGAAGCATAGGAATCGACATCAACAGTACAAATAAATTACATATCCAGAAACGACGGTTGACTTTTAGCTGCCACGCCAGGCTTTGCTCAGGACTACATACAAATCTTAGTTTTCAATAAAAAAATTCATATTTTTGCCATTTGTTTGCAAATTCAACATAGTTCAAATTCATTTTTGCAATGCATTTTTCGACTTCGGTATTTGGTTTTTAAATATTTCCTGAAGACAGGAAACAGAGGAAGCACCTTTTCAAGTCTGGATTTATATACAAAGAACTTTGCAGAGATAATAATGTAATCGAGTACGATATCAGTTTTTATCCGAGAGTCAGTGCCAAACAAAACAAGTTCCTTTGATAATACAATTTCAGGTACACTAGAGCAATTGTCTTTTAAAGAATTCTGAAAGTCAGTCCAAAAATGTGTTGTCACGTCGCATGTGAAAAATAGGTGATCTATAGTTTCCTTTTCAGACTTACAAAAAGTACATTTGTTATTTTCAACGATGTTCATTTTTTCTAGAACAATATTTGTAGCCAGGATCCTGTGAATTAATCTCATCTGAAACCATTTCAGTTTAATTTCTTTTATTGTGTGTGTGCGAAGAAATATATTTTTCCAGTTCAATTCTTTACCTATTTCATTGTTCCATTTCTCACAGCATCTTGGTTGTGAGTTATCTGCATTTAAGATATCATAATAAAGTCGAGCTCCCTTCTTTGCGCTCCAGATGATACCGAGAGCCTTTTCAGTAGTAGTAGGCATATTACTAGCGAATCTGATATTCTTTTTTCGAATATATTTTCTGACAGATTGTACACAACCTAGGTATAGCATAAAGTTTGTTTGAACGGTATGCTTTTGCTTGAATTCTTCATATGTCATGAACGACCCTGCTTGGTTTATTAAATCCGCAATACGATATACACCTTTGTCTATCCAATCCTTGAAACATATACTTTTCCCGTTTATTTTAATGTTTTTATTGTAAAAAATGTTTTCAGCCAAAACATCACTAGGATCCTCAATACTTACTTTGTCACCAAAGATTTTATATGCTTGGAAAGTGTCACTCCAAAAGGCATTAGTCTCTTTTCGGCTAACTGGTAAAGCATAACCATATTTTTCAACGCCTTCTTCCTTGCGCTGAACCCTACGAAGTGATCTGAAGCGATCAAAGCTAAGTGAATTTTCATTGTTTTATTCGTTAATGTCTCACCTGATGAAGACCTAAGAGGTCGAAACTAGTTGTGTTTCGTCTTGTGACTCGTTTGTCCACGTTCTCTGGGCGGTTCGCTAACATTTATTTAAGACATATTTTTCAAGATCTTTTACCAAAGGATACGTTGTTTCTATCACAGACTTCCATTTATGATCACTGAATTTAAGTTTTCTGATCCATGTAAGTTTCAATGCCATTATCATGTGTTTAAGTGAAGGTATACCTAATCCTCCATTTCTAACATTTTTTACTGTTGTTTTTCGGGCTATCCTATCTTGTTTGTTATTCCATACGAATTGAAAGCATTGCTTTTGAAGCTTATCCATAAAACTGTTTGGTGGATTAGGTAACAATATCCAAAGATATATCAATTTTGAGAGAATCAGTGATTTTAAAACGGCTACTCTGCCAACAGGTGTAATAGCTCTCTTACTCCAGGCGATAACGATGTTATCTCGAGAAATTTGTCATTGAAATTCAGTTCTAGGCAGTGTGATAGTTCTGGGGTGAACCATATTCCAAGGATCTTAAACTGTTTTGGATTCCAGTCTATTTTTAAGTGGGGCATATATCTAGTCTTTGATAACACTTTGCTTCCTAGCCAAACTGCCTTCGTTTTTTCAATATTCATGTACAACCCAGACACTTTTGCGAATTTGTTTAAGGTCTCTATTGAATGTTCAAATGATATTCTGTCCCCTTCGTTTGTCAACTGTGTATCGTCTGCAAACTGAGAGAGCTTGTGTTCAGTTTGGTTAATGTGTATTCCCTTTATGTTTTTATTTTCCCTGATCATAATGGCTAATATTTCTGCGGACAATATAAATAAATAGGGAGATATGGGGTCACCTTGTCGACAACCTCTTTGTATTTCGAACCATGTTGAGCTCTGACTGTTTACTATTACAGATGACTTGATTCCCTTATGAAAGGTCGTGATCCAACGACATATATCTTTACCAAATCCAAATGATTTTAATACCTTCAACATAAATTGCCAATTCAAGGAATCAAACGCCTTTTCAAAATCAATGGAGATAAGCATGCCTGGGAGTTTTCTGTTTTTAAGTAATGGATTAGATCATAGATTAATCTGATGTTGTCCCCTATATATCTATTTGCCATGAACCCCGTTTGATCTTCATTGATTAACTTGGGAAGAACGGATTTAATACGATTTGCTATGCAAGAAGACCCTATCTTATAGACAACATTGAGCAGAGATATTGGTCTCCAGTTTTTAATGAATTCTTTAGGTTTATCTCCTTTTGGGATACATGTAATTATTCCTTCTTTTTGTGTATTGGATAATTCCTCTTTTTGAAATGACTGGTTTAAAGCTCTGACCACAAAAACACCCAGCTGTTTCCAGAAAACTTTAAAAAATTCCGATGTGAAACCGTCTGAACCAGGACTTTTCCCGTTCTGCATGTTTTTAAGAGCATGTCCTGCTTCCTCAAGTGTTATTTCTCCCTCAAGCGATTCTTGTTCTTCCTCTGTTAATTTTGGCATTTCCTCGATCAAGTCCGAAATCTCACATTCTTCCACTTTTCTCTCTGTGTACAGGTTTTCATAAAAAGCTTTCACTTCCATCAGGATTTCATCAGATTTGTTTACTATCCTGTCGTCTGTTACTAACTTAGACATGTATTTACTTACGAAGTGTCTCTTTTCTAGATTACAAAAATATTTAGTTACCTTTTCACCCTGGGCCACCCACCTTGCCTTTGATCTTATTAAAATTCCTTGCATTTTTTCATCTCTTAACGTGGCTAATTCTCTGCCTAAGCAATCCAATTTCAGCATGTTATCCTCAGTTTTAGTTTCTTTTTCTTCTATTTCTGCTATTTGATGTTCTAAGCTGCACTCCTTTTCTTCTCTTTGTTTCTTTTTCATTGTTGCATATGCAATCGTTTTTGCTCTGACTTTCATTAACAAGAAATCCAAGAAAACGTTGACAGGCACCGTTAGTTGTACATCAGCTTTAGACAGATTCTCTACTTGAGCTTTGTCATAAGGAGCTACAGCATATTCTTGAGTAACGTTACCAATTATATCATTAATTTCTTCTAAAAATTGGCGATCTCGGAGTAGAGAATTGTTAAATTTCCAATATGTATTATGGATGGTTTGTTTACCAAATTCTAACTTTAAACTAACCATGGAGTGGTCCGATCGATATCCATAGTGGATGTCAGGATCTTCTACATAAAAAATCAGGTATTCGGAAATTAAGAAAAAGTCCAATCTACTTTGTTTAAGAGGGCTTATCTTTCGCCATGTGTATCTCCTGCTATCAGGGTTATATTCTCTCCATATATCTGATAACTGCAGTTCTTCGATCATGTTCAGAACTGTATCCTGAGCTTTGGGATTGTTATTATGTTTATAGTTATCATAATCAATAGAAGGGTCTAATACAAGGTTCCAGTCTCCAACCGCTATGATATTACGGGTTTTAAAACTTTCTATAGTACTTTTTAGGTTTACATAAAAATCTGGGTTGTCTCTATTAGTTCCGTATACATTAACAAGAAGCAGATCGAGCTCCATATATTTAAACAGGATAATTATGAAGTTACCATCTTGGTCTCTGTATATCTTTTTTTTTATCTTAAATTCAAACGTGTTATTAAACATGACAGATACACCTCTAGAATTAGAAGTATTAGAAGAGAAAAACCATTTATAGCCCCATTCTGATGCAACGATGTGTTCTGATTTCTTACCAAAGTGTGTGTCTTGTAGACAATAAATTGAGTGTGATTTTTGTTTCAGATACTGGAATACGTCACGCCTTTTCAGATTATTACCTAACCCTTGGCAGTTTAATGATATAATAGAAATGCTATTCATGACTAGAATTTACATTTGACAATAGTTGACAAATATCATTTACAGAGAGCAGTGGTTTGGTAGACATACCTGTTACCTTTGAACCAGACAACATTCTTTGCAACAGGTACAACATTCCTTGCGAGATGTCGATATTGCTAATGTATGTACTGACACGGGCTGTATACATATAACATGAGAAACAAAACATGGAAAAAGTCACAAATAAAGCAATGATGGAGATAACAATAATAACAACGTTAAAAGTGTGCACAGCACCTGAAGTCTTCACTTGAACGCCGTTCGTTGCCATGAGTTTCAAGTCTTGATAATTCACATTCAAATACATACAATTTTCAATATTATGTGCAAAAAAGAACAAAAAGAAAACAAAAGACACACACACACACACACACACACACACACACACACACACACACACACACACACACACACAAGCACACACGCACGCACGCACGCGCACACACTCACCACACAAATGCCGCAAACTACGTACATAAGTAACACAACATATAAAACTAACATATCGTACTGGAAGCCCTTCCCCTTTCTCTGAACAAACATCATCAAATCCATGCTGCCTCCCTCCCCCCCCCCCATCCCCATCCGTTCATCTGCAATAATTTCCTCGTCCCCAACCCACCCACCTTCCGGTCACCGACTCGCCACCCCCTCCTCTCCAAAATATCCCAAACTGGCGAGAAAAAAAAAAAAAAAAAAGAAAAGGCGAAAATTAGACCTGCTGGAGAACAAGTCCGTGCAACAAGAGCACATCATTCCAGTTAAAGAGTCTGCACGGACAGAATAAACCACTGCAGAAAATACTAACGACAGTGGTAGTAGTAGTATAAGTAGCAGTAGTGGTAGCAGCAGTAGTAGCAGTATCAGTTGTTGCAGCGATAGTGGTGGTGGTAGTGATAGTACTATTGCTAATAATTACAATGATAAAAATGATGGTGATCAACAAATTAATTAAAGGGAGGGAAACAGAGGGGCGGACGGAGGAGGGGTATGTGTGTGCGCGCGCGCGCGCGCGCGAGAGAGAGAGAGAGAGAGAGAGAGAGAGAGAGAGAGAGAGAGAGACAGACAGAGAGAGAGAGAGAGAGGCGGGAACCAGGTAGCAGCGGCGATAGCGAATGGTTCGGGGAGGAGAAGGGCAGATAACAGAGAATCTCCCAGATTACAATAAGGGCCCAACACCACACCCTTCTCATGGGGGGGGGGGGGGGGAGGGGGGGGACAAAGGGAGGCACTCTTCTTTACTATCCCAGCACCAAAATTATGATATGGAGGACGCGCAACGTGACAATTCAATAAAATACAGAATTCCCGTTTCGCACTGGTCAACATGGGTCATTCCTGGGCTTTGACACTTCCCTCCCCCGAAGGAGACGAGAGAGAGAGAGACAGAGACAGAGACAGAGACGGAGAGACGAACACACGAACGAAAGAAAGAAACAAGGAAAGAAAAATTCAAGACATCGGACAGTTATGGACTCATAATGGTTGTAACGTCTGCTAATTGTTTTCTATTGAGGTAGAACCCGAATAGAAATACAGTTACCTTTCCATATCTTTAACTTGGGAGTGGGGGTGGGTTGAGAATCTATCTAAACGTGTACAACTGTATCAAATATCCAGCATAGACAATGTAGGTTTCGAGAATTGAGAGTGTGAAACAGAAATCCTGCTTCAGGTCTTAAAGGGTCATGTGTCTATCGAATATGAGGAAAAGGTGACTTACAGGGCCAAGGGGAGCAGAAAAGACATGTACACATCACTAACAGCTGAACATTGACGATTATGGGGCTATTGTGTTATTGAATGATAAATCAGTCGTTCTCTTATTTCAAGGTTGAAAAGCAACATCAGCAAAACCAAGCAAACAAGAACGAGGCAAAAAATCCCATCGTGCAAAAAAAAAACCATGTCGCAAGTTCTCGGGTCTGCGCCCCACACACACCACACACACACACACACACACACACACACACACACACACACACACCACATATACACACGCACGCACGCACGCACGCACGCAAGCACTTACACACGCGCACACACACACACACACACACACACACACACACACACACACACAACACACACACACACTTACACACACACACACACACACACACACACACACACACACACACACACACACACACACACACACACACACCACACACACACACACACACACACAATTGCGCGCGCACGCGCCCTCTCCCCGCAGTACTTGCACAGGCATATATACATACATCAAATCACGTGTATACATATAAACCCAAATGTACACACTTATACACGTGTATACATATAGACCCAAACGTACACACTTATTAACACACATGCGCATATGTGTGTGTACACATCACATTTTTCTACTTGGGAAGAAATTGTGGACCACAAGCGTGCTTATCAGCATCAGAAATATTTTCAACAGCGCGTGGAGCAGACTGTCTTCTTGTGACATACACTATATGGCTCATCGTTATAAAACCAAAATGTCAACATTTACTTTCTCACCAGTTTTCACACACACACACACACACACACACACACACACACACACACACACACACACACACACACACACACACTCACTCACACACACACCTTACAATACATGTTTGTTCATTGATCAAAGTCTTAAAAGTCTGACAAGATGTCCGACAAGCGCCTGTTTTTGACTTTTGTTGCAATACTTGCACATACATATATACATACATCAATCACGTGTATACATATAGACCCAAATGTACAGACACATAAAGACGCATGCGCATACGGGTGTGTACATATCACTTTTTTTTAACTGGGGAAGTAGTGGATCACAAGCGTGCTTATCATCATCAAAAATATTTTTCACACACACACACACACACACACACACACACACACACACACACACACACACACACTCGCCCACATGCGCGCGCCGCGCGCACACACACACACACACACACACACACACACACACACACACACACACACACACACACACACACACACACACACACACACCCACCAATGCGCACATGCACGCCCACATATACTTAATTCCCCTCTGTCAATAAACACACGCACTTACATACATACATTATTAAATTCTCGTACAAATATTTCCTTCCATACCCTCTCGCTCACTCTCATCCCCGCCCGTTCCCCCCCCCACCCCCACACTCCCTCTCTTCCGCCCCCACCCCCACCACACACACAACACGCATGGAGCAGACTATCATCTTATGACCTACACTATATGGCTTATGTTATAAAATCAAATGTCAACATTTACTTTCACACCAATTTTCAGTTACACACACACCCACACCCACAGAGACATGCTGGCGCGCGCGCGCGCGCGCGCACACACACACACACACACACACACACACACACACACACACACACACACACCACACACACAATCACTCACCCACATGCGCACACATACACTAATTCCCCTCTGCCCATATACACACGCACTTACATACATACATTATTACATTATTAAATTCCCGTACAAATATTTCCTTCCACACCCTCTCGCTCACTCTCATCCCTCTCCCCCTCTCCTCTCCCCACCCCCCCACACTCCCTCTCCCCTATCCCCCCCCCCCACACACACACACATACACAACACGCGCACATGCACATACTTTGAAATTACTGCATCAGCCTACTTGGAAGACGTCCTTTAGTTGTTGTTTTTTCCCCCGTTTTATTGGTCCTCTTGAGCTGTCCTTTTACTGTCACTGTTGGGATGGAGGTGGGGAGGAAGGATGGGAGTTGAAATCTTCCACACCGTCACTCACAACGTCACTGATGGGTTCATTACACGTTTCCAAAGCTGCTTCTGACAGAGCGTCGGGGAAGGTCGCTGGCACCGAGTCGAAGGTTTGATGGACTTCCCTGAACACACGATCAGGCCACTCTGTGTCCCCGTGGCCATCTTTGTCGTCACCACTGGGCTGTTCTGGCACACTGCCCAGAGCACGGCGATGAGGGATGACGTCTCTCCCGATCCATCGGATGACCTGTCCCCATGGCGTTTGTCACCCGTCTGCTGTAGCCGGGGGCTGTGGGCCAGGAACCTGGACTGGACTGGTCTGTAACTGCTCGTTCGGCTGGCCCTGTCCGCCCGGTTGTCCTCCCGTTGTCCGCGGTGTCCAGTCGACCCCCCACTGGTTGAATGGTGGGGAGAAACTTGGCTCCGGTCAGCTGATCCACTGGATTCGAGGAGCATCCGATCAATTGTGCTTGTGTCCCCATTTTCAATCTGAATAATCTTAAGGTCCAATAATTTGCAATAAAGTTTTCCTTGGAAGGACCAAGCTGAGATGACGGCTGGATGACGTTTCACATCATACAGTCTCTGTGTGTTTAGTTTGGTTAAGTCTTCAGTCACGTAGATGTTTGATTTATCTTGTTTTAGTAGTCTCCTCCTTTTGAAAATTTCTGATTTTATTTTTCTGTTTACAAGGCGCACAATGACCGGTCTGTTTTTGCCAGCGGTGTACTTTCCCACTCGATGGGCAACACTGATATAGTTGTGCTGAAACGATGTCAGTTCTAGTTTTCTCTTAAAAAGTTCTACAACTTTCCCTTCTGTCTCTTCGGCTGTCTCTCGTCCCGAGTCTTCCGGTAGATTGATAATTTTGATATTTTCCTTTCGACTATACTGCTCAAGTGAGTTGCGCAGTTCTTTTTCCTGCTTCAGTTCTTTTTTCAGCCGGCTGACATCATCATTCAGGTCTGTGTAGCTTTTTTGAAGTGAATCTATTTTCCTCTTCAATAGATCATTTTCTTTTTTTACATCAAATAATTCAGATAGAATTTTTTCAAGTTGGAGACTCAGTCGATCATGTTGTTTCTTGCCGTCATCCATCCCTTTTTCCATTCTGGTCAGAATAGTTGAGAGTGTTATAGCTGAGTCGCTGTTCTCCACTACGATGTCCCCTTGGTCCCCTTCCTTTTGATTTTTGCACTCCTGGCGGTCTGTGAAGCTTGTTATTTTCTGTTGTTGTTCCAGAATCCTTCTCCTTTTACTTGTTGATCGGTCCCTACTTACACTGCCCTCGACTGAAACCTGTCCTACCTGGGGACTGACAAAGGAGTCGGAGGCGCCTTCTTCACTGTGGCCTGGACTGCTGCTTGGTCTGTTGTTCCGTTTCTTTTGCTTTGGCAGAGTTTTCTTCGGTGTCATATTCACATTGACCACAAAGAGAGAGAGAGAAAAAAAAAAAAAAGCAAAACACCAAACAAACAGGAGAACGATGTTCCTTGGATAGGGCCTACTGTCCAATTTGTCTTCGGCGAAAGCTGGAGGTTACACAAAATCACTCTTCACTGAAAGGACCACTTTTTTTTTCTCTTTTTTTTTTACACAAAGTATTTATCCATTCTGAATAATCGAAGTGAGGTCTTCTTCCTTAGGGCACGAGCGACAAAAAAAAAAAAAATCAAACAAAATACATTACAATGCACATTTTTCTAATTTGTGAATCTATCCATCCTAAAATCTTTGTGCTGTGACAGGCCAGAATTCTCCAGCAAGGGTCTATCAAGGACAGTGTGTTTTCAGTTTAGTGTGCCCACACTGCAGCTCTCAGGGTTGTCTTTAGAATAACTCTGTAACTGAAAAGTTTTCTACCTTGGTCGCACTCCCCCCCACCCCCCCCACCCCTCCCCCCACCCACCGCCCACACCCCCCCCCCACCCTCCCCGGCTTCAGCTTGCAGTGCAGGAGGATGTGGAGAATCCTGTTGTCCTCCATGCCAGTGACACGCCCTGCACTTCGCCGAGGACTGTTTAATGAGTGAACTCTCGACGCTGGGAAATCCACAGTTTGCCAGAACTTCAAAGCTGGGCGTCTTGTCTGGCCACTTGATGCTGCAGGTCGTTTGCAAGAAATGCTGGTGGATGTGTTTCAGATGAAGTAAACGATTTC
Source organism: Conus canariensis (assembly GCA_033310375.1). Taxonomy (NCBI): domain Eukaryota; kingdom Metazoa; phylum Mollusca; class Gastropoda; order Neogastropoda; family Conidae; genus Conus; species Conus canariensis. Next base: position 47,372,483 of record CM065735.1, on the reverse strand, counting down.
ATTACCAAATGCAAGCTTTACACTAACAATTTCGGAACAATATAGAGGAAACCTTTTTCCAGTTCTTAAAAGCAATGCATGAGGCAAACCTATATGTGTTACATTTTATAAGTTTTAATATGGCTAAGGTTCTCAACAGCCAGCATTGCTGAACAGTTTTATTGAAACTGGAGAAAATCAAAATGCACGTCTTTTAAATACAGTTTACACATAGATTAACAGTTGAAATATTAGTACAATACCAAACCAAAACTGAATGAAACAAACAGCAAAGTAATTTTGTTTTCCGATGTACCTAAATTTGATTGCAAGTTTGGAGTATGGTTCGCGCGAACCATATGCAGGATGAGTATAATTTACCTTGGGTTGTATTTCCTGAAACGTGTTCAGAATCAGTAAGGTAGTATATACTGGCACTGCAACGTGGTTAAGAAATACTGAATTAGATGCTTTATCAGTCAGTGTACAATGTATTCCAGCGTGTATTAGTAGCAATGCGTATCTTTGTATGTATTTTTTCCATGCTTCATTATGTTCCAATTTTCAGTCTTTTACATTATAAGAACGATTAGGGCGTGTTGAAGAAGAGGGACAACTTTGCTTATAATCTGTGTTTCGAAATCCTGTGTTTGATTATAAATTAAACAGAAACTTGTTGCATTGTAACTCACGTCCATCATATCAAAAATGAGATGCACCATAATGCAAATTGTGATTTTGAAGCAAATTTTAAATTCGCAAGCTTTTTTTTTTCTAATTTGGGAATGTCTTTTCCGATCCACTCCTTTTCCCTTTTCTTTCCCTTTCCCTTTCTCTTCCTTCTTTTCAGTGGTTACACTGTGCTGTAATGTTTCCGTTTAACTCCTGCAGTTGTGTTACAACACACTTATTTTGTTTTGTTTGGAAATCAGACCGTCACTATAATGTCATATTGTTTAGCTTGTCAAACTGGATACGAGCACAACCAGAAAGAATCAGAACAGTAAATGATGTTCATTTTATTGTAAAATGTTCTAGCCTCGCGCACTTACAAAAAGAAAGTGTTATTTAAAGACAAACTACCATCCTATTCTCTCTCTCTCTTCTCCTCTCTCTCTCTCTCTCTCTCTCCTCTCTCTCTCTGTTTTTTCTTTTCTCCATAAAATGTGTTATTCATCCCTGTTTAGCTCCGCACGTTTGTTTTCCTACCCAGCTCAGAATTTATGACACATGTGGGTGTCAAGCCTCATATCATTGTGTAGCGAAGGAAATAAATCATGTGCCCAGTTAACGATCAGACTCGCACACGCACACACACACACACACACACACACACACACACACACACACACACACACACACACACACTTGCACACGCTTGCGCGCGCGCGCACACACACACACTTACACACACAAACACACACGTGCGCGCATGCACACATGAACGCAAGCACACACAACACATGCGCACCCCCCCTCCCCCCGCACACACACTGTACTCTGTGTGTGTGTGTGTGTGTGTGCATGCGTGCGTGCGTGCGTGCGTGCGTGCGTGTGTGTGTGTGTGTGTGTGTGTGTGTGTGTGTGTGTGTGTGTGTGTGTGTGTCGCGCGCGCGCGCGCGCGTGTGTGTGCGTGTGCGTGTGCGTATGTGTGTGTGTGGTGTGTGTGTGTGTGTGTGTGTGTGTGTGTGTGTGTGTGTGTGTGTGTGTGTGACGTATTGTGTATGTATTGATGACAACATCTATCTACCTATTTATCTAGCGATCTGGAAGAATATATATATATATATATTATATATATATATATATATATGTATTTCATTTTTTAAGATCTACACACACATACACTTGCACACACTTGCGCGCGCGCTCGCAGACACACACACACACACACACACACACACACACACACACACACACACACACACTTACACACACGTGCGCACATGCACACACGAACGCAAACACACACACCACATGCGCAACCCTCCCCCCCCCACGTGTGTGTGTGTGTGTGTGTGTGTGTGTGTGTGTGTGTGTGTGTGTGTGTGTGTGTGTGTGTGTATGCGCACGCACGCGCGGTGCGTGTGTGTTTATTCATATGGAGAGAGAGAGAGAGAGAGAGAGAGAGAGAGAGAGAGAGAGAAAGAGAGAGAGAGTGAGTGTGTGTGTGTGTGTGTGTGTGTGTGTGTGTGTGTGTGTGTGTGTGTGTGTGTGTGTGTGTGTGTCTCTCTATGTGTGTTCAACGTTTCCTTGGGATCAATAATTACAACCCTGCTGGAATCAATAATTACAACCCCGCTACTGTACATCCTTTCACTTAATGTATCTACAGCATACATCTAGTGCAACGTTGCATACCAGGTACATGCTGTTTGGGAGTGTTTGGGATCCGTTTTGTGATACCACGCCTTCTACAGATGGTACATGACCGTTTTTACAGCGCCTGATAACACCAACACAAAATCATTGCCAATGCCCCTCACCGTCTGTGTTAGGTAGAGTCTGTATCAATGAATTTGAGTCCAATTCCTGATATAAAGACATTGCATCGTCTGACTTCATCGGTTGCTAACAGACAATCTGTGTGACTTTCATGTAGCGCAAGCTTACTAATTTTAGGAGACGGACAAAATTGTCATAATTCCATGTATTACAAGATCACCAGCTTTTAAAAACTGACAGAGATTGAGTAATTCCATGTAGTGCAAGACAAAGAGACGTGAAAATTGTTTTGCACTACACAGGAACTATTGAATCTTGTGCCAGTTTGATAGTGCCATATAGTGCAAGCTTACTACTTTACAGGATTGGGTTTTGATAGTTTCGTATAGTGCAAAGTTGTTATCTTTACAAGACCGACACAGGACTAATGGTTTCATGCAGTGTAATGTCACGATTGTTAAAGGACTGACGCACGTTTACTATTCCTCAAGGAGAAAATTGCCCTGTCTAAGAAGACTGAAAAAGTTTTATTTTTCCACATTATACAAGATTCCTACTTATAGAAACAGGCAAAGTCTAAAGTGATCTGCATAGGGTACGTTCACTAGCTTTCAAAGACTGATACAGTATTGATAATTCTGTGTAACGCAAGGCCATTTACCATCCATAAAAGACTTGCACACTTAAAAGAGAAAGTTGACCAGGTTAAGAGTACGGACGCTGTCTTACTGATCCATATTATACAACATTTCTACATTTAGAAACACACACAGTTTAAAGTGATCTGTCTTGGGTACGTTTACTAGCTTTAAAAGACTGAAACAATGTTGATAGTTCTGTATAACGCAAGTTTACTGACAATACAAGACTTATACAGTTAAACTGTTCACGTGTTTTAAACGACTGTTAAGTTTTGAAAGTATAACTTTGAATCCGTTTCGATAGAGTGATATTGCAAACCGTTTACGTTCGATGATTGGTTAAGGAGTGTCACGTGGGTGAAGCCACGTGGTAAGTGTTCAAGGGAAACGCTATGATCAATCCCAACTCAATCGCGCTAAGCACACAAACACCAAATCCAAACACGGAAATATGAGTACAAAAAACAAACTTTACTGTCACAAAAAACATAGATGTTCACACCACGTTTACATACATATATCAGGACGGGTAGACACTTATAGTAACTCCATAGAACTATGAATAAATGGAAGGTATACAACAACAACAAAAATCGAACACTCTCTCAGCTGACGTTAACGTCCCGGCGGGATTCTTCGTGGGGCCAGAAGGTAAGGTGGAGCTGGAATGCGATGAAAGGGGCCAAGGAAGATGAAGAAAAAGGCCTGGAATGCTTGCCAAAATCTGATCCCCTAAAATATAAATTAGGGGTGATCAGAACTGCCATGTAGTAAATCAAAGACAACAGCCTGTGGGATGAGACGGGATTACGGTTCAGTAGGAGAAAATTTAGTACTGGATCATTAAATAAGAAAGGACAAAAAAAGGAGGGAACGTCTTGGGCAATACCCTTAGAATGGATAGTGTACTGGGAGAGTTCAACTGCTAAGGACTGTTAAATTAACATCCAACATTAATTTCACCCTCTTTTTCTATAAACTCTAACAGATGAAGGAACAGTTCGCCACAGAAAGGTAGATAAACAGTGCATGGTTAAACCTGGCGCGATAGATAATCTGGAATCCTGCACACAAAAAAAGCGCACCATACAGCGGCGACAACCCCGGAAAGCCAGTATCCTTTATACGTGGAAATACAAAATAAAACATTCATGTTAGGCAAGCATAACTATAATAGAATTATAAAGCGCTCTGCTGACAAAATTGATGTAATGCCTGTCCTTTATAAATGCAATAATTAAAATACATGGATGCCAGACTTACGGACCGACCCCCCAAAGCCTCAACCGTGAGACAGTCCTGTGCAGGTCCGGCAAAGGGAGAGCGCGTCCACCCCATCGGATACACACCAAGTTGCGTCCTATCTCCTTCCAAGGAGATACAGTTACACAAAACGACGAGGGCACGAAGGTTCGAGGGTGAAGGTGAGATGCACTCAAACCAGGCACACAGGTGTGGCGGCAGTCCAACACCTGTATGCAGCGGGGAGAGCAGTGGCACCAGCGTCCCACGAAGCTGTAGGGGTAGAGAGTGGGGTCGCCGGCGCAACACAAAATGAAGAGATTAGGGTGGAGGTCCTCTCTCTCCGGGGTGCACGACAGACTGGTGCGTCCTCGCTCCGACCCAGGGGCGAGGTCCTTGTGTGTACCCCGGAGAGGGGCGAGGAGGAGAAAGGGCTGAAGAATGAAAGAGGAATGTGGAAGGATGACGAGGGCGATGAAGAAGACAAAGGAGGTAACGCGGTCAAGCCGCGGTCACAGCAGCAGCTGCGGTACCAACGGCGGCAACAGCAGGAACCGCAAAGGGGGCGAGACATGCACTATGGATCTCCAACAAAAATACAACGCAGTTTCCCTCAAAGGCGAAACAGTAGTGGCTCTTCGAGGGATATGGATCCCTCACAAAAATATAATTACCAAAAAAAAAAAAAAAGACCGCAAGCATACGGCTTGAACCGACACGTTATGCCACCGCCCTCTATCCCATACCAACCTCGACTCCTCTTATTTTTGCGTGTGCCTGTGGTGAGAGTACACGAGTGTATATACGTGTGTGCATGGTTGCGTGGACGTGGGCCCATGTGCGTGTGTGCCAGTGTATGCGATGCGAGCATGTGTGTGTGTGTGTGTGTGTGTGTGTGTGTGTGTGTGTATGTGTGTGTGTGTGTGTGTGTGTGTGTGTGTTGTGTGTGTGTGTGTGTGTGAGCGTGTCCATGTGTATGTGTGTGTGTGTGTGTGTGTGTGTGTGTGTGTGTGTGTGTGTGTGTGTGTGTGTGTGTGTTCGTTCTTTAATTTAACGTCTATCCACCTAACAGTGATCTTAGACAGTATGCAAGCGTTATGTGTGTGTGTGCATGTGGTGTTTTGGGGTGTGTGCATGCGAACGGTTGGTGTTGATTTTGGGCGTACGTAGGTATGTATAATGCAATTAGGCCTAGATAAATAAATAAAAAAAATATTTTAAAAAAAATTAAAAAAAACCACCACATAACTGAATCCAACCTTTGGAAGACACACTAAATAAGCAACAAACACCAAGATGGGGAAAATAACATAGACATTAAACTAAATGTCCAATTGGGCTCTTAATCAGTTCTTGAACAACTTAAAAAATGTCTGATTCGTTAGAGATGACGTCTTCAAAGACTGGCATCGACGGTTCAGTGTTCAACAACCAAGCAGGTAAATAGGGTTTCATTCTATCACACACAAAAAGTAGATGGAATGGAGTGATTTGCTGGCCACAAATACAAGTCACATGTTTACAGAATTTGGTTTTAAAGGCATCAAACCTCAATCTAAAAATCAAACTTTTTAAAACCCTCTCTTGGTAGAGATTCTTGATACCTGTTTTGTTGTCTGATATCTTGTTAAATGATATTCCCTTTTTGTTCTTGGTGCCTTTTCTTTTATTTAAAATATGAGTTCCAGGCTACGTCTTTTAAAAGACTATAACTCTCATGTAAGGATAAAGGAATGCATATCTTTGTTAAATCAGTTTCAGTGATAGCAGCCTTTTTGGCTAATTGGTCTACCCTTTCATTCGCAAATAATCCACAGAGAGATGGAACCCAACAAAAATCGACATAAGAACCACGTAAATGCAAAAAATGAATTAAGTGGTACACTTCTGATATAAGTTCTGCTCTCACACTTGTATTCGAAAATTTTAGAGCTTGTAGGACTGATTTTGAATCAACACAAAGTAGTATTTGAAACACAGGAAATCGAAAATCAAGAAGAAAGTTTAATGCCATAATAATGGCAACAAGTTCCGAAGTAAATATGGAAATATTCTTACCAAGGTGGTAACCTTTCTCTATTTTTAAGGATGGAATTATGAATGCTGAACCAGACAAATGATTGTCTAGTACGGAACCATCTGTATCGATTTTAAGGTGATTTATATAAGTTTCATTTATATGTGACTTAACATACGTTGGCAGCAAGGGTCCATCACTTATTCTTAAACTTGTATAGTCTATGTCATAATTTGCTCTACTAAGTTCCCATTCCGGGATAGTGCTAAAAGTCACCTGAGGAGCTACGTTTTGAGGTGCAGTGCCTGCTTTTGTAAACAAGTCAGATGTGTATGAGGCTATCGATTTTAGGGAATCAATTGTTTGTGCCCGTTTAGGAAAATATATTTCTGATTTTAATTCAGTTTCACTGGTATTAAGATTTTGTAGTGTATGACTTCTTAAAATATATTTTGCAGATGCAAGTTTCATATTTTCTTCAAAAGGCAATATTTCGATCTCCATATAAGTTCTTAAAGTTGATGTATGAACCGGGACACCAAGAGCTATCTTGTAAGCTTTACTATCATACTCTGCAACTTTTTAATTAAATATTTTGGGGCTGAAAAAAATGTCTCCTGGGCATAGGATAGTTTTGATCGTACAAGCGCAGTAGCTAAATGTGTTAATACTTTAGTGTCTTTACCCCAGGATTGTTGACTCATCATTTTCAAGAAATTTAAAGTTTTCTTAGCTTTTGTTAGAATAGTTTGTATGTGATAATTCCAGCTCAATTTAGAAGTTAAATTTACTCCTAAAAATTTTACATTTTTTTATATTCAAGGCACAATCCATCTATTTGAAATGAAGGCAGAGGATTAGGATCATAACCAGTATTGAACAGAACCATATGCGATTTTTCAGCTGAAAGGGCCAATCCATTTTCAGTCATGTACTTACTAATTTTATCTAGTTCATTTTGATATATCTTTTTAATATAGTTGATTGATCTAACTGGTGTGTGACGTTTTAAAGTAACTTTCATCCATATACAGATATCATCCGCATATTGTACTAGTTCAACAGTTTTTGATAATGATTTAGGAAGATCATGGATCAAAATATTAAACAGGATAGGAGCTATCACAGCTCCTTGCGGGATTCCTATCTGGATATGTCTTTCATTAGAATATACATTTCCTACCTTCGTCTGTATTGTTCTATCACTTAAAAAGGTTTTTAGTAATTGTACATACACCCCGAGAGACCAATTAACTTCAATTTATTCAGAAGTTTTGAATGCCAGACTTGGTCATATGCCTTTCTGATGTCAAAAAAACGTGGCAAGTACATTTTTTCTACGTGCAAACCGATGTTTAACCTGTGTTGTAATTTTTACAAGATGGTCAACTGTAGATCTACCTTTCTAAAGCCCGCCTGTTGTATTGGTATTATACCATTTTTTCCCAATGATGTTCAAGTCTTTTTAGAATAATTCTTTCCATAAGTTTTCCCACATGTGAAGTGAGAGCAATTGGCCTGTAGTTATTTTTGTCTGATTTTGACTTGCCCTCTTTAGGGATAGGGGTTACAATTGATTTTTTCCACAAAGATGGTTGAAGCCCTTCAGACCAACATTTCTGAAAAAATAAGTTCAGAAACATTGTGAAATTAACTGGCAAATGCGTTATCATTTCATTGGAAATCGCATCTGGTCCCACTGATTTTCTTTTCAAACCAATAGAGAAAACTACATCCTTTACTTCTTGAAATGTAAGGGGAGCGTTTGTATAGTGACTACTATTGGGACTTTTTCCATGCGTTTCCTTATCCTCCATTTTCTCTCTGTATATCTTTTGCCCTTCTGTCAGGCCCTCCCTATTGCTATTTTTGGCAAACATATTTGCAAATGCTTCAGCCTTTTCATATTTGGAAGGAAACTCATTATTTTCTAATGTTATGAGATATTCAGGAAGACTGATTCCATTTTTCATGTCTTTTAATTTTTTTTCATGTTTCAGAAGATCTTTGTGGTCATGTATTTCATTTTCACAGAAATTTGACCAATATTGCTCCTTGACTTTTTCAATTACTCTGTTACTATGGTTTTTTACTCTGTTCTTTTCAGCAATTTTGTCAGGACCTTTCTTATCTTTTAGATATATTTTATAGGCCTGCATCTTTTTTTTCTCTTGCTTCTTCACAAGTAGCATCCCACCATACATTCCCTGCATATTTGTTTGATGCATCAGAATTGCACCTTGGTATTGAGAGATCAGCTGCATGTAAAACAATATCAACAAAATTCGCGTAGCTTGTGTCAATGTTATCAGACATTATCTCTTCACAATTGTAAGTAGAGAGTATGTTTTCAAATTTATCCCAAATAGCTTTATTATAATTATATTTTGGGATCTTATCTTTAGCGCAGTTTTGAACGGATTTTTTACCCTTAATGGTAATAATTATTGGCAAATGATCACTACCAAGAGGATCTTTGAAGGTAGCCACTCACAGCTTGGAGCTATGGCAGGAGATATAAGTGTTAAATCAACTGCTTTTGCTCGATGGTGTGAAATATCAGGTATTCTTGTTACACTGCCATCATTTAACAGACTCAATGAAGAGCCTACTATATTTCCAACAAAACGATTGTGTGTTATTATTTCGCATTCATTATCCCAAAAAGTGTGTGTGTGTGTGTGTGTGTGTGTGTGTGTGTGGTGTGTGTGTGTGTGTGTGTGTGTGTGTGCGTGTGTGTGTGTTGTGGTGTGTGTGTGTGTGTGTGTGTGTATGTGTGTGTGTGTGCGTGCGTGCATGCGTACATACGTGCGAGCGCGTATGCTAACGCCTGTGTGTGTGTGTGTGTGTGTCAAGTGAGTGGAACCTCTCACAAAAGGCATTAAACGCTTAGAAGCAAAGGGACGTTGTACGTAGTATACAAATAGGTAATAGACCCATTAACCAGTGTGCCGTACCCACCGCACACGGTCGAACTGTGTCAAGGAAGACGAAGTGGTCAGGTGACAAATGGCACCTAAGGTAGTCAGGACCCTCCCGGATTCGGACCTTCCCGATAGCGAAAGGGGGGAGGGATGTAGCCACTAGGACCTCGGTGCACCAAGTGGGCGATAAATGCTCAGTCAGCTGAGGTTCTTTTGTAAACAGTCATTGAAGAGCAGGAGTCTTTGACTCATTCAGATGGTATTGCCGTGGGGCACTGTGTTGGTTCTATTGTCAGGCTGGTTGAATGCGTGTGGGCGTTGTTGTCGTAGCCCTCTTGAAGATAATTACTGTGTTAAGTGACCCCGAAGTCGGCGGGAATTTTCGATGTCCATCTGGTGCCAAGTGGTTGTTTGCTAATCAATTAGGTAGGGATGTGTGTAAATGCTGATGTGTGGAAGAATGTAGTGAATGGAGAATTCAGGGTACTTGTGAACAGGGGTTTTGAGAAGCAGCATGGACAAAGGCATGGCCCGAAGGGAAATCCTTTGTGCCCCTCCCTATATAAAGTGAGGGAGAACAACGTGAGAGAGAAGACCACCACGAGAGAGAGAGAGAGAAGGACGGAGGAGAGAGAGAGGAGAGAAGGGTGGGCAGGACACAGGATCGAGAGAAACGTGGTCTGGGAGATAGAAGACACAGCAAAGTCTAAGGGTTAAAGACAAGCTGGAAGAGAAGAAAAGTAAGTTTGAAGCCCAAAGGTGGGTGAAGACAGACAAACTGAAATTGAACCCAGAGGTGGGTGAAAGAGACGAAGAAGAAGAGTTCTACGTCGAGATCCCAGAGACAACCACGAAGACCCAGTCCTGAAGCCTGGAGCCAGTCAACCAAGGGCATCACCATCAAGCAGTGCTGAAGAAGACGTGAAGAGACTTTTTCCAAGAACTGTGGTGTGGTGTGAAAGCGTGGTTGTGTGTGTGAAAACCTGGCCAGGTAAGAATTCATTTTATTATAACCTGCGATTAGGAAGTATTGATCTTTTATGTTTTGATCATTTCATTTTGTGTAATTGGATTTTTCATGTTTGATTATAAGTAGCATAGAAATTGTATTTCTTGTTCTCAGTCGTGTTAGGGAAGAGAAACGAATGCGTGACATCTCATTCCAGAGAGAGGTGAATGTTTGGTGTGTGCATGAGTGTGCATATGCGTGTATGAGTGCAGAGATAACCTTGGTGTGTTAAGCCTGACTAATAATACATCAACGTAGTGCACTTAAGCAATACCATCACGATTTCCCCCGTCCTGGACAAAGTGGTGAGCCTGCCAGGATTGCATGGCCCAAATTAGTCTCAGGAGGGAAACAAAGTGAGTACTAGAGTAGTACTGGGGCGAAGCGTCCACTAAAGGCAATTATAATTAGCTCTTCTAATTATTTCCTTTAGTTCTTTGAGTGTTGAGTGTTGACTTGTGTGTAGGGTGGTTGTATTAATCAAAGGTCGTTCCGAGAAACGAAGAACGAGGTTCTAGTCTTAACTCTCACAGAAGCTGTGGTTTAAGATTAAGGCTGCTTTGTGTTAGGAACATTACAGCTGGTTGGTGTACTCGTAACGTTTAGTAGATAAACTGTGTACTATTTTTTTTCTGGGTCTATAAGAGTAACTGTTTTAGTGGTACTAAAACATATCAGAAAAGAAAATGGCTGAAGAAAGTTTTACCCCCATAGAGAAACTAGTAAGTTTGGGGAAAGAAATGGAATATACAGGAGATGAACTGTGTAAATTCATTGCAACTCAGCAGAAGACTGAGAGAGATGAAAGGGCTGAAAGAAGAAAATTGGAAAAAGAGTGTATAGATGCCGAGTATATAGCTGTGAAAGCTAGAGCAGATGCCGAGGCCAAGAGACTTAGGCTTGAAACTGATGTGTTGAAGGCTAAAACAGATGCAGCAGATGCAGAGAGTGCAGCTGCCAAAGCAAAAGCAGATGCAGAGAGTGCAGCTGCCAGAGTGAGACCGGAAGTGGAATCAGAGATTTTAGCCAAACAAATTGAGTTGGAAAGAATAAAATCTGAAAATCGTAGTGAACTAGACACCAGTTCTGCGTCAGTAGGCCGCAGACTAAGTTGCACACCTAGACTTAAACTCCAACTGTTCAGAGAAGAAACTGATTCGATCGATGCCTATATCAGTCGGTTTGAATCAGTTGCTGAGCACGAGGGCTGGCCCGAAGGTGACTGGGCAATAAACCTGTCTGCCTTGTTGACAGGTCGGGCATTACACACTGTTTCCACCTTACCAAAAGGTGATCAGAGGGATTTTGACAAGGTGAAACAAGCAGTACTAAAGGCATATGATTTGACTGAAGAAGGTTTTAGGCATAAGTTTCACGAGGTGAGAATCGAACAAGGTGAGACATACACACAGTTCAGAGTTAGACTGGATCACTATTTCAACAAGTGGGTAGAACTTAGTGGCATAGACAGTGATTTTGAAGGTCTCAAGACACTGGTGATGAAGGAATAGATACTTGATGGTTGTGGGATGGGCCTCACAATCCACATTAAGGAAAAAGGTGCAACCACAATAGCTGAGGTACTTGAGAAAGCAGAGACTTACGGGAAGTGAGGTGTGATTTGCCTGAACAAGAGGAAAGCCCGGAAGCATATTCAGAGGATAGCAGGCCAGCACATATCTCACACAACAGGCCAGTATTCCATGCCCGTAGGCCCACGGCATCACGTGAGCAAACAAGGGTGAAGGCCCACGTGGTTAAGGCTGCAGATGAGTGTACCTGCTTCCTGTGCAGTAAGACAGGGCACTTGGCTAGGGACTGCATATTCAAGTCACAGAAAGCAGCAGCAATGAGGGTCAGGCCAAGTGAGAGGCAGGTAGAAAGAGATGGAAAAGATGACAGTGTTATTTTGTCTGGATTGTGCTGTGTGTTCACAGATTCAGGCAATAACATGGATGTGCTCAAAGGCAGAGTGGGGGGCAATGTGGTTAATGTCATTAGAGACTCTGGGTGCACAGGTGTAATGGTGAAGGAATCCCTGGTTAAGGAGGGACAATTCACAGGTAAAACACAGAGGTGTAGACAAATAGATGGAACAGTAGCAGAATTCAAAACGGTTCAGGTGTTTATTGATACACCATTTTATAGTGGGATTGTACAGGCGCTGGCCGTCCCAAACCCGCCGTTTGACGTGGTAATCGGGAATATCCCAGGGGCACGTGATTACCACGACCCCAAATCAGGAGACTTCTCTGTTGAATCAGGGAAAAGAATTCACGGGCGAGAGAGGCCCCAGGCAGTCACACACTCCAGAAAGCGTTGGAGTGTGTCCAGTGAGACTAGCCCCACTCACTTATGGGCAGAGCAAAAGGGCGACTACTCGCTCAGAAAACTGGTTGGTTTTGCTCACAGAGGGTAGAAGAAAAATGTTAAAGAGGGTACAATCGGTTTCGAGTTAGAGAACGGCATATTGTACCGAACTTTTACTCATTCGCGGTCGGGAAAAACGAAGAAGCAGATCGTTGTGCCAACGAAGTGCAGAAAGGTGGTGATGTCCAAAAATCATGTGACGTCAGCCTCGGACCACACAAAAGGTTGTGATGTGAGAGTACTACTGGCCCGGTATCCTAGGTGATATAAGGTGCTTCTGCAGACAGTGCAACAATTGTCGCAGGGTACTGCATGGTGTGTTAGAGAGCGAAAAAAGTGTGACAGGGCCGTAGGCCAAATTAAAATGGTCGGGCAAAAAGTCAGGTATTGGGTGCGTGTGTCTTTCGCAGTGTCATGTATGCGTGACGTGGTTGGTTGCGGGCCACGTGTATGAAGAGAAAGGGAGAGAATTTCTGTACAAACATAATGTTTATCTATATATGGCCACACGACTTAGAGCTGGTGGAAATTTCAGATTTGCATCGATATTTGCTTGGTTTTTAGTGTGTATGTATTGAATTTCTCTAATTCTGTTGCAAGATGAATCTTGTGTACGTTTTCTGGTGTAAGTAGGTTTATGAGAGGCCCAGATTAGCATTGCTTTAAATGGGAAAATTATGAGAGTTTCAGCTCCTTGAATGTGTTTTAGCCAATGCAGAGCATTGTCTTCGAGTGGGGAAATTTGTCAAGTGAGTGGAACCTCTCACAAAAGGCATTAAGCGCTTAGAGGCAAAGGGACGTTGTACGTAGTATACAAATAGGTAATAGACCTATTAACCAGTGTGCCGTACCCACCGCACATGGTCGAACTGTGTCAAGGAGGACGAAGTGGTCAGGTGACAAATGGCACCTAAGGTAGTCAGGACCCTCCCGGATTCGGACCTTCCCGATAGCAAAAGGGGGAGGGATGTAACCACTAGGACCTCGGTGCACCAAGTGGGCGCTAAATACTCCATTAGCTGAGGTTCTTTTGTAAACAGTCATTGAAGAGCAGGAGTCTTTGACTCATTCAGATGGTATTGCCATGGGGCTCTCTGTTGGTTCTTTTGTCAGGCTGGATGAATGTGTGTGGGCGTTGTTGTCGTAGCCCTCTTGAAGATAATTACTGTGTTAAGTGACCCCCGAAGTCGGCGGGAATTTTCGATGTCCATCTGGTGCCAAGTGGTTGTTTGCTAATCAATTAGGTAGGGATGTGTGTAAATGCTGATGTGTGGAAGAATGTAGTGAATGGAGAATTCAGGGTACTTGTGAACAGGGGTTTTGAGAAGCAGCATGGACAAAGGCATGGCCCGAAGGGAAATCCTTTGTGCCCCTCCCTATATAAAGTGAGGGAGAACAATGTGAGAGAGAAGACCACCATGAGAGAGAGAGAGAGAGAAGGACAGAGGAGAGAGAGAGGAGAGAAGGGTAGGCAGGACACAGGGTCGAGAGAAACGTGGTCTGGGAGATAGAAGACACAGCAATGTCTAAGGATTAAAGACAAGCTGGAAGAGAAGAAAAATAAGTTTGAAGCCCAAAGGTGGGTGAAGACAGACAAACTGAAATTGAACCCAGAGGTGGGTGAAAGAGATGAAGAAGAAGAGTTCTACGTCGAGATCCCAGAGACGACCACGAAGACCCAGTCCTGAAGCCTGGAGCCAGTCAACCAAGGGCATCACCATCAAGCAGTGCTGAAGAAGACGTGAAGAGACTTTTTCAAGAACTGTGGTGTGGTGTGAAAGCGTGGTTGTGTGTGTGAAAACCTGGCCAGGTAAGAAGTCATTTTATTATAACCTGCGATCAGGAAGTATTGATCTTTTATGTTTTGATCATTTCATTTTGTGTAATTGGATTTTTCATGTTTGATTATAAGTAGCATAGAAATTGTATTTCTTGTTCTCAGTCATGTTGGGAAAGAAACGAATGCGTGACATCTCATTCCCAGAGAGAGGTGAATGTTTGGTGTGTGCATGAGTGTGCATATGCGTGTATGAGTGCAGAGATAACTTTGGTGTGTTAAGCCTGACTAATAATACATCAACTTAGTGCACTTAAGCAATACCATCACGATTTCCCCCATCCTGGACAGTGTGTGTGTGTGTGTGTGTGTGTGTGTGTGTGTGTGTGTGTGTGTAAGTGTGTGTGTGTGTGTGTGTGTGTGTGTGTGTGTGTGTGTGTGTGTGTGTGTGTGTGTGATCTGTGGCTTGTGAGAGTTTGCTCCTGTATGCACTATGTGCGTATGTCCATGTGCTTATATGCGCGTACGTATGTGTGCTTGTGCATGTAGGCATACATGCATGCGTGCATGTGTGCGTTTGTGCACGCGTGTGTTCACGTGCGTCTGACCATACATGCGTATGTGCGTGCGTATGTGTGTGTGTGTGTGTGTGTGTGTATGTGTGTGTGTGTGTGTGTGTGTGTGTGTGTGTGTGTGCGCGCGCATGTACGCGTGCGCGTTTTTGCGTGAGTGTATGGTGCTTGTGTGGGTGTATGTGTGTGTGTGTATGTGTGTGTGTGTGTGTGTGTGTGTGTGTGTGTGTGTGTGTGTGTGTGTGTGTTTGCGTGTGTGCGTGCATGCAAGAGTGTTTGTGTGTGTGTGCACATTTGTGGATGTGCATATAATTATGTACGTGTAGTGCATGCATGTGTATGTGTATGTGCGTGCACGTATGTGTATGTGTGTGTGTGTGTGAAATCCAATGTTAAGAAGATGACATAGTAATCATATGTCAGTAACAACAGCAACAACAACAACAAGAAGAACAGACATGCATGTGTGTGCGCGTGCACACACACACACACACACACACACACACACACACACACACACACACACACACACACACACACAACACACACACACTCGCACACACTCACAGAAATGCACACCTGCCAATGCATACACACCTACATCTATGGACTCATCACTTTACACACTTGCATCGCTTCATTGATGCACGCTTTCCAGTTCACATACGTTTACAGTAATAATATATGGTCCTGAGAGATTCAAAAACTTTTCTGTTGATGGGTGCTTGGTCATTTGTGAGTCTGCCCTAATCTCTAGGAGTCTTTGCAATGTTGGTCTTCAGATTATTCCAGTATCTATTGGTTGGTGATGTTTCTCGTTCTTCCTTCAAGTCTGCACGTGCGGCCACTTCCTCTTTTGATGTTGAGTTCTGAAAGGTGGTCTATGGTATAGTGGCTTTGATCTTGTTTGCTAAGGTGATTCTGCATATTTCTCATCATATCAAAATGGCTTAGCTGTAATCCAGTTGTTATGGCTACCAGTGTGTCTTATTTCCTTTGACACCTGCGTGTCCTGGCAGCACATCTATATGAGTCTCTCCAGTGGAAGGTTGCGCATTATTTCATGCCAAGCAGGGCTCTCCATCCCACTTTCCACTTTTTGGAGAATGAAATGTATACTACAACATTTACGGATGATTGTTTTGAATTATTTATATTACCTATGGTAGATAAAGTAGCCTTCCTGTCCGAAACAGTACCAAACGTTAATATGAATAAAAGTAATGTAGTTGTACTTAGAAAAGATGGACACTTACAGCATGTGAACATCGGACTGACTGTGGAATCCTTATGCCCGTTGTTAAAGTTCGTAACTATTCAGGCATTTATTTTTCAAGAAGGTTTACTTTTACTGTTTTAAAATCAAAACTTGCCAACAGAGACAAACATGTTTTGAAATGTATACTGAAAAAAAGTTAAAATGTGACTTTCATCCTATATGTCTAAAATTATTTGACAGGCAAGTACAACCAGCTGCTGAGAGAGATTTTGATACAAATAACACACCTCTGTTGATTCTTATTTGTCCTTTATGTAAAGAAATGAAAGAAGACAAGGTGCATTATGTTCGGTGCTGTCCTGTACTGACTGATTATAGAGAACTTAATGCGTTTTTTTAGTACTAAAGATATCCAAGTCTTTTCAGATTGTTTACTTCTAGCATCAAATAACGAAAGAAAAACTAGAAACCTGTCCTTTCATCTCTGTTCAAGCTACGATTTGTTCATGTTTCTTAATGTATGAAGTTGGATCAGTTGGACTGGTAATACGATTTGAATGATCGTTCCCTTGCACCTCTTCATGAAGGGCAATAACCTGTTTATGAATAAAATAAGCGTATCCGTATACTATCCCCTCACTTCCTCCCCCCTCCCCTCCTCCTCTCTCTCTGACATCCAGTAACATTTAAAATTGGCAAAGACAAGGCATATATGGCTGTGATAGATGGGAATCTTTCGCTGCCGTTTAGTATTGACGTTCAGTATTGACAGTGTTACTATGAATGCATAGGTCTATATACCATATAGCTTTTATCACCGGACAATGTGACAATAAAAAGGCAACCTCCTATGTTAAACAAGACACCAACACATGGTTTCACATTTTAATTTCGATGGCTTGCGTGTGTGCACGTGTACGTGCGTGCGTGTGTGTGTTTTTATTTCTCTCTCTCCCCTCCTCTCTCCCCTCTCTCTCTCTCTCTCTCTCTCTCTCTCTCTCTCTCTCTCTCTCTCTTGTGTGCGTGCGTACCTACGTGCGTGCGTGCGCGCGCGTGTGTGTGTGTTTGGAAAGGTACTCAATTTTTCACACTGGAAGAATACAACATTGCTGAATCACGAAGTATGATAACGAACAAACTCAAACACAATAACACACCCGAACCCAACTAAACATCTACTATTAACTTCAAAGTAAACAGTACGATGATAACTTCTGGCCCTTCAAACTGGGATGTTTGGCATGAGCATTACCAACCATATGCCAAAGTAGTCGACCTGATCTGGACAATTGGGAATCCTACCGTGCTTCTGTTTGGCATTTTCGGAAATTTCATGATCATTCTGATCATGCTTCGTCTTCCTGCATCCACTTCTGGTGTTTTCTTCCAAGTTCTGGCCTGGTCTGACCAGGTTCTGTTGATTGTCGGTCCTTTAAATGTCTTGCTCCACAGAGAATTGGGTGTGCCCTACTTTCATAACCTGAATTCCTGGCAGTGTAAAATGACTACGATGATGTCATACACGACAAAACCTTTATCTGCGTGGATGCTGGTGGCTCTCAGCATGCTCAGGGCAGCTTCTGTGCTGTGGCCACATCGTGTCAATGCTGTGTGGACGAAAAGAATGTCGCGAGCTACTGCTGGTGTAATGGTAGTCGCCATCACTCTTATCAACTGTCACTTTCTCTATGGGTATGATATTAATACAAGCCTTTGTTCTGGCACATGTTGTCATCGTGCTGTATCAGAAATGTACCAATGGTTTTTTGAGAAGGTTTGGCATTGGATAGCCATGACTGAACGTTGTTTTGTACCTTTCACCTTGTTGGTGGTCAGCAACAGTGCTCTTATCTGGTCACTGGTCAGATCGGTCAGAACGAGCAAACAGCTTACAATGCAACAAACCAGCCAGGAATCCAGGCAACGGAAAGTGTCTTCACTGACTGTCACCTTGATTGCTACATGCACTGCTTTTTTTGTCCTAACTGCACCCCTCCAAGTACATGTCCTCACGTACCAATATGTTGATTCCGATGACCCTATTGAGTATGGACAAAACCGCGTTTTCCTTGCAGTCAGCAACGTCCTGGCCTACTCCAACAGTGCTGTCAACTTCTACCTGTATTGTTTAGCTGGCAGCAAGTTCAGAGCAGAATTTGGAAACTTAATAATAGGGTTTTTTTGCCTTTTCCAGAAAAACAAATAAGTTCATTAAGGGCCAAGTTACCATCGATGACAATGACATCATCCAGTGCTGGGTTTTGCAGTGGACGTGATCATGTAAAGGATGCGGCGAGAGTTGTCACTGACGAAGGCTATCTACTGGAGAGTTATGATGACCTGCATAAGTGGAACATGCATTCTTTAGAAATCTTTCTGTCACAAAGCTGTTACGACAAGACATGTGGAAGTTCCCTCCTTCGTTATCTTCAGTTTGCTTGAAAGTACCCACAAAGTACACATGATAAATGTGGCCAAATGAGGGACCAAACTAAGATTCACTGTCAGTTTTAGATTCTAACTTTTAAATCTTCACCATGTCAGATGTGTTCGCTTTATAGGGGAAAACGTGCACCACTTCACTTAAGCTACATGAATGACTGATCAACATTTCAGTGAAAAACAAAAATAAGAATATACCTACAACGACATTTGAAACACGATACGGACCCAGGGTTCTCTGGACTTCCAGCTGGGTGCTTGATCCAATGGACTACCTTTCCCCCAGTCACGTGGGAGGCACAAGGCTTGCATGCACGTGACCAACGTTTGACTGTCATTGTTGCCACTGAGTGATCGATGCAGTTGTTGTATAAAACATGCAAATGATACCACACATATCTAGTACACGTGATCACCGTTTGTCATTGTTGCCATTGAGTGATCGACGCAGTTGTATTAAACATTTAAATGCTACAACACGTATTTAGTAAACGTTTTGCTGTCATTGTTGCCACTGAGTGATCGATGCAGTTGTATAAACATGTAAATGCTACCACACGTATCTAGTACACGTGATCACCGTTTGTCTGTCATTGTTGCCATTGACTGATCGATGCAGTTGTATTAAACATTTAAATGCTACCATACGTATTTAGTACACGTGATCAACTTTTGGCTGTTGTCATTGTCCCCAACTGATCGTCTGACGACTCAAGTTCAACATCCAAATGCTGTTACTTCGTTCACGTGACTGAGTATGTTGCTGTGGGT
>CM065735.1:47328075-47348075 GCA_033310375.1 Conus canariensis | reverse complement strand
CAATTACAACGACAAATAAACTAACGAAACAACAGCAACACAGACATACAAAAAAAAACTCAAACGAAAAGCAAAGAAAATTCAATGTTTCTCCCCTTGGGAGGGATGTACAGCAGGCACGGTCCGCATTTTGCTTTTTTCGACCACACCATTTTGGCTGCGAAGACAAAAATCTGAAATAACAATCAGCATCATTTTTAAACGACGTTCATAACGGAGGTCTCTAGACGATGATTCATAAACTTTGGGTAAAGAGGGTCCCACGTCATTCGTCAGAGAACGTTGTGACCTCAAGCCTACCCGGTGTTCTGAAGTTTATCCTGTGTACTCCAATGACCCCATCTGTACCACCTAAATTTAAGGTTACCAGGAATCTTCAATGTCCATGAGTAACCGGAAGGTTATCATGTGACCTCCAGATGACCAAGTGTCCTCACGTGACCGCAAAGCTACCATGTGACCTCAAGATTATAAGTGTATTTTTGAGACCACAAAGCTACCAAGCGCTCTCAAGTGATCAAAACTGTCTCAACGATTACCTTGCGTCTTCACGATTACCAAACGTACAACTCATTGTGATCAGGTGTCCTCAAGAAGATTAAGTGACTTCAAGGTCACCAAGCACTCTTACATAGCATCAAACTACGAACTGTCTTCATGGTTACCTAATATCCTGCTATGACTGCAAGGTTACTGAGTGTTCTGCAATGACTGCAAGGTTACCGAGTGTTCTGCAATGACTCCAAAGGTACCAAGTGTTCTGCAATGACTGCAAGGTTACCGTGTGTTCTGCAATGACTCCAAAGGTACCAAGTGCTCTGCAATGACTGCAAGGTTACTGTGTGTTCTGCAATGACTGCAAGGTTTCTGAGTGTTTTGCAATGACTGCAAGGTTACCGAGTGTTCTGCAATCACTGCAAGGTTACCGTATGTTCTGCAATAACTGCAAGGTTACCGAGTGTTCTGCAATGACAGCAAAGTTGCTGAGTGTTCTGCAATGACTGCAAGGTTCCAATTACCCATTCATTTTAAGCAGGTGTGTCGCATTTTCAACACCGGCAGTCCTTGCAGAATAATCTACGTAAAGTCTTAAATAAATGTTAGCGAACCGCCCAGAGAACGTGGACAAACGAGTCACAAGACGAAACACAACGCGTTTCGTCCTCTTAGGTCTTCATCAGGTGAGACATAAACGAATAAAACAACGAAAATTCACTTAGCTTTGATCGCTTCAGATCACTTCGCAGGGTTCAGCGCAAGGAAGAAGGCGTTGAATCTTCGCAGGGTTCAGCACAAGGAAGAAGGCGTTGAATCAACGCCTTCTTTCTTGCGCTGAACCCTGCGAAGTGATCTGAAGTGATCAAAGCTAAGTGAATTTTCGTTGTTTTATTCGTTTATGTCTCACCTGATGAAGACCTAAGAGGACGAAACGCGTTGTGTTTCGTCTTGTGACTCGTTTGTCCACGTTCTCTGGGCGGTTTGCTAACATTTATTTAAGATTTGTTTAGATTTCCGCCTGCAGTCCTCTCGCTTTGCAACTAGATCTACGTAAAGTCGTCATAGGGCAAACTACCAGAGGAGACATTGCATTGCTGCTGAGCCACTTCGAAAGTAATCATGGTGCCTGTTCTGATCCAACATACACAGGACCCACTACCTCTAAACCCCCCTACCGATGACTATAACCACTTGGAGATATACGGTTTGTCATTATCATGGTTTTGATACCCCATATTTGTGTAAACCTTGTATACTAACAAAACAAAACAAAAAACAAAACAAAACAAAACAAAACAAAACAAAACAAACTCAAACAAAACCAAAACAAAAAACAACAATAAAAAACAAACAAAAAAGAGAGTAATGCTCTCCTCTGCCCATGCAGTCTTCTCGAGATGGCACTTCCAAAAATGACACTTCCAAACACATCTCTTCTTACAGTGAAGTGATAACATACAGTGCCAAAAATCTTAACTAGAGGATTTTCTTTTAATGAACAGCCAAACACTCGTACCATGGATATGTACTGTGTCTCTTTTATCATTTTCCCCTGTCAAAAGCACTGCTTTAGAGACTGTTATATTTGTGATGATCAGATTGGGAAAACGAAGTCAGTCAGCTGGTGTCCGGTCTGAACTCACCCAGACTGTTGGTAAATGAACAGACAGTCCACTCACCTTGGGTCTTAGGGTAGCCCTGTACACGTTGTGCGTGAACATGGAGGATGACCCGAGGACAGAACTGTCCACAGACGACATGACGGCCGCCGACACTGCTCCTAGACATGGAGAGTGGTACACCATGTAATGTAATGTAATGCAATGCAATGTAACGTCATGTCATGTAATGGGTGAGGGAACATGGAAAATGACCCAAGGATGGAACTGTCCACAGACGACATGATGGCCGCTGACAATACTAATAGACCTGGACATTAGTACAACTGTAATGTAATGTGATGTGATGTGATGTAATGTAATGTAATGTAATGTAATGTAATGTAATGTAATGTAATGTAATGTAATGTAATGTAATGTGTGAGTGAACATGGACGATGACCCAGAAACGGAACTGTCCACAGATGACATGACGGCCTTCGACACTACTCCTAGACCTGGAGATTGGTACACCATGTAACGTAATATAATATGATGCAATGTAATGTAATGTAATGTTACGTAATGCAATGTGTGAGCACACACAGAGGAAGACCCAGGGACGGAACTGTCCACAGACGACATGACGGCCGCGTCACTGCTCCTAGACCTGGACAGTGGTACACTATGTAATGTAATATGATATGATGTAATGTAATGTTATGTAATGTAATGTTACGTTATTAATGCAATGTGCGAGCGAACATGGACGATGACCCAAGGACCGAACTGTCCACAGACGACCTGATGGTCGCTGACACTGCTCCTAGACCTGGACAGTAATACACCATGTAATGTAATGTAATGTAATGTAATGCAATGTAATGTAATTCAATGTAGTGTAATATATTATCATATTTTAGTGAACATGGAGAATGACCAAAGCACTTTTTAAAGACGACATGACGGTTTCTGACACTGCATCTAAACCAGGAAAACACACCATGTGATGTAATGTAACGTAATGAACGGTAACGTAACGCAATGTAACTTAGTCTAAAGACTACTTGACGGTGGCTGACACTGCTTTCAGTCCTCTAGGAAAAACACATCATGTAACGTAACGTAACATAAGGTAACGTAACGTGACGTGAAGTGACGTGTGATTATCATGGAGAATGATCCCATCATTTTCTAAAGGCGACATGACAGCTAGAGAATGTAAGTTTCTATACTCTACCCCCACATCTTATTTTGCACGAAAACCCCCCTTTTCACAAACAAATCTCGTCCATCTCATGCTACTTTTTGCCAAAATTGACACCTTTTTTACAATCAAAATTAACATGCAAAAACCTCCAAAATTGACGTAATCGTTATTTTAAAATGGGGGGCTTACGTGCAAAACAAAAAAATGGGTGATATAGAGCCTAGAAACTTACATTCTCTCTTCTCTTCTGATTAATCTTCTATCTCAAGCACCACTAACAAATCAGAGCAAACAACCGGCCTTCCATCTTGGTTAGTTATTTTTACACACACTGAATTTATAGACCCCTCAACTAATTCTTTAAACCGGCTGTCTTTACCAAATGTGCTTAACTGATAATCGCAAAACCCCGCCTTAATTGATGGCAGTACTCCTAGAACTGTAGATGGATTGCCATCAAATAAATTAGTACTTGTTTTTAACTCCCGTAAATGGACATACAACATCGGGTTAACGAGAAAATCACATGGTTCATTACCTTCAAATTGATAGATGTTTTCTCTTGTACTAAATTTATAAGATCTGCTAGTACTGTGGAAACCCAAGATTCGCGCAAGGCCTTTAGGAAAAGTGTATTCTCTTTTTTCTTCTAGTGGAAAATGCATCGTAATTCTGAGGTTTGCTTCGTTAATTTTTAGCAATATGCCTAATTCGATAAATACTTCTTTTAAAGAACAAAAGCTGTAATAGCCTTCTGGTATTTTTTCATGAGTTATTTGATTGCCCTCTTCATTACTAATATTAATCCAGTTATTCTGAGCTTCTTCAGATATATTAAACCACTTAACTTTAAAACCAATTTTTCTAAGAGCAATCCTACTATTACCGCGCCTATTGTTAATTGGATACTTTAAGAACACACTTGTGTTTTGCTTGGTTATATAAAGGAACATCCTTTTTAAATCCTTTTTTAAAAAAATCTATTTAAAAATGGAACCTTTTAGATATAATGAAAGTGCTACTTACGATGTAGGGGGGGGGGGGGGGGGGGGTTTATGAGCCCAAATCTTTGGACTTTAGTAGCCTAACCATCGCAGTGGATGAATCATATGGCTTTCTAGTCAGGCTTGTAAACCCACTAACTAGATATTTAAATCCTCCAATAAAGAGTGATAGAGTGCCATCAGCATGGTCAACTCACCCCATGGCTTTTTACCAGAATCAGTTAAATTTTGCAGTTTACTGCTCAACCACTGGCTGCGGTGTTTCATATACAAACCATTTAAACCACCCCAACCTCTTAGTAAGGTCAGTATATAACTTTCATGTTTATTATCAGTATAGACGCATACTAACTGAACTACAAGTACGCCTCCCCAATGACAACGCGTTTAATCCATTTCTCAGCCCAATGGACAATAATGCATATGAAAGAATCTGCAACGAATTTAACATTAACCCTTCAAATAACTTTAGACAAAAGTTAGACCGCAATCACGGGTTGGGCACATTGTATTTGTGGGGTCAGCGTAGAGAATATAATTTTGACTACTGGCCCGGCCACACCTCTTTTAAGTCAAACTCCCAAGTTAGATTGGGATCAATAGAACAAAAACACCCCAATGCTTGGGCAACATTTATCTTAGATAAAAGTGAAGGCCTAACAATGCCAGGAGTGCAAAGACTTAATGACACCATACGGACGTACGTTTGGTGTCTATTAGGAGCGCAAGCACAGACCAAGTCTAGCATAGTGGATCAATCTACAGGTTTTGACGCCAGAAAACAATTTCTAGCCAATTTAGAAGATGCTATTAACTCTGCCGTTGATTTGCCTTCCAGCATACAAAGGTACCAAAACGTTCTTTCACATGCTAGGTCAAAGGTTGACTTTGTTGTGGGTCATGGATTATACATGCTGCCTTCTGACCTTAGACTGCAGATTGGCATGATACAGAATTATAATAATGAAATTCTCATAGCCGGAGACGATCAAAACTTAGGACACAATCAAGGCTTAAACACAAGGCCTGCACCAGCCATTTTGAAAAAAGTATCCAGCCCAGAACCTGCAGAAAGCGACCCCCCACCAGTTATAAGCAGCCCACAGCCAGAAAGCAGTCCACCACCTGTTGATGTACCTCACCCCGACAGACATACTAGCGAAAAGACGGCCCTTGTTGTGTTTTTAACTTTTACTGGACTGGTCATACTTTATTTTACTAAAAATTAAACCGGCAGCCAGCACCCCCAAAGTCCACAGATGGTCAGCCATATAACCAACCACTTTGCCTATTGTAGACAAAACCCAACTAACAACACCGCCTATTATGCCAGGCAGTGCACCAAGCGCTTTGGCAGCTAACTTCTTTAATAAGTTTGCCAGATGGTGCAATTGTTTTCTAATCCAACTTTTACCAGGTTGAGGCGTTGGAGGCGCTACTGACTCTGTTGGCGCACTGCCGGTTAATGCATAAACCAGTGTAGAGATAGCAAACCCAACGGCCGTTAATATACTAACTATTGTAATCCCCTGCTCTCTGAACAGAGTCCTTATTCTTTCTGCTAGCGTAGTATTTTCATAAATCATTTTGTTTATAGTTTCTCTGATTCTGCTTATTTGGGTTGCTATTTTTTCTCTCTTAATATACAACGCTGCTAACACGTTTGCCTTTTCTTTCATTAAATCCTGTATTTTCGCCTGTATTCTAGCCTTTTCTTCCGGCTCTAAATTGTTATCATCTGCATCAGCCAGCTTATTTTTTTCTTCGTCTATCTCTCTCTTTATCTCATTAAATTTTGCCAAGTTGTTTTTTAGTTCTTCATTCGTAGTTGTTAAAGCAGACTTAATATTCAAGAGTTCACGCAGAGCAGTTCTAATATCCCTGAGTTCACTCGTAGACAATGGAGGATCAACAATTGTTTTTAAAGCTGTTTCTTCTTCAGGACTCAGCTCACCTTCTCTTTGTCCAGGCGAACCGCCAATTGGCCCCTCAATAAAACTCGTCTCATCAATAAAACTCGTCTCATCAATAAAACTCGCCTCAAATTCTGTTATTACTTTATCTGTTTTTTGACCTACCTCTGGAATAGTGGCGATTTCTATTTCAGATCGTGTTGGCAACAACCGCCCCATTTTATGTAAAAGTCTAACAGCATCAGACCTTAGATTTGTAATGTTTAATCGTTCTGCATCAGCAGCAGGGAGGTCTCGTCTAATTGTACTTAGACTTAAAAACTTGGTCGCGTCTGGCTTTGTAGTAACTCTTACGCGGCCTCCTTTACTAGTCCTAATATACAAATGGCCGCCATCTTCTTCAAAATCGTTAAGATCAAGTATTTCTGGCAGCTCCCGTTCTATACTTTTATAGAATGATTCAATTCGTCGTTGCAATAGTTCGTGACGCTGTCTAGGGAGTGAAGAGCCTACTCCTAAAAGTTCTTGACGAGCACTAAGGAGTGAAGAACCTACATCTTGAGGTTGTCTAGGGAGTAAAGGACGTGCTTCTGCCCCCTCAAGTTCATCTTGTATTGAACGACCTGGTTCTATTTCATCTTCTTCTTCAATAGGACTAATCGCGTCAAAATCTTCATCAGCCATATTTATATATTTATTATTTTTTGTTTTATAAAAAATGAATCCATACGGCTGCGACCTTGATCCATTCAGAAAAGCGAAGGAACCCCATGGCATAAAAGGCATAAGACAGACTGTGCGGGTTGTAAATAATCCATCAACAATTGAGCCAAATGAAATGTTAACAGTAAGATTTAGTGACCTCGGACCTGACGATGTTATAATGCCGGGCACTGCCAGGCTGTCATTCAAAATAGATATTGAGTCGGCGGATCCTAATGCCACTGTCGTTGCTAACCTGGGCAGGGCCATCATTAAAAATATGGTAATTAAACTGGAGGGTAGAGAAGTCTTCTCACTGAGTAGCGCAGACATTTTTAATCTCTATTCTGATCTGTGGCTGCCTAGAACAGAAAGAAAAGACAAAATCTTTCAGGGAATCCAGAGCCCAAACGGCATTAAGCACAGGCTTAATGCTGCAGATGCAAAGGAAGACGAGGGAGACCAGGCAATAGCGCGAGCATTTAAGAACAGATTTTGCATCCCTCTAGATTTTGAACTGTTAAAAACCCATCAGCCATATTACCAAGGTGCACTAAGAGACAAACTTACTTACGAACTGACATTCAATGACAGCGGGTCTGTTATTCTATCAGATGACCCAACAGCTAGATACACTGTCAGCAACATCTCTCTTAATTTTGACGTTGTTACTAACCCTGAACTAGCTAGAATAATCTTAAACCAGTATAAAAGTAGGGTGGTTGTTTACTTTGAAAGAGTTTTACACCACAGTCTAGCGATTAAAAACAAGCAAGACACCATCTGGGAAATAGCTATAAGCAATTCTTTAAGGTCCCTAAAGGGGGTTCTCTTGCTATTTACTGAACCCTCAGCTCCTTTTCAGAGAGAATCTGAGGTGTTTTACAACCCAAAAATTGAGCAGTTGTCTTGCACAGTAGATGGTAAGGCTTTTCAGCTGTATTCAGCCGGACTTTTACCTGACCAACACTTTGATGAAATAAGAAAATTGTTTGCTGGAGGCAGACAGACAAGCCCCACAGCCGATCATGTGTGTAAAAAACTTCACCTTCACGATGTAAGACTTGAAGATTATCTAACAGACAAATATGGACTATGGCTGGATTTTAGATCCACGTATAAAAACAGACTGCACGGGAGTGGAAGAAGGGTAGGGTCAGATGGCATACTCATACAGATTAATAAGGAAGAGGAGGAGAATGGCCAGATACAAATGCACGTTTTTGTGGTTTATGACGCCCAGCTGAACATTGAAGAAAATAGACTGAAAGAAATAGCCTATTAAAACAGATGGATAGTTTGAACTTTTTGCCCAAAGACCCGCACTGTTCGCTTATTTGTGGGATTACTGGGTGTGGGAAAACTGTCTTCGTGCTTGATTTGTTACAAACAGTCTACATATTTCATTACGAGCACATTGTTATATTCTGCACAACCATTAAGCACAACAAGTCTTACAAGGAAAGGCAGTTTGTTTGGACAGACGAGAATATATTCTTAGTTGATCCTACTGACAAGCTACGCGACTGTTTAGAACATTACTATAGGCTACCTGAGGGAACCGAAACGCTGTTTATTATTGATGACTGTTCAGCCGAACAAGACATTGTTAAAAAAAAGAAGGACTCTGTCTAAGCTAGCCTTTAGCGGAAGACACGCATTAGTTTCTGTTTGGCTCTTAACTCAAAAATACAATGCTGTCTTAAAAGACTTTAGATCGCAGTTAAAATCAGTCATCTTATTCTATACTAAGGACCGGGACAGTTTTGAAGAATGTTTAAGTGAAAACTATATAATCAGGGACAGGGATGAACTAAAAAAAATAAAAGAGCAGCTAGAAAAATCTAAGCACGCTAAACTATGCTTATGGACTGACCCGCCAGTTCAATACGTTTGCTTATTATAGATTGCACATTATAGATTGTTTATAATAAATTGCTCATTATAGATTGCTCATTATAGATTGCTCATTATAGATTGCTCATTATAGATTGTTTATAACAATTTGTTTATAATAAATTGTTTATATTAAAAAGAATGTCTCGAGGACCTGAATCAAAAGCAGAGTTAGCTCCTAAATGCGTTGCAGTAGAGATAAAAGATCTAGCAGATACAACTGACTTTGATCTGATAGGAGTGCCAGGAAATGTTTATGGATTTGAATACACCGACGATGGTGTTTACAAACGAATAGAAATTGAAGATAAAAAACGACAGCAATATCCTACCCTGGAAGAGATAAGAAATCTAAGGGCAAACGATTTTGGCAAACACGAATACAAACTTCATAAACGAGAGAATGCTTGGGCGTTGCTTCCTGACATTAACTGGGATTTAAAGTTTGAACTACGAAGCCCCCATGTATACTTTGATAAGAAATACAATTTTAGAAAAGCTTTGAATGAAGGACGCCTTCTTGCTAGCCTAGTCCCAGGATTACAACAGAAAAAGCAGATTGAAATAACCAGGCAGGGCTCTGTATATATGCTGCGGAGAAAGAAGTCCTTAGCTGAAGTGGGGGGTGACACCGTCGGCTTAGAGTTTAACCCAAAACTAGAATCACTGCCTAGAAAAATGACAATGCTTTTTCGCTTATTTATTACTCCAAGGGAGTCTGATCCTAGTTTGCCAGAGCATACGTTAATCAGAGGCGTACAAATAAAGTCTGAAAACTTGGACGGGCCTCTCAGGCTTGTTATTGCTATTACTAAAAACGGGGATGAAATAAACACTTCTGTATCTTCTGACAAAGTCACTGTGATGGTTGACAAAGACAAACTAACAGTGCTTGATTTTATTTTTATTAAGTATGTTGATTTTATTGCGTTTTACTCTGTTGATGAAGTGCTGCCAGAAGGGTTAATAAGAAAATATGTACAAGATTAATCTTAATTAAAAAATTAATCTTAATTAAAAATGGATGATCAGGCTCAAAAGTTTAGGTTAGAGCAAATAACTGAACTTCAAGAAGAAATAGAAAGTGACTTGAATAAGTATAGGGTTACTAGAAAGAAATATGCTAAAGTTTTAAATACTCTTTCTTATATGATCACCGGCTCATCAGCTGTAGCGAGCGTAAGTGCTGGGTCCGGCGTTGCTCTTTTAGCTACTGGGGCCGGAGCGCCAGCCTCTTTAGCATTAGGGAGCCTTGGTTTGGGTTTAGGTGCTATGTCTATGATTGTGAGTGCTGTTTTAAAAAAAATAACGCCTAAACTACAAAAGCACACTGCCATTGTGGCCCTAGCATCAGCAAAACTTTGTTCATTAAGACTGAGAATAAGCAAAGCATTGCAGGCCGAAAACATTACAGCTGAAGAATTTGAGCATCTTATGGCTGATGGTGAGGATTACAGGCGACAAAAAACTGAACTTCAAAAGGAGTGGAGAAAGACTTTTACTTCGCAACAGGTAGACACTGAGACAATCAAACAGAACATTGAAAAGCAAGCAAACAATCAGTTAAACCCAAAAATAGACTAAAAATAAGATGTGAACTAAAATAAATAAATAAATCATAAGTTAAACAAAAAAAACAAAAAAATCATAAGTTTAACAAAAAAAAAGAAATAAATACTTTTTTTTTTTTTTTTTTTTTTAAACTAATCGGCACCGTGTTTGGTGGGACAACTTGCAACTCTTCGCGAACAAACGATCTTTTAGGGGCAGGCTTTTTAGACGCAGAAGAAAGTCTCTCTTAAATAATATACGGGAGGGGTTGTTTTCATAATTCTTTCAACTTCATATACATCTACGCTCCATATAGGGTCTGTGGCTCTAATTCTAACATCACCCTCTGCCTCTCCAGGTGCATACAAGTATCTTACTTTTAGTCCGAACGGCAAGAGTTTTTGATTACCTTGGATGTCTTCAGTAATGCTAATTTTTTTTTTTAATTTGATCGCGTTCACTGGCTTAAGACCCGTTGCTTTAAATTCTTCATTGTTCATGGCGCGTAAGACTGCTGGCAATCTCCTAACCCATTCTGTGTTGCGTGTTTTGTCCATAAGGTCTCTATGATATTGATAGATAAACAGACGCTCAGCCAGATTCTTATTAAAGTTTTCTACTAGAGCCTGGGAGCGATGGTTGCCTGGAATTCCTCTCTTAACTGTAACCCGATGTCTTAAAAACAGCTGGTTTACAGCCCCTTTAAACTCTTTCCCATCATCAACCTGAATCAGCCTAGGATACTTTAATGGACCTCGCATGTATATTTGTTGTAAAGCCACAGCCACAGCAGTTGAGCTTTTATCCGTTAAAGGCTCAGCGTCTTTATACCTTGAAGCCATGTCAACAACTGTAAGAGCATACTTAAACTTTTTTCTTCTAACTTTGTCATGTGGAAGGTACAACAAGTCCATCTGGTGGGTGTCATTAGGAACTGAGTTAACAAATCGAGGCCTTATTATTCTTTTTGGGGCAGGCAGATATATTTGCCAGATCGCTTGTTTTGAAAGCCAGTCTTTTGCTTCTGATTCAGACACCCTAGCAGCTTTACTCAGTTTATCAATAGCGGCCTTTCCTTTCCAATACCCTCCAGGAGAATAATATATTTTGTACTTCGTATCGTCCATAAGAAGGGGCTGTTTTTATTACATTTTTAACTATGTTTTTAGATTGAATATGCAAGAAGAAAGATTGCTCCCATGGCACCTATAATAAAGCCTATTTCTACCATTTTCTGATCCTCAGATGGTTCATAAAAGTCAGACAGTTCTGGCGGTGACGATGTTAGAAACTTCTTTCCTGTCACTAAGTAATATTCATTCATTGCATCATCAACGTCTGTAAATGTGTGCTCCGCATGTCCCTGTTCTCTTAACTTTTTATTAATAAAGTCTAAGTGAGCAATTCTCCCTTTCTCGTAAGCGTCTCTTGCCTTAGCTAAATCTTCCATTGCCTTGTTATGACGTTCTCTTTCTTCATCAGACTGCAATTTACTAAACATATAATTACTGCCGGAGAAAGCCAATGCATTAACAATAGCCCCGCCCACCATCAGAACTATTCCAGACATCTTTTTTATAAATGAATGAATCTTTTTTTTATAAATCAATATTTTTTAGAATGAATCTTTTTTTATAAATCAATCTGCCTAAATGCATTAATCTTTCTATGCATTGATGTTTTCTGGGATAATCCCCTGTGTAACAAGAAAGTCTTTTGAGGCAATCCCCGCCGTTATTACAGCTATAACCTTAACAACATCCTCAATGTCTAACCTTCCTAGATCAGCTGGCCTCATTTTAAACATGTTTTTTGCTAACATGCTATATCCTATACTAAGGCCGCCGATTACAGCAGAGTGGTAAATCGTATTAATAATCTTTTTTTCGCTCATGTTTTTTATTAACTAAAAAAATAAATCTAGTTGCAAAGCGAGAGGACTGCAGGCGGAAATCTAAACAAATCTTAAATAAATGTTAGCGAACCGCCAGAGAACGTGGACAAACGAGTCACAAGACGAAACACATAATTAAAATAATCATAATATGAAAGACTGTCTATGTGCTTTTTAATCAGATAATCTTTTGTTGCCAGAGCTAAAAATAAGGTTGTAACTAGTTTCGGCGAATCTTCTATCTTTCCTATGTTGGGCGGTTTTATTCTTAACAAACATTTTGCTAGGGTTGAATAAACTATAACACCAACAATAGGCACTGCATAATTAACCAGCGTTATACTCATGGTTTTATTTTTTTATTTATTTAATTTTTAGATTTAAAAATGACGGCCAAACACAGCGAATCTGATCTAATGATTTTAGTAGAAAATTGTAATGAACTATTTGACGAAACGATGAAAGTGTTAAACATTGATTTTAGTAAATCTGGGTTTGAGAATGATGTAAACAATTTAATCAAAAATCATAGTGAACTATTTGACAAAGCAATCAAAGAGTTAAACATTGGCTGTAGTGATTAAAAAAAAGCTAAAGTATTGGCAGGCGTTCTTGTAAGATTAGGGTGTCTTGAAGTATTGCAACGCTTGGGTGAAGAATAAAAGCGCGTTTACTTACTTTTACTTACATTTATTTTTTTTATTTACGTAAATATTGTGGGTTAAAAATGAACCCACAAGTAAATCCAAGGTTGAAAAACTATATACGTGGGAGGAGATATTTGATGGCAATGAACAATTAAGCGATACGTTCATTGAATTAGACATGGACATTATTAACCCTATAAACATTCGCGAAAGCGTAACACATGCTATTTCTAAAATCCCAGAGTCTCTTCAAATTAACCCGCAAGTAAAAGTGTTGTTGGCCATTAAGATTGAATATATAACCCCTGATGATAGTAGTATGCAAGTCTGGGTTTCAACTAGACAGAAAAAAGTAATCAGCTATCGCAACTTTACACCTGGCTGGGCTGATTACATGCTTACACAGTTTAACCATGCGATTGAAGAAGCAAAAATGCGCGGCTCCGGTTGGTCTAAAGGAACAGTCCTCAAAATCAAATTAAGACAAACCAAATACTATCATATAGTCGGCAATTCTTACATCCCTCTCCCGAGAGAGTTAGTTCTTAAACGAGCAGTCCTAAACATACACAATTCAGACAACTTATGTTTCATGTGGTGTGTTTTGGCGCACTTACACCCTGTTAAAAAGCACCCAGACAGAGTTTCTAATTATAGGCAGTATATAAATGAGCTGAACTTAAATAACATAACCTTTCCAGTAAGCATAGAAAGTATATCTCGGTTTGAAGAGCAAAACAAGCCTATAACTGTAAGCGTATACACATGGAATTCAGTAGACAATCTAGCCCCTCTAAGGGTCTCTCCCGAAGCTCCCCCTTTAGGCGAATCACTTGAGAATCATGTCGACTTGATTCTGTTTGCAGACGGTTCCAAGAGTCACTATGTATTAATTAGAACAATGAGCAGACTTCTGGCGTATATCACAAAGGATCCTGCTAAACAGGGGCTTTGTAGAAGGTGTTTGGTTAGAATTCCATCTATACAGGCAGCTGACAAACATAAGAAACATTGTAAAAGTTTTGAAGACTGTAAAACCGAAATTATTGCGCCCCCGCCCGGGTCTAAAGTTAGTTTTAAGAATGTACGAAAAATGCAAATGAGCCCATACGTAGTCTATGCTGACTTTGAAGCAATCTTGCCACAGTACTACGGCCCTCAAGAACGGACACAACAAAAAACAACCTTATTATCTCGTCATCAGATCTGTTCTTATGCTTTTGTCGTTGTTAGGTCAGATGGTGGACACACACAGCCGGAGATTTACAGAGGTCCCGACGCAGCTAATCGATTTTTGAAGCAGATGAAACATCTTCGCAATCAATTCTCCAATCAGCTGAACCTTTCAGGCATTAAGATGACCCTCGAAGACCAAAGGCGCTACGAATCAGCCACCCACTGCTGGATATGCAACAGAGAATTATCAGGCGATGCTGTAAGGGACCATGATCACATTACTGGCAAATTCAGAGGGGCAGCGCATAATAGCTGTAATCTTCAACTTAAGGTTGACCCCAAGACATGGAAACTGCCAATCTTCTTTCATAACTTGCGGGGCTATGATTCTCACTTTATCATGCAAGCAATAACTTCTGAATGTAAGAGGGTTAGCTGTATTGCACAATCATCAGAAAAGTACATGACCTTTACTGTAGACTGTTTGTCCTTCTATGACTCTGCCCAGCATCTGATGGGGAGTTTGGACAAATTGGCAGGATCTCTGCAAGACTGTCCAATCACTAAAAAATATTTTGACCCATCTTTAGTCCGTAAAGGCGTTTACCCTTATGAATACATGGACTCATGGGACAAGTTTGATGAGCAAGCGCTGCCAGCAAAGGAAGACTTTTACAGCCGTCTTAGAGGTGGAGGCATATCTGACGCCGACTATGAATACGCGCAGAAAGCCTGGACAGAATTACACTGCAAAACAATGGGCGACTATCACGATCAATATTTATTGGCCGATGTGTGTTTATTGGCAGACGTCTTTCAGAATTACAGATCCACTTGCATGAAACATTACGGTCTGGATTCATCACAGTACATCTCTGCCCGGGGTTGTCTTGGGATGCATTCTTGAAGTCTACAAACGCCGAGATTGACTTAATATCTGATCTAGATACACTCCAGATGATTGAGGGCGGGCTGAGAGGAGGCATTAGCATGGCCTGTCATCCTTACCGCAGAGCCAACAACAAGTACTTAGACGATTATGATCCAACTAAACCATCCAACTATCTAATGTACTTAGACGCCAACAATCTGTATGGGTGGGCCATGAGCCAGGCATTGCCATTAAGAAACTTTAAAATGATAAACGGACCCCATGAGGTTACTGCCGTGTTGGGCATACTATCACAGCTTACGCCCGATAATCCAATAGGACTAATCTTAGAAGTAGACTTAGATTATCCTACAGAGTTGCACGACCTCCATAACGATTTCCCCCTAGCGGCAGAAAGATTAAAGAAGAGTCCCACCGAACCGCCCAAGCTCGTGCCTAACCTCTTTAACAAAACTAAATATGTCTGTCATTACAGGCTGTTACAATTTTACTTAAGGCACGGGTTGAAACTTACCGCTGTTCACAGAATAATTACTTTCGATCAAGAGCCTTTCATGAGACCATACATCATGAAGAACACCGACCTTAGAAACCAAGGCCACTGATGCCTCAGAAAAAGACTTTTTTAAGTTGATGAACAACAGTTGTTTTGGCAAAACCATGGAGAACGTACACAATCGTAAAGATGTAAGATTAGTTACAAACAAAAAACAAGCAATTAAGCTGACCTCTAAACCTAACTATCAAGACTTTAGAATATTTAGCGACAGCCTGGTTGGCATTATGATGAAGAAACTGAGTGTGAAGTCGGACAAGCCGGTGTTTATCGGGTTTGCCGTGCTAGAGCTGTCAAAGTTATTAATGCTTGAATTTCTATACGACTACTTTAAGCCGCTGTACCCAGAATCAAATGTCCTTTACACAGACACTGATAGTTTTATTATGGACATCCCAACTGAAGACTTCTACAAAGACATGGAAATAGAAGTGGCCAAAGGAGCTGATGGGTGGTATGACACATGTGACTACCCAAAAGATTCGCCTTTACATTCAACCGTGAACAAGAAAGTGATTGGAAAGATGAAGGATGAATTTAATGGGACGGTTATACAAGAAAATATTGGCCTGCGGTCGAAGATGTATAGCGTTGCTACCCAGACTTCTGTAACAAAGAAAGCTAAGGGCATAGATAAAGAAGTTGTAAAAAAAGAAATGTCACAACAACTACAAGCAGGCTCTCTTTGAACGCGAAGTATTTTATCACACAAATGTTAATCTGCGCTCTACTCTTCATCAAGTAAACACAACTGCTGTTAATAAGAAGTCACTAGTTTCTAACAATAACAAGCGAACTTACGTTAGCCCGAGTTTTCATACGCTATAGGCCCCCGGAGAACTGACTTGTCCGACTTAACTTAAGATCTTAACTAGTACTTAACTTAAGATCTTAACTAGTACTTAACTTAAGATCTTAACTAGTACTTAACATGACTTGCACTTAACTTGCACTTAACTTGCACTTAACTTGTTATAACTGACTTAACCAGTACTTAGCTTGTACTTAGCCAGTACTTAACAACACATTTAAAAAACTAATTTATTAAAAATGGGTCTACAGCAGGAGGTTGTACTTTTTTTGCAGAAGCTGGTTCTTTTACTGTTTTTGTGGGGATTTGTGACTTTGTTGCTAAGTATGGCTTTAGGCGCTTGTATGCCAAAAACCCTCCACCAACAACAATACTCCCCAGTACATAATAATACATCTTATAGTTTGATTGTGTTGTTGTTGGTGGCGGTGCTGGTGCTGGTGCTGTTGTTGTATTACTATCTAATAATTTTTGTTCTGCTGCTTGGTTTGCTTTTTGCAGTCTGTTCCATTCAGCTAGTTTACGGCCGGCCTCAACACGCCCAGCACTTTTAGCTTTAGTAACACTACTCACCTGCGGGACACTCAGTTGTGGATTCACTTGTGGGGCACTCGCCTGTAAATCCACTTGTGGGGCATTCTGCTCCTGTGGAGTCTTCTTCTCCTGCTCGCTCATTTTTTTTAGTCTGATTAAAATTAATATGATTAAAATTAATGTGATTAAAAGTAATTAATCCCATGATGAATGGACATAGCAACGTCCCAAATCTATAATACATGTCACATGCAAGAGATTCTAGGGACTTGGTTAAAACCGGATCTTGTGTTAAGTCATATTTTAAATCTTCTTCTGAATCAATCGGCGCTATCTTGCCTACTAACTTAGCATATAAACTAATCATTGTCTGTCCCACCGATCTAACCATTTTTGATCCTAGCTGTGCTTCGTACCTAGCGTAATACTTCTCAACGTCTGATGTAGACAATTGCTGAATCTGTTCAATACTTAGTTCAACGCCTAAATACTGCCTGGTTTTCCCACACGCAGCCAGCGAGTATAATCTTTCTTTATGACAGAGGTCTGCTGCCTCCTCACACTTTAATAGCTCGTCGCAATCCATTTTTAAAAGCAATAAAAAAAATAATTGTAAATTCAGCTGTTATTTATTATTCATAGTCTTTTACTAATCTTAAAAACTGTCCAGGTTTAAAGGTAACAGTTACTCCTTCAGGGTCAGTAGAAGCAGTCAGATTAAAATCTTCAGGAGCTATTTGATCAATTAAAATGACAAACAACTTTATAACTGAATGGGGCAAGAATGCGGTAGTTTACTGATGGCGTTCCTTACACTTTCCCGCATATCTACGCGCTCAAAAAGCTCCGTAATTAATTCTTCAAACTCTTCTCTATCAACCCCCAGCTCCTTTCCTGCAACTCCCAATCTCTAAATATATCAATAAGCTCTGCAACTACTCCGGGCTTCATTTTTTAAACCAGATTATAAACACCAATTAAAAAAATTAAGCAAGCCATTCTTCTTGTTTGCGCAAGAATCAGAAGAGAGAAAGGGTAAATAGTGATTCTGTTGGTAGTAAACTGGGTCAAACGACCCTATGTGATCGCTTGACCTACAAAGCTCAGCAGTAAACTAGGTCAAACGACCCTGTGTGATCACTTGGCCTAGGTCAAACGACCCTATGTGATCACTTGACCTACAAAGCTCAGCAGTAAACTAGGTCAAACGACCCTATGTGATCACTTGACCTACAAAGCTCAGCAGTAAACTAGGTTCAAACGACCCTATGTGATCACTTGACCTACAAAGTGGTGCAGTAAACTGGGTCAAACGACCCTGTGTGATCATTTGACCGAGTTGATTGAGGTGCTTTTGCTTAGCTAGGAGAGAATGTCAATATCTAGGCTCTAAATCACCCATTTTTTTGTTTTGCACGTAAGCCCCCCATTTTAAAATAACGATTACGTCAATTTTGGAGGTTTTTGCATGTTAATTTTGATTGTAAAAAAGGTGTCAATTTTGGCAAAAGTAGCATGAGATGGACGAGATTTGTTTTGTGAAAAGGGGGGTTTTCGTGCAAAATAAGATGTGGGGGTAGAGTATAGAAACTTACATTCTCTCAGCTAGTGACACTGCTCTCAGGTCAGGAAAACACACAGTGTAATGTAATGTGATGTGATGTGATGTAATGATTGATTGGACATAGGAATAGAATGGCCCAAGCAGCATCTACAGAAGACATGATGGCTGCTGACAGTGCTCCCAGACCAAGAAAAGAACAACCTTTTAATGTAATGCAATGTGTTATGTGCAGTGTCGAAGGCCGTCATGTCGTCTGTGGACAGTTCCGTCCCTGGGTCATCCTCCATGTTTGCTCACACATTACATTACATTACATTACATTACATTACATTACATTACATCATATTATTTTACGTTACATGATGTACACTGTCCAGGTCTAAAAGCAGTGTCGAAGGCCGTCATGTCGTCTGTGGACACACACACATACACAGGAGGGTTCCTCAAGCCGTGGTGATCTCGGTCTGGTGCCACTGTTCTACCAAAAATAATGTGTTCAAGAAGGTAACCCATTCTGACTTTCCACAACCCTTTTTAGTGCCTAAGTGTGAATAAACAGAATCTGCTAAAGAAGATATCCCCCCCCCAAAAAAAAAAAAAAAAAAAAAAATGTTAACAGAAGTGCAGAATGGTTCTCGTGTCGTCAAAGATAGCACGTTACAGACGATATCCCTCCAAATTGTTTTCATTGAACGGCTCTAGCGTTTATTTATGGTCAGAGAACATGTCTATTGAAAGTGTGTATAGGGCAGACAATCTTCTTGCGCAGAGTGTTGTGCACTGAGCAATACGTGCTAGGCAACAGATCGGAGACACCGCGTTCTCATCGAGTCTTTGACCCAAAGTCAAGCTGAATGCTCAAGTTTTGCTGTTGTCAGAACCCAAAGATAGAATTCATTGACGACGAACTGATGCACATCCTCTGTTTTTATCTGTTAGAGGGTATTAAAGGCAATCCGACTGGTCGCCATAGACACATCGGGTCTCTAAGAGCAGCAAATTGTTTGGACATATTAGGGTGCCGTCGCATACAAAGATTTATGCAATTGTTTTTTCTCTTAGAGAAAGAGAGATGTGACAAGAGAGAAAGGTGAGACAGAGACAATGGTTAGAGGTAGTGATGAAGGGGATAGAGACAGGTTGCAAAAACAGAATCGGGAAAGAGAGAGAGAGAGAGAGAGAGAGAGAGAGAGAGGAGAGAGAGAGAGAGAGAAGAGAGAGAGAAAAAACTCGGAACTCGGAACTCGGAAACTTTAATTGTAAGGCCACCGGCCTGTATACAATGGATACACGTTATCATGAGTGAATCAAAACAAATGACATAAGGACAACACGCAAAAAATAAGTATAACATCCCACATCAAAATCAAACTAAAGTCAAGGGAGTTACATTGGCATGTGAAATTAAGCAGACAAAAACCTAAAGACAGCAATTCAATTACAAGAGTGCAGCTTTACTTCTTATTTAGATGCGTATATCTAGTCTTCAATGCATAAAATATATACATTGCTAAATTTCTTAAGAGTATGACGTCTTCAGATTGTAACATTCGA
>CM065735.1:47301577-47316577 GCA_033310375.1 Conus canariensis | reverse complement strand
CATACTCCAAACTTACAATCATATTTACGTACATCGGAAAACAAAAATTACCTTGCTGTTTGTTTCATTTTGTTCTGTTTTTGTATTGGACTCATGTTTCAACTGTTAATCTATGTGTAATCTGTACGTGAAAGACGTGCATTTTGATTTTCTCCAGTTTCAATAAAACTGTTCTGCAATGCTGGCTGTTGTGAACTTTAGGACATGTAACACATATGTTGTGTCAAGCATTGCTTTTAAGAACTGGAAAAAACGTTTCCTTTATATTTGTTACGAAATTGTTAGTGTGAAGCTTGCATTTGGTAAATTAAATTGTTTACTTCATCTGAAACACATCCACCAGCATTTCTTGCAAACGACCTGCAACATCAAGTGGCCAGACAAGACGCCCAGCTTTGAAGTTCTGGCAAACTGTGGATTTCCCAGCGTCAAGAGTTCACTCATTAAACAGTCCTCGGCGAAGTACAGGGCGTGTCACTGGCATGGAGGACAGCAAGATTCCTCACATTCTCCTGCACTGCCAGCTGAAGCAAGGGGGGGGGGGGTGACCAAGATAGACAACTTTTCAGTTACAGAGTTATTCTGGAGGCAACCCTGAGAGCTGCAGTGTGGGCACACTAAACTGAAAACACACTGTCCTTGATAGACCCTTGCTGGAGAATTCTGGCTTGCCAAAGCACAAAGATTTTAGGGATGAACAAAGGTGGTGCCATTTGGCTAAAGAGATACAGGAGGAGGTAGGGTCTCCACCCTCATCCCCCCGCCCCCACCCCCACCACTCACCTAACTGAAATCCTTCCTCCCTATCTGCAATGTCTTGGGCCAACCATGTGCCTTAAAGACCGGCTTCCATTCCCACAGGACACATTCTAGCCCATGAACTGCTCGCCTACTCGTCTGTCAAACCAAAAAGGGCTCAGCGTGACGTATTACTTTCATGTGCACTGATAGCGTGGTATGCATGTCCTTGATGTTCAGGGATCGTGTAGTAACGACACTGTCTTGATGTGCATTGACAATGTAGTATGACACATTACCTTAATTCAGATGGATAATGTGTGCCATATTACATTGATGCACATGGGAAATGTAAAACTTTATGTTAATGTGATGTATATGGTATGATTTAATTTAATGTGCTTTGTTCAACACAATACAGTGCAACACTATACAGCGCAACACAATACAAACAACACCACGCAGCAATACACACCCATCACACGGCGGTGTGGTGTGTGTGTGTGTGTGTGTGTGTGTGTGTGTGTGTGTGTGTGTGTGTGTGTGTGTGCAGATCCTGGGCACCATACCGTGGCAGTCTTACTTTCAGCGGTGCTGTCAGTTCGGAGCAGCCAGAAGGCCCAGTGCTTCTCCGTGGCCGGTAGGTACAGGCTCAGAAGTCCCCCCCCCCCCCAAAAAAAAAAAAAAAAAAAAAAAATCCTGCCACTAAAAGATTTTTTCCTGCTTTTTTTTTTCTACTTTCCTTTTTTTCTTTTTATTCTGATTCTGTTTGCTATCCCACGTTCTGTGCAACCTCAATGGCACTGCACTCACGCCGCTCATTCCAAACCCCCGTCCATAGCCACAGCCCAGCCCGCCGCAGTCCCGGTGTAACAGCCCATTCTTACCCCCCCCCCCCCCCCCCCCCCCCGGAACTTACCCCGGAGTAAGTCTGGGCTAGCCTGCTTTTACGCCCGGGGTCATTCCAGGACTAGCTGGAACTTATCCCCCTTAGTTGGAACTGACCCCCCCCCCCCCCTCCCCCAGTCATCTACATTGTACAAGGTACACAGGCACTCAGAAGACACTAATTAGCTGTAAAAATAGTTAAAATCTTTGATATACATTAAAGTGACCAATGGTCAGTGACACTGACCACTGGTTGTCTGCATTGCACAAGGTATACAAACACTCATGAGACACTGATAAACTGTAAAATATTCGAAATATCTTATTTACGTCATAGTGACCAGTGGTCAGTGACACTGACCACTAGTCGTCTGCATTGTACAAGGTACACAGGTACTCGGGAGACTATAATTAACCGTGAAATAGTTAAAATCTCCGATTTACGTCATAATGACCAGTAGTCAATGGCACTGACCACAAGTAATCCACATTGTACAAGGCACACAAGCACTCGGGAAACACTAATTAGCTTTTAAATATGAAGAAATGTTGACTGCTGTACCTTTTCAATATAACTTGAAAATATAAAGGTAAAGAAAAAAGGTACCTTTCAGAGAATGCTTCAACGTTTCGTGCTGTAAGCACTTGGTCACGAAGTGAAGTGTTGAGGCTGTAGGGGAAGCTGGCAGGTTTCTTGTGACCACAGTTCAGCCAAAAACGAAGGGGAGGGGGTGGGGAAAAGGTGAACTGTGTTAATATGGTCAACAAAAGGGGTGGGGCAAAGAGGGGGTGGGGAAAGGTGGGAGGGAGAGGACCATCTGGGTGGTGGTTTACAGAGAAAGGGGAGGGGGGGGTGGTAAGGAAAGCATGGTATAGAACATGGTATAGAACAGGGGGGGGGCAAGGGGGGGGTGTTGCAGCTTGAAAGAAACAAATTTATTCCCTGACATTGAGTCCATAAGGACTCAAAGTGCCAAGGCGTTGTATTAGCTGGCTTTCCATGAATTTGCGATATTGGCCCTCTTTTTGTCCATTGCGCCAAAGCGCTGCCACTCTGATGTGTGACAGGTTATGGTGTTCAGAAGTAAAGTGGTTTGCCACTGGTGTATCTTTTCCTGTCAGAATGTTGTGCCTGTGTTCTTTGAAGCGATCATTGAGTGATCTGTATGTTTCTCCTACATACATCATGGCACACAAGGTACAGGTCAGGACATATACAACATTTTCAGTTTGGCATGTGAAATGGGATTTCACCTGAAACTTATGATCTGATGGGCCTTGGATAGTTGTTGCAGGGTTAATAAAAGTACAGGTTTTACATTTAGGTTTCTTGCAAGGGAAATTGCCAGCTTGAGCAGAAGGGTGCGTAGAATGGAAGGCAGCATGCACAAGATGGTCACCAAGGCTTTTGTCCCTCTTGAAAGCCACTAGTGGAGGTTGGTTGAATGTATCTTTCAGTGTTGGATCGTTCCTAAGGATCGAGAAGTTGCGACATAGAATGTTTTTCACGGGTATGTTGTGTGGGTGATAGGTCAAAGTCAGTATGCATCGGTCCGTCTCTGCAGCATCCACTTCTTTGCTTTTGAGAGCTTGGCATCTTGGAATTGACTTGGCTCTTTCCAGGGCTGATTGTATCAAGGCTAAAGGGTAACCTCAGGCAGTGAAAAAAGTAGCCATGGTTGTTGCCTCTTTCACACAAGCCCTGTCTGAGCTACAGAGTCTGCACAGCCTCAGGAACTGGGAAAAAGGGATGCTGTCTTTCGATGCAGGTGGGAGGCTGGATGAGAAGAGAAGGTACGAATGAGAACCTGTTGGTTTATAATGTACTGTAGTATGGAGGGATCGTCAGTCTTTCTGGATTTTGGTTTATAATGTACTGTAGCATGGAGGGATCGTCAGTCTTTCTGCATCTTGGTTTATAATGTACTGTAGCATGGAGGGATCGTCAGTCTTTCTGCATGTTGACAAGTATGTCGAGGAAAGCAAGGGACGAATCAGAAATTTCGAGGGTGGGGGGTATGGTGGGGGTGGGATGGAGGGGGGGGGGGGGGGGGGGGGGGGGGGGGGAAGGGGGGTTGGGGAAGTAGGAGGTCCATCTATTGAGAAGAGTCTAGACTACACTTTGTCTAAATCAACTGACTGTATATAGGAAGTGGGAGGGGAGGGGTAAATATGCAGGCTAACACAATTTTTTTAAAGGCGGGTGTGCGTGTTGGG
The DNA here is from genome assembly GCA_033310375.1 of Conus canariensis. NCBI lineage: Eukaryota > Metazoa > Mollusca > Gastropoda > Neogastropoda > Conidae > Conus > Conus canariensis. The sequence goes on along the minus strand of CM065735.1, from coordinate 47,312,734 downwards.
AAAAGGCAGAGGAAAACCCTGAATAACCCTCTCTTGGGTGGGGTGGAGGAAGATTCCAAATAGTTCTAGACTGACCCTTGGGGGGGGGGGGGGGGGTTAAATCCAGGCTAGCCCAAACTTACCTCCACGGGAGTAAGTTCCAACTAGGGGGGGGGGGGGGGGAGTAAGTTCTAGCTAGTCCTAGAATGACCCCCGGGGGTAAAAGCAGGCTAGCCCAGACTTACCCCGGGGTAAGTTCCAGAGGGGGGTAAGAACGGGCTGTTACACCGGTACCGGCAATCCACAGGGAGCAGTCAATGTCAAGTCATCAAGAGGCAACCCAATGGAGGAGACACTGCACTGCCGCCGAGTCACTTCGGTGGTGTTCATTGAAATGACTCGGCGGTAGTGCAGAATAGGGATATTTCATTCATACCCATTTATTCCAAGACCCCGTTGTAACCGAAAGGACTGTCGGATCTTCCGTAGCCGTTTGATTTATCAAAATAAAGTCAGGCGTGGTGTTACGAACTTAGTCCGTGTGTGTGTGTGTGTGTGTGTGTGTGTGTGTGTGTGTGTGTGTGTGTGTGTGTTCTGATGGAACCGTGGAACGAATGAAAGTCGTGTAGGATTAATGTATGGAATTTGAATACCTCCTGTCATTAGTTGATTCTGTATCTCCCTCTCCTCTCCTTCACCCTCTCCTTTCCTAAACTCTCTCTCTCTCTCTCTCTCTCTCTCTCTCTCTGTCTCTCTGTCTCTCTCTCTCTCTCTCTCTCTCTCTCTCTCTCTCTCTCTCTCTCTCTCTCTCTCTCTCTCTCTCTCCGCCTGTTTCGACTAAGTTTACTTTTGGCATGTAAACACGAAAGAACCGTCCGAAATCTATCATTTTTTGTAGAAAGTGTTTCAGCTGCGTCAAGTTGCTATCTCGTAAAACGTTATATTTAACCTTATTATTTGTACATAAAAATGAAGAAAAAAATTGTGTGAAATGATTGTTCAATTACTCCCCATCACGAGAGGCAATGGCCTATATATGATTAAACATTTGAATCTAAAACATCTCTCTCTCTCTCTCTCTCTCTCTCTCTCTCTCTCTCTCTCTCTCTCTCTCTCTCTCTCAACTTTCCCTGTCATTCTTTCCCGATTCTGTTTCTTTAATGTGTCTCTATCTCCTTGATAACTACCTCTAACCATTTCTCTGTCTCACCTTTCTCTCTCGTCACATCTCTATTCCTCTAGAGAAAAACAATTGCATAAATCTTTGCATGCGTCGGAACCCTAATATGTCCAGACAGTTTGCTGCTCTTAGAGACTTGGTGTGTCCATGTCGACCGGTCGGATTGCCTTTAATGCCCTCTAACAGATGAAAACAGAGGATGTGCATCAGTTCATAGTCAATGAATTCTCTCTTTGGGTTCTGACAACAGCAAAACGTGAGCATTCAGCCTGACTTTCGGTCAAAGACTCGATGAGAGAGTGATGTCTCCTATCTGTGGCGCAGCGCATATTGCTCAGTATACTACACTCTGCGCAAGAAGATTGTCTGCCTCGACAACACTTTCAAGAGACATGTTCTCTGAGCACACATAAACACTAGAGCCGTTCTATGAAAACAGTTTGGAGAGGTATCTGCTGTAACGTGCTATCTTTGACGACACGTGAACCATTCTGCACTTCTGTTAACACAGTTGGGGGCGGGTGTGTGTGTGTCTTCTTTAGCAGATTCTGTTTAATTACACTTAGGCACTCAAAAGTGTTGTGGAAACTCAGAATGGGTTACCTTCTTGAACACAGTATTGTGGTAGAACAGTAGCACCAGAACGAGATCACCAGGGCTTGTGGATCCCGCCTCTGTGTGTGTGTGTGTGTGTGTGTGTGTGTGTGTGTGTGTGTGTGTGTGTGTGTGTGTGTGTGTGCGTGCGTGTGTGTATGTGTGTCTGTGTGTGTGTCCACGTGCAACGTGGTGGCTGACCTAGAGACCTCCTCCTCTTTCTTCATCTCCTTCTTCTACTCCTTCTTCTACTACTTCTCCTTCTACTTCTTCTTCTTCTCCTGCTACAAATACAACTACTATCACTACTACTACTATTAATGATAATGATAATAATAATAATAATAATAATAATAATAATAATGATAATACTTCTTCTCCTTCTTCCTCTCCTTCTTCTTATTCTTCTTCGTCTCCCCCCCCCCCCTCCCGCTCTCCCACTTACTATTTACCTGCTTTTTATTTCCTCTGCTCCCTCCTCCTTTTCTTCATCTTCGTCTTCTTCCATACCCCACCCCTACCCCACCTCTCTCTCTCTCTCTCTCTCTCTCTCTCTCTCTCTCTCTCTCTCTCTCTCTCTCTCTGTCCTTGTCCTTTTCCTTCTATATGTATTTTCTTCTGCTCTCCTTCTTTCTCCATCACCAGCTCTTTCACAGCGTCGTTCATAATTCATCTACATCCAGAATTGTTGAATAGCCATTCTTCTCAAGATACAAACTATGAATCTTGATTAAGTAAAAAAACAAACAAACAAACAAACAAAAACCCTGTTAGATGATCAATACAACTCGAAGCTTTTGTTTTGTGAACTCATCCTCCAGCTGCTTAAACGTGTGTCCTAAATGTAATCAAATTCTGGTCAGCTGTTGCCTGATCAGAACGAAAAATGAGCGTTGACTGTCCAGGACTTGAACGTTTGTTTGTATTATTCTGTCCCCTGATTGGTCGAATTGCAGCCTGCCCTCTGGCCTTGACCCCGTCAGTCAATCAGAGCAGCATGGTGTTACCCCTGACTTTGAAGCAGTTCACACCTGAGCGTGTACAGGGCTACCCTTAGACCCAAGGTGAGTGGATTGTCTGTTCCTTTACCAACAGTCTGAGTGAGCTCAGCCAGGACACCAGCTGACTGACTTCGTTGTGCCAATCTGATCATCACAAATATAACCATCTCTAAAGCAGTGCTTTTGACAGGGTAAAATGACAAAAGGGACACAATAGATATCCATGGGATGAGTGTTTGGCTTTTCGATTGAAAAAAAACCTTTAATTAAGATTTTTGGCACTGTATGTTATCACTTCACTGTTAGAAGTGATGTGTGTGTACATTTGGAAGTGCCATTTCGGAAAGACTGGATAGGCAGAGGAGAGCATCATTCTTTTTTGTTTTGTTTGTTTGTTGTTGTTGTTTGTGTTTGTTTGTTTGTTGTTGTTTTTTACTGTCTCCATATAACAATGTTGACTTACCACTGTGAATTGTTTACCATGTCTTGTCAGGGACAGCTCCCCAATTGCCATGGGATCGTTCACGTGCGCTAAAGGCATGCTACACGTAGGATCTCAGTTGATGGCATCATCTCCTTGCAAAGACCCTGGCAGTGATGTTACACCTGGGATAGGGAGGGAAGGGATGATGTGATGGGTTGTGTCCAAGTGACAGACACTGCACATACGTTTACAAGGTTTACACAGATATGGGGTATCAAAACCATGATAACGACTAACCTTGTATATCTCCGAGTGTTCATAGTCATCAGTAGGGGGATTTACAGGTGCTGGGTCCTGTGTATGCTGGATCAGAACAGGCACCATGATTACCTCCGAAATGGCTCAGCAGCAATGCAGTGCCTCCATTGGTAGGTTGCCCTATGACGACTTTACGTAGATTATACCGTATGGACTGTCTGTGTTAAAAGTGCGACACAGCTGCTTTAAATCATGAGGACACCCGATCACGGCTAGATGTACGTTTGATAACCATAAAGACGCGAGGTAATCGTTGAGACACTTTGGATCACTTGAAAGCGCTTGGTAGCCTTTCTGAGTCACGTGAGGACACTTGGTCATATCGAGGTCACATGATAACCTTGTGTTAAATTTAGGTGGTACAAATGGGGTCATTTGAGGACAAAGGATAGACTCAAGAACACTGGGTAGGCTTGAGGTCACAACGTTCTCTGATGGATAACGTTGACCCCCTTTACCCAAAGTTTATGAATCATCGTCTGGAGACCTCTGTTATGAACGTCGTTTAAAAATGATGCTGATTGTTATTTCCTGATTTTTTTTCGCAGCCAAATTTGTATGGTCTAAAAAAAATGTGGACTGTGCCGGCTGTACATCCTTCCTAAGGGGAGAAGCGCTGAATTTTTTTTTTTTTTTTTTTTTTTTTTTGTTGCTTTTTGTTTGTTTGATTTTTTTTGTATGTCTGTGTTGCTGTTGTTTTGTTAGTTTATTTTTCGATGCAATTGTTTCATTTTTTAGGGTTTTGTTTTTGTTGTTTGTTTGTCTGTTTTTAGAGGAGAGAGTCCTTGCATGAATAACAGAAGTGCTTCGTTTCTCTGACTCTGTCACAGATGTCACTTTTTGCTGAAATCTTGACAGGTTGGGAATAAGCATGCATCTTGTTTGTCGTTCATTTTTTACTGCCAAACGTGCCTCCAGCGTAACATGATCATGTGGAGTATTGCGTCATTCAAAATAGCGACAATGCGCTTTGTATTTATCAGTTAAGCAATAATAGAACTTGAATAACCTCGTCAAGAAAAACCGCAAGAGAGCGAAAAAAAAGGTTTTTTTAACGGTAAAATAAAAGAGCAAGAGCAAGAGCTTGCAGTGAAACATGAAAAGTGTCAGCCATTTTAACCATCTCAACCCAGCAGTTTTCTAAAGCTGAAGCACACTAGGAAGTGGTCATTTGAACAAAATGTTTATAATTACCTTGGAGGATTATGGGGATGGGGAAATCAAGGATGTAAGGAAAATGGTGAGGGTAGAGGGGAAGGAAAGGGAAGGGGGGGGAGGGGAGGTAATACAGTGGTTGGATCACTCACTCCAGATTAAAACCAAGGTTAAGCAGGATCGGCCATATGATGAGCAGGTTGTGCCCTCTCTTGATCACATCCTCCCAAGTCCACCCAGCTGTCAAAAGGCACCTGGCTCCCCTTCAGAGACTGGGCAGGTATGTAATAATGGTGAGGAGGTAGGCAGCGCTGTCATCAGGCTGGACTCCAGAGATGTTAATGTGTGTAACTCCGCGTTCCCTAACGGGTCACCTGTACCTTTTGAAACCCATTTTGTGACCCGTATCCGCTGGAATGAAAATCGCTGGGAGTTTTCGGACTCTGTTGGAGTTGGCGTAACAGTTACCACCCTTGTCTGTGGTTTCTTCGTCTGGTTAGGGGGAGTATACATTCTGACTGCTCTTCCTATCTTTCAGAGATGATTACTGTTTGGGGTAGAAGGGGAAATAATCATGGCTGAGCCCTATTTCCTTTTTTTCATCTTCTTTTTTAACCTTTAGTCCTCAAAGATAATATGACGTGAATGTTAAATGAAAAGAAGCTGATGTAGACAGCAGATTGTTTGAACGTCATCTCTGTTTTAAAAGAAAAGCTACTATGCCACCGAATGAAACACACAAACAAATTACTAGACAAACTCGATGGGTTTTGACCACTTTGGTCTTCTTCATCATTCAAGACAATGAAAAGGAAGAATGAACAATCACTTATCCCCTCAAATTGGGCGCAAAATGGTGAAATGTGTTTGTCTTGTAATTAGTTTCTTTCATTTGGTGGCATAGTAATTTTTCTGTTCAGTTTGTTTGCATTTCCGTACGCAGTAACCTGACTTTGCTAGTATCATTTCTGTTTATTAATTCTCGCCTATCTTATGTTCTTTAAGAACATGATATTGGTATGTGTTTTGACTATATGACTCGACGAATTCTGTCAGCTGTTTCGTGATTGGTAGGAAGATCCATGTGAATTCCTCTGTTGTCTTTGTCAAAAACTCTGGTTTGCTGTCTCACAGCTGTCCGGCTGAGATGAAAATTGTGCTGTTTAGTTGAGTTCCAGCCTCGCCGGTAGGCGATAAACGGAAGCGGCGTGACTCACCACTCAGCGCTGACAAACTGCAGCCCCCTGTTAGGGCCCAACCCCTCTCAAGGCAGCGCGTGTGTTCTCATGCTGTGCTGTTGTTGTGCTGTATGGATTATTATTCTTCCACGCTCCATAACTGGATATAATTAACTGTGTGTGTGTGATTTTGTGTTGTGATTCTCCTTTGTGCCGTTTGATATAACTTCGGTTCATCCCGCGTTCTTGAGTTTGTTTGTTTGTTTTTTTTCATTGAGAAGTTGTTCGTTTTTATAAGCTAGCCAGGATCTGGCACGTGTATACGTATATCAGCAAGCCGTGTACGTGTGTGGTGCTACTGCTCGAGAGGAGACATTCTGTCAGGCGATTACTTTCCTTCCCCTCTCTCTCTCTCTCTCTCTCTCTCTCTCTCTCTCTCTCTCTCTCTCTTGCTCTGTGTGTGTGTGTGTGTGTGTGGGGGGGGGGGGTGTTTGTGTGTGTACGTGTGTGTGTGTGTGTGTGTGTGTGTGTGTGTGTGTGTGTGTGTGTGTACGCACGCACGTGCGCGCACGTGTGTGTGTGTGTGTGTGTGTGTGTGTGTGTGTGTGTGTGTGTGTGTGTGTGTGTGTGTGATCCATCTGTTTATATACCGCTGTTGTTGGTGTGTGGGTTTCTGTCAATGTGTGTGTGTGTGTGTGTGTGTGTGTGTGTGTGTGTGTGTGTGTGCGCGTGTGTGTGTGTGTGTGTGTGTGTGCGCTCTCTCTCTCTCTCTCTCTCTCTCTCTCTCTCTCTCTCTCTCTTGTGTGATTATGGCGGTATGGATGTTGGGGGCAATAGTAGAAAGGTAGTGGGGTGGGGTGGAGGGAAAGGTGAGGACGTGTGTGTGTGTGTGTGTGTGTGTGTGTGTGTGTGTGTGTGTGTGTGTGTGTATGTGTGTGTGTGTGTGTGTGTGTGAGTACGTGTACGCATGAAATTTCTGCTTTTTGTATCGGTGAATGCATTTGCCAACCCCCTTGTCTAAAAGGCTTAACTGCTAAATGGACAATAAAAAAATGTCAGTGTCTCTCTCTCTCTCTCTCTCTCTCTCTCTCTCTCTCTCTCTCTCTCTCTCTCCAGTCGTGAGTAGGCGCACCATGAAGATGAACATGAGACGACATTTTGCATTGGTGCATGGAAAAGTGACATCAGTTTCAAATGATTCGAACGGGCGAAAGAACAAGGTCAGGTAGGAAGCATTTCATTGTTTATAACTGACATCTGCATGTGTGGCATGCTAAAATCTTGCTTTAATAAAAGCATGGTGTGGCTGTGATAGAATCAGTTTTGGCATGCTTCACAAGCACGTAGAGCACGCAGATAAACAAGCAAAACATGCCTAGGCCGTGGTAGGGAAACCGCCGCCGTGTTCCCCGTGAAGCTGACCAGAGCCGACACTGTTTATTCAGGCCCAGTACCGGTTGTCAGGTAGGAGTTCCGCGACTAATTTTCTGTCAGTTGTAAAGGAAAGATACGCATGCCCAATTAGCACCAGGTTGAGCGTGATAGCATCAGGAACGCATGCTCTCCACTGAGTTGCAATTTCATTTCACTTTATGTGTGTTTGTTAGTCTGTTTCAATCGTTTTTTGTTGACAAATCTTTGTGGTGCTTGCCATCATTGCGTATGAAAGAAGACCCATTCATGTTTGGTATCGTTCTGTCAGTCAAAAACCCCACAATCCAGTGACATCAATCGACCACAGTTCGTTGCATTCTGGCGCAAGTATTAATGAAGAAACACAGCATCCTGTTTTCACCACACTATCAGCCAGACAGCTAGCATCACATTACACGTAGGGAGGAAAGCTTGTGGGAGGTTAGCGCGAGGAAACTGGCAGGTGTCGGCAGAAGTGCGCTGTTTAAACGAACCGCGGCCGTTCCATCCCTTCCCCTCCCGCGACCGATAGGCGGTCAGGGGTTATTGCCCTTGTCTTCAACTAAGAATGCCTCTGCAGACAAACGTGGTCTTTTTATCAACATATACTGATGGACATGTATGGTATCAATGGATGGACTTATCTCAGAATTCTCCCTTTGTATCTGATGGAGGCTGTGTCTCAAAGGTATATGAATTGAAACCATTCATCACCAATAAGGACCAAAAGAAGTGCTCCACTGAAGACAGAACTAAAAGGCGATGGAGTTCACGTGCACAAGGGGTAACCAGCTGGCTGAGAAGATGGGTTTGAGATCATACTAGTTCTGTCTCCTATCCTCCATTACTGCATGGAGCTGTGAACTTCCTGAATTTCTGAGCCTCTCCACACCCTGACGTAACACAGAATCATCAGTGAATTATTCTGTTTACACCCATGATCTTTGAAACAAATGGACCATCTGACGTAACCTGTCTTGACTTACTGACTTAATCCTCTTTGCTCCAACGGGAGCATAGGGCCTTCACTGCAGATTTCCAACGTGTGCGGTCTTGGGCTGCCCGCTTTGCCTCACCCCAGGACAGCTTGATGGTACTCAGCTCACTGTCCAGCGTCCTACGCCAAGTTGTCACTGGGCGGCCTCGCTTTCTCTTTCCTTGAGGGTTCCAGTCCAGTGCCTGCCATGTGGTGTTGTCCGGGCCTCGGCGTAGGATGTCTGATCCACTTCCACTTTTGGATTCTGATGGTGTCTCCAATTGGTCTCTGATTTGTCCGGCGCCATAGCTCCTCATTTGCAATTCTGTCAGGCCACCTGATGCGGAGGATCTGCCGCAGGCATGTGTTGATGAAGACCTGCAACTTGTGCTCCAGCCCTTTGGTGAGTCTCCAGGTCTCCGAGCCATACAGCAGCACAGGTCTCACGTTGGTGTTGAACAGTCTCAGTTTGGTGTGAAGATGGAGTTTGCGCTCCTCCAGATGGGCTTGAGGGTGGTGAAAGCAAATCTTGCCTTGGTTATTCTGGCCCTGATGTCATCATCAGTACCTCCTGTCTTGTTGACAATGCTTCCTAGGTAGGTAAATTTCTCAACATCTTCTATCTGTTGTTCCCCTAGGCGAATTGCTTCAGCCTGGCTTGTGTTGGTTCTCATGGTCTTTGTCTTCTCTGCATTGATCTCCAAGCCAGTGTTACTGGCTGTGCTGCGGAGGCTCTCGGTCTTCTTCTGCAAGTGGTGGAGGGTGTGAGTCAGCAAGCTGATGTCGTCCACGAAATCCAGGTCCTCAAGTTTCTGCATGAGTGTCCACTGGATCCCGCATGGTGGGCTCATCGCTGTCCTCATCACCCAGTCGATCACAAGAGAGAAGATCAGCGGTGACAACAAACATCCCTGATGGACCCCGGTGTTCACTGTGAAGGGTTCTGACACACTCGTGTTGTGGATGACGTGACACGCTGTGTCCTTGTACAGGCTCTGTATGATTTTTACCATCTTGAGTGGAATTCCATAGTGTCTCAGGATTTTCCATGTTACTTCTCTGTCCACTGTGTTGAATGCTTTTTTGAAATCGATGAAACTGATGTAGATTGGTGACTGCCACTCACGAGACTGCTCGATGATGATTCGGAGCGTGGCTATCTGATCGACACATGATCTCCCTGCTCGAAATCCTGCTTGTTCATCTCTCAGCTTTTTGTCTACAGCTGCCCGGATCCTCTCTAGGATGATTCTCGTGAAGATCTTGCTGGGTAGTGACAGCAGCTGTATCCCTCTCCAGTTCTTACACTCGCTGAGATCCCCCTTCTTAGGTATCTTGATGATGTAGCCCTTTTCCCACTCTTTTGGCACTTCTTCCTTTTCCCAGGCCTCTTGAAATAAGTCCATTAGGATGTCCGCCGTGACCATCGCTTCTGCCCTTAGCACTTCCGGTGTGATGTTGTCAGGTCCTGGGGCTTTCCCGTTCTTCGTCTTTCTGATTGCTTGAACGATTTCTTCTTTGCTGATCAGCCCTAGGTTCACATCCAAGTCTTCTCCTTCCTCGATGAGTGGTGGTGTCTTGACTGGCGTACCACTGAGTAGCTCGCTAAAGTGTTCCCTCCATCTGTCCAGCTGCTCTGTTGGTTTGCTCAAGATGTTTCCATTTTTCCCTTTCACTGGTCGGTTGGTGTTGGTTTTCCTACTGCCCAGCTGCTTAGTGATGGTGTAGAGGGTCTTCATATCATTCTTCTCTGCTGCTTCCTGTGCTTGAGTGGCCAGTCCTTCTACATGGTCTCGCTTGTCCTTCTTGGCACTCTTCTTCACTTCCTTGTCTCGTTTGCTGTACTCCTGTTGAAGACGTTGTTTCTGTGCTCTTGTTCTGGCTTGGATCTCTCTCTGTTTGGTCTCTCATCTCTCTTCTATCTTCTTGATGGTTTCTTCTGAGATCCATGGTTTGTGCTGACGTGTCCTGTATCCTAGTACTTCTTGACTGGTTTCATCGAAGGCACTCCTCACTCACTCCCATTTCTTTTTCAGCAAGCCATCCTCCAGGTCTGCGAGGGCCTGGAATCTGTTGTTCAGGGTGATGGCAAACTCCCTCTTCTTTTCTTCTGTCTTCAGCTTTGTGGTGTCAAAGTGTGGGTGCCCCTGTTGACCTGTATCTTTGTTGACGTAACCTGCAATCATCCATTAATCAATTCGTTTATGATCATAGCCTTTGAAGCAAATGGACCATTTTTTTTTCTTCTTTTTTTTAATCCAGTCCTGATACGCAGTGCAGATTCTTGTTCTGGCCTTGTGCAATCTGTCAGTTGTAAAGAGGAACATATCACGCAGGCCTCTTTGTTGGCCACTGACAGTGTCTGGTCATGGCCTGTGCTCCACTCATCCCTTTGTGCCTTTCTTGCCTCTGTGTGAATCATCTGTACAAAACAGGTAAGGGGAATGGGAAAGCGAGTGCGAGTTGCATTTGTGTATTTGTGTTTGTAGAAATAGAAGGTTTTGGAGCTGAAGCACACATCTGGAGGGTTTGTATAGATGTGTGTGTGTGTGTGTGTGTGTGTGTGTGTGTGTGTGTGTGTGTGTATGTGTCTGTCTGTCTGTCTGTCTGTCTGTCTGTCTGTCTGTCTCTGTCCCTCTCTCTGCCTCTCTGTCTCTGTCTCTGTCTCTCTCTCTCTCTCTCTCTCTCTCTCTCTCTCTCTCTCTCTCTCTCTCCAAATGGAATATAAATGGAGATTCTTTAGAAGTAGTAAATGAATATAACCATCTTGGTTTTGTGTTTACAACTAAAATGGGCATACCAAAATGTGTTGATGCTCTGGCGGTGAAGGGCAGAAGAGCTTGCATTGAATGTATGAAACATATTGGCAGATTGCATGCTATTTCAAAATCTTGTTTTTTCAAAATATTTGACACTCAAGTACAACCTATATTACTGTA
>CM065735.1:47269077-47291577 GCA_033310375.1 Conus canariensis | reverse complement strand
CACTGCGGTCGCCTTTGTTCTTATAGAGGGTCACAATGGAGGCATCACGCATGTCTTAGGGGACTACAACTTCCCTCCAGCACAGACAAAGCAGGTCGTAGAGGGGCTGCAGCAGCGCTGACTTCCCACCCTTGATCACTTCAGGTGGAATGCCGTCACGTCCTGGTGCTTTTCCACTGGGGAGCATGTCGATGGCTTTGCCGAGTTCCTCAAGCGTGGGCACCTGCTCCAGTTCTTCCATCACAAGCAAATCATCGATGGCGTCAAGGGCAGCATCAGTGACTACTGTTTCCCTGGAGTAGAGCTCTGAGTAGTGTTCGACCCATCACTTCATCTGTTGATCATGGTCAGTGATTGTCGCGCCTGTTGAAGACTTCAGAGGAGCAGTTTTCTTCACTTCTGGTCCAACTGCCTTCTTGATCCCATCAAACATACCACGAACATTTCCGCAGTCGGCTGAACGCTGGATGTCCTCGCACAGTTGCAGCCAGTAGTCATTGGCACATCGTCTTGCGACCCTCTGTGCGTTGCTCCGTGCAGTTCTTAATGCTGCGAGCGTCTTCTCACTGGGGGATTTCTTGTATGCCAGAAGAGCATTACGCTTGGCTTCAATGACCGGTTCCATTTCAGAGAGGTTGGCATCAAACCAGTCCTGGTTCTTCCTTACTCTCTTGCCGAAGGCTGAGATGGTGGCATCGCAGACAGCTTCTCTGATGGTGTTCCACCTTGCTGTGGCATCCTGTTCTGGCAAGTCTTGGAGTGTCTCTTCGACGGCAGCTACAAATTCCTGTCTGCGATCAGGGTTTCCAGTTCTTGCTACGTTGATGCGGGGATGATCTTTTGCTTTGGAGTGGTGCAACTTGCGTGGCTGTATCCTCACTTTGCTGCACACGAGGGCGTGATTAGTGTCGCAGTCGGCGCTGTGGTAGCTTCTCTTTGCCAGGACGGTGTTCACAGCTGGCGTCTCGTGACCACAAGGTCCAGTTGGTGCCAGCGATGAGCCCTTGGGTGTTTCCAGGACACTTTGTGTTGGGGCGTGGACTGGAAGTAGGTGTTAGTGACACAAAGGCTGTGGTATGAGCACAGCTCCAGCAACCTCTGTCCATTGTCGTTGAACTTTCCGACGCCATGGTGACCGATGCAAGATGGCCACGACTGGTGATCAGATCCATCCCGGGCGTTGAAGTCGCCAAGAAGGAATAGCGGCTCCAATTTCGGTACCCTGCCAACCTGGGAGTCAAGCTCATCGTAGAAATGGTCTTTGATGTATTCTGAATTATTCAGAGTAGGAAGCCTGAAGGGGATAACTGATTTCTTAGACCAAACGACTAATGATCTGGAAGGCTGTTTAAAACGGAATAACCTGATATTTTGTAGGCTTGAAGCATATTGTCCTTAATTACTGAATGCTGAGATCGTGAGGTCTGGCGCGGGACGTCCTGCTCACTAGAGGAAAGAGATGTGCAACTCAATCACCTCTCCTTTCCAGGTGTAGAAATCGCCGCGTAGTTATTTGACGGTTCATGGAAACGTAATTCACCAGGCCATCTTTAATTATAAGAATTTTTTCGTTTTGTACATTTGTTTCAAGCAAGTGTTTAAGTGCTTATACCAATCATTGATTTTTGTTCTCACGTGGTTGTTTTCTTGTAGAAGAAATGTTATGCAAGTTTTCCCGAAACTCCCATTGATCACTTATAGAACAAGTTCAGATCCTTATGACATTTCGTTATGTTTTTGTTTCTTTAATTTCAGAAGACTTTTATACTCTATTCTAGCTATGCAGCAAGCGCCATGATCACAGCTGTCCTTCATCTAGTGAAATGTTTCAGCAATCCTTAAGTTTTCGATTTAGTTAATATACAGTCTTTGTCACACAAGTTGCTTTTTTCAGTATTTGTTTTCAAACAGATTTGTCTCTTTTTTTTGCAATCAGGTAAAGTTTTATTATATGTAACAAAACGTTCATGGCTATATTGCCGTCACGATCATTCATATGAATAGCAGTGTCGAGAGATGACGATACTTCATCTGAACGCATTGTATTGACGTGAGTATGATGAAAAGACGGATTCCACGCGAACTTTTTAATTAGCTCATTTTGCTTTTTAATGCTCAGAGGCATAGAATTAAGATTTGGCAATTCAAATTGAAAGTTGACTGGTAAATCGTCAGATTCCAAACTTTCTGACATTAATAAACTACAGGAAAATAAAACAACTGAAAACAATTCTCTAGAAATCAGAAAAAAAAAATTGATATTCTAGTGTGAGAACATGAAATATGTTACAATTTCTATCTATTTCATGATACGACAATGGCTTGTTTCTCATATTAGCATAAACAGTAACAAGAACACTGTCGTCTTTTTTGTTCGTTTAGACATTCTGCTATTGTTATCCTCTGTAACACCATGTGGAAGACTTTGTCCCTGTGCTACATCGAAATCATCCCTACTTCTTAGAACGGTGATGTCATAATCACAAGACACAAAACATTGCAGATTTTACTTTCATGCGTAGACACTACACTAGATTAAAAAGAAATAACACGTGAAAGCTAGATATTCAAAACATTTCCCTCACAGTGTATAAAATGTGCAGACCAAGGAGTCAACACAGAACCCATGTTTATTCTGTCCAAGGTATCACTGATTCTGACAGGGTTACTGTCACCGTTGTACACTGCCTGCTGTGCACAGGAGTCTTGCCTACACGGGCCGAACGACACTGGTGTCACTGGAGGGCGGCCTCCCCCTTACACAGTTTCCTTGAGTTTTTTGTCCATCACTTTCGTCAATGCCATGCTTAGTAACTAGATTGTCAAAGACCATGGTCACACGTTTTCCTTCACTCTTCGCTTTCTTTTTGTGAAGGGTTAGTTTCCTTGAGATAAAAAGTTCTCACCTATAAACACTTGATTGCTCTTCAGTTCGTATCTTGCTTTCAACTTCTTAGTTGTGTACGTGCAACAAGCGATCACCGGTGAGTTACTCTTTGAATTCTGGAGGTGGACTCGATTAAAATGGAAGTCTCCAGTAGGATCCAGCTTGCCCACATGCGTGTCATGGACAAGGTTTTTTCACTCCTGTTGAGATCCATCCTTCTTTCGGACCAGCCTACAAATAGATCAGGTTATTTCGTTTTAAACGGCCTTCCACATCATTGGCTGTCGATGTTGTTGCGGATTTGTCATTTTCCCATCTCAGCTCTTTCACTTCTTGACTCAAGGATCCCAACTCTCTCTAACGGTTGACGCATCTATTACGCCAGTCCTTCCCATCATCTTTCAACTCATCAGCCTTCGTGTTAAGCAACTAGAGCATGGACGTTGGATCCAATTCAAAGGATGTTTGGTAGAGAGAGAGAGAGAGAGAGAGAGAGAGAGAGAGAGAGAGAGAGAGAGAGAGAGAGAGAGAGAGAGAGAGAAGGCTAAAACTTGGATGTTTAACGGTGCGGCCTGTAACGCAGAAAATTGATATCACAATCGTTTTCCTGCCACTGTACAAATCAGTTATTTGACTCTCAGATCAATTTTCTTGACCCATAATTTGAGAAAAGGTAACTCTGCTTGCAATGGCAAGAGAGGCCTAATTTTCTCCTGATTTTTTTTCCGAAACTGATCTATTGCAGCCAAATGTTGATCACGTGCAGGTAGGTCTGCTGTCACCCACACGTCTGGTGAATATGTGGCTCAGTGGATATAGCAGTTGGCTGAGAAGCCAGAGGATCACAGGGTACATGGATCGTTTCTCGCTCTGGGAGGTCTCCCACACCCCTCCTTCCTTTTCGTTAGACCCAAAGTGTTGGTCTGTCCTCTGTTTAGGTTTAGTGAAGGGGTTTACTGTTTTCCCACAAAAAAAGAGAACATACCATGTTTTCTATTGTATTGAAACTAAAATCATCGTCAGTACCAACCCACCACTTCAATCTCAGCCCATAATATCCTCCCACAACACACACACACACATACTACCTTATCTCCCACTATTCACCTCACACACAACTTATAGCTATCTTATTTATCATTTATTATCATTATTATTTTTTATTATTATTTACTTATTTTTTAATGTATTATTATTTTTTTAATGTTTCATTTATTTATTTATTTGATTATTATAAAAATGTATTTTCTAAATATATTTCTGTATCATGCTTTCATTACCTTAACCTTCACTATCGTTGTCAGCAGTATCATTCAGTAATACTATTGCTAGTATTGATACTACCACTGGCATTGACATCACCATCGCCTTCGCCTCTGGGACTGTTGCCACGGTAACCCTGCTGTTTAAGAATCCTCTAACCCACTCTCCTTTCTCCCATACCCATACTTATTGACACTAAGATTGGTAGTAATCTTGTCCCTTTTTTTTTTTTCTTTTCTCAATATTTTGACCATTATTAGTATTCCTATCAGTAATATTATTATCTTCATTACGACTTTGACTCGCTCACTATTTCCCTTCCAACAGCCTCGTTCTCATTCAACGCCTTCTTCCTTGCGCTGAACCCTGTGAAGTGATCTGAAGCGATCAAAGCTAAGTGAATTTTCGTTGTTTCATTCGTTTATGTCTCACCTGATGAAGACCTAAGAGGTCGAAACGCGTTGTGTTTCGTCTTGTGACTCGTTTGTCCACGTTCTCTGGGCGGTTCGCTAACATTTATTTAAGATTTGTTTAGATTTCCGCCTGCAGTCCTCTCGCTTTGCAACTAGATCTCTTTTTATGAGTCAGTGTAAAGAATCAATGACGTGTGTGTGTGTGTGTGTGTGTGTGTGTGTGTGTGTGTGTGTGTGTGTGTGTGTGTGTGTGTTTCTTTTCTTTATGCTCAACCATAGTATTTTGACACTTTTTTTACATTGATGCTGAAATAAGATGAATAATACTGAAACGAGTCCATTCAGGACACATTTCTCCTATGTTAGCTTTTGTGTTAATTTTAGTATGACCAGTGATTAGAAATGTAAGTTTTGGCATCTAGTTCTTCGTTTCAACTCATTCTGTCCCATTTTAGTGATACGAATCTATATTCAACTCATGGACTGACAATTCCCGCATTCATGATCAGATTGAACCTCCATAACCAATTATCGAACATAAACGGTTTACAATATCACTCTGTCCAAACAGATTCAAAGTTATACTTTCAAAACTTGACAGAGGTTTAAAATACGTAATCTGTTTAACTGTGAAAGTCTTTTACTGCCAGTAAACTTGCTTTATACAGAATTATCAACACTGTATCAGTCTTTCAGAGTTAGTGAACGTACCCTAGACATATCTCTTTAAACCGTGTATGTTTCTAAAAATAGACATTTTGTATAATATGGAACAATAAAACAGCGTCAGTGCTCTAAACCTGGTCAAACTTCTCTTCCAAGTGTGTAGGTCTTTTATAGAGGGTTAAAAAAATTTCTTTACACAGACTTATTAACACTGTGTCAGTCTTTGAAACTTAGTGAACGTACCCAATACAGATCACTGTAGACTTTACCTGTTTCTACAAAGTAGAAATCTCGTATGATATGGAACAACAGAACTGTATAAGTCTTTTAAGACTGGGCAATTTTCTCTGTGAGGAATAGTTAAACATGTGTTGGTCTTTTAAAAATTGCGAACTTAAGCTTAAACCTGTGTCGGTCAAGTCAAGTCAAGTCAATAACCCTTTATTACCTCCAGAGAGAAATTAAGAATGGCCATAGAAACATGACGGCGGATCTATATTTAACAAATCACAAATAACAAATCACACCCACCCATCCACTCCAACCCATCCAACCACACACACAGAACACACACACACACACACACACACACACACCGCTTTCTGAACCGGATCTTACTGAAAGTTCTTTTTTGATTCAAGAGTTTAATGGAATTGGGAACGACATTGTTTTTAGTTCTATTTGTTTTGAATTTTGGAATTTGATATCTCCGTCCAGATGGTAGAACATTGTAGCTTTTTGAAAGAACATGAGAACTGTTGGCGGCAATGTTCACAGCTTTTTGTGTGGCACGACATTCATACAATGTATCTAACTGTTCTTGTTTTTTGCCAATAAGTCTTTTGTAAAGGTGACAAGCTTGCACTCGACAAAACTATTTAAACTCAATATTGTAGATTAATAACCTTGCACTATACGAAACTATAAACACTCAGCCTTGTAAAGTAGTAACCTTGCACTATACAAACTATCAAAACCCAGCCTTTTAAAGTAGTAACCTTGGACTATACGAAACTATTAAAACCCAGCCTTTTAAAGTAGTAACCTTGCACTATACGAAACTATTAAAACCCAGCCTTGTAAAGTAGTAACCTTACTCTATACGAAACTATTAAAACCCAGCTTTTTAAAGTGGTGACCTTATTCTATACGGAACTACTGAAACCCAGCCTTTTAATGTAGTAACCTTGCTATATACGAAACTATCAAAACCCAGCCCTTTGCAGTAGTAAGCTTGCACTATATCAACTATCAAACTGGCACAATATTCAATAGTTCTGTATGTGCAAAACAATTTTGAAATCTCTTTGTCTTGAACTAAATGAAACTACTAAATCTCCCTCAGTTTTTTAAAACATGGTGATCTTGCAATATGTATGGAATTATGACAATTCTGTCCGTCTCCTAAAGTTAGTAAGCTTGCTCTATATGCAAGTCACCCGGATTGTCTGTTAGCAACCGATCAAGTCGGGCGATGCAATGTCTTTATATCAGAATACAGACTTAGCCTAATACACACTGTGAGGGGCAGTGACGATGGTTTTGTGTCGGGGTTATCAGGCGCTCTAAAAAGGCTCATGTACTATCTGTAGAAGACACAGTATCACAAGACTGATCCCAAGCACTCTCAAACAGCATGTACCTGGTATTGCGACGTTGCACTAGATATAAGCTGTAGATAAGTTAAGTAAAAGGGTGTCTAGTGGCAGGGCTATAATTATTGATTCCAAGGAAACGTTGAAAGGTCTTCTCTCTCTCTCTCTCTCTCTCTCTCTCTCTCTCTCTCTCTCTCTCTCTCTCTCTCTCTCTCTCTGAAAATCTATCTATCTATGCATATGAACACACATATGCGCGCCCCCGCGGGTACGCACATGAACACACACACACACACACACACACACACACACACACACACACACACACACACACACACACACACACGCACGTGTGTGGGAGGGGGGTGCGGTTGGCTAGGTGTGTTTTTGGGGATGTGCGCGTGTTTTGTGTGTGTATACGTTCGTGCGTGCATGCACGCGTGTGTTGTGTGTGTGTATGCGTTCGTGTGTGCATGTACGCGCACGTGCGTGTGTTTGTGTGTGTGTTTGTGTGAGTGTGTGTGTGTGAGTGTGTGTGTGTGTGTGTGTGTGTGTGTGTGTGTGTGTGTGTGTGTGTGTGTGTGTGTATTTTTCCAGATGGATAGATAAATAGGTAGATAGATATTGTCATCAATACATACACAATACGTCACACACACACACACACACACACACACACACACACACACACACACACACACACACACACACACACGCACACACACACAAAGACACACACATGAGTGTGTGTGTATATATAGTTGTGTCTGATTGTTAACTAGGCACATGATTGATTTCCTTTCACTGCACAATGATATGAGGCTTGACACCCGCATGTGTCGTAAACCTGACCTGGCTAGGAAAACAAATGTGCGGAGCTAAACAGGGATGAATAATACATTTTATGGAAAAACAGACAGACAGACAGACAGTCAGACAGACAGACAGAGAGAACAGGGTGGTAGTTTGTCTATGAATGAATGTGTTTTTTTTCAATAAGTGCGCTAAGCTAAGATAAGAGAACATTATACAATAAAATGAATATCATTTTAATGTTCTGATTCGTTCTGGTTTTGCTCGTGTCCAGTGTGACAATTTAAACAATATGATATTATGGTGACGTTTTCTTTTGTTTGTTTGTTTGTTTGTTTGTTTGTTTTGTTTCGTTTTGGTATTGTACTCATACTTAAACTGTTATGGTGTGTGTGATCTATGTGTAAAAGACGCGCATTTTGATTTTCTCCAGTTTCAATAACACTGTCCAGCAAAGCTGGCTGCTATGAACTTTAGCCACATTGAAACTTACATATGTAACGCATATGTTTGCGTCACGCATTGCTTTAAGAACTGGGGAAGAAAGTTTCTTTTGTATTTAGTAGACTGTACAAAACAGACAAGTGAATTTTGGGCACAAAGTCTTCATTGGAGAGTGACACTTGCAAACAAACATGAACAAAACAGTACTTCCCTTTCAGCTGTCAGGAGAGAAATAACAATGCATCCACCAGTAGGAAAGACAGTGAGGACTGTTCAGAAAAAGGAAAAAAAAAAAAAAAACAGTAAAGAAGCAGGCTGCAGGGAGAGGTTAAAGTCAGAGGTGGGAAGGTAGAACCTGAGAGGTGAACAAAAAAAGGGAGCAGGGGAGGGGACCTCTGAATGTAGGTATGGTGTCTGCAGGATGTTTGGAGCCCAGCTGACCACCAAGGCTACCTCAGGGCTGACAGCAAGTTGGCATGGAAATCAGACATTGAAATGTCCAGACTTGATTACCCCCACACGGGAAGATACAGAAGGCGAAAAGACGTAGGTGGCGCCTCGCTCTGACGATGCAGCATGTTCCTACCCGGAGAGAGCAGACCGAATGTAACGCAGTGAAATCTGTTTTAAAGAATACAGTAATACAGAACAATACAATAAAGTGCAGTCCGACATGATACGCTGGAATTCAATGAAGTACAATACAAAGCCATGCAATGCAATGCAGTACATTACATAAAATGCAGTGTGTGCGTTGCAGTACATACCCAACACGATGTGGTACAAGAAAATATATTGTGCAGTGCCGCAGTGTACCGTATAGTACAACATAATACAGTGCACAGCCGTACAAAACAAAACCGTACAATCATGTACATTAAAACAGCATACAGTACAACATAGTCGAAAGAAAAGCACACTACAATACAAAATGCAGTACAAGACAATTCAGTATCACACAGTACAATGTAATTCAGAAAAGTACAACCTATTACAATGCAATACATTGCAAGACAACACAGTATTCCTTAATACGTTGCAGGACAGTGCAAGGCAAACCAGCTCACTAAAGCGCAACACAACACAGTACAAGGTAACACAGTACACTACAGTACATCACAAAACAACACAGTACACTACAACACAACACAAAACAGCACAGTACACGACAACACAACACAGTACACCACAGCACAACACAGTACAGGTAGCACAGTACACTACAGTACACCACAACAAAACACACTAAAGTACGCCACAACACAACACAGTACACTGCAGCACAACACAACACAACACAGTACACTACAGTACACCACAACACAGTACACTACAGTACATCACAACACAACACAGCACAGGGCAAAAGAGTACACTACACCACACCACAACACAACACAGTACACAAAAGTACACTGCAACACAACACAGCACACTACAGTACACCACAACACAACACAGTACACTGCACTACACCACAACACAGTACAAGGCAGCACAGTACACTACAGTACAACACAACACAACAGTACACTACAACACACCTTAACACAACGCAGTACAAAGCAGCACAGTACACTACAGTATACCACAACACAACACAGTACACCACAAGGCAACGCAGTACACTACAACACAATACAGTACAAGACAACATAGTATTTTACAACTATACACAGTAGAGTACAAGGTGACATAGCACACTACAACACAACACAAAATAGCGCAAGATGATAAGGCACAATACAGTACAACACAGTACAGTACAATGTTACAGTACAACACAGTACAGTACAACACAGTACAGTACAACACAGTACAGTACAATACAGTACAGTATAACAGTACAGTACAACGCATACAATACAACATAGTGCAGTACAACACAGTACATGACAACACAGTGCAGTACAACACAGTACAGTACAACACAGTGCAGTGCAACACAGTACAGTATAACACAGTACAGTACAACACAGTGCAGTACAACACAATACAGTGTAACACAGTACAATGTAACAACACAAAGAACACAGCGCAGCAAAACGCACCCATCACATGGCGTGGTGTGTGTGTGTGTGTGTGTGTGTGTGTGTGTGTGTGTGTGTGTGTGTGTGTGTGTTCGTGTGCGTGCGTGCGTGCGTGCGTGCGTGTGTGTGTGTGTGTGTGTGTGTGTGTGTGTGTGTGTGTGTGTGTGTGTGTGTGTGCAGATTGTGGGCACCATACCGTGGCAGTCTTACTTTCAGTGGGTGCTGTCAGTTCGGAGCATCCGGGAGGCCCAGTGCTTCTCCGTGGTGGCCGGGTTCGGGTCTGTGCTTTTCGCCGTGCCGCCTTTTCTTGTGGGGGCCTATTCCACCGTGGCCGGTAGGTACAGGCTCAGAAGTCCACCCCTCTCCCCCCCCCCCCCCCCCTCCCCCTTGAAAAAAAATCCTGCCACTGACAGATTTCTGTCTTTCGTTTTTGTTTTTTGTTTTCCTTTTTTCTATTTTTTTCTTTTTAAAAATTTTTTATTGCTGTCCCATGTTCTATGCAACCTCAATGGAGCTGCACTCATGCGGCATTCTGAACCCCCGTCCACCGCCACAGTCTGCCCTGGCCTGCTGCAGCCCCGGCACTGGCAATCCACAGGGAACAGTCAATGTCAAGTCATCATGAGGCAACCCACCGGAGGAGACATTGCATTGCCGCCGAGTCACTTCACTCATTCCAAGACCCCGACGTTAACTGAATGAACTGTTGGATGTTCCACAGCCGTGTGATTTATCAAACCAAAGTCAGGCGTGGTGTTATCAACTGACTTAGTCCTTTTTGAATGTGTGTGTTCTGGTGGAAACTTGGAACAAATGTAAGTCGGGTAGGATTAATATAGGAAATCTGAATGACTGCTGTCATTAGTTAATTCGGTATCTCCCTCTCTCTCCCCTTTCCCATCTCTCTCTCTCTCTCTCTCTCTCTCTCTCTCCCTCCCCCCTCCCCCCTCCCCCTCTCTCTCTCTCTCTCTCTCTCTCTCTCTCTGGGGGGTACCTGAACTGTGTTCAGAGGTGAAGGTTGTTATGTAGTTGCTCCCAATTAATTCTTTAATTACGCCGGATTGAGAAAACTTCTGCTTGTAAGATCTTGCATACAGTTGTATGAAGTACCATGCCGTCTTCCAGTATCGATTTTCGAGTGAGATGTGGCTGTTTTCACTCGGTATACATAGCTTTTATGTTGAAGCGAGTGAGGAAGCGATTCACCATTCGGACATTGAAGATGAAAACCACAGCGGGCGGTGTCGCCGTAGGTTGCCTCCTCGTGCTTTTGTTTTGGGGGAGTTTTCTAATGCAGTGTGGAGACATTGAACAAAACCCAGGACCAGCTAAGAATGCTCAGCGCCAGAGCACCCTGTCGAGTGCCGGACGCAGAGCTAGTGTAGACACTGAGAGCGTTCCCACCAGCACCCCCAGAGCTTCGACGCCTGCCGCAGGACCCTCCAACAAGGAACTGATGTCCTTACTCCAGTCTATGGACTTAAAGTTCGATGAGATGAAGGGCGACATCAAGGATATCCATGACGGCCTTTCTACTCTGCAGGAAGAGATGCGTTCCCTAAAGGAGGAGGTTGAAGATCTACGGTGCCAGAACGACGATCTCCGTGGCAACAATGAAGACCTGAGGAAGAAGGTGCAGGAATTGGAACGTAAGACGGATGACCTGGAGGGACGTTCCAAGAGGAATAATTTAATTTTCTATGGACTTCATCGCAGGGAAAACGAAACTCCATCAGAGTGTGAGGGTGTGGTGAAAGACTTGATCGTGGACAAGGTAAACTTAACTGGGGACTTTCATTTTGACCGTGTTCATCGTCTGACTGCCAAACCAAACTCTCCTGTCATAGCACGGTGCACCTTCTTCAAAGAGAAAGAGAAGATTTTGAAAGCCAAATACAGACTGAAAGGTGGTCAGATCTTTATCGGTGAGGACTTTTCCTTGCGCGTCAGAGAGGTTAGAAGGCAGCTGACTCCTTATCGGAAGAAGGCACGCAGCGACGGAAAACGGGCTACAATGGTTTTTGACCACCTGCTAATAGACGGTAAAAAATACAGACTTGGTGATGGACAGAACCTGACAGAAATAAAATAGGGGGGTGGCCAGCCCGTGGTGACACCGGTGAAATCACCCAGTCGTGTACAATGTTATCGTGCAACACGGAACTACAGAACTAAGGAACGTGACCTTGTCACTGTGAAGGATGCATTGACTGGAAATGTTAAAACCGGTTTTTCGAGAGGTCGGGGGCGGGGAGAAAGTGAAAAGCTTGATCCTGTTTATAAAAATGTTACCTCCGTACATAATACTGATTATTTGAATGAATGTGGTTGTGATTTACCTTTGCATGTGTTGGGATACAATCAATCTGAAGAAAGAAAAATAGAGCAAAAATCTTTGTGTGATGCTGATTATTATTCATTGAGTGCTGAACAATTAAGTAGTGGGGGAAAACAAGTGCTGGCTAACAATTCTTCGGTCATTATAATAATGACTTCGCAAAGATTTGAACTTTTAGAGAGAAAAAAAAATGAAAATGAAGAAAATATATTATAAATATGAGAAATCCTTCACTAGCTGCCTGAGGGGACCATCGTGATCCCTCTTGAAGGCAGATCTATTTGTATTGCCTGCTCCTAGGCCTTTCGTCCGCTGGATCGGACTCATCAGGGAGACACGGCTGATTGTGTCTGCGCTCCTGGTGTCAAATAGAGACACACCACAGTCCATAATTCTGTGGTGTTCTCACCACCAAGGGTTAAAAAAAGAATCCAACAGCACCCCAAAGCAGCCAGTGAAGAATAGTAAAATGGAATAAAACGAAGCTGTGGGGAGGAAAAAAAGTTGCTGAAAAACTAAAAGCATTATGCAAACAGTATAAAATGTAGTGGACAATCTTTGAGCCTATGCCTGAGGATCCATTCAAGGATACAAGGGAGATCAAAAGATATGGAACAGTCTGAGTGGTCAGCTCTGCTGTTCAATAACTCAAGCAATGTCAGTGGCTAAGAATTGTGCAGGACAACCTTTACTTGGATCTCCTAAGAGATGCAATCTCCCACTGATTGACCAAACAATATAATGCTGAACAATTAAGTAGTGGGGGAAAACAAGTATTATTCATTGAGTGACGGTGTTTTTATTGAAAGATGTGATCAGGTGTCGTCTAAAAAGAATTATCATAATGCTGCCACGATTGATGATTGTTCAAATGGTTATAAGGGGACATCTCAAAACAAAGATTATGTTATTCATACAAATCATGATTGTTCACTTTTTTATGAGGATATGTCTTTAATGAAAGCATGTGATGTTGATGCAGATGTTGACTGTTTTGATCATGTAACCCTGCATGAAGAGAACCTGTCTTTAGAAAGAAGATAAAACTACGGAAATCAAGAGACAGTGTCACAGAATGTTACAGAGACGGCATCACAGAGTGTCTCTCTTAACACATGTACACATAACAGAGGTAATGATGTATGTACAGATAACAAAACTGATATAAAACATGTTTCCTTCTTACACTGGAATGTCAATGGTCTTCTTTCCAAACTTAATTGTCGAGATTTCCTTTCTTTCTTGTTTGAATTTGACTTTATATGCTTGGTTGAAACGTTTGTTGAACATGTCCAATTGTGTGTTTTTACTGGATACACCATATTCAGAAAACCTGCTATCAAATTCACGAGGCAGGGCAGACATTCTGGGGGTATAATTTGTTTAATAAGAAATGAACTGATGTCGTTTGTACGTGAAATCGATGTGAACCATCCGAACGTAATTGTATTCCTGATTGACAAATGTTTATTTGGTGTTACAGAAGATGTTTTGTATGTTTGTTCCTATGTCCCACCAGAGGGTTCGCCCTACTATGTACACTTTGACATTGGCAATGGCATAAGTTCATTGGAAGAATGTATTTTGATTGCATGCTTGAATATAAAGATGTATATGTAATGTTATCCGGTGATTTGAACAGCAGAACAGCTAGCATCTCTCCAGACATACCAAACGACAGTGATGATTATGGTGTTAACATTGGTAGTCATTCTGTATTTTCTGGAAGAAGATCAGCTGATCACGTTCTTAACAGCTATGGAAAATGTCTTTTGAGTATGTGTACTGCACTTGGTTTATACATTCTTAATGGTTTAAGCGATGGAGATTTCGATGGAAATTATACTTATATATCCGATTCAGGTAATAGTGTCAACGATTACTTTTTATTGTCTAAGGATTTTTTCCCTTTCGTTGTTTCTACTTGCAAATTAATGGTTTCAGAGAGGCTAGAATCAGATCATTTACCTGTGGAGCTTCACTTCAAGTTTTCGGAGAAAAACGCTATTTGTGTAAATATAGATAAAACAGATGAGTTCATTGAAAAATATGTGTGGAACTGTAATATGGAACAGTCATATATTTGTGCTCTTAATTGTTCTGAAGGGTTGGCATTACTCGATCGTGCTATTGATCTCATTAGTCATAACTGTAACGATGCCTTGAATGTGTTTAATGAGTATATAAAAAAAAAAACACTCTGGAAGCTGTATGAAAAAGAAAATCAGTTTAAACGCAACTGAAAAAAGCAGTGATTGGTATGACAAGGAATGTAAAGATAATAAAGCAAATGCTATGAAATTACTGAGAATATTTCTAACTTCCAAAGAACGAGTAGATAGTGATGCCTATTGCAGAGCAAGAAGAGAATATAAAAATCTGTTAAAAAGGAAAGAACAAGAATATAATGAGTTCTTAACTGAGAAGTTAGTTGCCTCTGTACACAATCAGAAGGAGTTCTGGTGCAATGTTAAAAAAAATCTCCTATAAAAGAAAACAGCCTCATAATAACATAACGACTGATGACTGGTTTAAACACTTCAAAAGTTTGCTCGAAAGAGAAGAAAATTGTTTAGAACAAAATGATGAGGATGCGCATGATGATGTCAATGAACAAGGAGAGGATTTTAGTTCAATGAATCGACCCATATCAAAGGAAGAGGTTATGTTAGCAATACATAGATTAAGGAATAATAACGCCGCTGGGCCAGATGGTATAGTTGGGGAAATGCTAAAAACATCTGGGAATCGTGTCACTGAATTCTTTGTGAAACTATTTAATACACTATTTGATAAGGGCATATTTCCAGAGACGTGGACAGAGTCTGTAGTAATCCCTCTTTTCAAAAAAGGTGATGTAAATGACCCTGGGAATTACAGAGGTATCTCAATTTGTGACGCAAGCAGTAAAATCTACAGCACAATTATTAACAATAGACTCCAAGAGTATGTTGAAGAACTTAATCTAACAGGCGAATACCAAGCAGGATTTAAAAGGGGAAATTCTACAATTGATCATATGTTTACATTATTAGCTATGGTACAGAAACAGTTCTCCTTTAATCACAAATTATATGTTGCTTTTATTGACTTTGAAAAGGCCTTTGATTCTGTAGATAGAAATATATTGTGGCCTATACTCTTAAAAAATGGAATTAAAGGCAAGCTATTTAGATGTATTCGTAATATGTACACAAATGTTAAAGCTAGAATTCGATGTGGAGCAAAATTAACTGACTATATAAATTGTACTCGGGGGGTAAAACAAGGTGATGTAACTAGTCCTGTGTTATTTTCATTATTCATAAACGAGTTAGCCTCAGAAGTGATCAGAAAAGGGAGACATGGTGCTACTTTTACCCAAGGTGACTGTGAATTGTTTATCCTATTGCTGGCAGATGATATAGCGTTGATATCGGAAACTGTGATTGGTCTACAGACACACTTTAATAGTTTGTATCAGGCAGCATCAACACTGCATTTGAATGTAAACATGAATAAAACTAATATAGTTGTATTTAGGAAGGGTGGTTACTTGGCAGCAAGAGAGAGATGGACTTACAATGGGGCTGTGTTAACTGTTGTGAATGCGTATAAGTATTTAGGAATCTATTTCTCCACAAGACTGAGTTTCTCTGTTGCATGTCAGGATTTGGTGAGCAGAGCTAAAAGTGCTTTGTTGTGCATTCTACAGAAACTGTCTAAGCTGAAATGCAATTCTCTCAGTTTATATTTAAAGTTATTTGACACACAAATTCAACCAATGGTTCAGTATGGGGCTGAGTTATGGGGTTTAGATAATGCTGCTCAACATTCTGAAAAAAATACATCTGTTTGCCCTTAAAAAGCTTTTAGGGGTTGAAATGAGAACGCCAAATGATCTAATATATGGGGAAACGAATCGATATCCAATATTCATCAACTCAGTAGTCAAATGTACTCGATTCTGGCTAAAACTAACTCGAATGGATGAGTCAAGACTACCACGTAAAGCCTATAGGATGCTGCTCGATTTAGATTCACGTGATAAAAGAACTTGGGCTACAAATATCCGTTGTAAGTTGTATACGTTTGGATATGGATTTTTTTTGGACAAATCAAGGTGTAGAGGAAATAAATGCTTTCTTACTTGATTTCAAGGAAAGATTGATTTTATGTAGGTGGCAGGAATGGGATTTCCATATTAAGAATAGTGATAGATTTAGTATGTACAGAACGTTTTGTACAGTTCCTGAAGTGAAAACTCACCTGTTACTGAATTTAGATAGACATTTGAAAATTATGTTGACAAGATTCAAACTTGGCGTCTCAGAAATCGCTGTGCATTGCTACCAATATCGATCTCACAATGACAACGATTTAATCTGCCCACTGTGTAAAAACAGTAAAGAGGATGAGGTCCATTTTGTTTTGTGTTGCCCAGCACTGAGTAGCTTAAGACAGCAATCTATTCCTGCAAAATTTCATAAATTTCCAAACCTGTTTCGATTAAGTTTACTTTTGGCATGCAAACATCATAGAACCATCAGAAATCTATCAATTTTCTTGTATAAAGCGTTTCAGCTACGTCAAGTTGCTATCTCGTAAAACGTTATCTTTAACCTTATCATTTGTATATATAAAAGAAAACATTGTGTGAAATGATTGTTCAATTACTCCCCATCATGAGGGGCAATGGCCTATATATGATTAAAACATCTGAATCTGAATATCTCTCTCTCTCTCTCTCTCTCTCTCTCTCTCTCTCTCTCTCTCTCCCGATTCTGTTTTTGTAACCTGTCTCTATCCCCTACATCACCACCTCTAACAAGTGTCTCTGTCTCACCTTTCTTTCTTATCACATCTCTGTTTCTCTAAGAGAAAACAATTGCATAAATCCTTGTATGCGTCAGCACCCTAATATGTCCAAACAGTTTGCTGCTCTTAGAGACCCAATGTGTCCATGTCGATCTGTCGGATTGCCTTTAATGCCTTCTAACAGATGAAAACAAAGGATATGCATCAGTTCGTAGTCAATGAATTCTATCTTTGGGTTCTGACAACAGCAAAACTTGAGCATTCTGCTTGACTTTGGGTCAAAGACCTGTTGAGAACGCGGTGGTTCCTACATGTTGTCTAGCATGTATTGCTCAGTGCACAACACTCTGCGCAATAAGATTGTCTGCCCTACACGCACTTTCAATAGATATTAGAAAAGTAGTTAATGACTCAGAATCAAACACTTACTGGAGAATATTTCGACAGGGTCGCCCTGTCTTCATCAGCTCACTGTTGCTGTTGTGGCAAAGAGGCCTGGTGGGGCGACGATTGTGTGGGGTGAACGGTTGTCAGGATCTGATTATAGATAAGGGGGAAGTTCAACGCCTTGATCTCTGTTCAGGCTGGGGCGTCTGGTCTTGATTTCGATAGCTTCTTTAACTTTTCGTTTTGTGAGAAAGGGCTCTGCATATAAGATCTTGGTTTCTTGGGGTTGAAACTGTGGCCTGTGGCTTGCAGATGCTCGTGTATGGCAGAAGTAGATCGGTTTTGGTGTTCCTGTAGGCGGGTGGTGAGTGGTCTTGCTGTGTCTCCAGTGTAGTTATGGGCACAGTCTCGACAACCTACCTGGTACACTACCACACACTGCTTTAGAGGGTCCGTTTTGTCTTTGACATGAGTCAGTTGCTGTCATAGGGAGTTGGTGGGTTTGTGGAACACTTTGCATCCATGTTGTTGGAAGATCCTAGCTAGACGCTCTGAGACAACTTTACTGTAAGGGATCCCCACTTTCACACTGTCCGTATTTGTAGAAGAAGGGTAGGGAACCCGAGGGTTGTCCCACATCCATGCAGGGTATCCATTAGCGATTGATTTGTTCTTCTTTCAGCTCTTCCTCCTTAGTGGAACACAGTACAGAGACTCTGTGCATGAGGGTGTTGACAACAGATCTCTTGTCCTGGAGGGAGGTGGTTAGAGTGAAAGTTCAGGTTTTGGTCAGTGTGGGTGGATTTCCTATAGACGCTGGTCTCCACCCTGTCATCATGGGTTCAGGTGATAAGAGTGTCTAGAAACAGGATGTTCCCTTCTGCTTTAGTTTCCAAGGTGAACTGGATACTGTCGTCGATGGAGTTCAGGTGAGTGGTGAAGTTGTCATCCTCAGTCTCCTGTATGCGGGTCATGGTGTCATCCACATAGTGGTACCACATGCTGGGAGGGTTGGCAGTGGTCTCAAGGGCTACTGTCTCAAAATGGTCAATGTACAGGTTGACTACCACTGGAGATACTAGCGAACCCATGGCAGCTCCTTTTTTCTGCTGGTAAAACTCATGGTTGAAAGCAAAGTAGATGCGAGTGAGGCACAGTTCCAACAGTTCTAGTATCTGTTCTGTATTCAGTTCACACTGGTAATGAAGGTGTTAGTCATCCTCAATTTTCTCCCGAATGACTTGGACAGCCTTGGGTACAGGGATGCTAGTGAATAGTTCACATACATCATAGGAGACCAGTTTCTCCCCTGGAGCCAGTTGCTGGTTTTCTGTCTTCTGTACAAAGTCTGTACTGTTGACTATGTGATGCTTGGTCTGCCTGACTGAAGGTCCCAATATTGTGTCAGGAATTTGGAGGCATTGTACATGACACTGCCACAGCTGGACACATTGGGGCAGAGGGGGGGGGGACGTCCTTCTTGTGTATCGTGGGTAATCCATACAGCTTAGGCGTGGATTCTGAAGTGGGGTAAAGTCGTTGGTAAAGACTAGGAAAGATGGAATATTCTTTCTTCCATTTCTTTAGTAGGTTGATAAGTTGGTTTTTCACTTTCTTCATAGGGTCAGTTTTGAGTTTTTCATAGGTGTCTGTATCACTGAGAAGGGTCTGTACTTTCTTGTTGTACTCATCTTTCGGTAACAATACTGTGGTCCTACCTTTGTCAGCTGGAAGGATGACGATGCTCTCGTCCTGTCACAGGTTTTTCAGGGCTTGTTTTTCCTCTCGTGAAATGTTGGACTTGGGTGGCTTGCTGGGCTTAATGACTTTGACCACTTCGCTCCGTAGGCTGTCAGCTGTGGCTTGGTCTTTGATCTGGTTGCACGTTGCATCAGTGGAAGCTACGATTTCCTTGATTGGAATCGATGTGGGCGCAACACAGAAGTTAAGTCCTTTCTTTACACACTTGATTCACTGTCACTGAGAGCACGGTTGGAGAGATTGATAATCCATTTGTTAGTGTCTATGGCGTTGGAGGTCAGTAAGTTTCCATTGGAATGTTGTTTCTGGTGAAAGCGTTCGAATTTGTCTTGTTGCCTGTCCTTGCAAACATCGAACTCGTGCGCATGCGAGAGGCGGCATGAAGCTAAAATGTCGTCTGCTGTTTCCTGTGGGAGGATTCTGTGAAGTTCCGCGTCTGTCTCTCGGATTTCGTTATCAAGGCTCTGGATGTTGTGGTTGCATTGAAGAGGCTTGGTAACCTTGCAGACACTTGGTAACTTTGCAGTCATTGCAGAACACTTGGTAACTTTTCAGTCATGTGGAACATTTGGTAACCTTGCAGTCATTGCAGGACACTAGGCAAATTTGCAGTCATTGCAGAACACTTGGTAACTTTGCGGTCGTACAGAACACTAGGCAACTTTGATGTCGTTGCAGAACACTTGGTCACCTCGAAGACATTTAGTAACCTTGCAGTCATTGCAGAACACTTGGTGACCTGGATGTCATTGCAGAACACTTGGTACCTTTGGAGTCATTGCAGAACACTCGGAAACCTTGCAGTCATTGCAGAACACTCGGAAACCTTGCAGTCTTGCAGAACACTCGGAAACCTTGCAGTCATTGCAGAACACTCGGTAGCCTTGCAGTCATTGCAGAACACACGGAAACCTTGCAGACATTGCAGTATATAGGTAACCATGAAGACAGTTCGTAGTTTGATGCTATGTAAGAACGTTTGGTGACCTTGATCTTGAGGACACCTGATCACGGTGAGTTGTACTATTGGTAACCGTGAAGACGCTAGGTAGTCGTTGAGACACTTTTGATCACTTGAGGGCGTTTAGTAACCTTGTGGTCTCTAAAAGACACTTGGTAATCTTGAGGTCACTTGGTAGCTTTGTGGTCACGTGAGCACGCTTGGTTATCTCGAGGTCACATGATAACCTTGCGGTCACTTACGGACATTGAAGACTCATGGTAACCTTAAATCTATGCGGTACAGATGGGGTCATTGGAGGACACAGGATAAACTCAAGAACACTGGGTAGGCTTGAGGTCACAACTTTCTCTGATGAATGACGTTGGACCCCTTTACCCAAAGTTTATGAATCATTGTCTAGAGACTTGAGTTATGAATTTGGTTTTAAATGATGATTGTTATTTCTGATTTTTGTTTTGGAAGCCATTATTATTTATGATGTTTGTTTTCGCAGCCAAAATCGTATGGTCGAAAAAAAAATGTGGACCCTCCCTGCTGTATATCCCTCCCAAGGGGAGAAGCGCTGAATTTTCTTTGCTTTTCGTTTGTTTGAGTTTTTTTTGCCTTTATCTGTGTTGCTGTTGTTTCCTTAGTCTATTTGTCGTTGTAATTGTTTCTTGATTTTAGGCTTTTCTTTTTGTTGTTTGTTTGTTTGTCTGTTTTTAGAGGAGAGAGCCATTGCATGAATAACAGAAGTGCTTCGTTTCTCCGACTCTGTCACAGATGTCACCTTTTGGAGAAATCTTGACAGGTTGGGAAGAAGCGTGCATCTCGTTTGTCGTTCATTTTTTACTGCAAAACGTGCCTCCATCGTAACATGATCATGTGGAGTATTGCATCATTCGAAATAGCGACAATGCGCTTTGTATTCATCAGTTAAGCAAGAATTTGAATACCCCGTCAAACCAAAACCACAAGAGAGCGAAACAAAAGTTTCTTTTAATGGGAAAATAGAAGAGCAAGAGCAAGAGTTTGCAGTGAATCATGAAAAGCGTCAGCCATTTTAACCTTCTCAGCCCAGCTGTTTTCTAAAGCTAAAGCACACTAGTAAGTGGTCATGTGAACAAAAATGTTTATAATTACCTTGGAGGAGTACGGGGGAGGGGAAATCATGGATATAAGGAAAATGGTGAGGATAGAGGGGAAGGAAAGGGAAGGGGGAGGAGGGGAGGTAATACAGTGGTTGGATCACTTGCTCCAGATTAAAACCAAGGTTAAGCAGGATCGGGCGTATGATGAGCAGGTTGTGCCCTCTCCTGATCACATCCTCCCAAGTCCACCCAGCTGTCAAAGGGCACCTGGCTCCCCTTCAGAGACTGGGCAGGTATGTAACGATGGTGAGGAGGTAGGCAGCGCTGTCATCAGGCTGGATTCCAGAGTTGTTAAGGTCTGTAACTCCCTGTTCCCTAACGGGTCACCTGTACGTTTTGAAACCCATTTTGTGACCCGCATCCCCGGAAATGGAAATTGCTGGGAGTTGTCGGACCCTGTTTGAATTGACGTAACAGTCACCACCTTTGTCTGTGGTTTCTTCGTCTGGTGAGGGAGAGTATACATTCCGACTGCTCTTCCTATCATTCAGAGATGATTACTGTTTGGGGTGGAAGGGGAAATAATCATGGCTGAGCCCGATTTCCGCTTTTTTCATCTTCTTTTTCACCTTTAGTCCTCAAAGATAATATGACGTGTATGTTAAATGAAAAGAAGCTGATGTAGACAGCACATTGTTTGAACGTCATCTTTGTTTTAAAAGAAAAGCCGCCGAACGAAACGCACAAACAAATTACTAGAAAAACACAACGCGTTTCGACCACTTTGGTCTTCTTCACGCAAGTCTAACAACATTCAAGAAAATGAAAAGGAAGAACGAACAATCACCCATCTCCTCAAATTGGGCGCAAAATGGCGAAATGTGTTTGTCTTGCAATTCGTTTCTTTTATTCGGTGGCATAGTAATTTTTCTGTTCAGTTTGAATTTCTGCAAGCAGTAACCTGACTTTGAGACTGTCATTTCTGTTTATTAATTCTCTCCTATCTTTTGTTTTTAAGTATATAATATTGGTATACGTTTCGACTATATGACTTGCCAAATTCTGTCAGCTA
>CM065735.1:47256577-47264077 GCA_033310375.1 Conus canariensis | reverse complement strand
TCAGTGAAGACACTTTCCGTTGCCTGGGTTCCTGGCTGGTTTGTTGCATAGTAAGCTGTTTGCTCGTTCTGACCGATCTGACCAGTGACCAGAGAAGAGCACTGTTGCTGACCACCAATACCGTGAAAGGTGCAAAACAACGTTCAGTCATGGCTATCCAGTGCCAAACCGTGTCAATAAACCATTTGTACATTTCTGATGCAGCATGATGACAGCATGTGCCAGAACAAAGGATTATATGAATATCATACCCATAGAGAAAGTGACAGTTGATTAGGGCGATGGCGACTACCATTACACCAGCAGTAGCTCGCGACATTCTCTTCGTCCACACAGCATTGACACGATGTGGCCACAGCACAGAAGCTGCCCTGAGCATGGTGAGTGCCACCAGCATCCACGGAGATAAAGCCACCGACGTGTACGACATCATGACAGTCATCTTACACTGCCAGGAACTCTGGTTATGAAAGTAGAGCACACCAAATTCTCTGTGGAGCAAGACATTTAAAGGACCGAAAATCAACAGCACCTGATCAGAGAAGGCCAGAACTTGGAAGAACACACCAGAAGTGGACGCAGGAAGATGAAGCATGATCAGAATGATCATGAAATTTCCGAAAATGCCAAAGAGAAGCACGGTAGGATTCCCAATTGTCCAGATCATGTCGACGGCTTTGGCATATGGTTTATAATGCTCATGCCAAGCATCCCAGTTTGAAGGGCCAGAAGTTACCATGGTACTGTTCACTTTGAAGTTCATAGCTGGTGCTTAGTTGGGTTCAGAGGTGTTATTGTGTTTGAGTTTGTGCCTTATCATTCTTCGTGATTTAGCAATATTCAGCAAACTCTTCCAGTGTGAAAAATTGAGTACCTTTCCAAACACACACACACACACACACACACACACACACACACACACACACACACACACACACACAGGGGGGAGATAGAAGAAAACACACACACACCACGCACACAGGCATGCACGCATGCGTGCACACACACAAGCCATCGAAATTAGAATGTAAAACCACGTGTTGGTGTCTTGGTTAATATAGGAGGTTGCCTTTTTATTGTCACATTGTCCGGTGATAAAAGCTGTATGGTATACGGAACTTCGCATTCATAGTAACACTGTCAATATTGAACGTCAATACTAAACGGCAGCAAAAGACATCCATCTATCACAGCCATATATGCCTTGTCTATGCCAGTTTTAAATGTTACTGGATGTTAGAGAGAGAGAGAGAGAGAGAGAGAGAGAGAGAGAGAGAGAGAGAGAGAGAGAGAGAGGGGAGGAAGTGAGGGGGGTATAGGGATACGCACATTTTATTCATAAACAGTCTCACGCCCTCCATAAAGAGGTGCAAGTGAACGATCATTCAAATCTTATTTTCAGTCCAACTGATCCAACTTCATACATTATGAAACATGAACACATCGCTGCTTGAACGCTTTGTATAGATAAAAGGACAGGTTTCTAGTTTTTTTTTCTTTTATTATTTGATGCTAGAAGTAAACAACCTGAAAAGACTTGGATATTTATAGTACTTAGAAAGCATGTAAAGTTCTCTTACATCAGTCAGTACAGGACAGCACCGAACATAATGCACCTCGTGTTTTTTTCATTTCTTTACATAAAGGCCAAATAAAAATCAGCAGAGGTGTGTTATTTGTATCAAGATCTCTCTAAGCAGATGGTTGTACTTGCCTGTCAAAGAAGTTTAGAAATACAGCAAGAAAATTACATTTTAATTGTGTTTACTTTAGTCTACATTACAAACATGTTTGTTTCTGTTTGTAAGTTTTGATTCAAGACAGTAAAAGTCAGCCTTGTTGAAAAATAAATGCCAAAACATTTATAAACATTAGCATGTTCACCTGATGCTAAGTGTCCATCTTTTCTAAATGCAGCTATGTTGATTTTTATCATATTTACGTTTATGTGGAGTGTTGATATCGTCCTATGTAGAATGTTTAATTGTGTATGTAACTCTACTACTGTTTTAGACAGGAAGGTTTCTTTGTCTACCATAGGTAATTAAAATAATTCAGAATCATCATACTTAAATGTTGTACTATACATTCCATTCTCCGAAAAAGTGGAAAAGTGGATGGAGAGCCCTGCTTGGCGTGAAATAATGCGCAGCCTTCCATTGGAGAGACTCGTATGGATGTACTACCCAGGACACGCAGGTGTCAAAGGAAATGAGAGAGCAGGCACACTGGCAGGCAACGCAGCCGTAACAAGTGCTTCATAGCTTGGCCGTTTTGTTATGATAAGAAATCTAAAGAACCACCGTAACAAGCAAGATCAAAGCCACTATACCATAGACCGTCTTTCAGAGCTCAACATCAACAGAGGAAGTGGCCGCACATGCAGACTTAAAGGAAGGGCGAGAAACATCACCAACCAAATAGATACTGGAATAATCTCAAGGCCAAAATTGCGAAAACACCTAGAGATTACGGCAGACTCTACTGGGCCTTTCCAATGGCAGACAGAATTGACTCAAAACCACACATTTTTACTGAAAACGTATGTGAACTGGAAAGTGTGCATCAATGAAGCGATGCTGTCAGTTTCAGTTTAATCAAGCAGGCGTCACTGCGTGTGGACTAGTCCATAATACTCTACACCACATCCGCTAAGTTTTGAGACCACACTACGCCTTTCCAATGGCAGACAGAATTGACTCAAAACCACACATTTTTACTGAAAACGTATGTGAACTGGAAAGTGTGCATCAATGAAGCGATGCTTTCAGTTTCAGTTTAATCAAGCAGGCGTCACTGCGTGTGGACTAGTCCATAATACTCTACACCACATCCGCTAAGTTTTGAGACCACACTACGCATTTGAAGCTGATGGATAAATGAATTAACAACAAACATGAGACAATTGAAGAAGAGGGTCTCGTGGCTACGACTACGGCTATCGGATGTCTGACCTACGCATTAGCTCAACGCGCTGGTCAGACCTTGAGTGCCTACCTACCATTTGTGTGTGTGTATGTGTGTGTGTGTGTGTGTGTGTGTGTGTGTGTGTGTGTGTGTGTGTTCAGTTCAGTGGTTTATTTAACGTCTGTTCACCATTGATGATATTAGACGAAAAATAATTTAAAACGTCATCTCTAACTAACAAAGCTTAACCTAAAAGATAAAAAATAACAACATTAACTTTTTGAATTAGTGGTAAAAATAAACACGCATCAAAGAAACTTGGCGATTTTAGATTGTGCGATAATAGTAGCAATGTTTATGATAAAAGGGCTGGACAATATTTGACTGATATCTTGGACGTTGATATAAAATAGGATTTTCTTTATAAATTGGAGTTAAGACAGAAAATTCTTTCAACAAATGATGCACTGAAATAGGCTAAGCACAAGTACAAAAAACATGGCAAGAATATTTTGTGTTCCATGCAGTTAACTTGAGTTTTGTTACTATCTTGGAAATGTGGCGAGGACAAGTATTTACATATTTGAGATTTTCTCCACAATTTCTGTTATAAACACAATTTTCTAATTTTTGCAAAATTTCTGACGAAGATGTTTTCAGTGGAGATAATAAATTACAATCGAGGCAATGTTTAGCTCCAGCTTTAGCAAGTATATCTGCTGCTTTGTTCCATTTCAACCCACTATGAAAGGGAACCCAGCAAAAGTCAATACATATTCCATGAATCCTTAAACAGTGTATGAGGTGATGAATATCAAAAAGTAAATCTTTCCAAGCCTTAACATCTCAATGTTCCAGAGACTGCAAGACAGATTTTGAATCAACACATATGAGAATTTTATGTGAAAAGGCATGGAAGCATCGTAAATGTAGCTCAAAGCCATCAGTACTGCATATAATTCTGCTGTAAATATGGAAAACCCTTTGCCAAGATGATAATTCTTTTTTCACATTTAGGCTAGGAATGATAAAACCAGAACCACTACCAATGTTATCTAGGACTGAGCCATCAGCGTAAATTTTCAGGTAATTGCTATAAAAATTCCAAGATGAACTCTGACCTCACTAACCAAGAGATTAACGTTTTCAGTTTTAGAAACACTTGTGTAATTATAATCAAAATTTCCACACAAATGCCCCCAAGGGGGAATCTTAGGCGTGATGGGATCTTCAGAAACTGTTGATAAATCAATGTTACAATCAGACATAAGCTTACACGCGTAATTTCTAATTGGTTGTAAATATGAAATATTTCTAGCTCGTTTGGGATAATCTTTGTTCGAATCCATCAATATTTCTGCTGTAACTGAGTTCTTAACTGACTGACTTCTAATCACATATTTTGATACGTCTAAGAGCCGTTGTTCTCGAAAAAGTAAATCCTCTGCAGCTTAATAACTTTTGATAGTATTTGCATGAACTGGTACACCTAAGGCCAGTTTCACTGCTTTGCTATCCAAACTTTGTAGCGTTTTAAAAGATATTACGGAGCAGAATAATATACTTCTTGGCCATACTTTAATTTGGATCGAACTAAAGAAGTAGACAAATGCAATAAGGTTTTCATGTCTTGCCCCCAAGGCTAATAGTTGATTATTTTTAATCTTGCTTTAGTTAATAAATGTTCTATATGTTTTTCCAACTAAGTTTTGTTGTCAAAAAGACTCCTAAAAATTTAACACAATTTTGATATTTCAAGATATTATCCTCTAATTTCAAAATAGGTAATATGGAAGGATTCTCACCATTATTAAATAGCAGCAAACATGTTTTTTCACCTGACAGTTTTAAAGCATTTTCTTTTATATAATTTGATAAATTGTTTAGTTCCTGTTGCTAAATTGTCTGCACATGACTGATAATCCTCTTATTCGATTTTTTTCTTAAACTGATGTTTATCCATACTGCAATATCATCAGCGTATTGAAGCAGATGTGTGTTCTTAGACAAAGCTTTTGGAAGATCATAAACGAAAATGGAGAATAAAATTGGAGCAATGATTGTACCTTGTGGAATCCCCATGTCTACACTTCTGAACGATGAGTAGGTATTGCCAATTTTTGTGCACATGTGTCTTTCCTTCAAAAAGGCTTTAATATATCCATACAATTTGCCACAAATTCCTATCTCCTTTAATTTGAACAATAATCTGGCATGCCAAACACTATCATATGCTTTTTTAACATCAAAACATATAGCTAGTGTACTTTTTCTTCGTGAAAATTGACGTTTGACCTGAGTAGTAAGCTTAACCAAATGATCTGTAGTGCATCTCCCTTTTCTAAAGCCACCCTGCTGAAATGGAATGATGTTATTTTTTTCACAATAAAACGTTATCCGTTTGAGTATAAATTTTTCCATAATTTTTCCAACATGAGAAGTAAGCGAAATTGATCTATAGCTGTTAACCAAAGATCTAATTTTGCCCTCTTTTAGAACTGGTACAACTACTGAACTCTTCCAGACTTTAGGAATAGCGCCAATATCCCAACATTTTTGGAATAAAGAATGTAGCAAACCTGTCCAAGAAGAAGGCATGTGACAGAGCATCTGGTAAGAAACGTCATCTAGACCAACTGCTGAAACTGAAAAAGAAACAGAAGCTAATGCTTCTTTCAATTCTGTAATTTGTAAAGGAGAATTTAAATAGTGTCCTTGAATTGGGCTAGGGTCTGAGTACATATCTTTTTCTTCTTCGGTTGTTCTAAAAAGCTTAGCCTCTGAATTCAGACTTGCAGAACAACTGTTACATGAAAAAGTATTCACAAATTCCTCAGCCTTATCCAAAGCAGTTAGAAATTCCGTATCTAGTTTCACAGGAAATGACTGTGTCCTGTTACAATTTTTCATCTCTTTTATTTTTTTTCCAAACCTTGTACCTATCCTTTGATTCTGTAATCTCTGAGTTGCAAAATATTTCCCAATATGTCTTTTTTGCTTGAGTGGTGATCTTTTTGCAAATGTTTTGTTCTGTATTTTCATGGATCGAACATTTTCTTTACTCTTATTTCTAACCCATTACTTAAATGCCTTGCACTTTGATGTCACCGCTATTTTACACTCCTCCGTCCACCACACATTACCAATATATTTACCAATTTTCTTGTAACCACATTTTGGTATCGCCTCATCAGCTGCAAGTCAGCTGCAAGCAGTAATATTTTCTTAAAATTTGAATAAAATTCATGGATATCCTCGCTGATTATTGAATCAGGATCATAAGACTCTAAGAATTTGCTGTAATCTTCCCAATGTGCAAATTTGTAGTTGTATTTTGTATGTTTTCCACTGGATCTGTCGAGTTTGAATTGAAACTGACATTGAGAGCGATGGTAATGGGAAGATGGTCACTTCCAAGACAATCTTCTCCTGGGGACCAGTCATAATCTACAGCTAAGTTTGAGGACACTAAAAACAAATCAATAGCGCTGGGATTATGAGTTGAGACATCAGGAATTCTTGTAAAACGACCATCATTCAATAATTTTAACTCCGAATCTACAACATTTTCAACAAACCTATTACATATTACTTTAGAGCTGTATCCCAGAAAGGGGCATGGGCATTAAAATCACCCAGAACTATCCACTTTTTCTTAGAGAAATCCGTATTTTTAAGCCAATCTGTATTGTCATCCTTTGGACCGGATGGGTAATGCATTGATAATATGTTATACATTGAGCTATCATTTACTTTAACTTCAGCACCAACAGCAAAGCAACCTTCTTTATCATTTGGGACTGGCCACGAAAAAAATATTTGAATATTCAAAGCCACACCTTATATATAATGCGCATTGAACTTTTTCATTTAATCTGTTAATGGTAAAAAGTGGAGGATAATAAAAAAAAAAATCCTTAATATTGGGAAGCTTCTGTTTTTCAACATTGAGAGACTGAAGTGCTAGTACACAGTAATTTCCCTGCATAACATGATTTTCGAATGATGGTAGGTTAGTGGAAATAGACCTTGCATTCCACTGTAAAAATTTGAAACACCCATTACATTGTTGCTTCATAAGAGTTAATCTTCAAGTTCAATATTCATTGAATCATTTCCTGACAACCCAAGGGGGGAGCCATCGGACACCAGGAGGAGGCAGGAAGTCACGGGGGCGCGACCATCCTCTGCCAAAGAACTTTCCCCGCGTCTGCCTGTGTTTTGGCCGCTTCCAGAAGAGATTATGGAGATGTCGCCCAAGGAAGCCTGCCATCAACCACGCCCCTTTGTGACTGGGGTGAAGGAGATTCTGACGATGTCTCACCTGACTGACAGCGTCATACCCCACGAAAGAGACGTTTTTGATTTTATTTTCAATGCATACGGAGTACACATGAGCATTGTATACCATGCGCTTTGCCTCCAGTCTCTCTAGTCTAACCGGAAGAGACTTACTGAAAACTATTTTGACTTGGGGGAACGTATCCTTGACAGTCTCTATGGCAGACACCATTTTTCTTCCGCTTTCAACTGCTTCTTTTCCTTTAGGGTCGTTTATCCCCACGTGCAAAACTATGCACTCTGGAGCAGGAG
>CM065735.1:47244077-47251577 GCA_033310375.1 Conus canariensis | reverse complement strand
AAGATGGACAAGATCAGGGTCCAAAAGAAAAACCTCAAGATGCAAATGAAGACCGCACTGTCAGCTGAAAAACAAGGCTTGGAAAAACTGTGGAAAGACCTGAAAGAAAAACACAGTGCCCTCAGCAAAGCGGAATCTGCGAGGAAGAGGAAGAGCAAAAAGAAGAAGACACAAGAGCGCTTCTTCAGAGACCCCTTCCAGTTTGCCAGAACACTGTTTGAGCAGCCAAAATCTGGGACCCTAAGTGTGGACAAAGGAGTTCTTGAGCAGCATCTGAGGAAAACATACTCTGACCCACAGAGCAAAGCACCACTCGACATTCAAGGTCTGGTGTGGCCAACCAACCCTGAGGAACAGTTCAATGGCAAGCCTCCAACGTTGGCGGAAATCAAGAAGGTGGTCGACAAAGCCAGAGCCAAATCATCACCAGGGCCAAACGGAATACCTTACCAGCTTTACAAGAAATGTCCCAAGGTGCTGGAGTGGCTCCACAGGCTGCTGCGATCGGCTTGGAGAAACCAGAAGATCAGCGGCCAGTGGATGACGGCAGATGGTGTGTACATCCCCAAAGAGCAAAACTCAAGTGACATCAGCCAGTTCAGGCCAATATCACTACTGAACGTCGAAGGGAAAATCTTCTTCTCTGTCATGGCAGCAAGGCTGACCAAGTACCTGATGGAAAACAAGTACTTGGATGTGTCAGTCCAGAAAGGTGGCATCCCAGGCGTGGCTGGCTGTGTAGAACACGCCACAATGATCTGGGACGCAATCCAAAAAGCAAAAACAGAAAAGAGAGACCTGGACGTAGTGTGGCTTGATCTGGCAAACGCATATGGATCTGTGCCCCATGAGATGATACAGTTGGCTCTTGAGATGTACCATGTGCCAAAGAACATCCGCGACATGCTCAAGAAGTACTTCAATGGCTTCTCAATGCGGTTCTCTACCAAGGAGTACACAACAGACTGGATCAACTTGGAAGTGGGTATTGCAATGGGCTGTGCAATTTCCCCAATACTGTTCGTGCTGGCAATGGAACTCATCTTGAAAGCAGCAACAAACAACGCGAGACAAACAGACCTTGGCGATGGATACAAGATGCCTCCTCTCAAGGCCTTCATGGATGACACTACAGTGATTTCATCCAGAGAAGACGAGACACGTCATGTGCTGGAGAGGCTGGACGACATAGTTGCCTCATCCAGAATGAAGTTCAAGCCAAAGAAATCACGGAGTCTCTCACTGAGGAAAGGAAAAGTGGCCGGATCTGTGGTCTTCAGTGTTGCCAACCAGGCCATTCCAACAGTCACAGAAGAACCAGTCAAGAGCCTTGGAAGATGGTATGATGATACGCTGAAAGACACACAAAGAGCAAAAGAAACCAAGCAGATGGCGGAGGAAGGCTTGGAGACCATTGACCAGTGTGGGCTCCCTGGCAAGTACAAGGCATGGTGTCTGCAGTTCATGCTGATACCAAAGCTCCTGTGGCCTCTGATGATATACGACATCTGCACCAGCATAGTGGAGGCAATGGAAGCCAAAATCAACAAGTTCACAAGGAAATGGCTTGGTGTCCCACCCTGTCTGACTGACATAGCGCTGTACTGTCGCCAAGCAAAGCTGAAACTACCACTGAAATCCATCCTGGAGGAATACAAAGCAGGGAAGATCAGACTTCAAAGCATGCTGGAGGACTCAGGAGACAAGGTGGTAGAAGCGATCAAGCCTCAGCTGAAGACAGGCAGAAAATGGAAAGTTCAAGAGGCGATGGATTCTGCCAAAGAAAGTCTCAAAATCAGAGAAATAACAGGACACACACAGACCAACAGACAAGGACTGGGGGTGACCAAAACTGAATGGTGGTCAAAGGCCAAAGGAAAAGCCAAAAGAGACATGATGATTCAGGAGATGAGAAAAGAAGAAGACCAAAAAAGACTCCAAAAAGCAGTCCAGCAGAGCCAGCAAGGGCAATGGACAACGTGGGAGAATGCACTCCAAAGAAGTCTCACTTGGAATGACATTTGGCGCATGGCCCCTCTCAGGATCAGCTTCATTCTCAGATCTGCATATGACCTTCTGCCCTCAAATGCAAACCTGGTGAAGTGGGGGAAAACAGACGATCCTGCATGCCCCCTCTGCCATGAAAAACAAACAGTGGAGCATGTCCTAAGCTCATGTAAAGTAGCCCTGGCTCAAGGAAGGTACACATGGAGGCACAACCAAGTGCTCAAAGAGATTGTACAAGTAGTCTGGGCTAGTACCAACACCACAAAAGGGAAAATCAGGACTCCAAAAGCACCCGCAACATTCTTCACGGCAGGAGGCAGCAAATCATGGCCAAGAACAACAGTGCCACTCGAAACATGCAGGCAGAGTCTG
The DNA here is from genome assembly GCA_033310375.1 of Conus canariensis. Classification (NCBI taxonomy): domain Eukaryota; kingdom Metazoa; phylum Mollusca; class Gastropoda; order Neogastropoda; family Conidae; genus Conus; species Conus canariensis. The sequence goes on along the minus strand of CM065735.1, from coordinate 47,249,198 downwards.
CTGGACGGGACAGATGACTGGGAGTGCACTGCAGACCTCCCAGAATGGAAGAGTCACCCAGAGATCATCAGCAAGAGTGGCATGAGACCAGACATAGTAGTCCACTCTAAGTCAACCAAGCAGCTGATCATGATCGAGCTCACGGTGCCATATGAGAACAGAATGGAGGCAGCTCAAATCTACAAGACTGAAAAGTATGCTGATCTGGCAAACAGCCTGAGGAGAGAAGGCTATCAGGTCAAAGTCCTCACTGCAGAAATTGGAGCTAGAGGGTTTGTAGGAACGTCTGCATACAGCCTCATGAACAGCTCTCAGTTGCAGGGAGGGAAAAAACCAGAGCCCTGAAAGCAATGGCAGAAGCGGCAGAGAGGTGTTCAAGCTGGATCTGGTCAAGGAGGAACAAAAGTGAACTTCATAAGGCTTAATTTCCTACAAATATCAGGTGTCCCCGTGGCTCAGTGGTTAAAGCGCGAGTCATTAAGTGGAAAATGAGCATGTCCAGAGGGTCATGAGTTCGAATCCCAGCCATGGCTCGTCCCAAGATGGGGAAAAAAAAGGGGGCAGCAGAGGGACATCCGGAGTCATGAACCGGGTGTGGCCCAACCCCCCTAGAGTGTCAGGAGATAAGGGCCGAAACACTTGCTTGAAGGGGGCTTCTCTTCTGAGGACTCTCTGCTGCCACGCTCTCCATGAGTTTCTTTCTACTGCCTTCACCTGTTCCAGCTTGTGTCTTGTCTGCATCGAAGGAAGGTCGAGCAGGTATCGCATGGTTTGAACTGGTGTGTACTTTGTGGTTCCTAGGATCAATCCCATCGCTTCATTTTGATTGTTTTTCTAATTTGAGAAGGTTGCTGTTGGACAGTGTTGTAAGCCCTAATCCATAATCTATCACACACAGTACAAGTGCGTAATACAGTCGGTAGAGATGGCGCTGTTCAATGCCTTTAGCTGCCATTGCTTTCATGGCAGATAAGCCTTTTTTGCATTTAAGAACACTATTCTCAACATGCTTTCTAAAGGTTAGCATTCTATCAAAGCCTACACCCAAATAACGTAGGTTTTTAGTTGATTCAGTTGGTATTCCATTGAAGGAAACTGGTGAGGGTACTTGTCCTGATGTCTTGTTGTTGAGAGTGCAGACTAATGTCTGGGCTTTTGTAGGGTTGATGGACGATCCAGTTTCTTGACAGCACTGAGCAATGTTGTTCAACTGTTGCTGAACTGCTTTCGTTCTTTCTTTAGCATTCTTTGATGTTTTGTAGATCAGGCCGTCATCTGCAAATGTCATCATGCGAGCATTTCCGTTTCTGTTGAGGTCTGCTAGGCCTTTAGTGTAAACATTGTACAAAACAGGGGAAAGAGGAGAACCTTGAGGTAATCCCATAGAAAGTTTATGAGGCTCAGAAGTCCAATCTCCAAATCGTAGGATGACGGTTCGCTCCCGAAGTGCCGCTTCTATCCATCGTGTAAGTGTCTTACTGACTCCATAGTCAAGGAGTAGTTCCATGAGAAGCGAGAACTGGACTTTGTTGTATGCATCTTCTAGATCTATTGCAACAGCTCGTGTTTCTTCCTTTCTTTGGAATCCTTCGTACACTTCATAGGCAAAAGCGGCCGCATTTTCCCATGTACTTTTACCTGTTCTGTAGCCTCCTTGATTTGATGGGAGGATTTGTCGACTTTCAAGATCTCTTGCGGGTTTTCTTGCTATGATTCGTTCCATGAGCTTTCCTGCTATATTTTCCATAGTGAGTATGCGGTAGCCATTTAGCTGATGATGATCTTTTCCTGGCTTTGGTAAAGCTTTCAGGTAGCTGTGTGTCCAGTCTTCTGGGACATAGCCTTTATCAAATCTCTCCTGGTAGAGACTGAAGAGTTTGGCTCTCTCCTCTTCTGAGAGCTGTTTGATATCTGCATACTGTACTTTGCCTGGTCCTGGAGCACTTTCCTTAGTACATCTAGCTATTGTGTCATCCAGTTCAGATTCTGTGATTTCATCATCAATGCCAGTCTGAGCTAGGTGTTGGTTTAACTTGGTCAAATATTTCTTCCTTTCCTCCAGATTTCTTTGATCACTCTGTTCTATGAAACGTTTAAGTAGAGCCGACCCTTTCTCTAAATTTGTCTTCAGTTTTGAGATCCCATCAGCGTCTAAGATATCTGGGGTTGCGTTTATTTTGTTTTTTTCCTTCCATGCGACTATAAAAGTGCCAGAACTGAGTCAGTGTTGTGTCATAATTAAATGACAGGCAAAACTGTTGCCACTTGGTTTCTTTTGCTTCTTCAGCTACTCTTTCGAATTGTTCAGTCTTCTGATTCATGTCTGTTTTAATAGCTAGATCAGGGCAAGGTTTTCTTCTTTCTCTCTGGCAAATTCTTACAGACTTGCGTTTCTATTTCCAGGCTGTTTCTGTGTCTATATTCCACCAAAGGGGTTGGACGATTTGTTTGGTTGTAGCATTGTTTCTTTTGCACCTTCTACTCCTTAACGTTCCTATGATATCCCCTTCATTGTAGTTGTATTGAAAAGGGTCCTTTTGTTTCGTTTGTGTGACTTCTGATGGTTTCTGTAAACTGAACACAACAGCGATGCAAGTGTGTAAAGCGGCGAGTCCATAGATGTGGGTGTGTATGCATTGACGTATGTGGGTTTCTGTGAGTGTGTGCGTATATGTGTGTGTGTGTGTGTGTGTGTGTGTGTGTGTGTGTGTGTGTGTGTGTGTGTGTGTGTGTGTGTGCGCGCGCGCGCACGCATCCATGTTTGTTGTTGTTTTTGTTGCTGTTGTTACTGATATATAATTACTATGTCATCTTCTTAACATTCGTTTTCACACGCACACACACATACACATACGCGCGCGTGCACACACATACACACGTATGCACTTATGCGCATATATATGAACATCCGCAAATGCACACACACACAAACATTCTTGTGTGCAAACACACACACACAACACACACACACACACACACACACACACACACACACACACACACACACGATACACTCACGCACAAACGCGCATGCGCGCACACACTCACGTAAACACACTCTCACACTCTCACACACACACACACACACACACACACACACACAACACACACACACACACACACACATACACACACACTCGCGCGCGCGCGCACTCACACACATATGTACAAACGCACGCACGTGAGCATACGCGTGCACACATACACTCATGCATGTACGCCTACATGCACAGGCACACATACGTACGCGCATATAAACACACGGACATGCGCACATAGTGCATGCAGGAGAAAACTCACAAGCCACACACACACACACACACACACACACACACACACACACACACACACACACACACACACACATAAACACAGACACACACAGACTTACACACACACACACACACACACACACACACACACACACACACACACACACACGCACAATCGACGCGCGCATGCACGCACGCACGCACACACACACGCTCGCATCGCATACACTGGCACACATACACACACATGGGCCCATTTCCACGCAACCATGCACACACATATACACACGTGTACTCTCACCACAGGCACACGCAAAAATAACAGTGGCGCAGACAATGTTAGGTAGGTACCCAGGGTCTGACCACATGTTGGGCTAATGCTCAAGTCAAACATCTGCTTTGTCGTAGCCATGAAATCCTCTTCTTGAATTATCTCATCTTGGTCATTAATTCGTTTATTCACCAGCTTTAAATCGTGTGCAGTATGGTCTTAAAACTTAGCAGACGTGGTGTAGCGTATATGGATTGGTCCGCACCCAATAACAACTCCGTGATGAAACATTAACTAAAACTTCCCTTTTTTTTTTTTTTTTTTTTTTTTGCTGTCCCAACCTCTGCGCAACTTCAGAGGCAGTGCACCCACGCCGCTCATTCCGACACCCCGTCCACAGCTGCAGCCCGGTCGGCCCCGCCGCAGCCCCGGCACCGGCAATCCACAGGGAGCAGTCAATGTCAAGTCGTCAAGAGGCAACCCACCGGAGGAGACACTGCACTGCTGCCGAGTCACTTCGGTGGTGTTCAGTGGCGCCTGTTCTGATCTGACATGCGCAGGACGCCACCTACTAAGCCCCCTACTGACGACAATAATTGCTTAGTCGCGGAGCCGGCGTGAGTGAGCTCTCCCTCCGGAGGGCGCCACCACGTCCGTCCAACGACAGCCCCCATGGACTCGCCGATATCGGTGACCACGACGGAACCAAACCAAGGCCACAGACGTGGAGAGGACATCGAAACTGAGGTCACCATGAGAGCAGGGCATGAAGGGCCACATAATTTGAGACATCTTTTTTATGCTGATCGATGAGAATGAGGATGATTAAGATGATGCTTCGGATTTCCATTTCGGTCTGAGACTACATGACAGGGCTGTACTCTACGCTTCCTTTCATAATATATCCCGGCGTCAACCAGGCCCGAGAGATACAGGCACCTGCAGTGTTGGTCAGGAAATTTGAGCAACACTTTCAGAAACGCATCCATTAAGTGGATGAAACTCGACTGTGTGGTCCCAGTCTTCCCAACTGAGTCCGCAGCAAACTCAACTCTGGGTAGGAGCCGGTCGGGGCAGAAAAAACCCACATGACTCTGATGGGATTCGAACCCACGACCTCCCAAACTTCCCTTTCTAATTATTTCTATCGCTTTTTCATTTACAAAGAAAGAGAACAGCATTCGACGGGTAACATGACCTAGTCTTACCCGTCGTTTACAGATTACATAATCTGTACACGAATCGAATTCTGCCTGTGATTGTAATATAAAGCGATGAATACATTGAAAAGGTCATCCCTTGATGTCGTTTTTGACAAGAAAAGGCCACAGTAGGTTACTTTCTACGGAATCAAAAAGCTTTCTCAAAGTCAGTAAAGGTAAGCTGAAAGCTTACGGTTAAAACTGCTTTTATATCATGTGTAAGCCTACATGTGTTCAGTGGTTGAGTAGCCTCTTCCAAACTCCGCTTGATATTCCCCTGCGATGTTATCAGACACAACCTATTCATTAATCTTATTTTTTACCACTGAACTATAAACTTCATTGCTTGAAAAGCATTATGATATCTGTCTGTATT
>CM065735.1:47226577-47236577 GCA_033310375.1 Conus canariensis | reverse complement strand
CACAGTACAGCACAGTACAATTCGGTACATTACAGTACAGCACAGTACAGTACAGCACAACACAATAAATGGTGTGTTGTCCAGAACGGAAAACAATGTCAGCAGCCGTCATGCCATCTTCAGATAGAGTTTGAGTCATTCTCAGTGTTCACTGATACATTACATTACATTACATTATATTACATTGTATTGCATTACAAGGTTGTTCTTTTCTTGGTCTGTGAGCAGTGTCAGCAGCCATCATGTCGTCTTTAGACGCTGCTTGGGCCATTCTATTCCTATGTTCAATCAATTATCACATTACATTACATTGGATTACATTACATTACATAACATTACAAGGTGGTTCTTTTCTTGGTCTGGGAGCAGTGTCAGCAGCCATCATATCATCTTTAGACGCTGCTTGGGCCATTCTATTCCTGTGTTCAATCAATCATTACATCACATCACATCCCATTACATTACATTACAATACATTACATTACATTACATTACACTGTGTGTTTTCCTGACCTGGGAGCAATGTCAGCAGCTGTCGTGTCGCCTTTAGAAAGTGCTGGGATCATTCTCCATGATCATCACACGTCACGTCACGTCACGTTACGTTACCTTATGTTACGTTACGCTACGTTACATGATGTTTTCCCTTGCCTGAAAGCAGTGTCAGCCGCCATCAAATCGTCTTTTAACTAAGTTACATTACGTTACGTTACCGCACGTTACCTTACGCTACATGGTGTGTTTTTCTGGTTTAGATGCAGTGTCAGAAACCGTCATGTCGTCTGTAAAAAGTGCTTTGGTCACTCTCCATGTTCACTCAAATATCACAGTATATAACACTACATTGCGTTGCATTATGATACATTACATTACATTACATGGTGTGTGGTTTTCCTGTCTGGGAGCAGTGTCTGCAGCTGTCATGTCGCACGTAAATAGAGCTTGGGTCGTTCTCCAGGCTCATTCACACATTCCATTCCATTCCATTGCATTGCATTGTGTATTATTGTCCTGATCTAGGAGCCGTGTCAGCAACCTTCATTTCGTCTGTGGACACTTCTGTCTTTTGGTCATCCTTCGTGTTCACTCACACATTACATTAAATAGCACTGCATTTCATTCCATTCCCTTCCATTCCATCACATCACATCACATCACGTCACATTACATTACATTACATGGTGTACCACTGTCCAGGTCTAGGAGCAGTGTCGGTGGCCGTCATGTCGTCCGCGGACAGTTCTGTCCACGGATCATCCTCCATGTTCACACACAACGTGTACAGGGCTACCCTAAGACCAAAGGTGAGTGGATTGTCTGTTCCTTTACCAACAGTCTGGGTGAGTTCAGCCCGGACACCAGCTGACTGTCTTCATTTTCCCAATCTGATCATTACAAATATAACCGTGTCTAAAGCAGTGCTTTTGACAGGGGAAAATGAAAAAAGGGACAAAGTAGATATCCATGGGAAGATTGTTTGGCTGTTCATTAAAAAAAATCCTCTAATTAAGATTTTTGGCACTGTATGTCATCACTTCACCGTTAGAAGAGATGTGTGTGTACATTTGGAAGTGCCATCTCGACAAGACTGGATGGGCAGAGGAGAATTGTTCACCATGTTTTGTCAGGGACGGCTCCCCAATTGCCGTGAGATCGTTTACGTGCGCTAAGGGCGTGCTACACACAGGATCTCAGTTGATGACATCGTCTCCTCGGAAAGACCCTGGCAGTAATGTCACACCTGGGGATAGGGAGGGAAAGGATGATGTGACGGGTTGTGGCCAAATGACAGACATTGCACATAAGTATACAAGGTTAACACAGATATGGGGTATCAAAACCAAGATAAAGACAGACCGTGTATATCTCTGAGTGTTTATAGTCATTGGTAGGGGGGTTTACAGGTGGTGGGTCCTTTGTATGTTGGATCAGAACAGGCACCATGATTACTTTTGAAGTGGCTCAGCAGCAATGCAGTGTCTCCACTAATATGTTGCCCTGTGACGTCTTTACGTAGAATATTCCGCGTGGACTGTCGGTAATGATAAAGCGACACACCTGCTTTAAAATAAATGAGTAATTGGACTCTGTGTGTGTGTGTGTGTGTGTGTGTGTGTGTGTGTGTGTGTGTGTGTGTGTGTGTGTGTGTGCAGCGGACGTGCGTGCGTGCGTGTGTGTGTGTGTGTGTGTGTGTGTGTGTGTGTGTGTGTGTGTGTGTGTGTGTGTGTGTGTAAGAGAGAAGGGGGGGGGGGAGGAGAGAGAATTAGAGTTGTGTGAGAATGAGTGTTTGGGCACGCAGTAAGAATATGAAAAGCAGACCGACAGATGTACAAAGTGTGTGTACACGTGGAGATGTGGCGAGGGAACGGAGATTGAAAGGACAGACGAGTAAACGCACGCTTGTTCCTTTCTCTTCCTCCTCTCTCTTCCCTCCTCATTCCTCCCTATGCACTCTTCCCGATCATCTCCTCACCTTGTCTGCTCAAGTATGAGACAAATTAACAGGTAAATGGCGATGGCTCAGTTCCGACCATTCACAAAGATTTTTACAAACTTGACGAATCATGAAGCCCAAGGTACAATCTCATGTTTATAAACAAAAGGTGACAAACAACATTCAAGATCAATGAAAACGAAGAACGAGCTGTCACTTACCTCCTCAAATTGGGCGCAAAATGGATGTTGAATGATGTCGTCGTCAATTTTCAACGTCCATTTTGCGCCCAGTTTTAAGAGGTAAGTGATAGCTCGTTCTTCGTTTTCATAGTCCTGAATGTTGTTTATCTTGCCTGAAGAAGACTAAAGAGGTCGAAACGCGTCGTGTTTTGTCTTGTAATTTCTTTGTCCCTTTCGTCTGGTGGAATAGCATTTTTTTTCCTTTAAGTTTGTTTCAATTGCCGCCTGCAGTCAACTTTGAAACTGACGAGAGTAAACAGTTCAGTTCCTTATTCAACCTCTTTTCTTTTAAAATCCACCCACCTTCAATATGTTCCAGATAAACGTTATCTTAATCTAGAGATAAAATGAAGAAAACGGCTAGTTTTCAACCGTTGGGCGCCCCTCCCCCTTTCTCCCCCTTCCCCATGCATTTAAAACAGTAATGGTCTGTGATTGGTAGAGATAGCCATCAGGGTTTCAAGCATTGTAGCATGCCAGCTTGCCAGCGTGCAACAATCAAGACGCTCGGTCTCGAACCTACAAACCACCGCCCACCCCCACCCGCACCCCCCACCCTGCAACTGCTTCTAAACAGTCCATTCACGTTTTCAGGCCTCCAACACAGAGCTGCTGTGGATCCAGCGAGACTCCATCATCCTCATCGGAGGCAGGACCACGGCTTTAGCCATCTTCGTCAGGACCGTCTGGGGGCTTTTCGTCCTCACCGCCGCCATCTTCTACGTCATCGTCCTGCCCCAACTGACGTCAGCCCTCTTCCTACGTCACACCAACGCGTACGGCGCCCTGACGGCCTGCCTGGTTGGCGTGGTGCTGCGGGTTGGGGCCTGGGAGCCGACGGTGGGTCTGTCGGCGGTGATCCGCTACCCGTACTACGACGAGGAGAACGGAACTCAGGTGTTTCCGATCCGGAGGATCGCCTTCCTGGCCTCCATGCTCTGTCTAGCGGGTGTGTCGTGGGTGGTGGACCTTTGCCTCAGGTAGGGTGTGCTGCCCGCGTGCTATGACGAGCTGGGCCTGGGGCAGGGAGAGGGGGGCCGCTCGGAGAGGTACGTCGTCAACCAGCGAGGAACTTCGGGGTCGGGAGCTCGGGGAAGCTCTACCACCGCCGCCACTGCGACGTCAGTGGCGCAACAGCTCGACAGGAAACTGACGTCAAAGACAGATTACGTCAGGGACTCGTATCTTCTTCATAATCCCGCCTTTGTAGAGAAACATTGAGGACGCTGTCTCGGTGAAACGTTGGTGTGGTTGACTGGAGTGGTGGTGTTGTTTACAGGTGGATTGTTTATCTAAAAACACCGACCCTCACCACCTCACCCCCTCCACCCAGACTCCAAACACCCACATCTGTCCCTCCATTCCCACCCTTATCACACACGCGCGCACACACGCATGCACACACACACACACACACACACACACACACACACACACACACACACACACAACACACACACACACACACACACACACACACACACACACACACACACAACACACACACACACACACACACACACACACACACACACACACACACACACACACACACACTTATTTTTCCATTACCTCGAGTTGTGCCATCTTCGTGGATAAAAGTTGAATAATCGTATTCCTGAACATCATTGAAAACATATCAAGACTCTTGTCTCGCCTTTCTTTTCTTTCTTTTTTTTCTTTTCTTTTTTCTTCTTTATTTTTTTCCCTTTTTTTTGGAGGAGGTGTGTGTGTGTGTGGGGGGGGGGGGTAGGCTGTTGCGGTGGTGATGGTTTGAGGGATGTTTGTTTCAGCGTCTTTAAACTCTTGAAGTCATTTAGTAACCTCAAGGACAATTGGCAACCTTGAGAACGCATCACATTGAGAACTATTAGTGAGTTTTGGGTCACACGATTGCTAGGAAACTTGGTGACTTTTAGGACACATAGCCGTGAGGAAATATGGTAACCTTGAGAACATTTTGTGACTTAGAGAACATTTGGTGACCCTAAGGACATTTGGTAAACTTGAAGACATTAGGTAACTTCGAGGACATATGGTAACCCTGTGGACATTTGGTAACCTTGAGGACACTTGGTGACCTTGACGTCACCTAGTAAACATGAGGTAACCACTAAAGAGTGGACACTTGATGGCATCTGGGACACTTGGAGCCTTAAGAGCAGTTGGTATATTTGAAGACGCTTGGTAACCTTGCAGACACTTGATAACTTTGTACTCACTTCAGAACAGTTGGTAACTTTGCAGTCATTGCAGAACATTCGGTAATTTTGCAGTCATTGCAGAACACCTAGTAACTTTGCAGTCATTGCAGAACACTTGGTAACTGTTCTGTCATTGTGGAACGTTTGGTAACTTTGCAGTCATTGCAGAACACTTGGTAACCTTGCAGTCACTGCAGGACACTTGTAACTTTGCAGTCAGTGCAGAACACCAGGCAACTTTGCAGTCGTTGCAGAAAATTTGGTCACCTCGAAGACAATTAGCTACCTTGCTGTCATTGCCAAACACCCTGTAATCTTGAAGGCACTTAGTAACATTGCAGTCATTGCAGAACAGTTGGTGACCTTGAAAACTCTTGGTGACCTTGCATTCATTGCAGAACACTTGTGACCTTGCACCCATTACAGAACACTTGGTGACCTTGCAGTCATTGCAAAACACGTGGTGACCTTGCAGTCATCGCAGAACACTTGGTGACCTTGCAGTCATTGCAGAACACTTGGTGACCTTGCAGTCATTGCAGAACACGTGGTGACCTTGCAGTTTTTACAGAACACTTGGCGACCCTGCAGTCATTGCTGAACACTCGGTAACCTTGCAGTCATTACAAAATACTTGGTAACCTTGAAGACACCTGGTAATCTTGCAGTCATTGCAGAACACTCGGTAACCTTAGAGTCATTGCAGTATATTAGGTAACCATGAAAACAGTTCGTAGTTTGATGTTATGTAAGAACGCTTGGTGACCTTGAAGTCACTTGAACTTCTTGAGGACACCCGATCATGGTGAGTTGTACGTTTGGTAACCGTGAAGACGCTAGGTAATCGTTGAGACACTTTTGGTCACTTGAGAGCGCTTGGTAACCTTGTGGTCTCTAAAAGACACTTGGTAATCTTGAGGTCACTTAGTATCTTTGTGGTCACGTGAGGACACTTGGTCATCTGTAGGTCACATGATAACCTTGAGGTCACTCACGGACATTGGAGGCTCTTGGTAAATTTAGGTGGTACAGATGGGGTCATTTGAGGACAAAGGATAGACTCGAGAACACTGGGTAGGCTTGAGGTCACAATGTTCTCTGACGAATGACGTTGGACCCCCTTTACACCAAGTTTATGAATCATCATCTAGAGACTTCCATTGTGAACGTCGTTTAAAAATGATGCTGATTGTTTATTTCTGATTTTTGTTTTCGCGGCCATTATTATTTCTGATTTTTGTTTTCGCAGCCAAAATTGTATGGTCTAAAAAAAAAATGTGGAGCATGCCAGCTGTACATCCCTCCTAAGGGGAGAAGATTTGAATTTTTTTTTTTTTTTTTTTTTTTGGCTTTTCGTTTGTTTGAGTTTTTTTGTATATCTTTATTGCTGTTGTTTTGTTAGTTTGTTTGTCGTAATTGTTTCATTTTTTAGGGTTTTGTTTTTGTTGTTTGTTTGTTTGTCTATTTTTAGAGGAGAGAGTCCTTGCATGAACAACAGATGTGCTTCGTTTCTCCGACCCTGTCACAGATGTCATTTTTTCCTGAAATCTTGACAGGTTTGGAAGAAGCGTGCATCTTGTTTGTCGTTCATTTTTTACAAACGTGCCTCCAGCGTATCATGATCATGTGGAGTACTGCATCATTCGAAATAGCGACAATGCGCTTTGTATTCATCAGTTAAGCAAGAATTTGAATAACCTCGTCAAGAAAACCCGTAAGAGGGCCCCCCCCCCCCCCCCCCCCCAAATTTTTTAAATGGTAAAATAGAAGTGCAAGAGCAAGAGCTTGCAGTGAATTATCAACAGTGTCAGCCATTTTAACCATCTCAACCCAGCAGTTTTCTAAAGCTAAAGCACATCTGTACCACCTAAAGCACACTAGGAAGTGGTCATTTGAACAAATATGTTTATAATTACCTTGGAGAAGTACGGCGAGATGGGGGGGGGGGGGGGTATCATGGATATAATGAGAATGGTGAGGGGAAGGAAAGGGAAGGGGCAGGAGGGGAGGTAATACAGTGGTTGGATCACTCACTCCAGATTTCAACCAAGGTTAAGCAGGATCGTATGATGAGCAGGTTGTGCCCTCTCTTGATCACATCCTCCCAAGTCCACCCAGCTGTCAAAGGGCACCTGGCTCCCCTTCAGAGACTGGGCAGGTATGTAACGATGGTGAGAAGGTAGGCAGCACTGTCATCAGACTGGACTCCAGAGATGTTAAGGTCTGTAACTCCTCGTTCCCTAACGGGTCACCTGTACCTTTTGAAACCCATTTTGTGACCTGTATCCATGGGAATGGAAATTGCTGAGAGTTGTCGGACCCTGTTGGAGTTGGCGTAACAGTTACCACCCTTGTCTGTGGTTTCTTCGTCTGGTTAGGTAGAGTATACATTCTGACTGCTTTTCTGATCTTTCAAAGATGATGCTGTTTGGGGTGGAAGGGGAAATAATCATGGCTGAGCCCGATTTCCGCTTTTTTCATCTTCTTTTAAACCTTTTGTCCTCAAAGATAATATAATGTGAATGTTAAATGAAAAGAAGCTGATGTAGACAGAAGATTGTTTGGACGCCATCTCTGTTTTAAAAGAAAAGCTACTATGCCAACGAACGAAACACACAAATTACTAGAAAAACACGACGCGTTTCGACCATTTTAGTCTTCTTCAGACAAGTCTAACAACATTCAAGACAATGAAAAGGAAGAACGAACAATCACTTATTTCCTCAAATCGGTCGCAAAATGTCAAAATGTGTTTGTCTTGTAATTCGTTTCTTTCGTTTGGTGGCATGGTAATTTTTCTGTTCAGTTTGTTTATGTATTCTCGCCTATCTTATGTTTTTTTTTAAGAATATGATATTGGTATACGTTTTGACTATATGACTCGCCGAATATCTGTGAGCTACTTTGTGATTGGTAGGAAGATCCATGTGAAGTCCTCTGTTGTCTGTCAAAAACTCTGGTTTGCTGACTTTTGTTCAGCATACACCGGTGGACATGTATGGTCTCATTGGACGGACGTGTCTCAGAATTTTTCCTTTGTTTCCAGCAAAGGCTGTGTCTCAAAGGTATAAGAATATGAAACCATTCATCACCAATAAGGACCAAAAGAAGAGCACCACTGTAGACAGAACTAAAGGGCGATGGAGTTCACGTGCACAAGGGGTAACCAGCTGTCTGAGAAGATGGGATTGAGGCCATACTGGTTCATCCTGTCTCCTATACTCCATTAGTGCGTGGAGCTGTGAACTTCCTGACTGTCCGAGCCTCTCTACACCCTGACGTAACCCAGAATAATCAGTGAATTATTCCATTTACACTCATGGCCTTTGGAACAAATAGACCGTTTGACGTAACCCGAAATCAATTCGTTTACGATCATAGCCTTTGAAACAAATGGATCATTTTTTGTACTCCCAGTTCTTAGAAGTACTTTAGAATGGGAACGAAGAAATGCTGTCTGTGTGTCTGTCCGTCCATCCGTGGTCAAAATGTGTTCCACTCGCTCCAGACAAAACTACTGGGCCGATCTTTCTGAAAATTTGTAGGTATGTTCATTTTGGGTCACGGATGATGCCCGATGTTTTAGTTTACCGTTATAGCCGTTACTAACGGCTGTAACGGCCTGTAACGGTTTTTTTCTTATGGAATATCTCAGAAAGTATTTGGCCGATCTTTGTGAAAATTAGCACGTATGTTCATTATGGGTCACGGATAATGTCTGATTTTTTAGTTTACCCCCTTATAGCCGTTACTAACGGCTGTAACGGCCTGTAACGGTTTTTCTTCTTTATGGAATATCTCAGAAAGTACTTGGCCGATCTTTCTGAAAATATGTAGGTATGTTCATTATGGGAGATGGATGACGTCCTACGTTTTAGTTTACCTTTGTAGCCGTTGCTAACAGCTATAACGGCCCATAACGGGTTTTCTTTTTTATGGAATGTCTCAGAAAGTACTAGGCCGATCTTTCTAAAATAAATTGTAGGTATGTTGATTATGGGTCACTGATGATGACCGATGTTTTAGTTTACCGTTATAGCCGTTACTAACGGCTGTAACGGCCCATAACGGTTTTACTTCTTTATGGAATATATCAAAAAAGGTACTTGGCCAGTCTTTGTGAAAATTAGCATGTATGTTCATTATGGGTCACGGATAATGCCCGATGCTTCAGTTTACCCAGTTATAGCCGTTAGTAACGGCTGTAACGGCCTGTAACGGTTTTTCTTCTTTATGGAATATCTCAGAAAGTACGTGGCCGATCTTTCTGAATATTTGTAGGTTTGTTTATTATGGGTCTCGAAAAATGCCCGTTGTTTTAGATTACCGTTATAACCGTTACTAACGGCTGTAACGGCATGTAACGGTTTTTCTTCTTCATGGAATATCCCAGAAAGTGCTTGGCCGATCTTTGTGAAAATTAGCAGCTATGTTCATTATGGGTCACGAATAATGCCCGATCTTTTAGTTTACCGTTATAGCCATTACTAATGGCTGTAACGGCCTGTGACGGTTTTTCTTCTTTATGGAATATCTCAGAAAGTACTTGGCCGATCTTTGTGAAAATTTGTAGGTATGTTCATTATGGGTCACGGATGATGCCTGATTTTTAGTTTACCGTTATAACCGTTACTAACGGCTGTAATGGCATGTAACTGTTTTCCTTCTTATGGAATATTTCAGAAAGTACGTGGCCGATCTTTCTGAATATTTGTAGGTATGTTTATTATGGGTCTCGAAAAATGCCCGTCGTTTTAGATTACCGTTATAACCGTTACTAACGGCTGTAACGGCATGTAACGGTTTTTCTTCTTCATGGAATATCCCAGAAAGTGCTTGGCCGATCTTTGTGAAAATTAGCAGCTATGTTCATTATGGGTCACGAATAATGCCCGATCTTTTAGTTTACCGTTATAGCCGTTACTAATGGCTGTAACGGCGTGTAACGGTTTTTCTTCTTTATGGAATATCTGAGAAAGTACTTGGCCGATCGTTGTGAAAATTTGTAGGTATGTTCGTTATGGGTCACGGATGATGCCTGATTTTTAGTTTACTGTTGTAATCGTTACTAACCGCTGTAATGGCATGTAACTGTTTTCCTTCTTTATGGAATATTTCAG
>CM065735.1:47216577-47221577 GCA_033310375.1 Conus canariensis | reverse complement strand
CAGCAACATACTTACTCACGTGAATGAAGTATCAGCATTTGGATGTTGAACTCGTCAGATGATCAGTTGGGGACAATGACAACAGCCAAACGTTGATCACGTGTACTAAATACGTGTGGTAGCATTTAAATGTTTAATACAACTGCATCTATCACTCAGTGGCAACAATGACAGCCAAACGGTGATAACGTGTACTAGATACGTGTGGTAGCATTTACATGTTTCAAAAGACAACTCCATCAATCACTCAGTGACAACAATGACAGCCAGACGTTGATCACGTGCATGCAAGCCTTGTGCCTCCCACACGACTGGGGGAAAGGTAGGCCACTGGATGAAGCACCCAGATGGGAATCCAGAGAACCATGGGTCCGTCTCATATTTCAAATGTCGTTGTGGGTGTTTTTCTCTTTTTGTTAATAAAATGTTGATCAGTCATCCGTGTAGCTTAAGTGAAGCAGTGCGCTTTTTCCGCTATAAAGCAAGCATATCTGATATGGTGAAAATTTAAAAGTTAGAATCTAAAACTGACAGTGAATCTTAGTTTGGTCTTCAGTCACGTTTATTGTGTGTGCTTTATAAATACTTCAAGCTAACTTAAGATAATGATGGAGGGCACTTCTACATTTCATGTCTTAACAGCTTTGTGACAGAAAGATTTCAAACGAGTCCATGTTCAGCTTATGCAATGTGCCATCATAATTCTTCAGTAGATGGCCTTCGGCAGGACAACTCTTACTGCATCTTTTACATGATAACTTCCACAGTAAAACCAGCACTAGATGACATCGTTGTCATCGATGGTAACTGTGCCCTTAACGAACTTTTTTGTTTTTCTGGAAAAGGCAAAACACCCCAACTATTAAGTTTCCAAATTCTGCTCTGAACTTGCTGCCAGTTAAACAATACAGGTAGAAGTTGACGGCACTGTTTGAGTAGGCCAGGACATTGCTGACTACAAGGAAAACTGCTTGGTGTCCATACTCAATCGGGTCATCGGAGTCAACGTATTGGTACGTGAGATCATATATTTGGATGGGTGCTGTTAGGACAAAAAAAGCAGTGCATGTAGCAATCAAGGTGACAGTCAGTGAAGACACTTTCCATTGCCCGGATTCCTGGCTGGTTTGTTGCATAGTAAGCTGTTTACTCGTTCTGACCGATCTGACCAGTGACCAGAGAAGAGCACTGTTGCTGACCACCAACACTGTGAAAGGTACAAAACAACTTTCAGTCATGAATATCCAAACCCAAAACGTGTCAATAAACCATTGGTACATTTCTGATGCAGCATGTGCCCAGCATCTGTTAAAAGAAAGGCTTGTATTAATATCATACCCGTAGAGACAATGGCAGTTGATCAGAGCGATGATGACTACCATTACACCGGCAGTAACTCGCGACATTTTCTTCGTCCACACAGCATTGACACGATGTGGCCACAGCACAGAAGCTGCCCTGAGCATGATGAGCGCCACAAGCATCCACGCAGATAAAGGTCTCGTCGTGTAGGACATCATCGTAGTCATCTTGCACTGCCAGGAATTCAGCTCATGAAAGTAGGGCACACCCAATTCTCTGTGGAGCAAGACATTTAAAGGGCCGACAATCAGCAGCACCTGGTCAGACCAGGCCAGAACTTGGAAGAAAACACCAGAAGTGGACGCAGGAAGATGAAGCATGATCAGAATGATCATGAAATTTCCGAAAATGCCAAACAGAAGCACAGTAGGATTCCCAATTCTCCAGATCAGGTCAATGGCTTTGGCATATGGTTT
Source organism: Conus canariensis (assembly GCA_033310375.1). Classification (NCBI taxonomy): domain Eukaryota; kingdom Metazoa; phylum Mollusca; class Gastropoda; order Neogastropoda; family Conidae; genus Conus; species Conus canariensis. The sequence goes on along the minus strand of CM065735.1, from coordinate 47,219,799 downwards.
GTAATGCTCATACCAAACATCCCAGTTTGAAGGGCCAGAAGTTATCATCGTACTGTTCACTTTGAAGTTCATAGCTGGTGCTTAGTTGGGTTCAGGTGTGTTACTGTGTTTGAGTTTGTTTGTTATCATTCTTCGTGATTCAGCAATATTATATTCTTGCAGTGTGAAAAATTGAGTACCTTTCGAAATACACACACACACACACACACACACACACACACACACACACACACACACACACACACACACACGCACGCACGCACGCACGCACGCACGCACGCACGCACACACAGAGGGAGGTAGAGAGACAGAGAGAGAGAACATGAGCACGCACGCATGCACGCACACTCACAAGCCATCGAAATTATAATGTTAAACCACGTGTTAGTATCTTGGTTAGCATAGGAGGTTGCCTTTTGATTGTCACATTGTCCAGTGATAAAGGTTATATGGAATATGGACCTTCGCATTCATAGCAACACTGTCAATACTGAACGTTAATACTAAACGGCAGCAAAAGATTTCCATCTATCACAGCCATATGTGCCTTGTCTATGCCAATTCCAAATGTTACTGGATGTTAGAGAGGGGTGAAGGGGGAAGTGAGGGGGGGGGGGTATACGGATACGCTTATTTTATTCATAAACAGACTATTGCCCTTCATGAAGAGGTGCAAGGGAACGATCATTCAAATCGTATTACCAGTCCATCTGATCCAGCTTCATACATTAAGAAACATGAACACATCGTAGCTTGAACGCTTTGTATAGATAAAAGGACAGGTTTCTGGTTTTTCTTTCATTATTTGATGCTAGAAGTAAACAATCTGAAAAGACTTGGATATTTATGGTACTTAAAAGCACGTAAAGTTCTCTTACATCAGTCAGTACAGGACAGCACAGAACATAATGTACCTCGTCTTCTTTCATTTCTTTACATGAAGGACAAATAAAAATCCACAGAGGTGTGTTATTTGTATCAAAATCTCTCGAAGCAGTTGCTTATACTTGCTTGTCAAATAAGTTTAGATACATGGCAAGAAAGTCACTTTTTTTTCAGTATACATTTCAAAACATATTTCTCTGCTGGCAAGTTTTGATCTTAAAACAGTAAAAGCCAGCCTTCTTGAAAAATAAATACCTAAATGTTTACACACTTTAACAACGGGCATAAGGATTCCACAGTCAGTCCGACGTTCACATGCTGTAAGTGTCCATCTTTTCTAAATACAACTACATTACTTTTATTCATATCAACGTCTACGTGGAATGTTGATGTTGTCCTACGTAGACTGTTTAATAGTGTATGTAACTCTACTGCTGTTTCAGACAGGAAGGCTACTTAATCTAATATAAATAATTCAAAATAATCGTACATAAATGTTGTAGTTTACATTTCGTTCTCCAAAAAGTGGAAAGTTGAATGGAGAGCCCTGCTTTGCATAAAATAATGCGCAACCCTCCACTGGAGAGACTCATATAGATGTACTGCCAGAACACGCAGGTGTCAAAGGAAATGAGACACACTGGCAGTCATAACAACTGGATTATAGCTAAGCCGTTTTGATGTGATAAGAAATCTGAAGAATAACCTTAAACAAGATCAAAGCGACTATATCATAGACCATCTTTCAGAGCTCCCATCAAGAGAGGAAATGGCCGCACATACAGACTCAAAGGAAGAGCGAGAAACATCACAGCCAACCAAACATTGGAATAATACTCAAGGCCAGCATCGCGAAGACTCCCAGAGATTAAGGCAGACTCATACTGGGGCCTTTCCAATGCCAGACACAAATCACCAAGCACACGTCAACAGAAAAGTTTTTGAATCTCACAGGACCACATATTATTACTGTAAACGTATGTGAACTGGAAAGTGTGCATCAAAGAAGCTATGCAAGTGTGTAAAGTGATGAGTCCATTGACGTGGGTGTGTTCGTTCGTTCTTCAATTTAACGTCTATTCACATAAAGTGATTTTAGACAGAGTTAGGGAAATAGCGTGTGTATGCATGCGTGCGTGTGTGTGTGTGTGTGTGTGTGTGTGTGTGTGTGTGTGTGTGTGTGTGTGGTCTGTGTGTGCGTGCGTGTGTGTGCGTGCGCGCGCGCGTGCGTGTGTGTGTGTGTGTGTGTGTGTGTGTGTGTGTGTGTGTGTGTGTGTGTGTGTGTGTGTGTGTGTTGATGCACCGATAAGAGATTTGTTACGAGCAGTTAGCTATATATAGTGATTCATACTAACATTCTTTACAACTAGGCTAAACATTAGCACAAAGCAAGTATTAAAACACAAAAGGAGTACAGGATATCTGGTATAACCAAAATGTTAAGCGCTCATGTCTATAGGAACACTTGTTACAAAAAAGAGCCCATTGGACTAATCATCAAGGAATTAACAAAAGAAACAAGACCTTGTAAGTTCTGGAAAATACACGTGCCGTCAGGTCGCAGGCAGTCAGGATTTTCATTTTTGAAATATGCGCAGTGGAAAAGAAGATGCTGAGTTGTAAAACTTTCAACTGCTCCGCAGATGCAATTTAAATTTTTGCGGAATTTTGTACGGAAAGCGTTTAGCTTAAGCCTGTAAAACAGGGATTCAAGTTTTCGGTTATTTTTTTCAAGTACGTTTATGTTGGCCAATTGATAGGTAATCTTTCCACTTTTAGCCGCGTTGCTAGAAGAAAAAGTAGCTGACTGGGATTTGTCACAGCAGAGCAGTTTGGAGTGAGGTAGATGTATTTTAATAAGAACCAAGTTTTTGTAGGCTTCATAAACCTTTTCAATACACGTCTTTTTTAAGAGACCATATCCTTCGTATAAACAGAGAGGAATGTTGATTTCTATGGATTCATCGGACTTTCGTGCTCCTTTTCTGGCAGCCCGGTCAGCCCACTCATTACCAGAAATCCCACAGTGAGACAGGATCCAGCAAAAATCAACTGTTGTACCTCTTGATATAAGAATACTGACAAGATGTTTTATTTCTAAAATCACCTCTCCTCGATTTTTTACAGCAATAGATTCAAGGCCTTGTAGGACAGATTTAGAATCCACACAGAAAAGTGCTTTGTAGATAGTAAGTGGAGTATCAACAAGAAAGTTAAGCGCCATTAGAATTGCCACCAGCTCAGCCGTGAAGATAGAATACCCCTTCCCGAGATGAAAAGATTTTTCAACTTTAAGGGTAGGAATAACAAAACCACTTCCAGCTTTTTCATTTAGCA
>CM065735.1:47186577-47211577 GCA_033310375.1 Conus canariensis | reverse complement strand
ATATAACTCTTCTGTCTCATCTCACTACTGACTGCTATCTATTATAAGTGTTTGCCAATTGGACTTTTAGCTAAGTGTAAAAAGAAAAGATATGTTTCACTTGCTGACAGGAAAACATTTTGAATAGGCTGTACAGCCTATTTGGAATGCATTTTTTCATTAAGTTACACAAAAGAATGTGATCAGCTGATATGCTATGACCACATATACAATGTATATTTTTGACATACTTTGTTTTAAAACAATCCAGTTTCCATCTACAGATCAAGGAACTTATCTGTCATCTACGATAAATGTTTTGATCGACATTACTTAACTTTTCATGAATATTTTTCATTTCATCGTGTAAACCAAAGCACCCAGTTTCTCTTTCTATCAAATGAAAATTAGAAAATTGCACTTTTTCCGCCAAAGTATAGCAATCCTGCACTGACATAGAGAAGTTAAAAATGTGAATCTGAAGATCGTTTTGCTCCTCTCTTTGCTAGAACATCAACCTTTTCATTATAATATAACCCACAGTGGGAAGGCCCCCAAAGAAATGTTACTTCAGTGTCTCTAACTGAGAGGAAATGGACTAAGTTATTTATTTCAGTGATCCTCTCAGGTCGAACTTCTAATTTAAAATTCTTCATTGCAGTAAGAACTAACTTAGAATCTACACATAAAACAACTTTAAATAAATTTTGCGGGTAATCAACAACAAACTTTAAGGCCATAGTTATAGCAGTTAACTCAGCAGTGAAAAAAGATTTGTTTTTTTCCGAGATAATATGACTTTTCTTTGTTAAGGCCTGGGATAATATATGCTGCACCTGCATGTTCATTGATTAATGATCTATCAGTGTATATCTTAAAATGGTTGGAGTAGTGATCATGCAAATGCATTTTCATATTGGATAATAACAAATTAGTATTTTTTTAGCCTTTGTTAAATCTGTATGCTCAATATCAAAATATGCTCGTACTAGTTTCCAGGGAGGGATAGGAGACACAATAGATCTTTTTGCAACAGATGTTAGTTTGATATCTGAGGATTCTAAAATCGAGGAAGTATATGTTCTTAGAGTCATTTGAGATGATATGTTTTTAGCCCTTTTGGGAAAATCAGTGTCTGATTTGATATTTATTTCAGGGCCTATATTGTTGTCTATAGTAGAACTTCGTATAACAAATTTGGCGCATGCAAGATTCCTATATTCTTCCAGTGGTAATATCCCAGCAGCACTGTATGCTTTTGTACAAGAGGCATGGACTGGTAGTCCCATGGCTATCTTATATGCTTTGGAATCAATACTTTAAAGTTTTTTCAGTAAGTATTTGGGTGCACTGAAGAACACCTCTTGTGCATACGTTAATTGTGATCTAACCAGTGCAGTAAAAAGATGCAAAAGAGTAACTGTGTCCTGAGCCCAAGCATGCTTGCTTATAATCTTTATTAGATTTAAAGTTTTTCGAGCTTTTGTTAGAACATGCTCTATATGGAAATTCCATGACAACTTTGATGTTAAATTTACTCCAAGGAATTTAACTATTTTTGTATAATTAATGGGTACGCCATTGACTTGAAATAAAGGCATATTAACTGGATCAGGTCCAGTATTAAATAGCATCATGTGTGTTTTTTCAGTTGATATTTGCAAACCATTTTCAGTCATATAATCAGAAAAGGTATTTAGTTCTTTTTGATATAACTTTTTAATATAGTTTTGTGATCTGACAGATGTACTTTTTTTAATGTCACTTTCATCCATATGCATATGTCATCTGCATATTGGGCTAGTTCTATATTTTTAGCAATCTTTGTGGGTAAATCGTACATTAGAATACTAAAAAGTAAAGGGGCAATAACAGACCCCTGAGGAATATCCATGTGTATTTTTCTTCTCGTAGAATAGGAGTTCCCTACCTTCATTCTAATATATCTATTTTCTAAGAACTTTTTAATAAAATCATAAATGTTTCCTGATAATCCAATCTCTTTAAGTTTATAAAGCAAACGAGAGTACCATACTTGATCGTAAGCTTTAGTGATATCAAAAAAGGTTGCTAGTAAACATTTTCTCCTGGAAAACTGATGTTTCATTTGAGTGGTAAGTTTGACCAAGTGTTCAATAGCACTTCTACCCTTTCGAAAACCTGCTTGGTTTGTTGGGATAACTTTGTTCTTTTCACAAAAGTAGTTTATTCTATTTAAAACAATTGTTTCATAAAGATTACAGACATGAGAAGTTAATGAAATAGGTCTGTAACTATCTATACTTCTTTCAGTTTACCTTCATTGTGAATCGGTACTATTACTGATTCTTTCCATATTTGTGGCAAATCACCTGAGCTCCAGTTTTTAAATATACTAAGTAAAATGCTTATCCATTTGTCTGGAAAATGCTTAATCATTTCATTTGAAATGGCGTCAATCCCAACAGCTGTCTTTTTGTTTGGGAGAGAATCTATGGCGTCTTTCACCTCTTGTAATGTTACTGGGGCGTTGATGTCGCTCGTGTCATTATCAGATACATCATTAAAGACATGGGTACATTCTTTATCCTCTCTGAGTTTTCTTTCGTTTTCAGACAACCCATCTAACCTGCTTACTTTAGCAAACTGTCGGCAAACGCTTCTGCTTTGTCTGCGGATGATGGTAACTTGTTATTATCAAGAATGATAGGATATTCTGGGAGTTTGATTCCATTTTTCATCGTTTTTATCTCTTTCCATACCATTCTACTATCTTTATGATCGAATGTGTTTCTTTTGCAAAAATTATCCCAATAATCCTTTTTGGCTTGTTCCATAACTCTATTACTATGTACATTTGAGTGTTTCATTTCCCTAAATTTTTCATCTACAGTTTTCTTATCTTGACTTTTCTTGGTGTGCACGTATTCCTTGAATAACCGTTTTTCTCATTAACTGCCTTATCGCAATCTTCAGTCCACCAAACATTACCAAGATGTTTACCCCCTTTAGAGTCCTGATTCTTCAATTTAGGAATACATGAACCAGACACTTTTAGAACAGAAGTACAAAACGTGTCATACATTGTATCAATATCATCGTCTGGGGACAAGCTTATGTCTAGATCTTTAAGTGTGTCGTAAAATTGAGACTACTTGGCATTTTTATAATCAAATCTTGGGATTGTATCATCAGATTTTGTGTCTTCAAAATCAGGGGGCTGATTAATTGTAATAATGATTAGTATGTGATCACTCCCAAGAGTTTCACTATAAGTTTCCCATGCACACGACAAAGCCATTTTAGGTGAAACCAAAGTTAAATCAATAGCAGTAGGTCTATGTGTAGATATATCAGGAACTCTGGTATAAGAACCATCTTGAGTAAACATAAAGTTGAGTCTACAACATTTTCCACAAACCTATTACTACTGCCCTGTGTACTCTCTTTTTCCCAGAAAGGGGAATGGGCATTAAAATCCTCTCCTACTAACCATCCACCATTATCATTCTTGATATTTTTCATCCATTCAGTATTAGCTTCATCTGAACCCTTAGGTAAACATACAGAAGCACAGTTTACTTTTAAGGAGTCCGAAAACTTGACAGTTACAGCAAATGAAAAAATCCCATGTAATCCACTAGGCACAGGTGATTGTTTGTCACAATACTGTAGTCCAGTGTGAATATAGATAGCACAATTTACTCAATCACCATTTTCATCTGTATCTACTACTGGTGGATAGTAGTACTGTTCCAATCTTGGTAGTTTGTTCTTACTGATATTAACAGACTGGAATAAGAGAACGTGGCAGACGGATGACACTAAAAATTGACGTAAGCAGTCAATATTAGAATGGAGAGAGCGGCAATTCCACTGCAGTATTTTTATATTGTTGTTGAATTTCATGTTTAAAAAAATAGATAACTAAACAAATAAAAATATTTTGCTTCAACACAATTGGAGCTTAGCTACACACAGACGTAGGCTGGTATGCTGCGTTTGTTCCGAACAAAAGCAACAAAAAATGTCACCAGTTGTATAAAACATTGAACCTATTGGACCAGGCAGAGCCGTAGAAGGAATCCTCAGGGAAGGGAGTGGGGCGCAGGTACCGGGGACGTCGCACTGTCTTTCGGGGCCGTTCCCAGAAGAGGTTCCTCAGATGCCGGCCAATATTCCCTGCTAGGATGCTAGCTCCTCTGGCAGTAGCCCGTCACGGAGGTTGAAGCTGGCGGCTTGTAGGTTGGAGTGAATGATGAAGGTGATGTTTTTGTCATCATTCAGCTCTGACACCAAAAGTGCGTTGTACAAGTCCCCTTTGATATTGAAGTCGGGGTCCGATGTAGGAGCCATCTTACTGATTATGATGGCCAGATCAGGGTTTTATTTTTTGATACTCCTCACGCACTTTGCCATTCTTCCGGAACATGTTGCTGCTGATTCTGTTTCTAGGTCCTTCGATCCAGCATGTAAGAGTAAAGCTTCAGGAGGTATCTTGACAGATGCACTTGCTTTGACCACTGCTGGTTTGATATCCTTTATTGTTCTTGCATTTCTCTGATGCAGGTTACACCCGTAGGACTTCCCTAGTCTGCTGGTGTTGACTTTCTTTATGACAGTGTCATTCACATATAAAATGTTGGGAAGGCCCTTTAAAGCTGGATTTGGTTTCTCTCTGAACTTGGCCTTTAAGTCATTGACGTTGTGTTTGTCTCTGGACTCGGCCTTAAAGTTATTGTTGTCGTTTTTATTGCACTGTTCCTTAGACTTCGGCTTGTGACGCAAAGAAGCTTTGACGTCATTTTTGTTTGCGTTATCATTTTCTTCTATTTTTTTTGTTTTTATCATTTTGCTGTACATTTCTATTCTGTTTTTTTTTCTGTTTTGTTTGTTTCGACAGACAGAGCATCCCGAGGAGTTGTTCTCGACGGTGTTGAGATCCTAGCCACTTCTGCATAGGAGAGGTAGTGGAAGGGCTCTGTCTGTGTTCCTATGCTAGCCGAGTCCTGTCTAGATCTATCAGTTTTGGCATGCAGAGATCTTCCAGCTTCGCTACTACATCACGCAGAGAGGTAATTGTGCCTTCGATCTTAGCGAAGTTCTGTGTGGTACTCACGGAGTTGATGTTGTCTGTAGGACCATTGTTGTTTCTTGGCCTAGACTCCAGCCCATCCTTGACGACGGACAAACTGAACAGTCTCCTCAACTCCAAATTGCAATTTGTCCCCTCATCGTTTCCGTGCTTTGTTAGCACATCCTCAGTGCATCCTTTTGCACACAGTATTGGTATGCAGCTTTTCCGGATCCTGGTGCGAGTGTCTCTTGTTTGTTTTGAACGGAACATAACAGCATCCACAGCACTGAACTATCAGTTGTTGTCTGCAGGCGCCATCTTGTGTGTGTGTGTGTGTGTGTGTGTTTGCGTCCGTGCGTGTGTGTGTATGTTTCTTTTCTTTATGCTCAATAAGATGAATAATACTTAAACCAGTCTGTTCAGGACACATTTCTCCTATGTTAGCTTCTGTGTTTATTTTGATATGACCAGTGATTAGAAATTAATTTGCGCATCTAGTTCTTCGTTTCAGCTCATTATGTCCCATTTTGCGGCACGAACTTATATTCTTTTAGATACCTTCAACTCGTGGACTGACAATTCCCGCACTTATTATCAGATTTAACCTCCATAGCTAATTATCAAACATAAACGGTTTACAATATCACTCTGTCGAAACAGATTCAAAGTCATACTTTCCAAACTTTACAGACGTTTAAAATATGCAATCTGCTTAACTGTGGAAGTCTTTTACTGCAAGTGAATTTGCTTTATACAGAATTATCAACACTGTATCAGTCTTTCATAGTTAGTTAACGTACCCTAGACGGCTCACTATAAACCGTGTGTGTTTCTAAAACTAGAAATGGTGTATAATATGGGACAATAAAACAGGTTCAGTACTCGAAACCTTGTCAAACTTCTCTTTCAAGTGTGTAAGGCTTTTATAGACGGTAAAAGAACTTTCGTTACGCAGAATTATCAACACTGTATCAGTCTTTGAAACCTAGTGAACGTACACAATACAGATCACTGTAGACTTCGCCTGTTTCTACAAAGTAGAAATCCTGTATGATAGGGAACAACAAAACTGTATACGTCTTTTAAGACTGGGCAATTTTCTCTGTGAGGAATCGTTAAACATGTGTCAGTCTTTTGAAGACTGCGAACTTACACTTAAACCTGTGTCGGTCAAGTCAAGTCAAGTCAAGAACACTTTATTATCTCCAAAGAGAAATTAAGAATGACCATAAAACCAGCCACCGTGGTGAAGTGGTTAGCGTCACGGACTCCTGGCTGGGAGGTCGTGGGTTCGAATCCCATCAGAAGTCATGTGGGTTTTTCTGCCCAGACCGGCTCCTACCCAGAGTTGAGTTTGCTGCGGCCTCAGTTGGGAAGACTGGGACCACACAGTCGAGTTTCATCCACTTAATGGACGCGTTTCTGAGAGTGTTGCTCAAATTTCCCGACCAACACTGCAGGTGTCTGTATCTCTCGGGCCTGGTTGACGCCAGGATATCTTATGAAAGGAAGCGCAGAGTACAGCCTTGTCATGTAGTCTCAGACCGAAATGAAAATCCGTAGCATCATCTTAATCATCCTTATTCTCATTGATCAGCATTTAAAAAAAATGTCTCAAATTCTGTGGCCCTTCATGCCCTGCTCTCATGGTGACCTCAGTTTCGATGTCCTCTCCACGTCTGTGGCCTTGGTTTGGTTCCGTCGGGGTCACCGGTATCGTCGAGTCCATGGGGGTTGTCGTTGGACGGACGTGGTGGCGCCCTCCGGAGGGAGAGCTCACTCACGCCGACTCCGCGACTAAGCAATTATTGTCGTCAGTAGGGAGCTTAGTAGGTGGTGTCCTGCGTATGTTAGATCAGAACAGGCGCCACTGAACACCACCGAAGTGACTCGGCGGCAGTGCAATGTCTCCTCCGGTGGGTTGCCTCTTGACGACTGGACATTGACTGCTCCCTGTGGATTGCTGGTGCCGGGGCTGCAGCGGGGCCGACCGGGCTGCGGCTGTGGACGGGGTGTAGGAATGAGCGGCGTGGGTGCACTGCCTCTGAGGTGGCGCAGAGGTTGGGACACCAAAAAAAAAAAAAAAAAAGAATAACCATAAAAACATGACGATGGATCTATATTTAACAAATCACAAATAACAAATCACACCCACGCATTTTTGTTTCAAGAGTTTAATGGAATTGGGAACGAAACTGTTTTAGTTCTCATTGTTTCGAATTTTGGGATTTGGAATCTTCGTCCACATGGTAGAACATTGTAGCTTTTTGAAAGAACAGGAGAACTGTTGGCGGCAATGTTCCCAGCTTTTTGTGACACGACATTCATACAATTTATCCAACTATTCTTGTTCAGTAAAAGTCTTTTGTAAAGGTGACAAGCTTGCACTCTACAGAACTATTAACACCAACATTATAAAGTATTAACCTTGCACTATACGAAACCATTAAAAATGAGCCTTGTAAAGTAGTAACCTTGCTCTATACGAAACTATTAAAACTCAGCCTTGTAAAGTAGTAACCTTGCTCTATACGAAACTATTAAAACTCAGCCTTGTAAAGTAGTAACCGTGGACTATACAAACTATTAAACCCAGGCTTGTAAAGTAGTAACCTTGCACTATATGAAACTATTGAAACCCGGCCTTTTAAAGTAGTAACCTTGCACTATACGACACTATTAAAACGCAGCCTCATAAAGTAGTAACTTTGCTCTATACGAAACTATTAAAACTCAGCCTTTTAAAGTAGTAACACTGCACTATACCAAACTATCAAAACCCAGCCTTTTAAAGTAGTAACCTTACACTATACGAAACTATTAAATCCCAGCCTTTTAAAGTAGTAAGCTGGCACTATATCAACTATCAGACTGGCACAATATTCAATAGTTTTGTATAGTGCAAAACAATTTTCAGATCTCTTAGTCTTGCGCTATATGAAACTAATAAATCTGTGTCAGTTTTTAAGACATGGTGATCTTGCAACATGTATGGAATTATGACAAATCTGTCCGTCTCCTAACGTTAGTAAGCTTGCTCTATATGTAAGTCACCCAGATTGTCTGTTAGCAACCGATCAAGTCGGACGATGCAATGTCTTTATATCAGGATACAGACAGCCTAATACAGACTGTGAGGGGCAGTGACGATGGTTTTGTGTCGGGTTATCAGGCGCTCTAAAAAAAAGGGTCATGTACCGTCTGTAGAAGGCATGGTATCACAAGACTGATCCCAAACATTCCCAAACAGCATGTACCTGGTATTGCAAAGTTGCACTAGATATAAGCTGCAAATAGGTTAAATAAAAGAGTGTATAGGCAGGGTTACAATTATTGATTCCAAGGAAACGTTGAAAGCTCTCTCTCTCTCTCTCTCTCTCTCTCTCTCTCTCTCTCTCTCTCTCTCTGAAAATCTATCTATTCATATGAACATAACCGCGCGCGCCCGCACACACACACACACACACACACACACACACACACACACACACACACACACACACACACACACACACGAGTGCACGCATGGGTGGGGAGGGGGCGGTTGGCTGGGTGTGTGTGGGGGGGGGGATGTGCGCGTGTGTATTCGTTCGTGTGTGCATGCATGCGCACGTGTGTGTGGTTTGTGTGTGTGTGTGTGTGTGTGTGTGTGTGTGTGTGTGTGTGTGTGTGTGTGTGTGTGTGTGTGTGTCTGTGACGTATTGTGTATGTATTGATGACAATATGTATCTACCTATTTATCTATCCATCTGGAATAGTACACACACACAACACACACACACCCCACACACACACACACACACACACACACACACACACACACACACACACACACATACACATGAGTGTGTGTGTATATAGTTGGGTCTGATCGTTAACTAGGCACATGATTGATTTCCTTTCACTGCACAATGATATGGAGCTTGACACCTGCATGTGTCATAAATTCTGAGCTTGGAAGAAAAAAAAAAGAGCGGAGGTAAACAGGGATGAATGGTGCATTTTATTGAGAGAGAGAGAGAGAGAGAGAGAGAGAGAGAGGAGAAGAAAAGAGAGAAAACAGAGTGGTAGTTTGTCTATGAATGAATTTTTTTTTTCTAATAAGTGCGCGAAGCTAAGAGAACACTATACAATATAATTAATATCATTAAATGTTCTGATTCTTTCTGGTTTTGCTCGTGTCCAGTTTGACATGCTAAACAGTATGATATTATGGTGACGGTCTGGTTTCCAGTCAAAACAAAATAAGTGAATTGTAACACAACTGCAGGAGTTAAACGGAAACATTACAGCACAGTGTAACCATTGAAAAGAAGAAAGAAGGAAGAGAAAGGAAAGGAAAAAGGAGTGGAACACAAAAGACATTCCCAAATTAAAATAAAAGCTGGCAAATTTAAAGTGTGCTTCAAAATAACAATCTGCATATGCTGCATCCCATTTTCAATATGATGGAAGTGAGTTAAAATGCAACAAGTTTCTGTTTAATTTCTAATCAAACACAGGATTTCGATACACAGATTATAAGCAAAGATGTCGCTCTTCTTCAACACTCCTTATTCATTCTTATAATATAAGATACTGTGAAAATCGGAACATAATGAAGCAAGGAAAAGATACATAGAAAGATACGCATTGCTACTAATACATGCTGGAATACATTGTACACTGACTGATAAAGCATCTAATTCAGTATTTCTAAACCACGTTGCAGTGCCAGTACATACTACCTTACTGATTCTGAACACGTTTCAGGAAATGCAACCCAAGTTAAATTACCCTCATCCTGCATATGGTTCGCGCGAACCATACTCCAAACTTACAATCAGATTTCGCTACATCTGAAAACAAAATTACTTTGCTGTTTGTTTTATTTTGTTTTGTTTTTGTATTGTACTTATATTTCAACTGTAAATGTATGTGTAATCTGTAAGTAAAAGACGTGCATTTTGATTTTCTCCAGTTTCAAGAAAACTGTTCAGCAATGCTGGCTGTTTTAGCCATATTAAAACTTACATATGTAACACATATGTTTGCGTCATGCATTGCTTTTAAGAACTGGAAAAAAAAGTTTCCTTTATATTTGTTACGAAATTGTTAGTGTAAAGCTTGCATTTGGTAAATAAAATCGTTTACTTCATCTGAAACACATCCACCAGCATTTCTTGCAAACGACCTGCAACATCAAGTGGCCAGACAAGACGCCCAGCTTTGAAGTTCTGGCAAACTGTGGATTTCCCAGCGTCGAGAGTTCACTCATTAAACAGTCCTCGGCGAAGTGCAGGGCGTGACACTGGCATGGAGGACAGCAGGATTCCTCATTCTCCTGCACTGCCAGCTGAAGTAGGCGGGATGGGGGGGGGGGGGGGGGGGGCAGTGTGACAAACGTAGACAACTTTTCAGTTACACAGTTATTCTGAAGGCAACCCTGAAAATTGCAGTGTAGGGACACTAAACTGAAAACACACTGTTCTTGATAGACCCTTGCGGAGAATTCTGGGCTGTCACAACACAAAGCTTTTAGGAATGAACAAAGGTGGTGCCATTCGGGTAAAGAGAAACAGGAGGAGGTAGGGCCTCCACCCTCACCTCCCCACCACCACCACCCCCACCTCCACCCCTCACCTAGCAGAAATCCTGGCTCCCTTTCTGCAATGTCTTGGGCCGACCATGTGCCTTAAAGACCGTTTTCCATTTCCACAGGACACATTCTAGCCCATGAACTGCTCGCCTACTCGTCTGTCAAACCAAAAAGGGCTCAGCGTGACGTAATATTTTCATGTGCACTGATAGTGTGATATGCATGACGTTGATGTTCAGGGATCGTGTAGTACGACACTCTGTCTTGATGTGCATTGACAATGTAGTATGACACATTACCTTAATTCAGATGATGATGTTGTGTGGCATATTACATTGATGCACATGGGAAATGTAAAACTTTATGTTAATGTGATGTATATGGTATGATTTAATTTAATGTGCGTTGTACAACACAATACAGTGCACTGCTAACAGTGCAACACAATACAAACAACACAGCGCAGCAATACACATCCATCACACGGCGGTGTGTGTGTGTGTGTGTGTGTGTGTGTGTGTGTGTGTGTGTGTGTGTGTGTGTGTGTGTGCAGATCCTGGGCACCATACCGTGGCAGTCTTACTTTCAGCGGGTGCTGTCAGTTCGGAGCAGCCGGGAGGCCCAGTGCTTCTCCGTGGTGGCCGGGTTGTCTCTGCATTTCACCGTGCCGCCTTTTCTTGTGGGGGCCTACTCCACCGTGGCCGGTAGGTACAGGCTCAGAAGTCCATCCCCACCCCTCCCCCCACCCCTTGAAAAAAAATCCTGCCACTGACAGATTTCTGTCTTTCTTTTTTTTTTTTTTTCTCCTCTTTTTCTCTTTTCTTTTTATTGCTGTCCCATATTCTGTGCAACCTCAATGGCACTGCACTCACGCCGCTCATTCCGAACCCCGTCCACAGCCACAGCCCGGCCCGGCCTGCCGCAGCCCCGGCACCAGTTATCCACAGGGAACAGTCAATGTCAAGTCATCAAGAGGCAACCCACCGGAGGAGACATTGCACTGCCACCGAGTCACTTCGGTGCTGTTTATTGAAATGACTCGGCGGCAGTGCAGAATAGAAAATATTTCTTGCATACCCATTTATTCCAAGACTTCGACGTTAACCAAATGAACTGTCGGATCTTCCATAGCCGTGTGATTTGTCAAAACAAAGTCAGGCGTGGTGTTATCAACTAAATTTGTCTTTTTTTTTAATGTGTGTGTTCTGGTGGGAACTTGAAACAAATGTAAGTCGGGTAGGATTAATATAGGAAATCTGAATGACTGCTGTCATTAGTTAATTTGTATTCTCCCTCTCCCCTCTCCCTTTCCCATCTCTCTCTCTTCTCTCTCCCTCCTCTCTCCCCTCCTCTCTCTCTCTTTCCCGATTCTGTTTTTGTAACTGTCTCTATCCCCTTCATCAGTACCTCTAACCATTGTCTCTGTCTCACCTTTCTCTCTTGTCACATCTCTCTTTCTCTAAGAGAAAAACAATTGCATAAATCTTTGTATGCGACGGCACCCTAATATGTCCAAACAGTTTGCTGCTCTTAGAGACCCGATGTGTCCTTGTTGACCAGTCGGATTGCCTTTGATACCCTCTAACAGATAAAACAGAGGATGTGCATCAGTTCGTCGTCAATGAATTCTATCTTTGGGTTCTGACAACAGCAAAACTTGAGCATTCAGCTTGACTTTGGGTCAAAGACTCGGTGAGAACGCAGTGTCTCCGATCTGTTGCCTTGCACGTATTGCTCAGTACACTACACTCTGTGCAAGAAGATTGTCTGCCTATACGCACTTTCAATAGACATGTTCTCTGACCATACATAAACACTAGAGCGTTCATGAAACAGTTTGGAGGTAACGTGCTATCTTTGACGACACGAGAACCATTCTGCACTTCTGTTAACACAGTTTTGGGGGGGATCTTCTTTAGCAGATTCTGTTTAATCACACTTAGGCACTAAAAAGGGTTGTGGAAAGTCAGAATGGGTTACCTTCTTGAACACAGTATTTTTGGTAGAACAGTGGCACCAGACCGAGATCACCACGGCTTGTGAAACCCTCCCGTCTATGTGTGTGTGTGTGTGTCCACAGACGGCATGACGGCCTTCGACACTGCTTTTAGACCTGGACAGTGGTACACCATGTAAAGTAATATAATATGATGTAATGTAATGTAATGTTATATAATGCAATGTGTGAGCAAACATGGAGGATGACCCAGGGACGGAACTGTCCACAGACGACATGACGGCCGTCGACACTGCACATAACACATTGCATTACATTAAAAGGTTGTTTTTTCTTGGTCTGGGAGCAGTGTCAGCAGCCATCATGTCGTCTTTAGACGCTGCTTGGGCCATTCTATTCCTATGTCCAATCATTACATCACATTACATTACATTACATTACACTGTGTGTTTTCCTGACCTGTGAGCAGTGTCACCAGCTGTCATGACGCCTTTAGAAAATGCTGGGATCATTCTCCATGATAATCACACGTCACTCGTTATCTCATGTCACGTTACGTTACATGATGTGTTTTCCTAGAGGCCTGAAAGCAGTGTCAGCCGCCATCAAGTCGTCTTTAGACTAAGTTACATTGCGTTACGTTACCGCTCATTACGTTACATCACATGGTGTGCTTTCCTGGTTTAGATGCAGTGTCAGAAACCGTCATGTTGTCTTTAAAAAGTACTTTCGTCATTCTCCATGTTCACTAAAATATCACAGTATATTACACTACATTGCATTGCATTGCATTGCATTACATTACATTGCATTACATTACATCACATTACATGGTGTATTACTGTCCAGGTCTAGGAACAGTGTCAGTGGCCGTCATGTCGTCTGTGGACAGTTCGGACCTTACGTCATCGTCCATGTTTGCTCACACATTGCATTAATAACATAACATTACATTACATAACATTACATTGCATCATATTATATTATATTACATGGTGTACCACTGTCCAGGTCTAGGTGCAGTGTCGAAGGCCGTCATGTCGTCTGTGGACAGTTCTGTTCCTGGGTCATCCTCCATGTTTGCTCACACATTGCATTACGTAACAATACATTACATTACATCATATTATATTACGTTACATGGTGTACCAATCTCCAGGTCTAGGAGCAGTGTCGAAGGCCGTCATGTCATCTGTGGACAGTTCTGTTTCTGGGTCATCGTCCATATTCACTCACACATTACATTACATTACATCACATTGTATTACATTACATTACATTACATTACATTACATTACATTACAGTGTGTACTAATGCCCAGGTCTATGAGCAGTGTCAGCAGACATCATGTCGTCTGTGGACAGTTCCATCCTTGGGTCATCCTCCATGTTCACTCACCCATTACATGACATGAGTTACATTGCATTACATTACAAAGTGTATTACTCTCCAGGTCTAGGAGCAGTGTCGGCGGCCGCCATGTCGTCTGCGGACAGTTCTGTCCTCGGGTCATCCTCCATGTTCACGCACAACGTGTACAGGGCTACCCTAAGACCCAAGGAGAGTGGATTGTCTGTTCCTTTACCAACAGTCTGAGTGAGTTCAGCCCGGACACCAGCTGACTGACTTCGTTTTCCCAATCCGATCATCACAAATATAACAGTCTCTAAAGCAGTGCTTTTGACACGGGAAAATGATAAAAGAGACACAGTACACATCCATGGCAAGAGTGTTTGGCTGTTCATAAAAAAAATCCTCTAATTAAGATTTTTGGCACTGTATGTTATCACTTCACTGTTAGAAGAGATGTGTGAGTACATTTGGAAGTGCCATCTCGAGAAACTGCATGGGCAGAGGAGAGCATTACTCTCTTTTATTGTATGTTTGTTTGTTTGTTTGTTTGTTTTTGGTTTTTTTTTTTTTTTTTTTGTTTTTGGTTTGTTTTTAGTATACAAGGTTTACACAAATATGGGGTATCAAAACCATGATAATGACAAACCGTGTATATCTCCAAGTGGTTATAGTCATCGGTAGGGGGTTTACAGGTAGTGGGTCCTGTGTGTGTTGGATCAGAACAGGCACCATGATTACTTTCGAAGTGGCTCAGCAGCAATGCAGTGTCTCCTCTGGTAGTTTGCCCTATGACGACTTTACGTAGATTATTCCGCAAGGCCTGTCGGTGTTGAAAATGCGACACACCTGCTTAAAATGAATGGGTAATTGGAGTCTCTGTGTGTGTGTGTGTGTGTGTGTGTGTGTGTGTGTGTGTGTGTGTGTGTGTGTGTGTGTGTGTGTGCGTGCGTGCGTGCGTGCGTGCGTGCGTGCGTGCTTGTGTGTGTGTGTGTGTGTGTGGTGCGTGCGTGCGTGCGTGCGTGCTGCGTGCATGCAGCATGCGTGCATGCGCGCGCATGTGTGTGTGTGTATGTGTGTGTGTGTGTGTGTGTGTGTGTGTGTGTGTGTGTGTGTGTGTGGATGAGAGAGAGAGATGGGGAGGGAGAATTAGAGTTCTGTGAGAATGAGTATGTGGGCATGCAGTAAGAACATGAAAAGCAGACCGACAGATGCACAAAGTGTGTGTACACGTGGTGATGTGGCGAGGGAACGGAGATTGGAAGACAGGCGAGTAACCACACACTTGTTCCTTTCTCTTCCTCCTCTCTCTTCCCTCCTCATTCCTCCCTATGCACTCTTCCCGATCAGCTCTTCACCTTGTCTGCTCAAGTATGAGACAAATTAACAGGTAAATGGTGATGGCTCAGTTCCACCAATCACAATGATGTTTACAGAAGTTGACGAATCATGAAGCCTGACGTAAAGTTACGTATTTATAAGCGAAAGGTGACAAACCACATTCATGATCAATGAAATCGAAGAACGAGCTACCACTTACCTCCTCAACTTGGGCGCAAAGTGGATGTTGAATGATGTCGTCGTCAATTTTCAACGTCCATTTTGCGCCCAGTTTTAAGAGGTAAGTGATAGCTCGTTCTTCGTTTTCATCGTCCTGAATGTTGTTTATCTTGCCTGAAGAAGACCAAAGAGGTCGAAACGCGTCGTGTTTTGTCTTGTAATTTTTTGTCCCTTTCTCCGGTAGGATGGTATGTTTTTATCTTTTAAGTTTGTTTCAATTACCGTCAGCAGTCAACTTTGAAACTAACGATGACAGTAAACAGGTCAGTTTCTTAGTCAACCTCTTTTCATTAACAATCCACTCACCTTCAATATGTTCCAGATAAACATTATCTTAATCTAGAGATCATAAAACAAAACGGCTAGTTTACAGCCATTGGGTGCCCCCCCCCCCCCCTTCCCCATGCACTTAAAACACTAACAGTCTGTGACTGGTGGAGATAGCCATCGGGTTTTTGTTTGTTTGTTTTTTGGTTTTGTTTTGTTTTGTTCTTTGTGATTTTTTTTGTTCGTTTTTGCCTAAAGCATTGTAGCATGTACGCTTGCCAGCGTGCAACAATCAAGATGCTCGGTCTCAAACCTACAAACCACCGCCCATCCCCACCCCCACCCCCCACCCCGCAACTGCTTCTAAACAGTCCATTCACGTTTTCAGGCCTCCGACAGAGCTGATGTGGATCCAGTGAGTCTCCATCATCCTCATTGGAGGCAGAGCCACGGCTTTAGCCATCTTCATCAGGATCGTCTGGGGGCTCTTCATCCTCGCCGCCGACATCATCTACGTCATCGTCCTGCCCCCAGTTCACGTCAGCCCTCTTCCTACGTCACACCATCGCGTACGGCACCCTGACGGCCTTCCTGGTCGGCGCGGTGCTGCGGGTCGGAGCCGGAGAGTGGGTCTGCCGGTGGTGATCCGCTACCCGTACTACGACGAGGAGGACGGAACTCAGGTGTTTTCGATCCCGGGGATCGCCTTCCTGGCCTCCATGCTCTGTCTGGCCGGTGTGTCGTGGCTGGTGGACCTTTGCTTCAGGAAGGGTGTGCTGCCCACGTGCTGTGTTGTGCTCGGGCCGGGGCGGGGGGAGGGGGGCCGCTCGAAGGTGTACGTCGTCAACCATCGAGGTACCTCAGGGTCGGGGGCTCGTGGAAGCTCCTCCACCGCCGCCAATGCGACGTCAGCGGCGCAACAGCCTGGCAGGAAACTGACATAAAACTAAGATTACGTCAGGGAGTCACATCCTATTCAAAATCCCGCCTTTGTGGAGAAACGATGAGACGCTGTCTCGGAAAACGTTTGTGTGGTTGACTGGAGTGGTGATGTTGTTCATAGGTGGATTTTTATCTAAAAAGTACCGATCCTCACCACCTCACCCCTCGCCCCCCCCCCCCCCCCCCCCCCGACTCCAAACACTCATATCTGTCCCTCAATTCCCAGCCTTATCCTACGTGCACACACACGCACACACGCACGCACGCACGCACACACACACACACACACACACACACACACACACACACATGCACGCACAAACAAACAACCACAACACACACACACACACACACACACACACACACAACACTCACACGCACGCACGCACACACACCCATTCACACACACACACACACACACACACACACTCCTCTCTCTCTCTCTCTCTCTCTCTCTCTCTCTCTCTCTCTCTCTCTTTTGTATCTCGAGTCGTGCCATCTTCGTGGATAGAAGTTGCGTTCTACTGCTGAATATCATCAAAAACATATCAAGACTCTTGTCTTGCCTTTTATATTGTGTTAGGGGCTGTCGGGGAGGTGGTGGTTTGAGGGACGTTTGTTTCAGCATCTTCAAACTCTTGAGGTCATTTAGTAGCCTCAAGGACAATTGGCAGCCTTGAGAACGCATCACATTGAAGACTCTTGGTGACTTTGGGGACAAACGATTGCTAAAAACTTGGTGACTTTTAGGACACATAGCCTTGAGGACATTTGCTGACCTAGAGCACATTTGGTAACCCTCAGGACATTTGGTAAACTTGAAGACATTTGGTGACCTTGACAACATCTTGCAACTTTGAGGACATTTGGTGATCTTGGCATCTGGTAACCTTGAGGATATTTGGTGACCTTGACATCTGGTAACCTTGAGGATATTTGGTGACCTTGACATCTGGTAACCTTGAGCACATTTGGTCACCCTGGGGACATTTGGTACCCTTGAGGATATTTGGTAATCTCTGGGAACATTTGGTAACCTTGAGAACATTTGGTGACCTTAAGATCATCATTGAAACTTGAGGACATTTGGTGACCATGAGGTCATCACTGAAGAGTGGATACATGATGACCTCTGGGACCCCTGGAGCCTTCAGATCAGGTAACCTTGCACACACTTTGTAACTTTGCAGTCACTACAGAACACCTGGTAACTTTGAAGTCAGTGCAGAAGACTAGGAAACGTCGCAGTCATTGCAGAATACTTGGTAACTTTGCAGTCAGTGCAGAACACTTGGTAAATTTGCAGTCATCGTGGAACATTTGGTAACCTTGCAGTCACTGCAGAACACCTGGTAACTTTGAAGTCAATGCAGAAGACTAGGAAACTTCGCAGTCATTGCAGAACACTTGGTAACGTTGCAGTCAGTGCAGAACACTAGGCAACTTTGCAGTCATTGCAGAAAACTTGGTCACCTTGAAGACATTTAGCTACATTGCTGTCATTGTGAAACACTCTGTAATCTTAAAGGCACTTGGTAACCTTGCAGTCAATGCATAACACTTGGGGACCTTGAAAACTCTTGGTGACCTTGCAGTCATTGCAGAACACTTGGTAACTTTGTACTCATTACAAAACACTTGGTGACCTTGCAGTCATTGCAGAACAGGTGGTGACCTTGCAGTCACTGCAGAACCCGTGATGACCTTGCAGTCATTACAAAGCACGTGGTGACCTTGCAGTCATTGCAGAACACTTGGTGACCTTGCAGTCATTGCAAAACACGTGGTGACCTTGCAGTTTTTACAGAACACTTGGTGACCTCGCAGTTTTTACAGAACACTTGGTGATCTTGCAGTCATTTCAAAACACGTGGTGACCTTGCAGTCATTGCAGAACACTTGGTGACCTTGCAGTCATTTCAAAACACTGGTGACTTTGCAGTCATTGCAGAACACGTGGTGACCTTGCAGTTTTTACAGAACACTTCGTGACCTTGCAGTCATTGCTGAACACTCGGTAACCTTGCAGTCATTACAAAATACTTGGTAACCTTGAAAATACTTGATAATCTTGCAGTCATTACAAATTACTTGGTAACCGTGAAGACACCTGGTAACATTGGAGTCATTGCAGAACACTCGGTAACCTTGCAGTCATGCAGAACACTCGGTAACCTTGCAGTCATTGCAGTATATTAGGTAACCATGAACATAGTTCGTAGTTTGATATTACGTAAGAACGCTTGGTGACCTTGAAGTCACTTGATCTTCTTGA
This sequence comes from Conus canariensis, assembly GCA_033310375.1. NCBI lineage: Eukaryota > Metazoa > Mollusca > Gastropoda > Neogastropoda > Conidae > Conus > Conus canariensis. The sequence continues at coordinate 47,192,612 of CM065735.1, read as the reverse complement.
GGACACCCAATCATAGTGAGTTGTACGTTTGGTAACCGTGAAGACGCTAGGTAATCATTGAGACTCTTTTGATCACTTGAGGGCGTTTGGTAACCTTGTGGTCTCTGAAAGACACTTGGTGATCTTGAGGTCACTTGGTAGCTTTGCGGTCATGTGAGGCCATCTGGAGCTCACATGATAACCTTGCGGTCACTCACGGACATTGAAGACTATTGGTAGCCTTAAATTTAGGTGGTACACATGGGGTCATTGGAGGACACAGGATAAACTCAAGAACACTGGGTAGGCTTGAGGTCACAACGTTCTCTGACGAATGACGTGGGACCCCCTTTACCCAAAGTTTATGAATCATCGTCTAGAGACCTCCGTTATGAACGTCGTTTAAAATGATGCTGATTGTTATTTCTAATTTTTGTTTTCACAGCCAAAATTATGTGGTCGAAAAACACAAAATATGGACCGTACCTGCTGTACAGAAGCGTTGAATTTTCTATGCTTTTCGTTTGAGGCATGATTTTTGTATGTCTGTGTTGCTGGTGTTTCGTTAGTTTATTTGTCGTTGTAATTGTTTCTTCTTTTTAGGGTTTGTCTTTTGGTTGTTTGTTTATTTGCCTGTTTTCAAGGAGAGCATGAATAACAGAAGTGCTTCGTTTCTCCGACTCTGTCACAGATGTCACTTTTTGGAGAAATCTTGACAGGTTGGGAAGAAGCGTGCATCTCGTTTGTCGTTCGCTTTTTACTGCCAAACGTGCCTCCAGCGTAACATAATCATGTGGAGTACTGCATCATTCAAAATAGCGACAATGTGCTTTGTATTTATCAGTTAAGCAAGAATTTGAATAACCTCGTCAAGGAAAACCGTAAGAGAACAAAAAAAGTTGTTGTTTTTTCTATGGTAACTTGCTGTTCTGTCCTGGCATTCCATTTGGTGACAGACCTCAAAAAAGAAAAAGATCTTCTTGCAAAGTGAGGTGACTGCGGGCAGAAATATAATCAAATTTGAAAAATTATTCTTGAAATTCCGCAAAAAAAAACATTGACAAACGAATCACAAGACAAAACACGACGTATTTCGACCTCTCAGGTCTTCTTCAGGCAACATACACAACACTCAAGACAACGAAAGTAAACGAACAATCACTTATATCCATCCAATTTAGTGCAAGATGGGCATTGATGAAGATTATTCAGGCACTAATTGTCTTCTCCCACATTGTCTTGTTTTCTTCTGTAGTTGTTTTGCTTTGAGATTGTGCTGTCCTGCTCCTTGTTTATGAATTTGTTTGTCAAAGGAATTAATTTTGATGAAATGACAGTTTTCATATGGTCTTCACGGTCAGCTGAGCTGAAAGCAACATGAATAGATTTGAAAGCGTACTTGTTTTGCTGTTATTATGTTGCCCTGTGTTTTGTTTTGTTGTGTGCTTCTTTTACTTCAATACTATAACGTTCCATGCAGTCTTCTTTAGTTGTATACTTGTTCTTCTCTGTGATTTTGTTTCCTTGTGTATTTGCTTTGGTTTGTATTTTGGTGCCCTGTGTTTTGTTTCGCTGTGTGCTTGTTTCGCTTCGTGTTTCACTCACTCCCATGTTTTGTTCCATTGTGTGCTCATTGTGTAATAAGGCTGTCCCACCTTATCTTGTTTCATTGGGTACTTGGTTTGTTTGTGTTTAGATTGTCTTGCTTTTTGTATCCTTGTTCTGCTCGTGATTATGCCATCCTGTGTTTTCTTTTGTTGTGTCCTGGTTTTGCTTTGTGGAACTGTGGTTTGCTGTGTTGTGTCGTGCTGTGTATCTTTGACCTGCAGCAACATACTCACTCACTTGAACGAAGTATCAGCATTTGGATGTTGAACTTGACTCATCAGATGATCAGTCGGGGACAACAAACAGCATCAACGTTGATCACGAGTACTAAATACGTGTGGTAGCATTTGCATGTTTTATACAACTTATATGACAGCAAACGTTGCTAAATACGTGTGGTATCATTTACATGTTTTATACGACAACTGCATCGGTCACTCAATGGCAACAATGACAGTCAAACGTTGGTCACGTGCATGCAAGCCTTGTGCCCCCACGTGACTGGGGAAAGGTAGTCGACTGGATCATGCACCCAGCTGGAAATCCAGAGAACCGTGGGTCCGTCTCGTGTTTCAAATGTCGTTGAGGGTGTTTTTCTCTTTTTTTCCACTGAAATGTTGATCAGTCATTCATGTAGCTTAAGTGAAGGGGTGCACTTTCCCCCTATAAAGCAAGCATATCTGACATGGTGAAAATTTAAAAGTTAGAATCTGAAACTGACAGTGAATAGTTTGGTCCCTCATTTGGTTACGTTTATTGTGTGTACTTTGTGGATACTTTCAAGCTAACTGAAGATAACTATAGAGGGAACTTCTACATTTCTTAACAGCTTTGTGACAAAAAGATTTCAAACATATTCTTGTTCAACTTATGCAATTTGTCATAATAATTCTCCTGTAGATGGCCTTCATCAGGACAACCCTCGCCACATCATTTACATGATAACGTCCACAGTAAAACCACCACTAGATGACGTCGTTGTCATCGATGGTAACTGTGCCCTAAACGAACTTTTTTGTTTTTCTGGAAAACGGAAAAAACCCAAATATCAATTTTCCAAATTCTGCTCTGAACTTGCTGCCAGTCAAGGAATACAGGTAGAAGTTGACGGCACTGTTGGAGTAGGCCAGGACGTTGCTGACTGCACGGAAAACTACAAGGCGTATATAATCAATCGGGTCACCGGAATCAACATATAGAAAGAGGCTGTATACTTGAAGGGGTGCAGTTAGGACAAAAAAAGCAGTGCATGTAGCAATCAAGGTGACAGTCAGTGAAGATACTTTCCGTTGCCCGGAATAATGGGTGGTTTGTTGCATGGTAAGCTGTTTGCTCGTTCTGACCGATCTGACCAGTGACCAGAGAAGAGCACTGTTGCTGACCACCAACACGGTGAAGGGTACAAAACAAGATTCAGTCATGGCTATCCAATGCCAAACCGTCTTAATAAACCATTGGTACATTTGTGATGCAGCACCATGACAGCATGTGCCAAAACAAAGGCTTGTATTAATATCATACCCATAGAGAAAGTGACAGTGGATTAGAGCGATGGCGACAATCGTTACACCAGCAGTAGCTCGCGACATTTCCTTCGTCCACACAGCATTGACACGATGTGGCCACAGCACAGAAGCTGCCCTGAGCATGGTGAGGGCCATCAGCATCCACGCGGATAAAGGTTTCGTCATGTACGACATCATCGTAGTCATCTTACACAGCCAGGAATTCAACTCATGAAAATAGGGCACACCAAATTCTCTGTGGAGCAAGACATTTAAAGGGCCAACAATCAACAGCACCTGGTCAGACCAGGCCAGAACTTGGAAGAAAACACCAGAAGTGGACGCAGGAAGACGAAGCATGATCAGAATGATCATGAAATTTCCGAAAATGCCAAAGAGAAGCACGGTAGGATTCCCAATTGTCCAGATCATGTCGACTACTTTGGCATATGGTTTGTAATGCTCATGCCAAACATCCCAGTTTGAAGGGTCAGAAGTTATCATGGTACTGTTCACTTTGAAGTTCATAGCAGGTGCTTAGCTGGGTTCACGTGTGTTATTGTGTTTCAGTTTGTTCGTTATCATTCTTCGTGATTCAGCAATATTGTATTCTTCCAGTGTGAAAAATTCAGTACCTTTCAAACACACACACACACACACACACACACACACACACACACACACACACACACACACACACAAAGAGAGAGAGAGGGGGGGCAGAGAGAGAGAGAGATAAAACACACACACACACACACACACACACACACACACACACACACACACACACACACACACACACACACACGTACACGCACGCCCACGCGTACAATTGCAAGCCATCGAAATTAGAATGTAAAACCACGTGTTGGTGCCTTGGTTAATATAGGGGTTGCCTTTTTATTGTCACACTGTCGGTGATAAACGTTATATGGTATATGGATCTACGCATTCATAGTAACGCTGTCAATACTGAATGTCAATACGAAACGGCAGCGAAAGATTCCCATCTATCATAGCCATATGTGCCTTGTCTATGCCAATTTCAAAAGTTACTGGATGTTAGAGGGGGGGGGGGGGGGGCGGGGAGAAAGTGATGTGGGGCATATGGATACGCTTGTTCTATTCATAAACAGACTATTGCCCTTCATGAAGAGGTGCAAGGTGGCGATTATTCAAATCGTATTACCAGTCCAACTGATCCAACTTCATACATTAAGAAACATGAACACATCGTAGCTTGAACGCTTTCTATAGATGAAAGGACAGGTTTCTAGTTTTTCTTTCATCATTTGATGCTAGAAGTAAACAATCTGAAAAGACTTGGATATTTATAGTACTTAAAAAGCAAGTAAAGTTCTCTTACATCAGTCAGTACAGGACAGCACCGAACATAAGGGAATTTTAGATAATCAGCAAGAAAGTCACATTTTAACTTTTTTCAGTATACATTTCAAAACATGTTTGTCTCTGCTGGCAAGTTTTGATTTCAAAACAGTAACAGTCAGCCTTCTTGAAAAATAATGCTTAAATATTTACAAACTTTAACAACGGGCATGAGGATTCGACAGTCAGTCCGATGTTCACACGCTGGGAGTGTCAATCTTTTCTAAATACAACTGCAGTCATGAAATACGGGCTGGTACACCCATGGGGATGCTACTTTAAGGCTGTTAAGAGCTGCATCCTGTAGTCTGATTTACCTCTGTTCAGGAGCAGTTATGTCCCTTGATATCTTAATGGAGTGTCCTGCGCGTGCTGTACCCATCGTCAACACAGCGCAGGCCTCCAAGGGTGGTGCAGGACTGCTCTAAAGGCAGGTGAAGACAGTGCTTCTCTGGGTCCTCCCCAGCACCTTCGGGTGTTTCTTTTTCTTCTTTGCCTAAACTAGGCTGACCCTGGAGAAAGGTCCAGTGACGGTGAGGAAAGACCCACTGACCACAGGGAAAGTCCTGTTGACAGTGGGAAAGACTACAACTTTGGATTCTCTCTTGAGGGCACATAAGACCGTATGGCGAAAGCTTGGCTGTGTCTGGAGTGGCACTGTCTTCATCTGTCCGTGGGCAGGAGTGGTTGGGTCTGTGGGGTGTGCTCGGCAGCTGGAGGGTTTTTCGCCGGTGGGCTCTGCAGTCATGAAATACGGGCTGGTACACCATGGGGATGCTACTTTAAGGCTGTTAAGAGCTGCATCCTGTAGTCTGATTTACCTCTGTTCAGGAGCAGTTATGTCCCTTGATATCTTAATGGAGTGTCCTGCGCGTGCCTGTACCCATCGTCAACACAGCGCAGGCCTCCAAGGGTGGTGCAGGACTGCTCTAAAGGCAGGTGAAGACAGTGCTTCTCTGGGTCCTCCCCAGCACCTTCGGGTGTTTCTTTTTCTTCTACATTACTTTTATTCATATTTACGTTTATGTGGAATGTTGATGTTGTCCTATGTAGACTGTTTGATAGTGTATTAACTCTAGTACTGTTTTGGACAGGAAGGCTACTTAATCTACCGTAATATAAATAATTCAAAACAATCATACGCAAATGTTGTAGTATACATTTCATTCTCCAAAAATTGGAAAGTGGAATGGAGAGCCCTGCTTGGCATGAAATAATGCACAACCTACCACTGGAGAGACTCATATAGATGTACTGCCAGGACACGCAGGTGTCAAAAGAAATGAGACACACTGGCAGTCATAACAACTGGATTATAGCTAAGCCGTTTTGATGTGATAAGAAATCTACAGAATCACCTTAACAAACAAGATCAAAGCCACTGTACCATAGACCTACTTTCAGAGCTCAACATCAAGAAAGGAAGTGGCCGCACATGTAGACCTAAAGGAAGAGCGAGAAACATCACCAGCCAACCAAACATTGGAATAGTACTCAAGGCCAGTGTCACGGACGTGCATACTTTTAGTTGAAAAGATAAATCGTTTCTTTTTAAAC
>CM065735.1:47165702-47178977 GCA_033310375.1 Conus canariensis | reverse complement strand
GTGTTTGTGTGTGTGTGTGTGTGTGTGTGTGTGGTGTGTTCGTGTGCACGTGCAACACAGTTGCTGACCTGGAGACCTCCTCCTCCTACTGCTCCTCCTCTTTCTTCTTCCACTTCTACTACTACTACTAGTACTGATGATGATGATGATGATGATGATAATAATAATAATAATAATAATAATAATAATAATAATAATAATAATAATACTTCATCTTCTTCTTCTTCTCCCCCCTCTCTCTCGACTACAAGTTCAGCTTCTTTTCTTTGTTTCCTCTACTCCCTCCTCCGTTTCCTACATCTTCATCTTCTTCCGCACACCACCCCCACCCGACCCCCTGTCTCTGTCTGTCTGTCTGTCTGCCTCTCTCTCTCTCTCTCTCTCTCTCTCTCTCTCTCTCTCTCTCTCTCTCTCTCTCTGTCCTTGTCCTTTCTTTCTATATTTATTTTCTTCAGCTCTCCTTTCCCACCGACAGCTCTACTACAGCTACGTTCATAATTCATCTACATTCAAAATTGTTGAATAGCTGTCATTCTCAAGATACAAACTATAAATCTTGATTAAGTAAAAAAAACAAACAAACAAAGACCCTGTTGGATGATCGATACAACTAGGAGGTTCTGTCTTGTAAACTCATCCTCCAGCTGCTAAAACGTGTCTCCTAAATGTCATTCAATTCTGGTCAGCTCTTGCCTGATCGTTCAACGACGATCTGTAACGGAAAATGAGCGTTGACTGTCCAGGACTTGAACGTTTGTTTGTGTCATACTGTCCCCAGATTGGTCGAATTGCAGCCTGACCTCTGGCCTTGACCCCATCACGGCCAATCAGAGCAGTATGGTGTTAACCCTGACTTTGAAGCAATTCACACCTGAAGTGGTGTCTGTCATAGGTATGATTTGAGTGTGTGGTGTGTGGTGTTAGCGTCACTGATTGTGTTGTGTCTGTTATCAGTTCGATCTGATTATGTGGTGTGTGATAACAACTACCGGATTTAAGCAGGTCACTCAGCTAGGAATAGCACTTATTTGGAGCTTTCAACAGACCTCGTCCGTCTTCTTCAGCGGTGGTGTTGCTACTGGGTGAACTAGAGTTCAGTGCACACGACCACGGGTCGAACCCTGGTCATGTGACTGAACAATGAGGGTGTTGTACACCGATGGCAAGGTGTGTCTGCCCCAGTCCCGGTTGAGTGTGGGGTTGTTGGCGACAATATGTATAGCCTCCTTCACCCCACGCTGAAACCATCTATTGTCACGGTCAAGAACGCTGATGTTGTAATCGAACTGATGTTGCTGGGCGTGTAGGTGGGCACCTACTGGTAATGATTCCCTTTTGTGTTCTGTCAAGCGTTTTCAAAGGTTTCTCTCAGTTTCCCCGACATAGTTCTCTTCACAGTCATGACAGTCTATTTGGTAGATCACTCCAGACTTGTCAAGTTTGTCAATTTTGTCCTTGGTGGGGTGAAGGAGGCTATACCATTCTCCTCCACGCTATTGGGGCTGCTACGTGGACAGCCAGCTGGCTGTGGATGGTGTTGATAGGTTTGGGATGTACGGAGACGCTGGTTTTCCTGATCTTCCTGCTCAAGGCTTCAGTCACACCATGGACATAAGGGATGGTGACATGTCCTTTATGTCTGGTTTGGTCTTGTTTGGTGGTAGGATGCAGTGTGATCTTCTTGCTAGATGGGATGTTCCACACCCACTTCTCATAGCCTGATATGGTGAGAACCAGTTTGAGGTGTTCCATTTCCTGGTCTTTGGCATCCTGAGTAGAGCAGATGGTGTTGGCCCGATGGGTGAGGGTGCGTATCACTCCGAGTTTGTGTTCCAGTGGCTGGTGGCTTTCAAACTGTAGGTACTGGTCAGTGTGGGTAGGCTTGCGGTACACACTGAAGGAGAGGCTGTCCTCTGTCCATGTAATGAGTGTCTAGCATGGTAATCGAGTTCTCCTCCACCTCATGAGTGAATTTGATAGCAGGGTGTTAATTGTTCAAATGGTTAGTGAAGTCTTCCACCAGCTCCCTCTTGAGGATGGTCATGGTGTCGTCCACGTAGCAGCCCCAATAGCGTGGAGGAGAATGGTAAGACGCCAGGGCCTTCTCCTCAAAGTCCTCCATGAAGAGGTTGGCTACAATGGGGCTGACTGGAGAGCCCATGGCCGCTCCTGCGGTCTGCTGGTAGAAGTTGCATTGGAACGTGAAGTAAGTGGTGTTGAGACAGCAAGCCAGGAGTTCACAGATGCTGTCCACGGAAAGCGTAGTACACCGGGGCAGAGTGTCATCAGCCTGGAGTCTTGCTTTGATGATGTGGATGCTTTCTTCGATGGCGACGCTAGTGAACAATGCCGAAACATTATATGATACCAGGCACTCGTCAGGAGAAAGGGTGTAGTCTGCCAGTTTCTGGACCAAGTCCGTACTGTTGATGATGTGGTGTTCCGTCGTGCCAACCAAAGGAGACAGGATGTCTGCCACAAATCTTGCCGTCTCATACAAGAGGGAACCCCTGGAAGCGACTATGGGATGGAGAGGGACGTCTTTCTTGTGCACCTTAGGAAGGCCATAGAACTTGTGGACATCAGTGGTTGATGGGTACAGTTTTCCGTAAAGGTCAAGGGAATGTCCGCTCGCCTCCTTGAGACGTTTGAGCAGATCCTTGAGCTTGGTGGCATACCTGTTGGTGGGGTCTTTCTTGAGAGGCTGGTAGGGTTTTCTGTCATCTAACGGTTGGCTGGCCTTGTCATAGTACATGGACCTGGGGATGATGACCGCAGCCGGGAGTATCAAAATTGTGTCATCTTTCCTGAGTCGGGCCAACGCACGCCTCTCCTCAACAGGAATGTTGGGTTTCAGCGGCTGTGCTTGTTTCAGGATTGTTGCAGTACACATTCTGACCTCAGATGGGATGCCTCTTCTGTATGCGGGCCTATCTGTCTGCAGGCGGTTTCGATACTCGTCATGTAGTCCACGATGGGGAGTTTGTCCAGGGTCACAGCAAAATTGATTCCCTTTTCCAGCACTTGCTGTTCAGAGTCAGAAAGTTCACGTTCTGATAGAATCACAACCCATCTCTTCTTCACCCTGCGCGTCTCTTCTTCAGTCACAGGTACAATTGGAACGTGATTGTTCTTGTCACTCTTTGATCTCGCCCTTAGTTTCTCAAACTTACTTCTCTGGCGCATGCGCACTTTGTTCCATTCCAAGTTTTGAGTTGACTCGAGCCGGTCCTTCACTTCCACTAGTATCTCAGTCAGAACGTTTGTACTCAACCTGTCTGAACAGAGATGGATATGTTGTTCTAATCCCTCGATCCTCAGATTGATCTGCTTTATGCGCTCGTTCATCAGGGCCCGTTCCGTACGGAATAAGATGTTGCTTGCAGCTTTTCCTTTGACTGATGACTTGAGTTTTAAGCTGGTCGGTACGACACCGTGATGTTTACAGTGTAGCGTGAAATGCAGATGGTTTCGGAATCTCGCTAAGGCTCGGTGCGCTCCTTCCAGTTCACGAAAAATCTTGATGACCGTCCGGTCGAAATCGCGTACGAGACGTTGTGGAAGTTTTAACTGCTGAGGGGTAAACATAATGACTACCGGATTTAAACAGGTCACTCAGCTAGGAATAGCACTTACTTGGAGCTTTCGACAGACCTCCGTCCATCTTCTTCAGCGGTGGTGTTGCTGCTGGGTGAACTAGAGTTCAGTGCACACGACCACGGGTCGAACCCTGGTCATGTGACTGAACAATGTGTGAGGTCAGTATGATTTTTATTGAGTGTTGTCTTGTGTATGAATCTTTGTGAGTCTGTGTTCTGCATGTGCGCGCGCGCGTGTGTGTGTGTGTGTGTGTGTGTGTGTGTGTGTGTGTGTGAGTGTGTGTGTGTGTGTGTACGTGCGTACAAGCGCGCACGTGTGTGTGTGTGTGTGTGTGTGTGTGTGTGTGTGTGTGTGTGTGTGTGTGTGTGTACTAATAAATAAACGAATATCATATCACTGTGCTTTCCGTAATTTATTGCCTCTCTAGTGAGAGTTAAACTTTAGAAGCTGCATTGCGCTGCATTGTTTCACAGTACACTACACATTCAGACATGTATTGTTTTCGTTTGTTCGCTGTTGCTCTTAGTGATATTGGATTTTGCACTTTAAAATGCTGGGGCTGAGGAGCAGACTAGGGTGGAAGAAATGAGGGTGCAACAATGAAAGAAGTTCCATGAAACAATCAATGGATGTCAGATCAGGCAAAACCAATCCTTATGGGGATGTTTTTCATCAACAAGACGGATTCCCTTCTTTCAGCTTCGGTGTCGGATGTCCTACATGAAAGAGATAATACAGGCCTGACTAATACTCCATGTCATTACAGTACGTTGTTTTTGTTTGTTTGTTTGTTTGTTTGTTGTTTTGTTTGTTTTGTAAGCTTTTTTGTTTGTTTGGTTGGTTGCTTTTTTTTTTTTTCTTTTTTTTTTTTTTCTTTTTTTTTTTTTTGGGGGGGGGGGTATGTTTCGTGTCTTTTTCTCATAACATCAACAGTCACCGTTTTCTACCTGTGTGGACATTGGTGCTCCTGGTTCCACGTCTCTGTTCACTTACACATTATATTGCATCATATGACATAACATCACATTGTGGCACATCTTAGCAGATCACATCGCATCACATGGCATCGCAATCACATCACATTACACTACACTACTGTCCAGGTATAGGAGCAGTGTCGTCAGCCGTGTGATGTCTGTAGATAGTTCTGTGCTTGGTCATCATCAGTGATCGCTCACACAGTACAGCACAGCACAGCACAGTACAGTACCTATACAATGCAGTACAGTACAGGACAGTACAGTACAGTTCAGCACAGCATAGTACAGTACAGCACAGCACAGTACAGCACAGTTCACTGATACATTACATTACATTACATTGTTCTTTTCTTGGTCTTGGAGCAGTCTCAGCAGCCGTCATGTCGTCTTTAGACGCTGCTTGGGCCATTCTATTCCTATGTTCAATCAATCATTACATCACATCACATCACATCACATCACATCACATCACATCACATCACTTCACATCACATTACACTGTGTGTTTTCCTGACCTGGGAGCAGTGTCAGCAGTTGTCATGTTGCCTTTAGAAAGTGCTGGGATCATTCTCCATGATCATCACACGTCACGTCACGTCACGTTTTGTAAACTTATGTGACGTTACGTTACGTTACATGGTATGTTTTTCCCTGGCCTTAAAGCAGTATCAGCTGCCGTCAAGTCGTCTTTAGACTAAGTTACATTGCGTTACGTTACCGTGCGTTACGTTACGTTACATGATGTGTTTTCCTGGTTTAGAAGCAGTGTCAAAAAGCGTCATGTCTTTAAAAAGAGTTTTGGTCGTTCTCCATGTTCACTCAAATATCACAGTATATTACACTACATTGCATTGCATTATGATACATTACATTACATTACATACGTTACATTACATTACATTACATTACATTACATCACATTACATTACAGTACATTACATTACATGGTGTGTGGTTTTCCTGTCTGGGAGCAGTGTCTGCAGCTGTCATATCGCACGTAAATAGAGCTTGGGTCGTTCTCCAGGCTCATTCACACATTCCATTGCATTACATTATGTTACATTACATTACATGGTGTACCACTGTCCAGGTCTAGGAACAGTGACGGCGGCTGTGGACAGTTCCGTCCTTGGGTCATCCTCCATGTTCGCTCACACATTGCATTACATTATGCTACATTACATTACATTCTATTACATTACTGTCCAGGTCTAGGAGCAGTGTCGGCGGCTGTCATGTCGTCTGTGGACAGTTCCGTCCTTGGGTCATGCTCCATGCTCGCTCATACACTACATTACATTACATAACATAACATTACATTACATTACATGGTGTACCACTGTCCAGGTCTAGGAGCAGTATCGGCGGCCGTCATGTTGTCTGTGGACAGTTCTGTCCTCGGGTCATCCTCCATGTTTACGCACAACGTGTACAGGGCAACCCTAAGACCCAAGGTGAGTGGATTGTCTGTTCCTTTACCAACAGTCTGGGTGAGTTCAGCCCGGACACCAGCTGACTGACTTCGTTTTCCCAATCTGATCATCACAAATATAACCGTCTCTAAAGCAGTGCTTTTGACAGGGGAAAATGACAAAAGGGACACAATAGATATCCATGGGAAGAGTGTTTGGCTGTTCAATTTAAAAAAATCCTCTGATTAAGATTTTTGGCACTGTATGTTATTACTTCACTGTTAGAAGAGATGTCTGTGTGTGTACACTTAGAAGTGCCATCTCGAGAAAACTGCATGGGTGGAGGACAGCGTCAATCTCTTTTGCTTGTTTGTTTGTTGTGTTGTGTTTCTTAGGGATTTTTTTTTCTGTTCTTTTACTGTCTGCATATAAGGATGTTGACTTGTCGCTGTGAATTGTTTACCATGTTTTTTTTTTTTTCGGGGGCAGCTCCCCAATTGCCGTGGGTTCGTTTACGTGCGCAAATGGCTTGCTACACACGGAATCTCAGTTGATGACATCGTCTCTTCGGAAAGACCCTGGCAGTGATGTTACACCGGAGATAGGGAGGGAAGGGATGATATGACGGGTTGTGTCCAAGTGACAGACATTGCACATAAGTTTACAAGGTTAACACAAATATGGGGTATCAAAACCATGATAACGACAAACCGTGTATATTTCCGAGTGGTATAGTCATCGGTAGGGGGGCACCATGACTAATTTCGAAGTGGCTCGGCAGCAATGCAGTGTCTCCTCTGGTAGGTTGCCGTATGACGGCCTTACGTAGATTATTCTGCATGGACTGTCGGTGATGAAAATGCGACACATCTGCTTAAAATAAATGGGTAATTGGACTCTGTGTGTGTTTGTGTGTGCGTGTGTGTGTGTGTGCGTGCGTGCGTGCAGCGTGCGTGCGTGCATGCGTGTGTGTTTGTGCGTGTATGTGTGTGTGTGTGTGTGTGTGTGTGTGTGTGTGTGTGTGTGTATGGATGAGAGAGGTGGGGAGGGAGAATTAGAGTTCCAGGAGAATGAGTATGTGGGCACGCAGTAAGAATATGAAAAGCAGACCGACAGATGTACATAGTGCGTGTACACGTGGAGATGTGGCGAGGGAACGGAGATTGGAAGGACAGGCCAGTAACCACACGCTTGTTCCTTTCTCTTCCTCCTCTCTCTTCCCTCCTCATTCCTCCCTATGCACTCTTCCTGATCACCTCCTCACCTTGTTTGCTCACGTATGAGACAAATTAACAGGTAAATGGCGATGGCGCCCAGTTTTAAGAGATAAGTGATAGCTTGTTCTTTGTTTTCATCTTCCTGAATGTTGTTTATATTGTCTGAAGAAGACCAAAGAGGTCGAAATGTGTCGTGTTTTGTCTTGTAATTTGTTTGTCTGTTTCGTCCGGTGGAATAGTGTGTTGTTGTTTTTTCTTTTAAGTTTGTTTCAGTTATCGTCTGCAGTCAACTTTGAAACTAACGAGAGTAAACAGTTCAGTTTCTTAGTCAACCTCTTTTCATTTAAAATCCCCCACCTTCAATATGTTCCAGATCAACGTTATCTTAATCTAGAGATCATAACAGAAAACAACTAGTTTTCCGCCATTGGGTGCCCCTTCCCCTTCCCCATGTGCTTAAAACAGTAACAGTCTGTGACTGGTAGAGATAGCCGTCAGGTTTTTGTTTGTTTATTTTTTGTTTTGTTTTGTTGTTTTTCCTTTTTGTTTTTGCCACAAGCATTGTAGCATGTACGCTTGCCAGCGTACAACAATCAAGACGCTCGGTCTCGAATCTACAAACCAACCCCACCCCCACCCCCCACCCAGCAACTGCTTGTAAACAATCCATTCACGTTTTCAGGCCTCCAACACAGACCTGCTGTGGATCCAGCGAGTCTCCATCATCCTCATCAGAGTCAGAGCCACGGCTTTAGCCATCTTCGTCAGGACCGTCTGGGGGCTCTTCGTCCTCGCTGCCGACATCGTCAACGTCATCGTCCTGCCCCAGCTGACGTCAGCCCTCTTCCTAGGTTACACCAACGCGTACGGCGCCCTGACGGCTTTCCAGGTCGGCGCGGTGCTGCGGGTCGGGGCTGGGAGCCAACGGTGGGTCTGCCGGCGGTGATCTGCTACCTGTACTACGAAGAGGAGGACGGAACTCAGGTGTTTCCCATCCGGGGGATTGCCTTCCCGGCCTCCATGCTCTGTCTGGCCAGCGTGTCGTGGCTGGTGGACTTTTGCTTCAGGAAGGGCGTGCTGCCCACGTGCTGTGACGTGCTGGGGCCGGGACGGGGGAAGGGGGGCCGCTCAGAGGTGTACGTCGTTAACCAGCGAGGAACCTCTGGGTCAGGGGCTCGGGGAAGCTCCTCCACCGCCGCCAATGCGACGTCAGCGGCGCAACAGCTCGGCAGGAAACTGACGTCAAAGACAGATTATGTCAGGGAGTCGTATCTTCTTCATAATCCTGCCTTTGTGGAGAAACATTGAGGACGTTGTCTCGGTTGGTGTGGTTGACTGGAGCGGTGATTTTGTTAACAGGTGGACTTTTTATCTAAAAAGCACTGACCCTCACAACCTCACCTCTTGCCACCCAGACTCCAAACACTCACATCTGTCCCTCCATTCCCACCCTTATCACACGCGCGCGGACACACGCACGCACGTACGCACGCACGCACACACATCCTTTTTTCCTATTATCTTGAGTCGTACCATCTTCGTGGATAAAAGTTGAATGATCGTATTCCTGAACATCATTGAAAACATATCAAGACTCTCGTCTCGCCTTTCTTTTCTTTCTTTCCGTTTTTCCCCTTGTTTATTTTTTTTCTTTCTTTTTTATTTTTTTTTGGAAGTGTGGGGGGTATGCTGGGGTGGTGATGGTTTGAGGGGTGTTTATTTCAGCATCTTCAGACTCTTGGGGTCATTTAGTAACCTGAAGGACAATGGGTAACCTTGAGAACGCATCACATTGAGGACTGTTAGTGACTTTTGGGACACACGATTGCTAGGAAATTTGCTGACTTTTAAGACACATAGACTTGAGGAAATGTGGTAACCTTGAGGACATTTGGTGACCTGGAGAACATTTGGTAACCCTTAGGACATTTGGTAAACTTGAAGACATTAGGTAACTTCGAGGACATATGGTAACCCTGTGGACACTTGGTAACCTTGAGGACATTTGGTGACAGTCATTCATTCAGTCATTGCAGATCTCACAGTAACCTTGCAGTCATTACAAAATGCTTGGTAACCTTGAAAACTCTTGTTGACTTGCAGTCATTGCAGCACGTTTGATAACCGTGAAGACACCTGTTAACCTTGCAAACATTACAAAATACTTGGTAACCGTGAAGACGCATGGTAACTTTGCAGTCATTGCAGAACACTCGGTAAACTTGCAGTCATTGCAGAACACTTAGTAACATCGCAGTCATTGCAGAACACTCCATAACCTTACAGTCATTACAGAACACTCCATAACCTTGCAGTCATTGCAGAACACTTGGTAGCCTTGCAGTCATTGCAGAACACTCAGTAGCCCTGCAGTCATTGCAGAACACTCCATAACCTTGCAGTCATTGCAGAACACTCCATAACCTTGCAGTCATTGCAGAACACTCAGTAACCTTGCAGTCATTGCAGAACACTCGGTAACCTTGCAGTCATTGCAGTATATTAGGTAACCTTGCAGTCATTGCAGAACACTCGGTAACCTTGCAGTCATTGCAGAACACTCCATAACCTTGCAGTCATTGCAGAACACTCGGTAGCCTTACAGTCATTGCAGAACATTCAGTAGCCTTCCAGTCACTGCAGAACACTCCATAACCTTGCAGTCATTGCAGAACACTCAGTAGCCTTGCAGTCATTGCAGAACACTCGGTAACCTTGCAGTCATTGCAGAACACTCGGTAACCTTGCAGTCATTGCAGTATATTAGGTAACCATGAAGACAGTTCGTAGTCTGATGCTATGTAAGAACGCTTGGTGACCTTAAAATCACTTGATCTTCTTGAGGACACCCGATCACGGTAAGTTGTACGTTTGGTAACCGTGAAGACGCTAGGTAATCGTTGAGACACTTTTGATCACTTGAGGGCGTTTGAAAACCTTGTGGTCTCTAAAAGACACTTGGTAATCTTGAGGTCACTTGGTAGCTTTGTGGTCACGTGAGGACACTTGGTTATCTCGAGGTCACATGATAACCTTGCGGTCACTTATGGACATTGAAGACATCATGGTAACCTTAAATTCAGATGGTACAGATGGGGTCATTGGAGGACACATGGTAAACTCAAGAACTCTGGGTAGGCTTGAGGTCACAACGTTCTCTGACGAATGACGTTGGACCCCTTTACCCAAAGTTTATGAATCATTGTCTAGAGACTTCAGTTATGAATGTCGTTTAAAATGATGATTGTTATTTCTGATTTTGTTTTGGAAGCCATTATTATTTATGATTTTTGTTTTCGCAGCCAAAATCGTATGGTCGAAACAAAAATGTGGACCCTCCCTGCTGTATATCCCTCCCAAGGGGAGAAGCGTTGAACTTTCTTTGCTTTTCGTTTGTTTGAGTTTTTTCCCCTTTATCTGTGTTGCTGTTGTTTCCTTAGACTATTTGTCGTTGTAATTGTTTCTTGTTTTTAGGCTTTTCTTTTTGTTGTTTGTTTGTTTGTCTGTTTTTAGAGGAGAGAGTCATTGCATGAATAACAGAAGTGCTTCGTTTCTCCGACTATGTCACAGATGTCACTTTTTGGAGAAATCTTGACAAGTTGGGAAGAAGCGTGCATATCGTTTGTCGTTCATTTTTTTTTTTTTTACAAACGTGCCTCCATCGTAACATGATTATGTGGAGTACTGCATCGTTCGAAATCGCGACAATGCGCTTTGTATTTATCAGTTAAGCAAGAATTTGAATAACCCCGTCAAACCAAAACCATAAGAGAGCGAAACAAAAGTTTCTTTTAATGGGAAATATAAGAGCAAGAGCAAGAACTTGCAGTGAATCATGAAAAGTGTCAGCTATTTTAACCTTCTCAACCCAGCTGTTTTCTAAAGCTAAAGCACACTAGTAAGTGGTCATTTGAACAAAAAATGTTTATAATTACCTAGGAGGAGTATGGTGGAGGGGAAATCATGGATGTAAGGAAAATGGTGAGGGTAGAGGGGAAGGAAAGGGAAGGGGAGGAGGGGAGTAATACAGTGGTTGGATCACTCGCTCCAGATTACAACCAAGATTAAGCAGGATCGGGCGTATGATGAGAAGGTTGTGCCCTCTCTTGATCACATCCTCCCAAGTCCACCCAGCTGTCAAAGGGCACCTGGCTCCCCTTCAGAGACTGGGCAGGTATGTAACGACGGTGAGGAAGTAGGCAGCGCTGTCATCAGGCTGGACTCCAGAGATGCTAATGTCTGTAACTCCTCATTCCCTAACGGGTCACCTGTGCCTTTTGAAACCCATTTTGTGACCTCCTATTCACGGGAATGGAAATCGCTGGGAGTTGTCAGACCCTGTTGGAGTTGGCGTAACAGTTACCACCTTGTCTGTGGTTTCTTCATCTGGTTAGGGAGAGTAAACATTCCGACTGCTCTTCCTATCTTTCAGAGATGATTTTTGTTCGAGGTGGAAGGGGAAATAATCACGGCTGAGCCCGATTTCCGCTTTTTTTCATCTTCTTGTTAACGTGTAGTCCTCAAAAGATAATGTGACGTGAATGTTAAATGAAAAGAAGCTGGTGTAGACAGCAGATTTTTTGATCGTCATCTCTGTTTTAAAGGAAAAGCTACTATGCCGCCGAACGAAACACACAAACAAATTACTAGAAAAACACGACGCGTTTCGACCACTTTGGTCTTCTTCAGGCAAGTCTAACAACATTCAAGAAAATGAAAAGGAAGAATGAACAATCACTTATCTCCTCAAATTGGGCGCAAAATGGCGAAATGTGTTTGTCTTGTAATTTGTTTCTTTCGTTTGGTGGCATAGTAATTTTTCTGTTCAGTTTGTTTGCATTTCTGCATGCAGTAACCTGACTTTGAAACTGTCATTTCTGTCTATTTGTTCTCTCCTATCTTATGTTTTTTTTTTTTTAAGTATTTAATATTGGTATATGTTTCGACTATATGACTCGCCAAATTCTGTCAGTTACTTTATGATTGGTAGGAAGATCCATGTGAATTCCTCTGTTGTCTTTGTCAAAAACTCTGGTTTGCTGACTTTTGTTCAACATACACTGATGGACATGTAAGGTCTCAATGAACAGACTTATCTCAGAATTTTCCCTTTGTAGTCGGCAGAGGCTGTGTCTCAAAGGTATATGAATATGAAACCATTCATCACCAATAAAGACCAAACGAATTGCTCCACTGAAGACATAACTAAAAGGCGACGGAATTGACGTGCACAAGGGGTAACCAGCTGTCTGACAAGATGGGTTTGAGGCCATACTGGTTCTGTCTCCTATACTCCATTAGTGCGTGGAGCTGTGAACTTCCTGATTGTCTGAGCCTCTCAACACCCTGACGTAACACAGAATCATCAGTGAATTATTCCGTTTGCACCCATGGCCTTTGAAACAAATGGACCATCTGATGTAACCCGGAATCATCTGTTGATCAAGTCGTTTACGATCATAGCCTTTGAAACAAATGGACCATTTTTGTTCTTTGCAGATCTGTTCAGTGATTTGTTCTTCATGTACTTTGTCAGGGTTTTTTCTTTTAGATATATTTGTAAAATTTGCAAAGTTTCTTTGTAATATTGTGGATAAATGCGTTCAAAGACTCTTTCAAAATGCAGTAGTCAAACCATATACTCATGTTTCTTCTTAATATGTTCATCAGCTAGTTACATTGGACTATTGCTTTTAAAGATGTGTTTCATTTTTTTATAATTTTCTTCAGATGCATGCAATTTTTTTTAAAAATTAGGATCAGTTCATTCATTGCAGTTTCTTTATATCTCGTGGCTGATTATTTTCACAGATCTATTTATTTATGTGTTTCTTCATACACTCAGGAGTAATTATATCTTTAGTCCGTTCATGTGTAGGCATGATTCGAGATACGTGTGGACAATGTATTTCTGATCATATAATTTATACATCAGACCATCAGTGAGATGAAATGTGTGTGTGTGTGTGTGTGTGTGTGTGTGTGTGTGTGTGTGAGTGTGTGTGTGAGTGTGTGTGTGTGTGTGTGTGTGTGTGTGTGTGTGTGTGTGTGTGTGTGTGTGTGTGG
>CM065735.1:47148202-47163202 GCA_033310375.1 Conus canariensis | reverse complement strand
TTTTGTTTCCTTGTGTATTTGCTTTGGTTTGTATTTTCGTGCCCTGTGTTTTGTTTCGTTGTGTGCTTGTTTCGCTTCATGTTTTACTCAGTCCCATGTTTTGTTCCGTTGTGTCCTCATTGTGTAATAAGGCTGTCCCACCTTGTCTTGTTTCGTTGGGTACTTGGTTTGTTTGTGGTTATGCTTTCTTGTTTGTTTGTTTTTTATTGTATCCTTGTTCTACTCGTGATTATGCCATCCCATGTTTTGTTTTGTTGTGTACTTGCTTTGCTTTGTGGAACTGTGGTTTGCTGTGTAGTGTACTGTGTATCTTTGACCCGCAGCAACATACTCACGTGAACGAGGTATCAGCATTTGGATGTTGAACTTAACTCGTCAGATGATCAGTCAGGGAGAACGACAACAGCCAAACGTTGATCACGTGTATTAAATACGTGTGGTGTGATGGACCGTTTTTCATCCGGTCACAAAGTTTCATGTGCGACCGTGCTTACCAGAAGGTAGTTGTCCGGAAGCCGGTTGCAAAATTTAGCTGACTGCTACTCACCAGTGCATTGCTATAAGCCGGGTGAGTTGCACCGGTTAGACAGTCTCTGCAGTGATTCCGGCAATACAAGTCACAGAAGGCCGAAGAGGGACTCAGCTGTTTGCTGGTAGCAGTCAGGTATTAATCATTGAATGTTTATTTATTAACAAACTAAAACTGTATTCCCGTTTAGGAGTGACTGAAACTTCCTCAGCGCTCTTGTGAAGGTTTTATTTAAAAAAGAAAGTATTGTTGTTCTGTTATCCTATGACTTGATAGGGTAACAAAACGAAATTGTTTCGGAAAATGTGAATAGATGAAGTGAGTGATATAAGAAGTGGTCTTCAGAAAAAAAGAAAAAAAAATGTTTATTTTGTAACTTAACTGGCTATGAATTTCATGATGAAGAAAAAGGGTCTATTCTAATATGGTTTGCAAGAAGATGGAGAGTTTTGATGCTATGGATAATAAGCTCCCAGAGTGAGCGACATAGACTTTTGTTTTTCATTCTGATGTGTGATGTGTTTACATGGGTATCAATATATGTGTTGTTAAACAAAAGTGTGGTGGAAATCTTTCCCTTGCATATATTGGAGCTGATGAACTGAAGTGAAGTGAGCGTTCTTGTGTTACAAGAAAAGAAATGAACATTTCCTGAATTGACAAAAGACATGGTGATTATATGAAATGAATTGAACATTCTTGTTTACAAGAAAGCAAATGAACAGTGTGTGAATTAACGAAAGACATTTATAGTTTGAAAAATAATCATCAATTGTGTAATTATTGTGTGTAATGAATTGTATTCATGGTTTATTGAAGAGGATCCAGATGGAAATCCTTTTCCCTTATTTGGAAGACTAGATTATGAAAGGTTTATGTGGAAAACCTTTCCCCAATTTGGAAAACTAGAGTCTGAAAGGTTTATATGGAAATCCTTTCCTGTTCAGTGTCATGATTCCGGAAAAGGGAATGTTGTAGTGTAATGATTCCGGAAAAGGGAATGTTGTAATGTTATGATTCCGGAAAAAAAAAATTGTAATGATGAAAAAATATGCTGATGTATGGCTCAAGTTCTAGTGAAATATGATGTGGCTAATGAATATGAACGAATATGCTGATATGTGGCTCAAGTTCTAGTGAGATATGATGTGGCTAATGAATATGAAGATAGTTGTGATTCTAATGAATGGTGGCCATGATAATCAAGGTAGTTAATCAGTTTCCCCAGGTTGATAGTGTTCCCTGGATTGACGGGGACTGACTGCTACTGAGGCTAGGGCTGGGGCCGTAGCTAGTTGATGCCCCGTTCTCCACCTGTTGCTGCGGGTGTGGAGAGGCCGGCCTGAGTGCCGACAATCACCCTACCTGCCACTGCGCCCGTGACCGGTCAGTGTTGGGCCAGTGAAGAGGAGACATCGCTCCTGCTTCTGTGCCAGCGACCTGCGTTCGAGGACGTTGCTGTGTGTGTGGCGTGTGTGCCACAGCTTTGGGTTAGTGTTGCGAGCCACAGCTCAAAAGTGTTTGAGCTACATCTAGTAAGAGAGACTGTCGCCGAGTGCTGGCAGAGACGCCACGAATGAGTTATTTTTTTGTGAGCCACAGCTTTGAAGAGACTCTGTGTTAAACTTGCCTTGTC
Organism: Conus canariensis; assembly: GCA_033310375.1. Classification (NCBI taxonomy): domain Eukaryota; kingdom Metazoa; phylum Mollusca; class Gastropoda; order Neogastropoda; family Conidae; genus Conus; species Conus canariensis. The sequence goes on along the minus strand of CM065735.1, from coordinate 47,161,037 downwards.
GCTGCCATCGTCATCATCATCGCTGGACATGGCAGTTGTCAGTTAGAATTGTATTAGTTGGTTATTTGTGTACACCTGATGGTGGGTGTACCATCCTATGCTTAATGTGTTTATTTGTATATGTTTGTTGATGGCTCAGGCAGCATAAAAGAAAAGTGTTATTTTGTTGCCTGGCTGTGCATGTTCGGATGAGTGGGTGTGTGTATGTGAATTAAGAAAAAAAGTCGTGCATGCATCCATAATTTCTGAGTGGGAGTCAGACAGATATCCACACACGCACTTCCATCCGTAACATCTGGTGACCACCGTAGAAGTTTTTGCATTAACCTTCCAAATTGTGCTAGGGTTAGGATTTTTTTTGTGACCCTTTTGTAGTGGCCCCAATTATTAAGCTAGGACACGTTAGCAGATTTTCCTTTTGAGTGCATTGATTGTTTTGTGTTGTTGTATGACTGTTTCCTGTTGATTTAATTTCCCATCTCCAGTGTAACGGGGTATCTCTTTTGTATAGTTTCTGGAGATACGAGGGCCTAGTTCTTTATCTGTGGGTTTTGGTTTGATTCTCTTTTGTTACCCTTCTCATTGTTTCTATTTCTATCTTTTTTACTTGGCGATTGTGTTGCTTCTCTAGCATTCTGAGGATTCTTTTCTCTTGGATGAATGTGTGTATGATTGGCTGCCTGGGCCATTTTTTAAAAGATAACCCCTCTTTCCCCCAAAGAAAAAAACCCAACAAGATTGTCTTCATTTATATATGCATTGATTATTGATTTATACATATGTATGTTTGATTATTGATTGATTTATGCATATTCATTCGTGATTGAGTTCTGTTTATTCATTGTTGATTGATTTGTGCATTTGTTTCCTCGTTGGTGCTGTTATTGATTCATGCATTTGTTGTTTGCCTGCCATTGATTATTGAGTGCATTTCCCAAACCGTAGGCTTCTGTTGTTGCTGTCGTTCCCCAAGCCCGTAAGCTTCTATTTATTGCTATCATTGCGTTCCCTTTAAAATTAGTCGTAGTTTTTTAAAGTGTGATAGATATATATGTTTGTGTGAAAAAAGGAAGGAAAACATCGTAAGAACCCTCTTTGGAGTGTGTCTGTAGTACCTAAACGTTCTTTTGATTGTCTTTGGCCCACTGACTTAGTGTTTCATTATGGCCTCTGAGGACGAAGATAGAGTTTTCACTAAATACTTGCAACGTAGTAAGGCATTTGGTCTGGAAGGTCAGCTTTTACTGGACTATGTTAATAATAATAAATAATAATGATTTCTTATATAGCGCTTAATCAAACGAATTTCTCTAAGCGCTTTACAAAGTCATACTACATTCACCCTTCTCATATACAATAATACACCTTACACCCAACTACAAATACTATTACTACAATAACTAACAAATCCTAATCCTACCAATGTGACATTCACTTATTCTTCAAATATCACTACAAAAACTTAATCCTATAACGTTCAATCATACAACAAATACATATAATAGAGAACATACACATATGCTACATTTGAAAATGCCCAGACGGCTATGAGTTAGGTTGTACCCCCCCCCCTCCCCCTCTCCCCACAGCATTGACTAATTATGAGAAAATAGATGGGTTTTAAGTTTAGACTTGAAAGAAGAGATAGAATCTGAATGTCTGAGGCAGTCTGGCAGTCTGTTCCACGTCGTTGGAGCTTGAAAAGAGAAAGATCTTTCACCAGTAGTAGTCCTGAAGTGAGTCATTCGCAGAAGGCGGTCGTCAGCACAGGAGCGTAGTTGTCGAGAGGGGGTGTAGATTTTAAGGAGATCTGAGAGATAAGAAGGTCCATTTTCAAAGAGAGCAGAGAAAGTGAGAGTTGAGATTTTGTACGAGATACGGTTTGAGACAGATAGCCAGTGAAGAGAGTGGAGGAGAGGCGAAATGTGAGCATGTTTTCTTGCTCTACAGACGACTCAGGCTGCATGATTTTGGATTCGCTGTAATCTTTCTATCAGGTATTTTGGAAGGCCGGCCAAAAGTGAGTTGCAGTAATCTATTCTAGATAAGACAAATGCACAAATGAGAGTTTTTGTAGCATCTGTAGAGAGAAGGTGACGTACAGAGCTGATTCTTCTTAGTTCTAAATAGGCAATCTTGCAAATATTTGAAACCTGTTTCTCAAAGGAGAGGGATTGGTCAAGTATGACCCCTAGACTGCGGACAGAGGTGGAGACAGAGACAGCACAGTCATTGATAGTGACAGTTGAAGGCAGAGAAGGATGGTTAGGCTGTTTTGTCACGAACATGAGTTCCGTCTTTTCGTCGTTTAGTTGTAGTTTGTTGGTTGTCATCCAGTCCTTCAGGTCTGCAATGCAGCCCCGCGTCCGAGAAATCAGTGAGTCAGTTTCAGCAATGGGAGCCGACTGATGAAGCTGAGTATCGTCAGCAAAGCTCTCATGCGATATGGCGTGACCACTGATGACGTCAGACACAGGACTAGCATACAGCACAAAAAGGACTGGCCCAAGTACAGAACCCTGAGGCACACCGTACCTAAGAGGAGAACTGTCTGAGTATCTTCCCTGTACACACACTGTCTGAGTACGTCCAGTCAAGTAAGAGATAATCCAGTCGAGAGCTGTGTCTTTGAATCCAACGGAAGTTTGAAGCCGTGAGAACAAAATATTATGATCGATCGTGTCAAATGCTGCAGAGAGGTCTAACATCGCTAATAAGGAAACATTCCCATCGTCAAGCCCGCAGAGGAGGTCATTGACTATACGGAGGAGTGCTGTCTCACAACTATGGCCTTGTCTGTAAGCAGATTGATGAGGATTCAAAAGGTGATTCTTTTCGAGATGTTCTAGAATTTGTTCCAAAACGATCTTCTCCAATAATTTTGATAGAAATGACAAATTTGATACAGGCTGATAATTCTTTAAAACATTTTTTTATAATGAAGGTTTCTTGATCAATGGACGTACCACTGCGGACCGGAAGATTTCAGGAACATGACCAGAGGACAAAGAGGTATTGATAACATGAGTAAGATGGGGTAGGACATCATCAATGCACTGAAAGAGCAAGTTAGTGGGAATGGCATCAAGTTCACATGATTTAGGGCTGCTTCGCAAACAAAGTTTTTTGACATAGTCTTGACTAACAGGACTAAAACAAGCCAAAGGAGGTCCACAGTAAACTTTGTCATTCAGAGGATGTACAGGTGCAGTAGAATCTAGCTTTTCACGGATAGTGTCAATTTTTCCATTGAAAAACTCTAAGAATTTCTGAGGGAGCTCTTGAGTTTGGAAGATGGTGGGAAGGGGGGAGTAGCTGACTTTGCCTAGGAGACTATTTGTGACATTAAATAGTTGCTTGGCCGTATTACAGGCCAATATCTTTGAAGAATAGAACAAAGTTTTTGCTTGATGAACGATGTCAGTAACATGATTTCTTGCAGTTTGATATATTTCCCTGTGCACAGTCAGTCCCGTGGTGCGCCATCACCTCTCAGCCCCCCTCCTCTCCTGCTTGGCCTCCGACAACTTGGGACCCACTGTGTTGTGCCATTGACACAGTGAGCGATCAGTGATCAAGTGCCTGCTCACTGGAGCATGCTTATCAAGCATGGCACGGAGGGCAGAGGTCAGCTGACAGGCCGATGGCTCGCTCGGTATGGCCGTGCTCAGATCAGATTTGAAAGCCTCTATATCGATAGCAGAAATTTTCCTAAATTCCTTGTAAGTCTTTGGAACGGCGGGCCTAACGATATCTAATTCACACTTCACAGCATAATGATCCGATGCTAGGTTATCATCAACGGTTGAGGATTTGAGAAGATGATCACTGTCTCTGTAGACTACCCAGTCTACTATGTTACCCTGTTTGTTCATCATTTCATTAACGGACTGCTGGAGTCCAAAAGTATCTAAAATTTCTAACACCTCGGGCATGTATCCAACTGTGGGCTTATTGAAATGGAAGTTGAAGTCGCCGATCAATAACAATGTTCCTGGAAGGTCATTTACAAATTCAAGAAAGTCTGGAAGTTCATTGACAAACATGCTGGGTGTAAATTTGTTCTTTCTGCTGGGTACCGGTCTATAAATCCCAAAAATGTTAGTGACAGGAGCGCTAGGTAGGGACAGTTTCAGGTGAACAAGTTCAAAGGTCCAATGCTGAAAATCAAAAGACGAGTCAAAAGAGCAATAGGGGAGCAGCTTATCCGAGATGACGAAGGCGATTCCGCCCCCGCAGGTCGTGGTGGGGCGGGGGAAGGACTTGGTGGTATAGCCAGCTGGGGCGAGGTCAAGTAGCTTTGGTTCATCGCCGCTTTCCTTGAACCACGTTTCCGTTACACAAAGAATGTCGATATCATTGGAGAGTATAAAGTCATTTACGGCAGATCGTTTTTTTTTACAAGTATTACCAAGTGACTGAGCATTGAAAAGTGTCAGCGAAATGTTCGTTGTTGTTTGTGTGCGAGGAGCCATAGGCACTTGAATCAAGTTGCGACAGTTTACTGAGCGAGTGTGGTTGTGGCGAGAGTGGTGAGAGAGATGGGCAACATTACTGACTGTAGGTATCGTCCTCCGTTTCCTCCTCCCTCCCCGTGCTGTGCGACAGTGAGGAAGGTCACGGCCAATCCTGAGACGCCGCAGTGTCACGTTGAGCGAAGGGTCAAGGGGTGAAGGTCGCTCCCTGCCAGCCAGCAGCTGGTCCCGTGTGTAGGTCAGGCGAGTGATTTGACGAGGGAAAGGGTGTGGGTAGTGACGCGTAAAGTCGGTCACCACAGGGTAGGGTAGTGGTGGGTGTGACAGTGGAGGGCCGTTATATGCCGTAACGGGTAGGGAGAGGTTGGGTGGTAGAGGCTGGGGTGAGTAAGCGTTGGCGAGAAAGTGAGTCAGCATGTGTCCCTGCCCGTGCGATACACAGGCTGAACACAATGGTGCCGGTCGAAAACACAGTGTGTTGGCAAGGTTGGCCAAGAAGAAGATCCAGATTATCCTCAAGTCTATGGGGAGGGAGGCACAGAAATAGATCCAGAATAACAAGCAATTCTTCACATACATCCTGGTACAAATCTTTACAATCCATGATCACAAAAACAACCACAAAGCGACGAAAACGGACAGCGACACTACACTCAGCCTGCTAGGCGATTGACAGCTCACGTGACCATGTTGATAAATGTATTAGACAAGATTCGGAAAGAGAAGAGAGAATCAGAGTGAGACAAATGCAGGAAGAAGAGGAAACTAAAAGACCAAAAGAGATAGAGGAAACTAAACGAGCACAACAGCGATTGCAGGAAGAAGAGGAAACCAAAAGAGCAAGAGAGATAGAAGAAACTAGAAGGATACAGTTAGAACTTTCTCGTCAGGGAGTAGTTTCAGGTGAGGATAGTCACAGTGCTAGTGCACCCAGGTCTAACGCCCCTCGTCCTACCTTTCCCAAATTACCTCCCTTTAAGGAAAAGAGTGATGACATTGACAGTTATCTGTTCAGTTTCGAAATCCATGCTCGTTCTTTAGGGTGGTCGGAAAATCTATGGGTTACGTATCTCTCTGCGTTACTTGAAGGTTCAGCTCTTACGCTTTATCATAGTTTGGCAGAAAACAATGTTGTTTCGTATGAGCTGATGAAAGAAAGCTTGCTAAAAAAAAGTTTCAGTGTACTCCAGATGGTTTTAGAAAGCGTTTTCGGGAATCAAAGCCCAGGGCAGATGAACCTTTTGAAACTTTTTTCTGTTGAACTTAAACGCCTTCTGGATCGTTGGATTTCGTTGTCCAAAATTGAGAAAACTTTTCAGGGTCTTGTTGATCTTATTTTGAGAGAACAGTTTTTAGAGTGTGTTTCGAAGGATTTGGCTACTTTTCTATGTGAAAAAGATGAAAAAACATTTGTTGGTATGATTAAGTCTTCCGAATCGTACAGGCGTGCCCACCCCACTAAGCTTCTTTCCAGAAAGGCTGATGTCAATATTTTTGCCTCTGTTTCCCATACTTCTGGACAGTCAGATAGACTCCTCTCCCATGGTCAGTCAGATAGAGGTCACAGGTATTTTGCCCCTCATCCTGTTCAGAATCCCAGCACCCCAGCTAATCGAGGCGGTGGTAACCGTTCCCGTGGTCGTGGTGCTCATCAGTATTCAGGCAATAGAGGTTCATCAGGAAATGCTTTTCCCCAGTCTCCTACTGTTGTCTGTTTTCTGTGCAAAAAGACAGGGCATGTAGCTTCCAAATGTACTTGGAAGTCGGGTAAAAACCCATGCAAAATTTGCACTCTTAGCCATCCCGATAGATGCCCTTTTGTCACTGGCAGTCCAACTGTTGTCGACAAGTCAGCTGACAAACAATCTACTGCTGCTTGTTCGATTGTTCGCTCCCCATTCGCTTGTTTAGCTGCAGGTGAATTTACAGGAAAGTTACTCTTAGAATCTGGTTCTGTTAATGGCACTCTAAGTTCTGTATTGCGTGACACTGGTGCTACCATTTGTGGTGTTCGCAAGAGACTAGTTTCCAATAGCCAGATGCTAGGTACTACAGTGAGCCGTGTTTCTTTTGGAGGACGTGTGGATGAATTCCCACTAGCTACAGTTCATGTCAGTTGTCCCTACTTTGAAGGTGATCTAACCTGCTGTGTCCTAGACAGTCCTGTCACAGATCTCATCATAGGTAATATTCCTGGTATCTGTGAAGACAGTGTTTCCACTGATGTGAGTGAACCCCTCTCTTTAGCTGCTGTTACCAGGGCTAGAGCTAAACATGTGGTCGAGAAGAAACCTCTGTGTGAGATCCCTGATGATTTAAATATCTCTCGGTCCGACCTGATTTTGAAGCAAACGGCAGATGAATCATTGAAGACATGTTTTCAGCTAGCGTCTTCTGGTGAAGTGAAGAAATCAGGTGCAGCTACTTTCTACTATTATTTGTCAGACGGTGTTCTGTTCAGGCATTTTGAGAAAGATGATATTTCGTTTGATCAGGTTGTTGTTCCCTCTGACCTCCGACCTAAAGTGCTTTCTGTAGCGCATGATCTTATCTTGTCGGGTCACTGTGGTTCTCGTCGAACTCTTGCAAGAGTTCTCAGCAGATTCTTTTGGCCCGGTGTTACTGTCGATGTGGCAAAGTACGTAGCTTCATGTGACGTTTGTCAGAAAACAGTACCTAAGGGAAGAGTTTGTCCAGTACCCCTTTCTACTGTCCCGTTCATTGGTGCCCCATTTGACCGTGTGGCTGTTGACCTTGTGGGTCCGCTGTCTCCTCCTTCGGAGCAAGGTCATAGATATATTCTTACCATGATTGACATAGCCACCCGGTATCCAGAAGCCATTCCCTTGAAGGATATCTCTTCTATTAGTGTAGCTGAAGCACTATTGAGTATCTTTTCACAGTTAGGTTTCCCAAAAGAGATACTGTCGGATCAAGGCACCCAGTTCAATTCTGACCTCATGAAGCAGTTCCATGTGCTATCTGGTACTAAGGGCATACGCACATCGCCATACCATCCTCAGGCGAATGGTCATGTTGAGCGTTTCCATGGCACTCTCAAAGCGATGCTGAAGAAAACTGTACGTCTTTATCCAAAGGCGTGGCATCGATATTTACCTGCACTATTATTTGCATGCAGAGAGTTGCCCTCTGAAAGTACAGGGTTCTCACCATTTCAGCTGTTGTTTGGTCGACAAGTTCGTGGTCCTATCGCTCTGTTGCAGGAAGCTTGGACTCAGTCTGATAGTCAGGATGCTGAAGCGAAACCCCTTTATGCTTACTTGTTCGAACTCAAAAATGTCATTGCTGACTCATGCAAGTTAGCTATGGATCATGCTGTCGATTCCTCTGTTAAGGGGAAAAAGTATTTTGACCATAAGGCGAGAGAACGTCATTTCCAGGTTGACAATGAAGTCCTTGTTCTCCTCCCTACGGAGTCGAACAAGTTGCTGGCTAGTTGGTCAGGACCGTTTCCAGTTACTAAGGTTCTACATCCTGACTATAAAGTGTTAGTCAAAGGAAAGGAAAAGATTTTTCATGCTAACATGTTGAAAAGGTACATTCGCCGTTCTCCAGTATGTGTGTCTCACAGTATCCCAACACTTACTCCACAGGGAAATTCAGTACCATGGTCAGAAATAGCACCACTCAGTTCTGGCAGGAAGATTGTTTCTGTTAGAAATTCTCCAAGAAGTTCGCCTTCTTTGAACGCTGCTTCTAATTCTCGTGATTCTGTGGTCGCGTACACAGTCGGTATTGTTCAGGACTGTGATGATGCGTTACCACTACACACTCTCCCTGTGCCCATGGCATCCTCTATGCCAGATGAAGATACTGATTCCGTACACTTTGATGATGCTTTGTCAGACAGCAATGCTAGGGAGTTAAAAAAAGTCTTTGATGATTTTCAGGATATTCTTACTCTGAAACCAGGCTCCTTCTCGGGCAACGTACTATTGGAGATTCCTCTAACTACTGATGTTCCAGTTAGGAAAAGGTGTTATGACATCCCCTTCTCTGCTAGAGAGGTTGTTGAGAGAGAGGTTGGCAACATGTTGGAACTCGGTATTATTGAACCCTCCAATAGTCCCTATGCCTCCCCAGTTGTTCTCGTCAGGAAAAAAGATGGTACCTGTCGCTTTTGCATTGATTTCCGTTTTCTAAATAAGATTACTGTCTTCGATGCTGAGCCCATTCCTGATGTGAAAAGTTTGTTTGCAAGATTGTCTGATGCAAAGATCTTTACCAAGATAGATCTTGCAAAGGGATATTGTCAGATAGTTGTTAAGCCCGAGGATCGTCCAAAGACAGCTTTTACAACGCATATGGGTCTTTTCCAGTTTGTCAGAATGCCTTTCGGTCTTGTGTCAGCACCTGCTGTTTTTGCATGCATGATGTGCATGTTAGCTTTGGATCAGTTTTCAGCTGTCAGTTTCTTTGATGATATTCTGGTTCATAGTGTTTCATGGGATGCACATGTTCGTCATGTGAAAGGTGTTCTTTCATGTCTGAGGTCTTTCAACCTCACAGCTCGTCCCTCGAAAATAGAGGCAGGTTTCCATTCTCTGGAATTTCTTGGACATATTGTTGGAGGTGGTACTATGCGTCCGGAACAGAAAAAGATAGATAAGATTCTGAGAATTCCCACCCCTACTACCAAAAAGCAAGTCAGATCTTTGCTAGGTTTGCTTAGCTTTTACAGAAGATATGTTCCCAGTTTTTCCACCTTGAGTGCTCCACTCTCTGATTTAATCAAGGATGTTGGTCGAGCTGGAAGATCTATATCTTGAACCCCTGAATGTGCAGTAGCATTACAGAAGATTCAGAGTATTTTGTCATCAGCACCTGTCTTGCTGTTACCTCAGTAAGGTAAGCCCTTTGTTCTGCGAACTGATGCTAGTTCTGTTGGGCTAGGTGCTGTACTACTGCAAGAGGATGATGATGTACTTCACCCAGTTGTATGTGGGAGTCGCAAGTTGTTGGATCGTGAGAAATCCTACAGTACCATCGAACGAGAGTGTTTAGCCATTGTCTGGGCTGTTCAAAAGTTCGTTCGGTACCTTTGGGGAGTTAGCTTTATCCTCCAAACAGACCATCGACCTTTGACGTACCTGCGCACGTCAAATTTCAAGAATTCCCGGATTATGCATTGGGCATTGTCTCTGCAGGAACTCTCGTTCAAAGTGGAACCACTTCCAGGATCATCGAACATTTTCGCTGATCTTCTTTCACGTTCTTGTGAGAACCAGTCTGTCCCTTAACATTGGTTTGAGTACATCCCAGTTTTGATGACTTTTTCATGTATTTTTTCTGGAATTTTGTGCCCTGGAGTTGTTTACTTCCTCTTAGTAAAAACAATTCGGACATTGTTTTTTTTTAGGAGGGGGAGTATTGTGATGGACCGTTTTTCATCCGGTCACAAAGTTTCATGTGCGACCGTGCTTACCGGAAGGTAGTTGTCCAGAAGCCTGTTGCAAAATTTAGCTGACTGCTACTCACCGGTGCATTGCTATAAGCCGGGTGAGTTGCACTGGTTAGACAGTCTCTGCAGTGATTCCGGCAATACAAGTCACAGAAGGCCGAAGAGGGACCCAGCTGTTTGCTGGTAGCAGTCAGGTATTTACCATTGAATGTTTATTTATTAACAAACTAAAACTGTATTCCCGTTTAGGAGCGACTGAAACTTCCTCAGCGCTCTTGTGAAGGTTTTATTTAAAAAAAGAAAGTATTGTTGTTCTGTTATCCTATGACTTGATAGGGTAACAAAACGAAATTGTTTCGGAAAATGTGAATAGATGAAGTGAGTGATATAAGAAGTGGTCTTCAGAAAAAAAGAAAAAAAAATGTTTATTTTGTAACTTAACTGGCTATGAATTTCATGATGAAGAAAAAGGGTCTATTCTAATATGGTTTGCAAGAAGATGGAGAGTTTTGATGCTATGGATAATAAGCTCCCAGAGTGAGCGACATAGACTTTTGTTTTTCATTCTGATGTGTGATGTGTTTACATGGGTATCAATATATGTGTTGTTAAACAAAAGTGTGGTGGAAATCTTTCCCTTGCATATATTGGAGCTGATGAACTGAAGTGAAGTGAGCGTTCTTGTGTTACAAGAAAAGAAATGAACATTTCCTGAATTGACAAAAGACATGGTGATTATATGAAATGAATTGAACATTCTTGTTTACAAGAAAGCAAATGAACAGTGTGTAAATTAACGAAAGACATTTATAGTTTGAAAAATAATCATCAATTGTGTAATTATTGTGTGTAATGAATTGTATTCATGGTTTATTGAAGAGGATCCAGATGGAAATCCTTTCCCTAATTTGGAAGACTAGATTATGAAAGGTTTATGTGGAAAACCTTTCCCCAATTTGGAAAACTAGAGTCTGAAAGGTTTATATGGAAATCCTTTCCTGTTCGGTGTCATGATTCCGGAAAAGGGAATATTGTAGTGTAATGATTCCGGAAAAGGGAATGTTGTAATGTTATGATTCCGGAAAAAAAAGAATATTGTAATGATGAAAAAATATGCTGATGTATGGCTCAAGTTCTAGTGAAATATGATGTGGCTAATGAATATGAACGAATATGCTGAATTGTGGCTCAAGTTCTAGTGAGATATGATGTGGCTAATGAATATGAAGATAGTTATGATTCTAATGAATGGTGGCCACGATAATCAAGGTAGTTAATCAGTTTCCCCAGGTTGATAGTGTTCCCTGGATTGACGGGGACTGACTGCTACTGAGGCTAGGGCCGGGGCCGTAGCTGGTTGACGCCCCGTTCTCCACCTGTTGCTGCAGGTGTGGAGAGGCCGGCCTGAGCGCCAACAATCGCCCTACCTGCCACTGCGCCCGTGACCGGTCAGTGTTGGGCCAGTGAAGAGGAGACATCGCTCCTGCTTCTGTGCCAGCGACCTGCGTTCGAGGACGTCGCTGTGTGTGTGGCGTGTGTGCCACAGCTTTGGGTTAGTGTTGCGAGCCACAGCTCAAAAGTGTTTGAGCTACATCTAGTAAGAGAGACTGTCGCCGAGTGCTGGCAGAGACGCCACGAATGAGTTTTTTTTTTTTTTTTTTTTTTTTTTTTTTTTGTGAGCCACAGCTTTGAAGAGACTCTGTGTCAGACTTGCCTTGTCGCTGCCGTCGTCATCATCATCGCTGGACCTGGCAGTTGTCAGTTAGAATTGTATTAGTTGGTTATTTGTGTACACCTGATGGTGGGTGTACCATCCTATGCTTAATGCGTTTATTTGTATATGTTTGTTGATGGCTCGGGCAGCATAAAAGAAAAGTGTTATTTTGTTGCCTGGCTGTCCATGTTTGGATGAGTGGGTGTGTGTATGTGAATTAAGAAAAAAAGTCGTGCATGCATCCATAATTTCTGAGTGGGAGTCAGACAGATATCCACACACGCACTTCCATCCGTAACATGTGGTAGCGTTTAAATGTTTAATACAACTGCATCGATCACTCAGTGGCAACAGTGACAGCCAAACGGTGATCGCGTATACTAGACATGTGTGGTAGCATTTACATGTTTGATATGACAACTGCATCGATCACTCAGTGGCAACAATGACAGCCACACGTTGGTCACGTGCATGCAAGCCTTGTGCCTACCACATGACTCGGGGAAAGGTAGTCCACTGGATCAAGCACCCAGCTGGGAAATCCAGAGAACCGTGGGTCCGTCTCGTGTTCCAAATGTCGTTGTTGGTGTTTTTCTCCTTTTTTTTCGCTGAAATGTTGACCAGTCATTCGTGTAGCTTAAGTGAAGCGGTGCACATTTTCCCCTATAAAGGAAACATGTCTGACATGGTGAAAATTGGAAGTTAGAATCTAAAACTGATAGTGAAACTTAGTTTGGCCCCTCATTCGGTTACAGGTATCGTGTGTACAAGCTAACTGAAGATAACGAAGGAGGGACTTCTACATTTCTTGTCTTAACAGATTTTGTCCGTGTTCAGCTTATGCAATGTGTCATCATAATTCTCCAGTAGATGGCCTTCTTCTGGACAACTAATGCAGCATCTTTTACATGATAACGTCCACATGATAACCAGCACTAGATGACGTCATTGTCATTGTGCCCAAAACGAACTTGTTTGTTTTTTTCTGGAAAAGGCAAAAAAACCCAAACATTAAATTTCCAAATTCTGCTCTGAACTTGCTGCCAGTTAAACAATACAGGTAGAAGTTGATGGCACTGTTGGAGTAGGCCACGACGTTGCTGAGTGCACGGAAAACTACATAGTATCCATAAGCAATCGGGTCATCGGAATCAACATATGGAAAGAGGCTGTGTACTTGGAGAGGTGTTGTTAGGACAAAAAAGGCAGTGCATGTAGCAATCA
>CM065735.1:47138202-47143202 GCA_033310375.1 Conus canariensis | reverse complement strand
GATGTTACGTTTCTCAGACATGAGAACCTAAAAAACAAACCAAACTCAATGCAAGATGAAGTCCATCCTAACCAAAGAGGTTCAGGTCTGTTAGCTGGCAACATTGGACGTCATGCTCATTCCCTTGTATGGGAAAAAACAAAGCACAAGAAACAAGCCAAACGAACAGACAATGAAGTGGAACGTCAAAACTCGGCCAAAAAGACGCCAAGGAGGGAATCGCCAAAAAAACCTGAAACGTACAGCACAGAGGATGAAAAAGAACAAATGAACCAAAGCGGGCATAAACTTAGCAGACAACAGAATGGAAAATATACTGCAGGGTTATATGACACGAAAACGCATAAACGACAGGAATTGAATGAAACTAGACATTGGAATTTTTACAAATTTACAAACTATCATGAAGACAGGGGGGGAAACCGATACAGACAAGAAGATCACCAGAACCTAGACCTCTACAACCCTCTCCTACATGAAAGCTATAATGAAAATGGGAGAAGAAAGCATCGACTCGACAGTGGAAAATCTCCAAGTACACCAAGACGAAATCAACAAACGTTGACAATTTCTTTGGATGGCACCTCTGGTGATATAAGAAGCAACACATTGAGGAGCAGCCAGGAACCCAGAACGGTTCAGAATTTAAGCTACAACAGAAGCACCTCCAAGCTCTACAAAGGGAGCGAGTATGAAGAAAATAGACCATCTCGTGGTTATGGACTACACTCAAACCGCTTTGATCATCATTTACGCACTGAAGACGACAGAACCATGAAATACGTGGGTCGAAGAAGAGACAGATTTGAATTCAAAGAGACTGAACCATACTACAGGCAAGGACATCATGAAATACGTATCAGTGCTGGACACCAGAATGAAGGAAGAAAACCTGCAGACCTCAGTAACAGAAGAAACGAGAGACCCGACTTCAGACGCAGGAACGACCACCACCATGGGTACAAACTTCAAGAAGACAGATACAACTTGCAGTACTACCATGAAGGGAAGACACTTGGAGATTTCAACAAAAGAAGTAGAGAAGTATACGACCACCATCACAAAACTAGACCACACCATGGTTTTCACCGTCATGACACTCGTTATACACAGTTCTACAACAAAGGATGGGAAAACCAAGCAGACAATGGCAACAGATACTAAGAATGAAAATAAAACTTTCACATAAACACTCCAATTAAAATACAATGAGACTTGAAGATATAAGAATTGTTTCATGGAACATAAAAGGATTTAAGGAAACAATTAATGGTGAAAAAATTAATAAATTTGAAGAGAATAATGCTATCGAATTGATATCAAAATACGATATCATATTTATACAAGAAACGCACTTAGAAAAAGATTCGTGTAGCAAAGCACAATTACCAAATTTTGCCCCTGCGATACATTATTGTCGTCCCAAAAGAGCAAAGGTCCAGAAGGCTTCAGGGGGCATTTCAATTTTTATCAAGGAGCATTTACGAAAATTTGTTAATATATTACCTCAAAATAATAGTGACATAGTCTGGTTAAAAATTAAGATAAAAACTAGAGCTATTTATATCGGCAGTGTATATATACCGCCAGAAAATTCATCTTTTGGAAAAGATCACACAGTTAAAATATGGGACAATATTGAAGCTGATCTCATAAAATTTTCGTATAGTAATGAACAGGTAATTTTATGTGGAGACTTTAATGCGAGATCAGGGACAATTTCTGATTATATTACAATGGAAAGAGAAAATAATATGTATTCTTTACCCAAAGATTATCCTTTCAATAATATAGCACATAGATGCTCCATGGATAAACACGTTCATAAACATGGGAAAAGACTCTCATCCCTATGTATTGACTGCAATATGTGTATTCTAAATGGCAGAACACTGGGTGATCTACAAGGACGATATACTTGCTTTACATCAAACGGATGTAGTGTAGTAGATTATTTCCTATGTTCCCAGAATTTATTGAAGGACATAAGTGACACGAAAGTGCATGATCTAACAGATTATTCAGACCACTGCCCAATATCGATAAGAATTAATCAAGGTATCCCAAATGATACGGAGTTGCAACTAACCCCCAAAACAGGTGCAGACATCGAATCTCATCAAATCAAGGATGAAAATGTTATTTTCTTTTGGGATGAGAAATCCGATATAAAACTTCAACGAGTACTGATATCTCCAGAAATGAAAATGCGTTTGAATTCTATAAACAATAATATCGCATTAGACGATAAAAAACCTATCAATTCTTCCAAAACTGTCAATAATGTAGTTAAAGAACTCACACAAATGCTACATGATGCTGGTAAACAAAGTATTACCTACAAAATAACAAGAACATGGAAGAAAAGGAAAAGAAAGAATAAAAAATGGTTTGACAAGGAATGCAAATCACATCGTCGAGAAACCAAATCTTTATTAAACGCTTTAAACAGAAACCCATTTAACAAAATACTTCACCAGAAATATTTCATTGCAAGGAAAGCATACAACAAAATGATAAAGAAAAAGAAGAAAATATTCAAAGCTAAGTTATTAGCTTTATTAAACAAAAACTTGTCTGAAAATCCAAATACAGTTTGGAAAACCTTGAAAGAATTACAAACCATGGAGACTCAAGAACAGACACACTCACTGCCTGTTAAAAAATGGATCACGCATCTCGAAAAATTAATAGGAAAAGAAGTTGAACTAGAGAACCAAGAAAATGTCACAAATGATAATCAAAATATGGAAGATATGAAAGCAGGTTTGAATGATATTAATGTAGATTATGAGATTTCCAATACAGAAATTATAAAGACTGTTAAGAAATTAAAGAAGAACAAATCACCAGGAATAGATGGAATAAGAAATGAATTCCTAAAAGCAGGGATTTCAGAGCTATTACCTACAGTGAAAAATATATTTAATTTAATCTTACAAACTGGCCAATATCCAGATTTATGGAAAAAAGGCATTTCAGTTCCTATTCATAAAGGAGGAGACAAATCGAACCCCAACAATTACAGAGGAATCACACTTAATTGTTCATTAAGTAATGTCTTATGTCAAATACTAAACAATAGAATAAACACGTACTTAGAATCAAACAATTCTTTATCTAAGGAACAAGCAGGTTTTAGAAAGGGCCATAGAACTACGGACAATATCTTTATTTTAAAGAGTATAGTAGACCACACATTGAAATCGCGTACTGGAAGATTATATGCATGTTTTGTTGATTTTCAGAAAGCATTTGATAATATTTCTCACAAAGGATTATTAATGAAATTACAAAGATTTGGCATCAACGGTAAATGCTTTAATTTGGTTAAAAACATGTACACAAATACACAAATCTACTCTGCTGGAAAAAATGGAAGTTGCCATTCAGTTTGTATACGAAGAGGAATTTTGCAAGGAAACTCGTTAAGTCCAACATTATTCAACATGTTTATAGACGATTTAACAACCTGGATTCCACATGTTGATTCACCAACATTAGATCCTTCAAGTAATACGTGTATATCTACTTTGTTATACGCAGATGATCTTATACTCGTTGCAACATCTAAGCAAGGTTTACAAATAAAATTAGATAAATTACATTTATATTGTAGAGAGTGGGGCTTGCAAATTAACATTGAAAAAACTAAAGTAATAATATTTTCTAAAACAGAACCCAAAACTCGATTATTTTTTAAATGTGGTACAAAATTCATTGAAACAGCAGAACAATACAAATATCTGGGAATAATTTTTCATAAGTCAGGAAAACTTGACATGGCAGCAGAACATCTTAGTAAGCAAGGCAACAAAGCAACATATACCCTAAAAAGAACGTTTAGAAATGAAAATATCAATTTCCAAATTGTTTTAAAATTATTTGATAGTCTTGTGTCACCAATATTAATGTACGGCGCAGATGTATGGTTACCTTATTGCATAAAATTAAGTGAAAATTTCACTCTAGAAAACATATTTAATGAGTGCCTCTCGAATAGATTACCTCATGAGCATACCCAACATAAGTTTTTTAAGCAAGTCTTAGGTGTCCACAAAAAAGCTACAAACTTGGCTGTTGTTGGGGAGCTTGGAAGTTCACCAATTAGCTTAACAATAATTCATCAGATTATAAAGTTCTGGTACCATATTTTGGATTCTGAAGACAACACTCTTATTAAAATCATATACACAAGCATGTTAAACAATGAAACTTACCAAACACCTTGGTTTAAATTTGTTAAACACATTCTTCACCTAATTGGATTGGAACATGTTTGGAATAACCAGCATACTTTTAGTATTAATAAATTGTGCCATGTAGTGCAAACTAAATTGAAAACTGAATACATATCATTTTGGAAGAAAAGAAAGTCACAATCAGAATCAAAGCTTAAATTTTACAATAGCATCACTAGAGATTATAGAATGGAACCATACCTAGCAAATCCTTTCATAACGTTTCACCAAAAACAATCATTATGTAAATTAAGAATCTCTTGTCACGACCTACAAATAGAAAAAGGCAGATATACTAAAACGCCAAGAGAAAGAAGATTATGTATGAAGTGTAATATAGTTGAGGATGAAATTCATTTCTTAGATAATTGTGTTAAATATAAGGATTTAAGAAAACACTTTTTAAAACGTGTTGAAGACAAGTACAAAATACAAAATGCGTTGCCCACCAATTTAATATCGAATGACAATGTTATCAGCGAGGTTGCAAAATATGTTTATGAGTGTCAGCAGTTCAGCAGTTGTTAATAGACAGAAACAAATACAAGCAAGAACAAGATGTTTAAAAGTAAAAAAAAAAAATCGTATTATAACTATTGAGTTTCTTACATTTAACGCTTCGTTATTTGTTGTTAGTTAATTTATTATTTATTTATTTATTTATTATTATTATTATTATTATTACTACTACTACTACTATTGTTTGTGTCATATAAAACCTGTTACGGTTTTCAAAGACAATAAATGACTGAATCTGAA
>CM065735.1:47125702-47130702 GCA_033310375.1 Conus canariensis | reverse complement strand
GTCCTCGGCGAAGTGCAGGGCGTGTCACTGGCATGGAGGACAGCAGGATTCCTCACATTCTCCTGCACTGTCAGCTGAAGCCGGGAAAGGAGGGGGAGGGCAGGTGGGGGGGGGGGGGGTGAGGCAGGGTGGGGGGGGTGCAGGTGGGGTGTGTGTGACCAAGGTAGACAACTTTTCATTTACAGAGTTATTCTGGAGGACCGTCTGGGGGCTCTTCGTCCTCGCCGCCGACATCGTCTACGTCATCGTCCTGCCCCAGCTGACGTCAGCCCTCTTCCTACGTCACACCAACGCATACGGCGCCGTGACGGCCTTCCTGGTCGGCGCGGTGCTGCGGGTCGGGGCCGGGGAGCCGACAGTGGGTCTGCTGGCAGTCATCCACTACCCGTACTACGATGAGGAGGCCGGAACTCTGGTGTTTCCGATCCGGGGGATCGCCTTCCTGGCCTCCATGCTCTGTCTGGCCGACGTGTCGTGGCTCATGGACCTTTGCTTCTGGAAGGGAGTGCTGCCCGCGTGCTGTGACGTGCTGGGGCTGGGGCGGGGAGAGGGGGGCCGCTCTGAGGGGTACGTTGTCAACCAGCGAGGAACCTCGGGGTCGGGGGCTCGGGGAAGCTCTACCACCGCCGCCACTGCGACGTCAGCGGCGCAACAGCTCGGCAGGAAACTGACGTCAAAGATAGATTACGTCAGGGAGTCGTATCTTCTTCATAATCCCGCCTTTGTGGAGAAACATTGAGGACACTGTCTGGTGAAACGTTGGTGTGGTTGACTGGAGTGGTGATGTTGTTCACAGGTGGATTGTTTATCAAAAAAAAAAAAAAAACACCGACCCTCACCACCTCACCCCCGCCACCCAGACTCCAAACACCCACATCTGTCCCTCCATTCCCACCCTTATCACACACGCGCGCACACACGCATTCACGCGCGCGCGCGCGCACACACACACACACACACACACACACACCACACACACACACACACACACACACACACACACACACACACACACTTTTTTTTCCGTTATCTCGAGTCGTGCCATCTTCGTGGATAAAAGTTGAATAATCGTATTCCTGAACATCATTGAAAACATATCAAGACTCTTGTCTCGCCTTTCTTTTCTTTTCTTTTCTTTTTTTTTCTTTTCTGTTTTCTTCTTTTGTTTCTTTTTTTTTCAGGGAGGGGGGGGGGAGTAGGGTGTTGCGGTGGTGATGGTTTGAGGGATGTTTGTTTCAGTGTCTTTAAACTCTTGAAGTCATTTAGTAACCTCAAGGACAATTGGCAACCTTGAGAACGCATCACATTGAAAACTATTAGTGACTTTTGGGACACACGATTGCTAGGAAACTTGGTGACTTTTAGGACACATAGCCTTGAGGAAATACGGTAACCTTGAGAACATTTGGTGACCCAGAGAACATTTGGTGACCCTAAGGACATTTGGTAAACTTGAAGACATTAGGTAATTTCGAGGACATATGGTAACCCTGTGGACGTTTGGTAACCTTGAGGACACTTGGTGACCTTGACGTCATCTAGTAACCATGAGGTAATCACTGAAGAGTGGACACTTGATGGCATTTGGGACACTAAAGAGCAGTTGGTATATTTGAAGATGCTTGGTAACCTTGCAGACACTTGATAACTTTGTACTCACTGCAGAACAGTTGGTAACTTTGCATTCATTGCAGAACATTTGGTAATTTGCAGTCGTTGCAGAACACCTAGTAACTTTGCAGTCATTGCAGAACATTTGGTAACTTTGCAGTCACTGTGGAACGTTTGGTAACTTTGCACTCATTGCAGAACACTTGTTACCTTGCAGTCATTGCAGGACACTTGTAACTTTGCAGTCAGTGCAGAACACCAGGCAACTTTGCAGTCGTTGCAGAAAACTTGGTCACCTTGAAGACATTTAGCTACCTTGCTGTCATTGCCAAACACCCTGTAATCTTGAAGGCACTTAGTAACATTGCAGTCATTGCAGAACAGTTGGTGACCTTGAAAACTCTTGGTGACCTTGCTGTCATTGCAGAACACTTGGTGACCTTGCAGCCATTACAGAACACTCGGTGACCTTGCAGTCATTGCAAAACACGTGGTGACCTTGCTGTCATTGCAGAACACGTGGTGACATTGCAGTTTTTACAGAACACTTGGTGACCTTGCAGTCATTGCTGAACACTCGGTAACCTTGCAATCATTACAAAATACTTGGTAACCTTGAAGACACCTGGTAATCTTGCAGTCATTGCAGAAAACTCGGTAACCTTAGAGTCATTGCAGTATATTAGGTAACCATGAAAACAGTTCGTAGTTTGATGTTATGTAAGAACGCTTGGTGACCTTGAAGTCACTTGATCTTCTTGAGGACACCCGATCATGGTGAGTTGTACGTTTGATAACCGTGAAGACGCTAGGTAATCGTTGAGACACTTTTGGTCACTTGAGAGCGCTTGGTAACCTTGTGGTCTCTAAAAGACACTTGGTAATCTTGAGGTCACTTAGTATCTTTGTGGTCACGTGAGGACACTTGATCATCTGGAGGTCACATGATAACCTTGAGGTCCCTCACGGACATCGGAGGCTCTTGGTAAATTCAGGTGGTACAGATGGGGTCATGTGGGGACAAAGGATAAACTCAAGAACACTGGGTAGGCTTGAGGTCACAACGTTCTCTGACGAATGACGTTGGACCTCCTTTACCCAAAGTTTATGAATCATCGTCCAGAGACCTCCATTATGAACGTCGTTTAAATATGATGCTGATTGTTTATTTCAGATTTTTGTTTTCGCTGCCATTATTATTTCTGATTTTTGTTTTCGCAGCCAAAATTGTATGGTCTAAAAAAAAAAATGTGGAGCGTGCCAGCTGTACATCCCTCCTAAGGGGAGAAGACTTGAATTTTTTTTTCGTTTGTTTGAGTTGTTTTGTATATCTTTATTGCTGTTGTTTTGTTGGTTTATTTGTCATAATTGTTTCATTTTTTAGGGTTTTGTTTTTGTTGTTTGTTTGTTTGTCTATTTTTAGAGGAGAGACTCCTTGCATGAATAACAGATGTGCTTCGTTTCTCCGACCCTGTCACAGATGTCATTTTTTCCTGAAATCTTGACAGGTTGGGAAGAAGCGTGCATCTTGTTTGTCGTTCATTTTTTACAAACGTGCCTCCAGCGTAACATGATCATGTGGAGTACCGCATCATTGGAAATAGTGACAATGCGCTTTGTATTCATCAGTTAAGCAAGAATTTGAATAACCTCATCAAGAAAACCCGTAAGAGGGCCCCCAAAAGTTTTTTTAATGGTAAAATAGAAGAGCAAGAGCAAGAGCTTGCAGTGAATCGTCAACAGTGTCAGCCATTTTAAACCATCTCAACCCAGCAGTTTTCTAAAGCTAAAGCACATCTGTACCACCTAAAGCACACTAGGAAGTGGTCATTTGAACAAATATGTTTATAATTACCTTGGAGGAGTGCGGCGAGATGGGGGGGGGGGGGTATCATGGATATAAAGAGAATGGTGAGGGGAAGGAAAGGGAAGGGGCAGGAGGGGAGGTAAAACAGTGGATGGATCACTCACTCCAGATTTAAACCAAGGTTAAGCAGGATCGGGCGTATGATGAGCAGGTTGTGCCCTCTCTTGATCACATCCTCCGAAGTCCACCCTGCTGTTAAGGGGCACCTGGCTCCCCTTCAGAGACTGGGCAGGTATGTAACGACATTGAGGAGGTAGGCAGCACAGTCATCAGGCTGGACTCCAAAGATGTTGAGGTCTGTAATTCCTCCTTCCCTAACGGGTCACCTGTACCTTTTGAAACCCATTTTGTGACCTGTATCCATGGGAATGGAAATCGCTGAGAGTTGTCGGACCCTGTTGGAGTTGGCGTAACAGTTACCACCCTTGTCTGTGGTTTTTTCGTCTGGTTAGGGAAAGTATACATTCCGACTGCTCTTCTGTCTTTCAGAGATGATTACTGTTTGGGGTAGAAGGGGAAATAATCATGGCTGAGCCCGATTTCCGCTTTTTTTCATCTTTTTTTAAACCTTTAGTCCTCAAAGATAATATGACGTGAATGTTAAATGAAAAGAAGCTGATGTAGACAGCAGATTGTTTGAATGTCATCTCTGTTTTAAAAGAAAAGTTACTATGCCGCTGAAGGAAACACACAAACAAATTACCAGAAAAACACGACGCGTTTCAACCACTTTGGTCTTCTTCAGACAAGTCTAACAACATTCAAAACAATGAAAAGGAAGAACGAACAATCACTCATCTCCTCCAATTGGGCGCAAAATGGCGAAATGTGTTTGTCTTGTAATTTGTTTCTTTCGTTCGGTGGCATAGTACTTTTTTCTGTTCAGTTTGTTTGAATTTCTGCAAGCAGTAACCTGACATTGAAACTGTCATTTCATTTTATTTATTCTCTCCTATCTTATGTTTTTTAAGTATATAATATTGGTATACGTTTCGACTATATAACTCGCCAAATTCTGTTAGCTACTTTGTGATTGGTAGGAAGATCAATGTGAATCCCTCTGTTGTCTTTGTCAAAAACTCTGGTTTCCTGTCTCTTGGTCAACATACACCGATAGACATGTAAGGTCTCAATGAACAGACTTATCTCAGAATTCTCCCTTTGTATCTGGCGGAGGTTGTGTCTCAAAGGTATAGGAATATGAAACCATTCATCACCAATAAGAACCAAAAGAAGTGCTCCACTCAAGACAGAACTAAAAGGCGATGGAGTTCACGTGCACAAGGGGTAACCAGCTATCTGAGAAGATGGGTTTGAGGCCATACTGGTTCAGTCTCCTATACTCCATTAGTGCGTGAAGCTGTGAACTTCCTGACTGTCCGAGCCTCTCTACTCCCAGACCTAACACAGAATCATCAGTTAATCATTCCGTTTACACCCATGGCCTTTTGAAACAAATGGACCATCTGACGTAACCTGGAATCATCCGTTAATCAATTCATGTATGATCTTTGCCTTTGAA
>CM065735.1:47113202-47123202 GCA_033310375.1 Conus canariensis | reverse complement strand
GGTTAAGTTCACTTCATCCTTGATTCTTAATGTTGCTTCAATTTATCTTCCAAAAGGTCCTGATAATAAGAACACTGAATGGTTGAAAGGGTTCCAAGATCAAACGGATAAGTGGGTTATTGGGGGTGATTTTAATGCACATGACCCTTTCTGGGATAAGAGTTGTTCCTATATTTCTAATAACCGTTTGTTAGATAACATAGCAGATTCTATTCTTTACATACTGAATAATGGAAATATAACTCGTATTCCAGATATATCTAACCATAATCCTTCAGCCATTGATTTAACTTTTGTACCTCCATCATTGGTAGTCAATGCAGTGTGGGAAATGGGAGATGACTCTTTAGAATCAGATCATATTCCAGTCATAATATCTTTAAATAACATAGCAGAAGAAGAAGAAAACACAGAAGATGTTATTCAAAAGTATATTTACAAGTGAGCAGATTGGTCACTCTTCAAAGACATCCTTAAAAACATAGATTTAGATTATTCTACTGAAGAAAATATAGACAATCAGTATGATAAATTCTGTAAATTTGTCCTAACAGCAGCAGATAAATCAATCCCCAAAATAAAAAAACACAAAATCTAAAAAAAAAAAACACAATGGAAATGTGTGGTGGAACAAGGAATGTGAACGTGCAAATAACAAGAAAAAAGAAACATTTAAGATATATTGTAAAAAAAAAAAAAAAATCAGAAAGTAATCATGAAAAAATGAAAAAGACGGGTAAAGAAGGTGATGATGCAATAGAATATGCAAAATTGAAACATTGGAATGATTTCTGTAACTCTGAAGTAAAACATTGTAAGGATATGGGAAAAGTATGGGAAGAACTGAAGCTATGAAAAAGGGATTGACTTCACCACAGTATCCCATAAAAATAGATAACAACAATCTACCCACTGCTAAACAGAAAGCAGAAGTTTTTGTAAACTTATTCGCTGATGTCAGCCGTCCTGAGCGTCTAACAAACACTGACCGAACTTACAGAGAAAAATAAGAAAGTAATATAACATATGATGATCCACCACCAGATAATAGCATTAACGTTAATGCTCCTATAACTGTACAAGAAGTAAAAGAAGCCATTAGAGCCATTCCAATAAGGAAATCATCAGTTGGTTTAGATGCAACATCTAATCAGATGCTAAATAATTTACCTGAAAATCTTGTAGTTTTTCTTCATGCTTTGCTAAGTATTTGCTGGAACAGTAGCAACATGCCCAAAATATGGAAACAGACAATTGTTGTCCCAGTTCATAAACAAGGAAAGACTTCTAGTGATCCTAAAAATTACAGACCTATAGCATTAACATCACACGTCTGTAAACTATCAGACAGAATTGTTTTGAATAGACTAGCACATTACTGTGAAAAAATGACATCATTCCTATCAATCAAGCTGGCTTTCGTAAAGGAAGATCTACCACAGAAATATTAGTGAAATTATCAACAAATATAAAGAAACAATTTGCAAGACGTAAATGTGTCCTGGCTACATTTTTTGACATAACCAAGGCTTATGATCAAGTGTGGCATTCACAGCTATTAAACAGACTTAGAAATATTGGACTATCAGGAAATGTATACAATTATGTTAAATGCTTTATGAAAGATAGGGTAATACAAACAAGAGTAGGAAAAACATATTCCACCAGTAGAACTTTGTCAATGGGAATCCCCTAAGGGTCAGTGTTAGCTCCGCTTCTTTTCTCATTGCTATTGCATGACTTGCCAAATAAGTTATCTAAAAAAGGTAGTTCTCGTTGAATATGCAGACGACATTTGCATGTGGATGGAAGTAACTCTTAAAAAGAAAACTCCACAGCGTGATATAAATTTCATCAGAAAGATCTATCAAGACGAACTAAATAGGATGGCGGAATACATGAAGTTAAATGGATTAAACTTATCTATTGACAAAACAAATATAATTCCTTTCAATAGTGGTAATAATCCAGAAAAACTGCCTGTTTTTACATTGGGCGAAACACCTCTTAAATACGTGACAGAAGTTAAATTCCTAGGAGTCCATTTCACATCTAAACTATCATGGAACGCTCATATTGAATACTTATTAACAAAGGCAAGGAAAATATTAAATTTCCTTAAAATTATTTCTAAAGAAAAATGGGAACAGAATTCATCTACATTGATAACTCTATGTAAATCCTTAATGAGGTCGAAAATAATATATGCCCAAGAAGTAATCTTTAGCGCTCCCAAATACCTATTGAAAAAGCTTGAAAGTATTGAATGCAAGGCATTGAAATTAGCACTTGGCCTGCTGTAAATTTGTTATCAAGTGTACAACTAATAAAACGCACATTAGATCTGAAATAAAAATGAGGTCAGATATTGATTTTCCTAAAAGAGCAAAATCTATAGCTTCTCAAAAAACGCTGGCAACGTACACGTCAAAAAGTATTACTGATTCTGGAGTTTCAATCGATAACGATGCTCTATCCATTAGACTGTTATTTTCTCCTATACCACCATGGGAGCTTAATAAAGCACATTTTGATATTGAACATACCAATATGAAAAAAATATGAAAACATAAACATGTTAGCAAGCTATATCAAATGTCATGTTGAAAAGAACTATTCAAATTATTTGAAAATATACACAGACGGTTCGTGCATTGATAAAGAAACAGGCTGTGCATTCCTAATACCAGACTTAAGAGTAGAGAAATCATATTATATCGGAATTAACAAATCGATATTTACAGCAGAATTAACAGCGATACTCCTGGTTTTAAATTACCTTTTAAACTTTCCAAAAACAGTATTTCAAATTATGTGCTGTGTTCATTCTAAATCAGCTCTTCGGGCATTAAAAGTTTTTCAATTGCACATAAGACCTGAAATGATCATAGAGATAAGTTGTATGATACACATGTTAATTCCAAGAGGAAGCCATGTAGCTTTTTGTTGGATTCCTTCACATTGTTCTTTTCATTATAATGAAAAAGTAGACAGGGCAGCTAAACGTGGAGCCAAAAATAGTTTTGATTCAGAATCGTTTGATTTCCCCTTATCAGTACATAAACAGTGTAACTTAGTTAAGTCGCATGTCTGGAAAGCGTTCGAATATATGTGACGTCAACGTAAATTATGACGTCAACTTGAAATGACATAGGAACATGACGAAAATAATAATATTGAACGAAAGAAGAGAGCAAGAACTAACGGCCGAGGCTTAGGTGTCCAGCCTACTTTTAATTTGTTTTAATCGTCGTTTTCTCGGTAGTGTTACTATGTGGAGAGGCTGACTTTCAAGTCAGTAGTGCGTCGATGTTCACTGTATATGTGCGATACTTCTGATGATGGTACCAGCGAAATATGTACCAGGAAATTTATTTGTTATAAACATGTTGTGAATGCTGTGTCGCTGAGAGTGACTTAAAACTCCCGCAAGAATATTTATGTGCTCTAATTGTACCACCTCATGTGTGTGGGTGGGCTGAGTTTATTGATGTGACCATTGTAATATCAATACACGCAGAAGCTAATTAATTTTTGTTTTAGATCAACAATACGTCGAATCGAAGTTTATTGTGTTCTATGGGACTTTGCTGAAATCGTGTTCTCCGGGGATTCAATATCGATTGCTGTGCCTTGTGAATCTGCGGTTCTTCTTCTGTGGATTACTGTGCTTTATGAATCTGCGGTTCTTCTTCTATGGATTGCTGTGCTTTGTGAATCTGCAGTTCTTCTTCTGTGGATTACTGTGCTTTATGAATCTGTGGTTCTTCTTCTATGGATTGCAGTGCTTTGTGAATCTGCAGTTCTTCTGCTATGGATTACTGTGCCTTGTGAATGTAAATCTGCTGTTCTTCTTCTAAAAGTTCTATGTGATTTATTGTGCTTGTTGTGTGGAGACTCTGTTTCTTCTTCTTCATCGCTTGTGTTTGTGAACGGCTGAGCTTATCATGTGGGGACCTTGGTTATCCTTCTTCATCTTATTTTAGTGCTGTAGACTGTGGCTTGGGTACTGTGGAACTGAGTGTGTTGATTGTATATGTGAGACACTATGGACGGCGCCGGCGAGATCTGTGAGTGATATCAAGATATGTAATATGATATGCTGATATTTGATGATTGAAGTCCATATGTATTGATATCTTGATTTATATGCTATGTAGTGACATGTATTGATTGTACTAATTCACATGAATGTATATTTTGATGGTTCAGGCAGCATAATTATAAAGAAAAAAAAATCTAACTCGTGTGTTGCCTGGCTATCCATGTGCGTATGGTGTGGGTGTGTGTAGGGAATAATTATTATATGCATCCAAACTGTTGAGAGCGAGAGTCAGACAGCAAACACGCACCGCACACCATCCGTAACATCTGGTGACCCCGTAGTTAAATTTATTTTGCTATTGCATTAAAAATCGCCTTAGTGGTAGGATTTGTTTTTGTGCCCCCTATAATTGCCCCAATTAGAAGTGATAGGTAACGTTCACAGACTTTCCTTTTGAACAATTCAGTTGTGTTGTATTGTTTTGTTTTATGACTGTTTTTGTCTACTTTCTTTCCCATCTCCAGCGTAACAGGGTATCTCCTTCTGTATAGTTTCTGGAGATATGAGGGCCTAGTTCCTAGTTCTTCCTTCCTTTGTGGGCTTTATTTTTACTATCTTCAGTTACCTCTATGAATATTTCTGTTTCTATCTTTACTTGAGGATTGTGTTGCTTCTTCAGTATTCTTAGGGTTCTTTTCTTTTGAATGAGTGAGGAGTGTGTGAGTGGCTGTCCTGAACCAGTTAAAAAAAATACTAGTTGTTTCATATTGAATGCTTAATGTGTTAAAAAAAAAAAAAACCCACCAACAATACATTGATTATATTCGTTATCACTCTCATGTCATTGCTTCATTTATACTTGTTGCTGATTAGTTGGATTTCATTACTGATTGTGTTTGTCTTTCTCCCCATATCCTTGAATTTCTGTTTCATTGTTTATCTCTATCTTTTTGTTGGTTGGGTTTGATAATACTTAGTCTTTTTAAGAGTGATTGTCGTTAATGTTTGTTTGAAAAAAAATCTTTTTTGGAATTCATATATATATATATATATATATATATATATATATATATATATATATATATACAGTGCTGAACAATTAAGTAGTGGGGGAAAACAAGTGTAGGTTAACAATTCTTCCATCATTATAATAATGACTTGGCAAAGATTTGAAGAGCAAAAAAAAAAATCAAAAGGGGGGGAGGGGGGGGGTTCAAGAAGAAGAACATGGGAAAATATGTACTGTAAATAGGAAAACCTTTCACTAGCTGCATAAGGGAACCATCGCAATTCCTCTCAAAGGCAGATCTTTATGTATCGCCTGCTCCTAGGCCTTTCGTCCGCCGGATCGGACTCATCAGGGAGACACGGCTGATTGTGTCTGTTCTCTTGGCGTCAAATAGAGACACACCACAGTCCGTAATTCTGTGGTGTTCTCATCACCAAGGGTTCAAAAAAGAATCCAACAGCACCCTCAAAGCAGCCAGCGAAAGGTAGTAGAATAAAACAATGACAGTGTAGAGTGGAAAAAAAGTTGCTGAAAAACTAAAAACATTATGCAAACAGTGTAAAATGTGGGGGACAATCTTTGAGCCTATGCTTGAGGATCCATATAAGGATGCAAGGGAGATCAAAAGATATGGAACAGTCTGAGTGGTCAACTCTGCTGTTCAATAACCCAAGCATTGTCAGCGGCTAAGAATTGTGTAGAACAACCTTTACTTGGATCTCCTAAGAGATGCAATCGCCCACCGATTGACCAAACAATACAGTGCTGAACAATGAAGTAGTGGTGGAAAACAAGTGCAGGTTAACAATTCTTCCATCATTATAATAATGACTTGGCAAAGATTTGAAGAGCAAAAAAAAAAAAATCAAAAGGGGGGGGGGGAGGGTTCAAGAAGAAGAACATGGGAAAATATGTACTGTAAATAGGAAAACCTTTCACTAGCTGCATAAGGGAACCATCGCAATTCCTCTCAAAGGCAGATCTTTATGTATCGCCTGCTCCTAGGCCTTTCGTCCGCCGGATCGGACTCATCAGGGAGACACGGCTGATTGTGTCTGTTCTCTTGGCGTCAAATAGAGACACACCACAGTCCGTAATTCTGTAGTGTTCTCATCACCAAGGGTTCAAAAAAGAATCCAACAGCACCCTCAAAGCAGCCAGCGAAAGGTAGTAGAATAAAACAATGACAGTGCAGAGTGGAAAAAAAGTTGCTGAAAAACTAAAAACATTATGCAAACAGTGTAAAATGTGGGGGACAATCTTTGAGCCTATGCTTGAGGATCCATATAAGGATGCAAGGGAGATCAAAAGATATGGAACAGTCTGAGTGGTCAACTCTGCTGTTCAATAACCCAAGCATTGTCAGCGGCTAAGAATTGTGTAGAACAACCTTTACTTGGATCTCCTAAGAGATGCAATCGCCCACCGATTGACCAAACAATACAGTGCTGAACAATGAAGTAGTGGTGGAAAACAAGTGCAGGTTAACAATTCTTCCATCATTATAATAATGACTTGGCAAAGATTTGAAAAGCAAAAAAAAAATCAAAAGGGGGGGGGGGGGGGAGGGTTCAAGAAGAAGAACATGGGAAAATATGTACTGTAAATAGGAAAACCTTTCACTAGCTGCATAAGGGAACCATCGCAATTCCTCTCAAAGGCAGATCTTTATGTATCGCCTGCTCCTAGGCCTTTCGTCCGCCGGATCGGACTCATCAGGGAGACACGGCTGATTGTGTCTGTTCTCTTGGCGTCAAATAGAGACACACCACAGTCCGTAATTCTGTGGTGTTCTCATCACCAAGGGTTCAAAAAAGAATCCAACAGCACCCTCAAAGCAGCCAGCGAAAGGTAGTAGAATAAAACAATGACAGTGTAGAGTGGAAAAAAAGTTGCTGAAAAACTAAAAACATTATGCAAACAGTGTAAAATGTGGGGGACAATCTTTGAGCCTATGCTTGAGGATCCATATAAGGATGCAAGGGAGATCAAAAGATATGGAACAGTCTATATATATATATTAGTGGACAGAGGTTTCAAACCTTTTTTGCTTGTGGTAGCAATTGTTTGTATTTGATCCACTAGTGTTTGTGTCCGGTTTGACAAGACATTATTTCATATTTTTATTATGGCACAGAAGGCAAAGGAAGAAAGTCCTGTTGTGTCCTCTGTGGACGAGGACAACGTTTTCGCTAAGTATTTACATCAGGGTAAAGTATGTGGTTTGAAGGGACCAGCTCTGTTAGACTATGTTGACAAATGTATTGCCCAGGACATGGAAAGAGAGGAAAGAATGTGATTGGAAGAATTTCAGTTGAAAGTACAGGAAGAAGAAATAACTAAAAGAGAGCAGATACAAATGCAAGAGGAAACAAAAAGAATGCAAGAAGAAACTAAAAGAATTGAGCTAAAAGAGATAGAGGAAACTAAAAGAATACAGTTTCAAGTTACTTCTCAGCTGAATGCGGTCTCAGGACAGGACAGTGAGAGTCCGGGTTCTGGTTTTCCCAGGTTTAACACCCTTCGTCCTGCGTTTCCTAAGTTGCCCTCTTTTAAAGAAAGAACTGATGATATAGACAGTTACTTGTTTCGTTTTGAAACCCATGCTCGTTCCTTGGGATGGTCTGAGAGTTTGTGGGTAACATACCTGTCTGCATTACTTGAGGGTTCTGCTTTAACTCTCTATCACAGTCTCGCTGAAAATAATGTCTTATGAGCTTTTGAAAGAGAGCTTGCTGAAAAAATTTCAATGTACTCCAGATGCTTTTCGTAAGCGTGTTCGTGAGGCTAAGCCTAGCTCAGATGAACCTTTCGAGACCTTTGCAGTTGAACTTAGGCGTTTGTTTGACCGTTGGGTCTCTTTGTCAAAAACTGATAAGTCGTTTGAAGATCTGGTGGATCTTATCTTGCGTGAGCAGTTTTTAGAGTGTGTCTCTAAGGACTTAGCTACTTTTTGTGTGAAAAAGATGTGAAAACTTTTGATGAAATGATCAAGTCGGCAGAGTCATACAGACGTGCTCATCCCACTAAGGTGCTTTCTAGGAAAGCTGATGTAAACATTTTTGCTTCTATTGGGTACACAACTCCTGGTCAAATTAATAGAAATCCATATCCCAGTCAGTCTGATAGAACTCCATACTGCGGTCGGTCTGACAGAGGAAACAGATACTGTACTTTTCAAAACAGTGGACACTACTCTGGTTCCTCAGCTGATCGTGGAAGTAACCTTGGTGGTAGCTGTTATTGTGGTCATCAGAGCTTTGGTTACTCAGCTGGTCGTGGAAATAACTTTGGTGGTCGCCGTTAACGTGGTCGTGGCGCCCGTCATACCTCTGGCAGTAAGAGTTCCTCAGAAAGTGCTTCTGATCAGTTTGCAAGTGTTGTGTGTATTTTGTGTAAAAAGACAGGACATGTAGCTGCTAGGTGCCCATGGAAATCAGGTAGAAACCCTTGTGGAATTTGTACCCTTAGCCACCCAGATGAGTGTCCTTTTATGGTTAGTAACTCTACTGTCGAGAACTCAGCTGACAGCAAACAGTCCAGTGCTTGTTGCTCTGTTCTTGATACTCCTTTTGCTTGTCTAGCTGCTGGTGAGTTCACAGGCAAATTACATTTGGAGTCTGGTTCTGTGAATGGCACTTTGAGTTCTCTTCTGCGTGATACTGGTGCTACCATTTGTGGTGTTCGCAAACGGTTAGTTTCTGACAGTCAGATGTTAGGAACCACAGTGAAGTGTTTCTTTTGGTGGTCGTGTGGATGAGTTTCCACTGGCTACAGTTTCAGTCAGTTGTCCTTATTCTGTGGGCGATTTGACTTGTTGTGTCTTGGATAGCCCTGTTGCAGATCTCATTGTGGGTAATGTACCTGGAGTTTCTGTAAGCGGTGAGTCCAGTGATGAATCTGTTGAATCTTTCTCTTTAGCCGCCGTTACGAGGGCTAGAGATAAACATGTTGTGAACAAAACGCCTTTGTGTCAGATCCCTGATGATCTGAACATTTCCCGTTCTGATCTTGTTCAGAAACAGATGGATGAGTCATTGAAGTCTTGCTTTCAGTTAGCGTTTTCTGATGTGTCTGTTGTGTCTACTTCTGATGTTGTTGTACCTACAGTTGTTCTTTCACAAGGTACTTCAGTGCCTGGGTCAGAGATAGCACCTTTGGCTTTTGAGCAGGAACAGGTTTCTCTTGAGTGTTCTCCAGGAGTTGGTCTTTCTGTGGATCCCTCTCTGAAGTCTGTTTGTACTGTTCGTGAAGTGGTTCATACAGCTGGTGTCGTCCAGGACTGTGATAACGCTTTACCCATTCCCACTTTAACTGTTCCGATGGCGTCTTCTATGCCAGATGAAGGTGTTCGTTCTGTACAGTTTGATTGTACTTTGTCTGACAAAAGTACCAGGGAGTTGCGTGCAATTTTTGATGATTTTCAGGACATTTTGACCCCCAAACCAGGTTCCTTCTCAGGTGATGTACTATTACAGATCCCTCTTACAACAGATGTCCCTGTTAGAAAGAAATGTTATGAAATCCCCTCTGCGAAAGAGGTTGTTGAGAGAGAGATTGATATCATGTTGGATCTTGGTATCATTGAGCTATCGAATAGTCCGTATGCATCTCCAGTTGTCAGGAAGAAAGATTGTACGTGTCGTTTCTGCATTGATTTCAGGTCTATTTCTTGGACTCCTGAGTGTGCTGAAGCTTTGAGGGAGATTCAGGGAATCTCGTCTTCTGCACCTGTCTGTTGTTACCTAGATTGGGTAATCCTTTTGTGTTCAGGACTGATGCTAGTTCTGTTGGTTTGGGTGCTGTATTGCTCCAGGAGAATGTTGATGTGCTTTACCCAGTCGTGTTTGCTGGTCGAAAGTTGCTGAATCGTGAGAAGGCGTACAATGCTGTTGAGCAGGAATATTTAGCCATTGTCTCTACCCCGTGGGGGTATGGAGAGGCTG
>CM065735.1:47105702-47108202 GCA_033310375.1 Conus canariensis | reverse complement strand
GATGGACACATGGTTCTCTGGATTCGTTGTGGGTGTTTTTCTCTTTTCTTTTCAATGAAATGTTGATCAGTCATTCATGCAGCTTTAGTAAAGTGGTGCACTTTTCCCCTATCCTATAAAGCAAACATCTGACATGGTGAAAATTTCAAAGTTAGAATGCAGATGACGTCGTTGTCATCGATGGTAACTGTGCCCTAAATGAACGTTTTTGTTTTGTTTTGTTTTTTCTGGAAAAGGCAAAAAAACCCAAATATTAAGTTTCCAAATTCTGCTCTGAACTTGCTGCCAGTTAAACAATACAGGTAGAAGTTGACGGCGCTGTTGGAATAGGTCAGTATGTTGTTGACTGCATGGAAAACTGCATGGTGTCCATAAATAATCGGGTCATCGGGAACAACATATGGAAAGAAGCTGTGCACTCGGAGAGGTGCTGTTAGGAAAAAAAAAGCAGCGCATGTAGCAATCAAGGTGACAGTCAGTGAAGATACTTTCCGTTGCCCAAAATCCTGGCTAGTTTGTTGCATAGTAAGCTGTTTGCTCGTTCTGACCGATCTGACCAGTGACCAGAGAAGAGCACTGTTGCTGACCACCAACACTGTGAAAGGTACAAACCAACTTTCAGTCATGGCTATCCAATCCCAAACCATGTCAAAAAACCATCGGTAAATTTCTGACACAGCATGATGACAGCATGCGCCCCAACAAAGGCTAGTATTAATATCAAACCCGTAGAGAAAGTGACAGTTGATCAGAGCGATGGCGACTACCGTTACACCAGCAGTAGCTCGCGATATTTCCTTCGTCCATTCAGCATTGACACGATGTGGCCACAGCACAGAAGCTGCCTTGAGCATGATGAGTGCCACCAGCATCCACGGAGATAAAGCTGTCGTCGTGTAGGACATCATCGTAGTCATCTTACACTGCCAGGAATTCAGCTCATGAAAGTAGGGCACACCAAATTCTCTGTGGAGCAAGACATTTAAAGGGCCGACAATCAACAGCACCTGATCAGACCAGGCCAGAACTTGGAAGAAAACACCAGACGTGGATGCAGGAAGACGAAGCATGATCAGAATGATCATGAAATTTCCGAAAATGCCAAACAGAAGCACGGTAGGATTCCCAATTGTCCAGATCAGGTCAATGGCCTTGGCATATGGTTTGTAATGCTCATGCCAAACATCCCAGTTTGAAGGACCAGAAGTTATCATCGTACTGTTCACTTTGAAGTTCATAGTAGGTGCTTAATTGGATTCAGATGTGTTAATGTGTTTGAGTTTGTTCATTACCATTCTTTGTGATTCAGCAATATTGTATTCTTCCAGTGTGAAAAATTGAGTGCCTTTCCAAACACACACACACACACACACACACACACACACACACACACACACACACACACACACACACACACACGCACGCACACACACACACACACACACACACACACACACACACATACACACACACACACACACACACACACACACACACACACACACACACACACACACACACAAAGAGAGAGAGAGGGGGGGGAGAGAAGGGGGGAGAGAGATAATGAAAATTACACGCACGCACGCACGCACTCGCGCACACACGCAAACCATCGACATTAGAATGTAAAGCCACGTGTTGGTGTCTCGATTAATATAGGAGGTTACCTTTTTATTGTCACATTGTCCAGTGATAAAAGTTATATGGTATATGGACGTATGCATTTATAGTAACACTGTCAATACTGAACGTCAATACTAAACGGCAGTGAAAGATCCCCATCTATCACAGCCATGTATGTCTTGTCTATGCCAATTCTAAATGCTACTGGATGTTAGAGATTGGAGAGGAGCAAGTGAAGGAGTATATGGATGCGCTTATTTTATTCATAAACAGACTATTGCCCTTCATGAAGAGGTACAAGGGAACGATCATTCAAATCTTTTTACCAGTCCAACTGATCCAACTTAATACATTAAGAAACATGAACACATCGTAAATTGAACGCTTTGTACAGATAGAAGGACAGGTTTATAGATGTTCTTTCATTATTTGATGCTAAAAGTAAACAATCTGAAAAGACTTGGATAGTTATAGTACTTAAAAAGCACGTAAAGTTCTCGTACATCAGTCAGTACAGGACAGCACCGAACATAATGCACCTCGTCTTCTGTCATTTTTTTGCATAAAGGACAAATAAAAATCACCAGAGGTGTGTTATTTGTATCAAAATCTCTCTAAGCTGTTGCTTGTACTTGCCTGTCAAATAATTTTAGATATGGAGCAAGAAAGTCACATTTTAACTTTTTTTTTCAGTATACATTTCAAAATATGTTTGTCTCTGCTGGCAAGTTTTGATTTTAAAACAGTAAAGTCAGCCTTCTTGAAAAACAAATGCTTAAATATTTACAAACTTTAACAACGGGCATAAGGATTCCACAGTCAGTCCAACGTTCACATGCTGTAAGTGTCCATCTTTTCTACATACAAGTACATTACT
>CM065735.1:47075702-47098202 GCA_033310375.1 Conus canariensis | reverse complement strand
TTTATGTTAATGTGATGTATATGGTATGATTCAATTTAATGTGCATTGTACAAAACAATGCAGTGCACCGCTATACTGCAAAACAATACAAACAACACAGAGCAGCAATACACACCCATCACATGGTGGTGTGTGCACGTGTGTGTGTGTGTGTGTGTGTGTGTGTGTGTGTGTGTGTGTGTGTGTGCAGCTCCTGGGCACCATACCGTGGCAGTCTTACTTTCAGTGGGTGCTGTCAGTTCGGAGCAGCCGGAGGCCCAGTGCTTCTCTGTGGTGGCCAGTTTCGGGTCTCTGCTTTTCGCCGTGCCGCCTTTTCTTGTGGGGGCCTACTCTACCATGGCCGGTAGGTACAGGTTCAGTAGTCCCCCCCCCCCTCCCCCCCCCCCCCCCCCCAAAAAAAAAAAAAATCTGCCACTAACAGATTTTTTTTTCTGTCTTTCTGTTTTCTTTTTTTCTTTTTTTCTCTTATTCTGTTTGCTGTCCGATCTTCTGTGCAACAATGGCACTGCACTCATGCTGCTCATTCCGACACCCCGTCCACAGCCACAGCCTGGCCCGGCCTGCCGCAGCCCTGGTACTGGCTACCCACAGGAAGCAGTCAATGTCAAGTCATCAAGAGGCAACCCACCGGAGGAGACACTGCACTGCCACCGAGTCACTCCAGTGGTGTTCATTGAAATGACTTGGCAGTGCAGAATAGAGAATATTTCTTCCATACCCATTTATTCTAAGACCCCGTCATTAACCGAATGGACTGTCGGATCTTCTGTAGCCATCTGATTTATCAAAAAAAAGTCAGGCATGGTGTACTTAGCTAACTTTGTCCTTTTTGAATGTGTGTGCTCTTGTGGAAACTTGGAACAAATGTAAGTAGGCTAGGATTAATATAGAAAATCTGAATGACTGCCGTCATTAGTTCATTCGGTATCTCCCTCTCCCTCCCCTTTCCCATCTCTCTCTCTCTCTCTCTCTCTCTCTCTCTCTCTCTCTCTCTCTCTCTCTCTCTCTGGGCGTCATGTGGTTTGACACGAAGCGACAGGGCGCCATGTATTTCAGCTGCAGCAAAAATCTGTATTTTCCTGTGACAATGCCAGTCACTGACTTCCAGCAACTGTGGAGACAGCCCTGAACGCCCTGCTGACTGACAATACTGAGTCCAGCTGGAAAATTTCAGGTGAAGGCAGCACCACGGTGGTCGTTTTGCGACTGAAGCCAGTCAGCGCAGTGTCAACAACAACAATGGCGCATCCTGTGCTGAACTGGGCAACGCAAGTTCAGTACTATAGGAAGACCCCCCCCCCCCCCCCCCCCAGCCAGGTGCGTTGAGATCAAGAGAAAGCAAAACAACAGAACAGTCGACGTGAACAGGTTGGTGCTGGTCTCAGAAACACCAGTAATGAAAATAAACTGCTTAACATCGAGTCAAACAAAGGCAGTATACAGCGAAGTACACAGGACATTCCAGAAGAAAACATGTCTACCTGCGATGATGATGACACGCCACATATTCCGGATTCTCATCTGTCTTTGTGTTCCCATCAGTCGGAGTGCAACATCTGCGATTCATAAATCCAGCAGCCGGACGTCAACATAAGTGTTGAACAATCCATCAACAAAATAGTTGCCGGTTTTGACACTGGAGTAGAAAAGGATTATGTTGCTACTCTGACTGATCGACAAGTGCAGAGATGGTTGCGTGATCCGCATAGAAATAAAGAGTTCCGGAAGGTTGTGCTTCATCGAACGGACAATAAGGGTGTGCTGCTGTGTGAATCTGATGATATTGTTTTGGAGTATTCCTGCGATCCGCACTCGGAGGACGAATGCTTGTTCTGGTTAGTGAAGCAGGAAGAAAGAAACATGTCGTCAGAGGAATGTGTCAAACTGGCCAAACTTCGGAAAGGAAGACGCACTCGCAACACAGAACACGCAGAGACCCAAGCACGTGCTTTGCGGCGGCTGCACGCTCTCCACGGATTGATCCAGTTTTACCTGAGGTGACCGTCATCTACAGAACTGACAGTGAATGCATACCAGTGACATTTTCTCGTTCGCGTTTTTTGTCATGTAAAGAGAAAAAAAAGGCATTGCTGTGGTTTCAATGTCAATGGAATTGAGTTGCGTTTTGTCATTGTACAACGCCCCGATTTGCTAAATGGCTTAACAGCTTATTAGCATTAAACTTCGTTCGTTCGTTCGTTCGTTCTCTCTCTCTCTCTCTCACTCTCTCTCTCTCTCTCTCTCTCTCTCTCTCTCTCTCTCTCTCTCTCTCACCTGTTTCGACTAAGTTTACTTTTGGCATGTAAACACGAAAGAACCATCAGAAATCTATCAATTTTCTTGTATAAAGCGTTTCAGCTGCGTCAAGTTGCTATCTCGTAAAACGTTATCTTTAACCTTATTATTTGTATATCAAAATACATTAAAAAAAAAATATATATATATATATTTATATATATATATATAACATTGTGTGAAATGATTGTTCAATTACTCCCCATCATGAGGGCCAATGGCCTATGTATGATTAAAACATCTGAATCTCTCTCTCTCTCTCTCTCTCTCTCTCTCTCTCTCTCTCTCTCTCTCTCTCTCTCTCTCTCAACTTTCCCTGTATTTTTTCCCGATTGTGATTCTTTAATCTGTCTCTATCCCCTTGGTAACTACCCCTAACCATTGTCTCTGTCTCACCTTTCTCTCTTGTCACATCTCTCTTTCTCTAAGAGAAAAACGATTGCATAAATCCTTGTATGCGACGGCACCCTAATATGTCCAAACAGTTTGCTGCTCTTAGACACCCGATGTGTCCATGTCGACCAGTCGGATTGCCTTTGATGCCCTCTAACAGATGAAAACAGAGGATGTGCATCAGTTCGTAGTCAATGAATTCTATCTTTGGGTTCTGACAATAGCAAAACGTGAGCATTCAGCTTGACTTTCGGTCAAAGACCTGTTGAGAACGCGGTGTCTCCTATATGTTGCCTAGCACATATTGCTCAGTGCACTACACTCTGCGCAATAAGATTGTCTGCCCTATACGCACTTTCAATAGACATGTTCTCTGACCATACAAAAACACTAGAGCCGTTCAATGCAAACAGTTTGGATGGGTATCTTCTGTAACGTGCTATCTTTGACGACATGTGAACCATTCTGCACTTCTGTTAACACATTTTGGGGGGGGGGGGGTGTATCTTCTTTAACAGATTCTGTTTAATCGCACTTAGGCACTAAAAAGGGATGTGGAAACTCAGAATGGGTTATCTTCTTGAACACATTATTTTTGGTAGAACAGTGGCACCAGAACGAGATCACCAGGGCTTGTGGAACCTTCCCATGTGTGTGTGTGTGTGTGTGTGTGTGTGTGTGTGTGTGTGTGTGTGTGTGTGTGTGTGTGCGTGTGTGTGAGTCTCCGTGTGTGTGTGTGTGTGTGTGTGTGTGTGTGTGTGTGTGTGTGTGTGTCTGTGCACGTGTGCACATGCAACACAGTGGCTGACCTGGAGACCTTCTCCTCCTCCTCCTCTTTCTTCTTCTACTTGTACTACTACTACTACTACTACTACTTTTGAAAAGAGAGGGGTTAGTTACCGCCAAGGGCACAGACAAACAAAAGTACAGGACTAGACACAATGCATTTCGACCTCTTGGGTCTTCTTCAGGCGAAAACACACAATATTTAGGACAGTGACAAGAAGAACATGTAGTCACTTAGCTGCACTTCTCCTGTTCGCCTCCAAATTGAAAATGGCGGTGGTGGTGGTGGTGGTGGTGGTGGTGTGTGTGTGTGTGTGTGTGTGTGTGTGTGTGTGTGTGTGTGTGTGTGTGTGTGTGTGTGTGTTCGTTCTTTAATTTAACGTCTATCCACCTAACAGTGATCTTAGACAGTATGTAAGTGTTATGTGTGTGTGCATGTGATGTTTTTGGGTGTATGCATGCGAACGGTTGGTGTTGATTTTGGGCGTACGTAGGTATGTATAATGCAATTAGGCCTAGAAAAGAAAAAAGAAAAAAAAAAAAAGAAAAAAAAACAACAACAAAAAAACACCACATAACTGAATCCAAAACTATAAAAGAAACACTAAATAAGCAACTAACACCAAGATGGGGAAAATAACATAGACGTTAAAGTAAATGTCCAATTGGGCTCTTAATCAGTCCTTGAACAACTTCAAAAATGTTTGATTCGTTAGAGATGACATCTTCAAAGACTGACATCGACGGTTCGGTGTTCAACAACCAAGCAGGTAAATAGGGTTTCATTCTATCGCACAAAAAAAGTAGATGGAACGGAGTGATTTGCTGGCCACAAATACAAGTCACATGTTTACAGAATTTTGTTTTAAAGGCATCAAGCCTCAATCTAAAAATCAAACTTTTTAAAATCCTCTCTTGGTAGAGATTCTTGATACCTGTTTTATTGTCTGATATCTTGTTAAATAATATACCCTTTTTGTTTTTGGTGCCTTTTCCCTTATTTAAAATAGTATTCCAGGCTGCGTCTTTTAAAAGACTATAACTCTCATGTAAGGATAAAGGAATGTATATCTTTGTTAAATCAGTTTCAGTGATAGCAGCCTTTTTGGCTAATGTGTCTACCCTTTCATTAGCAGATAATCCACAGTGAGATGGAACCCAACAAAAATCGACATAAGAACCACGTAAATGCAAAAAATGAATTAGGTGGTACACTTCTGATATAAGTTCTGCTCTCACAGTTGTATTCGAAAATTTTAGAGCTTGTAGGACTGATTTTGAATCAACACAAAGTAGTATTTGAAATACAGGAAATCGAAAATCAAGAAGAAAGTTTAATGCCATAATAATGGCAACAAGTTCCGCAGTAAATATGGAAATATTCTTACCAAGGTGGTAACCTTTCTCTATTTTTAAGGATGGAATTATGAATGCTGAACCAGACAAATGATTGTCTAGTACGGAACCATCTGTATAGATTTTAAGGTGATTTACATAGGTTTCATTTATATGTGACTTAACATACGTTGGCAGCAAGGGTCCATCACTTTTTCTTAAACTTGTATAGTCTATGTCATAATTTGCTCTACTAAGTTCCCATTCTGGGATAGTGCTAAAAGACACCCGATGAGCTACGTTTTGAGGTGCAGTGCCTGCTTTTGAAAATAAGTCAGATGTGTATGAGGCTATCGATTTTAGAGAATCAATTTTTTGTGCCCGTTTAGGAAAATTTATTTCTGATTTTAATTCAGTTTCACTGGTATTAAGATTTTGTAGTGTATGACTTCTTAAGATATATTTTGCAGATGCAAGTTTCATATTTTCTTCTAAAGGCAATATTCCGATCTCCATATAAGTTCTTAAAGTTGATGTATGAACCGGGACACCAAGAGCTATCTTGTAAGCTTTACTATCGATACTCTGCAACTTTTTGATTAAATATTTTGGGGCTGAAAAAAATGTCTCCTGGGCATAGGATAGTTTTGATCGTACAAGCGCAGTAGCTAAATGTGTTAATACTTTACTGTCTTTACCCCAGGATTGTTGACTCACCATTTTCAAGAAATTTAAAGTTTTCTTAGCTTTTGTTAAAATAGTTTGTATGTGATTATTCCAGCTCAATTTAGAAGTTAAATTTACTCCTAAAAATTTTACAACTTTTTTATATTCAAGGCACAATCCATCTATTTGAAATGAAGGCAGAGGATTAGGATCATAACCAGTATTGAACAGAACCATATGCGATTTTTCAGCTGAAAGGGCCAATCCATTTTCAGTCATGTACTTACTAATTTTATCTAGTTCATTTTGATATATCTTTTTAATATAGTTGATTGATCTAACTGGTGTGTGACGTTTTAAAGTAACTTTCATCCATATGCAGATATGTGTGTGTGTGTGTGTGTGTGT
Organism: Conus canariensis; assembly: GCA_033310375.1. NCBI lineage: Eukaryota > Metazoa > Mollusca > Gastropoda > Neogastropoda > Conidae > Conus > Conus canariensis. Next base: position 47,092,319 of record CM065735.1, on the reverse strand, counting down.
GTGTGTGTGTGTGTGTGTGTGTGTGTGTGTGTGTGTGTGTGTGTGTGTGTGTCATGTTGTCTGTGGACAATTCTGTCCTTGGGTCATCCTCCATGTTCGCTCACACATTACATTACGTTACATTACATTACATTACATTACATGGTGTACCACTGTCCAGGTCTATGAGCGGTGTCGGCGGCCGTCATGTCGTCAGCGGACATGTTCACGCACAACGTGTACAGGGCTACCCTAAGACCCAAGGTGAGTGGATTGTCTATTCCTTTACCAACAGTCTGGGTGAGTTCAGCCCGGACACCAGCTGACTGACTTCGTTTTCCCAATCTGATCATCACAAATATAACCATCTCTAAAGCAGTGCTTTTGACAGGGGAAGATGACAAAAGGGACACCCATAGATATATAGATATCCATGGAATGAGTGTTTGGCTGTTCAATTAAAAAATCCTCTAACATTTTTGGCACTGTATGTTATCATTTCACTGTTAGAAGAGATGTGTCTGTGTGCATATTTGGAAGTGCCATCTTGAGAAAACTGCATGGGCAGAGGAGAGCATCACCTTTTGTTGTTGTTGTTGTTTTTTGTTTCGGTTCGGTTTTGTTTTGTTTTTTTACTGTCTCCATATAATGATGTTGACTTATCACTGTGAATGGTTTACCATGTTTTTTTCAGAGGCAGCTGCCCAATTGCCATGGGTTCGTTTACGTGCGCTAAGGGCTTGCTACACACGGGATCCCAGTTGGTGGCATCGTCTCCTTGGAAAGACCCTGGCAGTGATGTTACACCTGGTGATAGGGAGAGAAGGGATGATGTGACGGGTTGTGTCAAAGTGACAGACACTGCACATAAGTACACATGGTTTAAACAAACATGAGGCATTAAAACCATGATAACGACAAACCGTGTATATCTCCGAGTAGTTATAGTCATTGGTAGGGCGATTTACAGGTGGTGGGTCCTGTGTATGTCGGATCAGAACAGATATCACGATTACTTTCAAAGTGGCTCAGCAGCAATGTAGTGTCTCCTCTGGTAGGTTGCCCTATGACGACTTTAGGTAGATTATGCGTGCGTGCATGCAGCGTGCGTGCTTGCGTGTGTGTGTGTGTGTGTGTGTGTGTGTGTGTGTGTGTGTGTGTGTGTGAGAGAGAGAGAGAGAGAGAGAGAGAGAGAGAGAGACAGACAGACAGACAGACAGACAGAGATGAGACAGAGAGAGGGAGGGAGAATCAGAGTTCTGTGAGAATGAGTGTGTGGGCATGCAGTAAGCATATGAAAAGCAGACCGACAGATGTACAAAGTGTGTGTACACGTGGAGATGTGGCGAGGGAATGGGGATTGGAAGGACAGGCGAGTAAACACACACTTGTTCATTTCTCTTCCTCCTCTCTCTTCCCTCCTCATTCCTCCCTACGCGCTCTTCCCGATCATCTCCTCACCTTGTCTGCTCAAGTATGAGACAAATCAACAGGTAACTGGCGATGGCTCAGTTCCGACCAATCACAATGATGTTTACAGAAGTTGACGAATCATGAAGCCCGACGTACGGTTTCATATTTGTAAACGAAAGGTGACAAACAACATTCAAGATCAATGAAAACGAAGAATGAGCTGTCACTTACCTTATCCAATTGGGCGAAGAGTGGATGTTGAATGATTTCATTGTCAATTTTCAACGTCCATTTTGCGCCCAGTTTTAAGAGGTAAGTGATAGCTCGTTCTTTGTTTTCATCGTCCTGAATGTGGTTTATCTTGCCTGAAGAAGACCAAAGAGGTCGAAATGCGTCGTGTTTTCTCTTGTGATTTGTTTGTCCCTTTCGTCTGGAGGAATAGTGGGTTTTTTTTCTTTTAAGTTTGTTTCAATTACCGTCTGCAGTCAACTTGGAAACTAACAAGAGTAAACAATTCAGTTTCTTAGTCAACTTCTTTTAATTTAAAATCCACCCACCTTCAGTATGTTCCAGATAAAGGTTATCTTAATCTGGAGATCAAAAAAGAAAACGGCCCCCATGCACTTAAAATAGTAATGGTCTGTGACTGGTAGAGATAGCAATTAGGTTATTGTTAGTTTTTTTGTTTGTTTGTTTGTTTGTTTGTTTTTTTTTGTATTTGTTTTTGTTTTTGCCTTAAGCATTGTAGCAAGTATGCTTGCCAGCGTGCACCAATCAAGCTACAAACCACCGCCCAACCCCCACCCCACCCCCCAACCCCACAACTGCTTCTAAACAGTCCATTCACGTTTTCAGGCCTCTGACACAGAGCTGCTGTGGATCCAGCGAGTCTCCATCATCCTCATCGGAGGCGGAGCCACGGCTTTAGCCATCTTCGTCAGGACCATCTGGGGGCTCTCCGTCTACGTCATCGTCCTGCCCCAGCTGACGTCGGCCCTCTTCCTACGTCACACCAACGCGTACGGCGCCCTGACGGCCTTCCTGGTCGGCGCGGTGCTGCGGGTCAGGGCTGGGAGCCGACGGTGGGTCTGCCGGCGGTGATTCGCTACCCATACTACGACGGGGAGGCCGAACTCAGGTGTTTCCGATCCGGGGGATCGCCTTCCTGGCCTCCATGCTCTGTCTGGCTGGCGTGTCGTGGCTGGTGGACCTTTGCTTCAGGAAGGGCGTGCTGCCCACAAGCTGTAACGTGCTGGGGCCGGGGTGAGGGGAGGGGGGCTGCTCAGAGGTGTACGTCGTCAACCAGCGAGGAACCTCGGAGTCAGGGACTCGGGGAAGCTCCTCTACCGCCGCTAATGCGACGTCAGTGGCGCAACAGCTCAGCAGAAAACTGACGTCAAAGACAGATTACGTCAGAAACTCGTATTTTCTTCATAACATTCTTGCCTTTTTTGTTTCTTTTTGAGGGGCCGTTGGGGTGATGGTGGTTTGAGGGATGTTTGTTTCAGCATCTTCAAACTCTTGAGGTCATTTAGTAACCTCAAGGACAATTGGCAGCCTTGAGAACGCATCACATTGAGGACTCTTAGTGACTTTTGGGACACACGATTGCTAAGAAACTTGGTGACTTCTAGGACACATTGCACTGAGGACATTTGGTGACCTAGAGCACATTTGGTAACCCTCAGGACATTTGGTAAACTTGAAGACATTTGGTGACCTTGACGACATCTTGTAACCTTGAAGACATTTGGTGATCTTGACGACATTTGGTGACCTTGAGGACATTTGGTCACCCTGGGGACATTTGGTAACTTTGAGGACATTTGATAACCTTGACGAACCATGATGATATTTGGTAATCGCTGGGAACATTTGGTAACCTTGAGAACATTTGGTGACCTTAAAGTCATCATTGAAACTTGAGGACACTTGGTGACCATGAGGTCATCACTGAAGAGTGGATACTTGAAGACCTCTGGACCTCTGGAGCCTTAAGATCACTTGGTACATTTGAAAGACGCTTGGTAACCTTGCACAGACTTGGTAACTTTGCAGTCATTGCAGAACACTTGGTTTGCAGTCATTGCAGAACACTTCGTAACTTTGCAGTCATTGTAGAACACTTGGTAACTTTGCAGTCATTGCAGAACACTTCGTAACTTCGCAGTCATTGCAGAACACTTGGTAACCTTGCAGTCATTGTGGAACTTTTGGTAACTTTGCAGTCATTGTGGAACGTTTCGTAACTTTGCAGTCATTGCAGAACACTTGGTAACCTTGCAGTCATTGCAGTATATTACGTAACCATGAAGACAATTTGTAGTGTGATGATATGTAAGAACACTTGGTGACCTTGAAGTCACTTGATCTTCTTGAGGACACCTGATCACGGTAAGTTGTACGTTTGGTAACCGGGCAGACGCTAGGTAATCGTTGAGACACTTTTGATCACTTGAGGGCGTTTGGTAAACTTATGGTCTCTGAAAGACACTTGGTAATCTTGAGGTCACTGTAGTTTTGTGGTCAGGTGAGGACACTTGGTCATTTGGAGGTCACATGAGAACCTTGCAGTCACTCACGGACATTGAAGACTCCTGGTAACCTTAAATTTAGGTGGAACAGACGGGGTCATTGGAGGACACAGGATAAACTCAAGAACACTGGGTACGCTTGAGGTCACAACGTTCTCTGACGAATGACGTGGGACCCCTTTACCCAAAGTTTATGAATCATCATCTAGAGACCTCCGTTATGAACGTCGTTTAAAAATGATGCTGGTTGTTATTTCTGATTTTTGTTTTCGCAGCCAAATTTGTGTGGTCAAAAAAGCAAAATGTGGACCGTACCTGCTGTACATCCCTCCTAAGGGGAGAAGCGTTGAATTTTCTTTGCCTTTCGTTTGAGTTTTTTTTTTGTATGTCTGTGTTGCTGTTGTTTTGTTAGTTTATTTGTCGTTGTAATTGTTTCTTGTTTTTAGGTTTTTTTGTTGTTTGTTTGTTCGTCTGTTTTCAGAGGAGAGCACGAATAACAGAAGTGCTTCGTTTCTCCGACTCTTGTCACAGATGTCACTTTTTGGAGAAATCTTGACAGGTTTGGAAGAAGCGTGCATCTCGTTTGTCGTTCATTTTTTACTGCCAAACGTGCCTCCAGCGTAACATGATCATGTGAAGTACTGCATCATTCGAAATAGCGACAATGAGCTTTGTATTTATCAGTTAAGCAAGAATGTGAATAACCTCGTCGACGAAAAACCGTGAGAGAGCCAAAAACAACAGGTTTTTTTTATGGTAAAATAGAAGAGCAAGAGCAGGCTTCAGTGAATCATAAAAGTGTCGGACATTTTAACCTTCTAACCCAGCTGTTTTCTAAAGCGAAAACACATTATGGTCATTTGAACATAAATATTTATAATTACTTTGGATGGGTACGAACGAGAGGGGGGGGGGAGGCGTAGTATCATGGATATAAGGAGAATGGTGAGGGGAAGGAAAGAGAAGGGGGAGGAGGGGAGGTAATAAAAGTGAATGGATCACTTGCTCCAGATTAAAACCAAGGTTAAGCAGGATCAGGGCGTATGATGAGCAGGTTGTGCCCTCTCTTGATCACATCCTCCAAGTCCACCCAGCTGTCAAAGGGCCCCTGTCTCCCCTTCAGAGACTGGGCAGGTATGTAACGATGGTGAGGAGGTAGGCAGCACTGTCATCAGACTGGCTCCAGAGATGCTAATGTCTGTAACTCCTCTTCCCTAACGGGTCACTGTACCTTTTGAAACCCATTTTGTGACCTCCTATCCACGGGAATGGAAATCGCTGGGAGTTGTCGGCCCCTGTTTGAGTTGACGTAACAGTTACCACCCTTGTCTGTGGTTTCTTCGACTGGTTAGGGAGAGTACTATTCCGACTGCTGTTCCTATCTTTCAGAGATGATTAGTGTTTGGGGTAGAAGGGGAAATAATCATGGCTGAGCCCGATTTCCGTTTTTGTTTCATCTTCTTTTAACCTTTAGTCCTCAAAGATAATATGACGTGAATGTTAAATGAAAAGAAGCTGATGTAGACACAGATTGTGTGAACGTCCTCTCTGTTTTAAAAGAAAAGCTGCTATGCTACCAAATGAAAGAGCAAACAAACTACTAGAAAAGCACAACGCGTTTCAACCACTTTGGTCTTCTTCAGACAAGTCTAACAACATTCAAGACAATGAAAAGGAAGAACGAACAATCACTTATCTCCTCAAATTGGGCGCAAAATGGCAAAATGTGTTTGTTTTGTAATTCGTTTCTTTCATTTGGTGGCATAGTAATGTTTTGTGTTCAGTATGTTTGAATTTCCCCAAGCAGCAACCTGACTTTGAAACTATCATTTCTGTTTATTTATTCTCGCCTATCTTATGCTTTTTCTAAGTATATAATAGGTATACGTTTTGGGACTATATGGCTCGCCGAATTCTGTCAGCTACTTTGTGATTGGTAGGAAGATCCATGTGAATTTCCTCTGTTGTCTTTGTCAAAAACTCTGGTTTGCTGACTTTTGTTCAACATACACTGAATGGACATTATGAGTCTCAGTGGTCAGACTTATCTCAGAATTTTCCCTTTGTAGTCGGTGGAGGCTGTGTCTCAAATGTATAAGAATATGAAAACATTCATCACTCATAAGGACCAAAAGAAGTGTTCCACTGAAGACAGAACTAAAAGGCGATGGAGTTCACGTGCATAAGGGGTAACCAGCTGTCTGACTGTCGAGCCTCTCTGCACCCTGACGGAACACAGAATCATCAATTAATTATTCCGTTTACACCCATGGACTTTGAAACAAATGGACCATCTGACGTAACTCGGAATCATCCGTTAATCAATTCGTTTACAATCATAGCCTTTGAAGCAAATGGACCATCTGTCATAACCCAGAATTATCCGTTAATCAATTCGTTTACTATTATAGCCTTTGAAACAAATGGATCATTTTTGTTCTTTGCAGATCTGTTCAGTGTATTGTCTTCAGTACTTTGTCGGGGTTCTTTCTTTTAAGATATATTCATAAAATTGCAAAGTTTCTTTGTAATATTGTGGATAAATGCGTTCAAAACTCTTTTCAAAATGCAGGAGTCAACCATATACTTACTGTTTCTTCCTAATGATATGTTCATCAGCTAGTTACATTGTCCTTGCGGACTATTGTTTTTAAAGATGATTTAATATTTTATCATTTTCTTCAGATGCATGCACATTTTTTTAAATTAGGATCAATTCATTCATTACAGTTTGCTTTATATCTCCAGTGGTTATTTTCACAGACCAATTCATTTTTATGTTTCTTCATACGCTTAGGAGTAATTATATTTTATAGTCCATTCATGTGTAAGTATGATTCGATATACGTTTGGACAATGTGCTTCTGATCATATTATTTATACATCACACCATCTTTTGAGTGAGGTGAAATTTGTGGTTTGTGTGTGTGTGTGTGTGTGTGTATGTAGTGTGTGGTGTGTGTGTGTGTGTGCGTGTGTGTGTGTGTGTGTGTGTGTGTGTGTGTGTGTGTGTGTGTGTGTGTGTGTGTGTGTGTGTTGAGTGGGGGAGATGATTGGGATAGTGAGAACTAAGATAAGTGTTCATATCAATGCCAGTTAGCATAGCACCGAGAACACACACACACACACACACACACACACACACACACACACACACACACACACACACACACACACACACACATGCACGCACATACATGCACGTGCGCACGTGCGGCATATACATGCCTCTCTCTCTCTTCTCTCTCTCTCTCTCTCTCTCTCTCTCTCTCTCTCCACACACACACACACACACACACACACATACACACACACACACACCACACACACACACATCCGCAGCACACACACACAACACACACACACACACACACACACACACACACACAACACACACACACACACACACACATGTGCACATGCATGCACACACCATGCACACACACACACACACAACACAACATCACGACACACACTACACGATATGCACCGCATGCAGGATGCAGAGCACGCACACATGCAGCACACACACAGCACACACACACACACACACACACACACACACACACACACACACACGCACACACAGCACCACAGAGAGAGAGGAGAAGAGAGAGAGAGAGAGAGAGAGAGAGAGAGGTTTTCATCCAGTCCTGATACGCAGTGCAAGATTCTTGTTCCCCGCCCTGTGCAATCTGTCAGCTGTGAAGAGGAACATATCACGTGGGCCTCTTTGTTGGCCACTGACAGTGCCTGATCACGGCCTGTGCTCCACTCATCCCTCTCTGCCTTTCTTGCCTCTATGTGAATCATCTGTAGGGGGAGGGGGAGGGGGGAGGCGAGTGCGACTTGCATTTGTGTATTTGTGTTTGTAGAAATAGAAGGTTGTGAAGCTGATGCACAGATCTGGAGGGTTTGTATATGTGTGTGTGTCTGTCTCTCTCTGTCTCTCTCTATCTGTCTCTCTCTCTGTCTCTCTGTCTCTGTCTCTGTCTCTGTCTCTGTCTCTCTCTCTCTCTCTCTCTCTCTCTCTCTCTCTCTACACACACACACACACACACACACACACACACACACACACACATACACACACACGTACGCAAACACACACACACACACACACACACACACACACACACACACACACACACACACACACACACACACACACACCAAACCCCTCTCCACCGCGTTGTATGGGATGGGTGGCAACCAGTGTGTGCATGTTGCACTCATCACCCATGCTCATCAAGTCATGGAAGAGGCTGTTACTTCTACCATCACTTGGGAACTGGTGGAGGGGAGGGGGGAGGGAGAGGACAATATACCATTCCATGAGGTCCTCCAATCATGGACCCGAGTACAATATTCAATGGGGCCACCCGTTCATGTAAAAAGTGAGTTTGTTAGACCAGCTGGCTGGCAGATTGTAGGTCACAGTCTTGTCTTGTTGTATACGTCAAAGGAGCTTACATAGGCTGCACCATGACAGGAGGAGAAGATGGAGGGGGGAGACTGACTACAGTCATTTTTATGTGCAACAGGCCAGCTCTTAAGTTCCCTGGGGACTTTACTTGGGCTTGCTGCTCTGTCTTGGTATTTCATTCGGCGACAGACCTCACAAAAAGATCTACTTGCAAAGTGAGGTGACTGCAAGCAGAAATCTAAATTTGAAAAATTATTGCTAAAATTCCGCCACGAAAAATGTTGACAAACGAATTACAAGACAAAACACGACGCATTTCGACCTCTTAGGTCTTCTTCAGGCAACATACACAACACTCAGGACAACAAAAATGAACGAGCAATCATTTATGTTCATCCGATTTGGCGTGACATGGGCGTTGATGAAGATTATTCCGGCACTAATTGTCTTGTCCCACATTGTCTTGTTTTCTTCTGTACTTGTTTTGCTTTGTGATTGTGCTGTCCTGCTCCTTGCTCATGAATTTGTTTGTCAAAGGAATTAATTTTGATGAAATGACAGTTTTCATATGCTCTTCACAGTCGGCTGAGCTGAAAGCAATATGAATAGTTTTGAAAGCATACTTGTTTTGCTTTGTTATTATGTTGTTCCATGTTTTGTTTCGTTGGTGCTTCTTTTGCTTCAGTATTATAACGTCCCATGCAGTCTTGTTTTGTTGTATACTTGCACTTCTCTGTGATTGTGCTTTCCCATATTTTGTTTCCTTGTGTGTTTGCTTTGCTTTGTATTTTGGTGCCCTGTGTTTTGTTTCGTTGTGTGCTTGTTTTGCTTCGTGTGTTACTCAGTCCCATGTTTTGTTCCATTGCATTGCTTATTGTGTACTAAGGCTGTCCAACCTTGTCTTGTTTCGTTGGGTACTTGGTTTGTTTGTGTTTAGATGGTCTTGTATTTTTGTATCCTTGTTCTGCTCGTGATTATGCCGTCCTGTGTTTTCTTTTGTTGTGTCCTGGTTTTGCTTTGTGGAACGGTGGTTTGCTGTGCAGTGTTGTGCTGTGTATCTTTGACCCACAGCAACATTCTCACTCACTTGAACGACGTATCCGTATTTGGATGTTGAACTTGACTCATCAGATGATCAGTCGGGACAACAACAACAGCCAAATGTTGATCACGAGTACTATATACGTGTGGTAGCATTTACATGTTTTATACGACAACTGCATCAATCACTCAATGGCAACAATGACAGCCAAATGTTGGTCACGTGCATGCAAGCCTTGTGCCTCCCACATGACTGGGGGAAAGGTAGTCCACTGGATCAATCACCCAGCTGGAATCCAGAGAACCATGCGTCCGTCTCGTGTTTCAAATGTCGTAGTGGGTGTTTTTCTCTTTTTTTCCCCCACTGAAATGATGATCAGTCATTCATGCAGCTAAAGTGAAGCGGTGCACTTTTTCCCCTATAAAGCAAGCATATCTGACGTGGTGAAAATTTAAAAGTTAGAATCTAAAACTGACAGTGAATCTTAGTTTGGTCCCTCATTCAGTCACGTTTATTATGTGTATTTTGTGGATACTTTCAAGCTAACTGAAGATAACGATGGAGGGAACTTCTACATTTCTTTACAGCTTTGTGACAGAAAGATTTCATTCTTATCCATTTTCAGCTTATGCAATGTGTCATTATAATTCTCCAGTAGATGGTCTTCATCAGGACAACTCTTACCGCATCTTTTACATGATAACGTCCACAGTAAAACCAGCACTAGATGACGTCGTTGTCATCGATGGTAACTGTGCCCTAAATGAACATTTTTGTTTTTTCTGGAAAGGCAAAAAAACCCAAATATCAAGTTTCCAAATTCTGCTCTAAACTTGCTGCCAGTCAAGGAATACAGGTAGAAGTTAACAGCACTGTTGGAGTAGGCCAGGACGTTGCTGACTGCACGGAAAACTACATGGTGTATATAATCAATCGGGTCACCGGAATCAACATATAGAAAGAGGCTGTGCACTTGGAGGGGCGCTGTTAGGACAAAAAAAGCAGTGCATGTAGCAATCAAGGTGACAGTCAGTGAAGATACTTTTCGTTGCCCGGAATAATGGGCGGTTTGTTGCATTGTAAGCTGTTTGCTCGTTCTGACCGATCTGACCAGTGACCAGAGAAGAGCACTATTGCTGACCACCAACACCATGAAAGGTACAAAACAAGATTCAGTCATGGCTATCCAATGCCAAACCATCTTAATAAACCATCGGTACATTTCTGATGCAGCATGATGACAGCATGTGCCAAAACAAAGGCTTGTGTTAATATCAAACCCATAGAGAATGTGACAGTTGATTAGAGCGATGGTGACTACCGTTACACCGGCAGTAGCTCGCGACATTTCCTTCGTCCACACAGCATTGACACGATGTGGCCACAGCACAGAAGCTGCCCTGAGCATGGTGAGTGCCACCAGCATCCACGCGGATAAAGGTCTCGTCGTGTAGGACATCATCGTAGTCATCTTACACTGCCAGGAATTCAGCTCATGAAAGTAGGGCACACCAAATTCTCTGTGGAGCAAGACATTTAAAGGGCCGACAATCAACAGCACCTGGTCAGACCACGCCAGAACTTGGAAGAAAACACCAGAAGTGGATGCAGGAAGACGAAGCATGATCAGAATGATCATAAAATTTCCGAAAATGCCAAACAGAAGCACGATAGGATTCCCAATTGTCCAGATCAGGTCAACGGCTTTGGCATATGGTTTGTAATGCTCATGCCAAACATCCCTGTTCGAAGGGCCAGAAGTTATCATCGTACTGTTCACTTTGAAATTCATAGCAGGTGCTTAGTTGGGTTCAGGTGTGTTATTGTGTTTGAGTTTAATTGTTACTATTCTTTGTGATTCAGCAATATTGTATTCTCCCCGTGTGAAAAATTGAGTATCTTTCCAAACACACACACACACACACACACACACACACACACACACACACACACACACATACACAAACACAGAGGGAGAGAGAGAGAGAGAGAGGGAGAGAGAGAGAGAGAGAGGGGGGGGGAGAGACCACACACACGCACTCACGCACGCGCGCGTACACACAAGCCATCGAAATTAGAATCTAAAACCACGTGTTGGTGTCTTGGTAAATATAGGAGGTTGGGTTTTTATTGTCACATTGTCCAGTGATAAAAGTTATATAGTATATGGACCTACGCATTCGTAGCAACACTGTCAATACTGAACGTCAATACTAAATGGCAGCGAAAGATTCCCATCTGTCACAGCCATATATGCCTTGTCTATGCCAATTGTAAATGTTACTGGATGTTAGAGAGGGGGTGGGGGGGGAGTGAGTGGGGTATAAGGATACGCTTATATTGTTCATAAACAGACTATTGCCCTTCATGAAGAGGTGCAGGGTAACGGTCATTCAAATTTTTCTTACCAGTCCAACTGATCCAACTTCATACATTAAGAAACATGAACACATCGTAGTTTGAACAGAAAACAGGACAGGTTTCTAGTTGTTCTTTCATTATTTGATGCTAGAAGTAAACAATCTGAAAAGACTTGGATATTTATACTACTGAAAAAGCACGTAAAGTTCTCTTACATCAGTCAGTACAGGACAGCACAGAACATAACGCGCATTATCTTCTTTCATTTCTTTACATAAAGGACAAATAAAAATCAATAGAGGTGTGTTATTTGTATCAAAATCTCTCTAAGCAGTTGTTTGTACTTGCCTGTCAAATAAGTTTAGATGCATAGCAAGAAAGTCACACTTTAACTTTTTTCAGTATACATTTCAAAACATGTTTGTCTGCTGGCAAGTATTGATTTTAAAACAGTAAAAGTCAGCCTTCTTGAAAAATAAATGCCTAAATGTTTACAAACTTTAACAACGGGCATATACAGCATCCACCTTTTCTAAATGCAACTACATTACTTTTATTCATATTCATGTTTATGTGGAATGTTGATGTGGTCCTATGTATACTGTTTAATAGTGTAACTCTACTGCTGTTTCGGACATGAAGGCTACTTAATCTACCTTAGGTAATACTAGCAGGGGCACCCGGCGTTGCCCGGGATATGAACATTCTTTGCGATACTCACGTGACGGCAAACATGTATTAATTGTTTTGATTTACAATCAATTACCCCCCCCCAACATCTTCCCACCCCCTCCCCCCACACAAATACACATTCTGTCTCCCTCTCTCTCTCTCTCTCTCTCTCTCTCTCTCTCTCTCTCTCTCTCTCTCTCTCTCTCTTTTATACATTCTATTGTTTTCCGCCTGCCTCTGGCCCCTTTCCTCTGGATCTTCCCTAGTACGTCGAGATGCTTTTCTCGCTCGATTTTCCGCCTGCACTCACTGTTCCCATTCCCATTCTTCTGATTGCCCTTAATTTTGTAGGAATAGACTTTGTGCAGAAGTAGTTTATTTCAACGGGTCTGTGTCCAATGAAAAAAATACTGTATCAGGCATTGCACTGTACAATCACTTTTCTGGCCCCTCTCATTCCTCCCTTTTCATCCCCCTACCCTGTCCCATCCATGTTGCAAAATTGCTTACCGTTACTGGACATACGCATACCGAATTTTATCAATAGCGGTGTAAATTTAGAAAATAACGGTTTTTAACGGTCAATGTTAAGTTTTGGTTCGTAAAATTTGCATAACATTGTTCAGCGCTTAAAACTGTACGTGCATATGGAATGTTATCAAGAAGGGTGAAAATTTAGAAATTCAGAAAATAACGGTTTTTAACGGTCAATGTTAAGTTTCGGATCTTGAAAATTGTATATCATTGTTTAGCGTTCAAAACTGCACATGTATATCGAATTTCTTCAAGAATACTCTAAATTTATAAAATAACGTTTTTTAACGGTCAATTTTAAATTTCGGTTCGTAAAAGTTGTATATCATTTTTCGCCATTTAAAACTGCACATGTATACCGAATTTCATCAAGAACAACCTAAATTTTGAAAATATCGGTTTTTAACGGTCAAATTTAATGGTCATAATGACTATCTAATGACCCTATGTTACCCGCTGGATGTTCCTGTAGGCTTATGTCAAGTTTGGTGGCGATCCGATAACTCTCGTGGCCGCCAACCTCAGAAGATCGGGTTTTAAACAGTTTTTATAGGGTTTGGTGTTTTTAAAGGTTTTTAACTGTTATAAATAACGTTTCTTAACTGCCAAATAACGGTTCTAATTTTCGAGAAGTAGTCCTGTACCTGTGCAATGTCACAACGGCCATTTGATGAAAAGCAGAGGAAAAAGATGTCTTTGAAACCGTTATAACAGTTTTTTTAACGGTTTTTAACGGTTTTATTTTTTTAGAGATTAGCCCCAAACCATCCTCGGGTCACAACAGACGTACCTGCTAAATTTCAAGAAGATCGGGTTTTAAACAGTTTCTTTTATAGGGTTTGGTGTTTTTAACGGTTTTTAACTGTTATAAATAATGTTTTTTAACTGCCAAATAACGGTTCTAATTTTCGAGAAGTAGTCCTGTACCTGTGCAATGTCACAACGGCTATTTGTAGAAAAGCAGAGGAAAAAGGATGTCTTTGGAACCGTTATAACAGTTTTTTAACGGTTTTTAACGGTCAATGTTAAGTTTTGGTTCGTAAAATTTGCATAACATTGTTCAGCGCTTAAAACTGTACGTGCATACGGAATGTTATCAAGAAGGGTGAAAATTCAGAAATTCAGAAAATAATGGTTTTTAATGGTCAATGTTAAGTTTCGGATCTTGAAAATTGTATATCATTGTTTAGCGTTCAAAACTGCGCATGTATATCGAATTTCTTCAAGAATACTCTAAATTTATAAAATAACGTTTCTTAACGGTCAATTTTAAATTTCGGTTCGTAAAAGTTGTATATCATTTTTCGCCATTTAAAACTGCACATGTATACCGAATTTCATCAAGAACAGCCTAAATTTTGAAAATAACGGTTTTTAACGGTCAAATTTAATGGTCATAATGACTATCTAATGACCCTGTGTTACCCGCTGGATGTTCCTGTAGGCTTACGTCAAGTTTGGTGGTGATCCGATGACTCTCGTGGCCGCCAACCTCAGAAGATCAGGTTTTAAACAGTTTTTATAGGGTTTGGTGTTTTTAAAGGTTTTTAACTGTTATAATAACGTTTCTTAACTGCCAAATAACGGTTCTAATTTTCGAGAAGTAGCCCCGTACCTGTGCAATGTTACAACGGCCATTTGATGAAAAGCAGAGGAAAAAGATGTCTTTGAAACCGTTATAACAGCTTTTTAACGGTTTTTAACGGTTTTATTTTTTTAGAGATTAGCCCCAAACCATCCTCGGGTCACAACAGACGTACCTGCTAAATTTCAAGAAGATCGGGTTTTAAACAGTTTCTTTTATAGGGTTTGGTGTTTTTTAACGATTTTTAACTGTTATAAATAACGTTTTTTAACTGCCAAATAACGGTTCTAATTTTCGAGAAGTAGTCCTGTACCTGTGCAATGTCACTACGGCTATTTGAAGAAAAACAGAGGAAAAAGATGACTTTGAAACCGTTATAACAGCTTTTTAACGGTTTTTAACGGTTTTATTTTTTTAGAGATTAGCCCAAAACCATCCTCGGATCACAACGGACGTACCTGCCAAATTTCATGACAATCGGTTGAGCCGTTTTTGAGTCTATAGCGTACACAGACACACACACACACACACACACACACACAGACAGAATTTGCCATTTATATATTAGACTAGCAGGGGCACCCAGCGTTGTCCGGGATATAAACATTCTTTGCGATACTCACGTGACGGCAAACATATATTAATTGTTTCGATTTGCAATCAATCCCCCCCCCCCCCCCACATCTTCCCACCCCCTCCCCCCACACAAATACACATTCTCTCTCTGTCTTTCTCTCTCTCTCTCTCTCTCTCTCTCTCTCTCTCTCTCTCTCTCTCTCTCATACATTCTATTGTTTTCACACAGGCATGCCCCAAACCCACTGGATCAAGATTTATTTTGACCAAATTTTACCGTTACTGGACATACGCATACCGAATTTTATCAATAACGGTGTAAATTTAGAAAATGACGGTTTTTAACGGTCAATGTTAAGTTTTGGTTCGACGTGCTCGTAGGAAAAGGCTGCTTTTAGCCACGCAATGTTCTTTGCAGCATTAGCATTGGCTCGTGATCTCCTGTTTGCTTGCTGCCTTGCTTGCGTCTCATATGGTTCTTCCCGGGCACGCTGAGATGCAGTCCGGACACGGTCTGCTTCCCGTCTCTGGTTCCTTTCCTCTAGATCTTCCCTAGCACGCCGAGATGCTTCTCTCGCTCGATTTTCCGCCTGCACTCACTGTTCCCATTTCCATTCTTCTGATTGCCCTTCATTTTGTAGGAACAGACTTTGTGCAGAAGTAGTTTATTTAGGTTTTGCTTGAGTTAATCAACGGGTCTGTGTCTAATGTAAAAATAGTGTATCAGGCTTTGCACGGTACAATCATTTTTCTGGCCCCTCTCATTCTTCCCTTTTCATCCCCCTACCCTGTCCCATCCATGTTACAAAATTACTTACTGTTACTGGACATACACGTACCAAATTTTAATGGTGTAAATTTAGAATATAACGGTTTTTAACGGTCAATGTTAAGTTTTGGTTAATAAAATTTGCATAACATTGTTCAGCGCTTAAAACTGTACGTGCATACAAAATGTTATCAAGAACGTTGTAAATTTTGAAATATAGAAAATAACGGTTTTTTAACGGTCAATGTTAACTTTCGGATCTTGAAAATTGTATATCATTGTTTAGTGTTTAAAACTGCACATGTATATCGAATTTCTTCAAATATACTCTAAGTTTATAAAATAACGTTTTTTAACGGTCAATTTTAAATTTCGGTTCGTAAAAGTTGTATATAATGTTTCGGCGTTTAAAACTGCACATGTATACCGAATTTTATCAAGAATAGCCTAAATTTTGAAAATATCGGTTTTTAACGGTCAAATTTAATGGTCATAATGACTATCTAATGACCCTATGTTACCCGCTGGATGTTCTTGTAGGTTTATGTCAAGTTTGGTGGCGATCCGATGACTGTCGTGGCCGCCAACCTCAGAAGATCAGGTTTTAAACAGTTTTTATAGGGTTTGGTGTTTTAAACGGTTTTTAACTGTTATAAATAACGTTTTTTAACTGCCAAATAACGGTTCTAATTTTCGAGAAGTAGTCCTGTACCTGTGCAATGTCAC
>CM065735.1:47070702-47073202 GCA_033310375.1 Conus canariensis | reverse complement strand
CATCCCTTGATGTCGTTGAGTAGCCTCTTCCAAACTCCCTGCGATGTTATGCAGCTGAACCTATTCATTGATCCTATTTTTACCACTGAACTATCAAGTTTACTGCTTATATAGCATTATGATATCCGTCTGTACTATCAGGATCCTCAACATTTTAGATAAAGGTTACATAATGCTTTCTGTGCATTCCCTTATCAAACATATTATCAAGCAGTTTAACTAAGAAGACAGTTACTTGATCCCCAGTGGGTCTTTTCTTTTCTTTTTCATTCTTTTGTTTGTTTGTTTGTACGTTTGTTTTGTTTTGTTTTAGCAATTCCCCAGAATTTCCATCTGGACCAGCGGATATACCATTCTCTAATTTCCTTACTGCTGGCAACACTTCTTCTCTAGTTACTGGCGGTTCATGGAAACGTAATTGTTGCATTCAGCGTGCCATCGTTAATAATATGAATTTCTCCGCATTATACATTTGTTTCAAGCAAGTCTGTAAGTGCTTATACCAATCATTGATTGTTATGTTCTTACGTGGTTGTTTTCTTGTAGAAGAAAATTAATGTTATGGACGTTTTCCTGAAACTCCCATTGGTCACTTATAGGACCAGCCAAGATCCTTTTGACATGTTATGTTTTTGTTTCTTTAATTTCAGAAGAGTCTTATACTCTATTCTAG
The DNA here is from genome assembly GCA_033310375.1 of Conus canariensis. Classification (NCBI taxonomy): domain Eukaryota; kingdom Metazoa; phylum Mollusca; class Gastropoda; order Neogastropoda; family Conidae; genus Conus; species Conus canariensis. The sequence continues at coordinate 47,072,529 of CM065735.1, read as the reverse complement.
CTATGCAGCAAGCGCCATGATCATAAGTATCCTTCATCTAGCGAAATGTTTCAGCAATCCTTAAGTTTTCGATCTAGTTAATATACATTCTTTGTCACACAAGTCGCTTTATTCAGTATTTGTTTCCAAACAGATTTGTCTCTTTTCTTGCAATCAGCTAAGGTTTTATCATTTGTAACAAAACGTTCATGGCTACATCACAGTCACGATCAACCATATGAACAGCAGTGTCGAGAGATGACAATACTTCATCTGAGCGCATTGTATTGACGTAAGTATGATCAAAATACGGATTCCACACGAACTTTTTAATAACCTCACTTTGCTTTTTTACGCTCAAAGACAGGGCTAAGATTTGGCAATTCAAATTGAAACTTGACTGGTAAATCGTCAGACTTAAATCTTTCAGACATGAATAAACGACAGGAAAATAAAACTTCTGAAAACAATTCTCTAGAAATCAGAAAAAAAACCATTGTGAATTTTAGAAGAGCTTCATTGATATTCTAGTGTGAGAACTTGAAATATGCCCCAGTATTAATTATTTCTTCTCCCGTCTTTTTTTTTCGTTTAGACATTCTGCTATTGTTATCCTCTGTAACACCACGTTGAAGAATTTGTCACTGTGCCCTGTGCTATGTGCAAATCATCCCTACCCTCTTAGATCGGTTGTGTCATAATCACAATACGCAAAACAAATTAGGTTTTCACTTTCATGCGTAGACACTACACTAGATTAAAAAGAAATAACATGTGAAAGCTAGATATTTAAAGCATTGCCCCCACATAGTAAAAAAAAATGTGGAAACTAAGAAGTCAACACAGAACCCATGTTTATTCTGGCCAAGGCATCACTGATTCTGACAGGGTCACTGTCACCATTGCACACTGCCTGTTGTGCACGGGAGTCTTGCTTACACCGGCCGAACGCACCAGTGTCACTGGGGGACGATCTCCCCTTATACAGTTTCCTTGAGTTTTTTTGTCTATCACTTTCGTCAATGCGATACTAAGTAAATAGATTGTCAAAGACCATGGTCGCACGGTTTCCTTCACTCTTGGCTTTCTTTTGATAAAGGGTTAGTTTCCTTGAAATAGAAAGTTCTCACCTATAAACACTTGATTCCCCTTCAGTTCATATCTTGCTTTCAAGTTCTTAGTTGTGTACGTGCAACAAGCGATCACCGGTGAGTTACTCTTTGAATTCAGGCGGCGGACTCGATCAAAATGGTAGTCTCCAGTAGGATCCAGCTTGCCCACATGCGTGTCATGGACACGGTTTTCACACTCCTTCTGAGATCCATCCTTCTTTCGGACCAGCCTATAAAAAATCAGGTTATTCCGATTTAAACGGACTTCCAGATCACTAGTCTTTTGGTCTAAGAAATCAGTTATCCTCTTCAGGCTGTTGATGCTGTTATGGAGTTGTCATTTTCCCGTCACAGCTCTTTCACTTCTTGACTCAAGGATCCCAACTCTCTCTAAAGGCTGACGTGTCTATCAAGTCAGTACTTCCTGTCGTCTTTCAACTCATCAGCCTTCATGTAACTACAGCATGGACATTGGATCCAATTTGAAGGATGTTTGGTACAGCGAGCGAGCGAGAGAGAGAGAGAGAGAGAGAGAGAGAGAGAGAGAGAGAGAGACAGAGAGACAGAGAGACAGAGACAGAGACAGAGAGGGAGGGAGGAGAGAAGGCTAGAGCTTGGATGTTAAATGGTGCGACCTATAACGCAGAAAACTGATATTCCGATCGTTTTCCTGCCATGCATACAAATCAGTTATTTGACTCTTACATCAATTTTCTTGAGCCATAAACTGAGAAAA
>CM065735.1:47048202-47060702 GCA_033310375.1 Conus canariensis | reverse complement strand
TGTGTGTGTGTGTGTGTGAGTCTGTATGTGTGTGCGTGCAACACGGTGGCTGACCTAGAGACCTCCTCCTCCTGTTTCTTCTTCTCCTTCTTCTACTCGTTTTTCTACTACTTCTTGTTCTACTTCTTCTTCTACTACTACTACTACTAGTACTACTACTACTATTACTACTACTACTACTACTACTACTACTACTACTACTGATGATGATGATGATGATGATGGCAATAATAATAATAATAATAATAATAATAATAATAATACTTCTCCTTGTTCCTCTTCTTCTCCTTCTTCCTCTCCTACTTCTTCTTCTTCTTCTCCCCCCCTCTCTCTCCCACTAATTGATTACCTGTTTTTTTATTTCCTCTTTTCCCTCTTCCTTTTTCTCCATCTTCGTCTTCTCTCTCTCTCTCTCTCTCTCTCTCTCTCTCTCTCTCTCTCTCTCTCTCTCTCTCTCTCTCTTCGTCTTTTTCCTCCTATATTTATTTTCTTCTGCTCTCCTTCTTTCCCATTGTCAGCTCTACTACAGCTTCGTTCATAATTCATCTACATTCAGAATTGTGGAATAGCTGTCATTCTCAAGATACAAACTATGAATCTTGAATAAGTAAAAAAAAAAAAGCAAACTGTTTGATGATCGATCCAACTCGGAGCTTTTGTTTTGCGGACTCATCCTCCAGCTGCTAAAACGTCTGTCCTAAATGTCATCCAATTCTGGTCAACTGTTGCCTGATCGTCCAACGACAATCTGTGACCGAAATGAGCGTTGACTGTCCAGGGCTTGAACGTTTGTTCAGTGAGAATGAGTGTGTGGGCACACAGTAAGAGAATGAGAGGCAGACCGACAGATGTACAAAGTGTACACGTGGAGATGTGGCAAAGGAACGGAGATTGGAAGGACAGGCGAGTAAACGCACACTTGTTCCTTTCTCTTCCTCCTTTCTCTTCCCTCCTCATTTCTCCCTATGCACTCTTCCCGATCACCTTCCCACCTCGTCTGCTCAAGTATGAGACAAATTAACAAGTAAATGGCGACGGCTCAGTTCCGACCAATCACAAAGATGTTTACAGAAGTGGACTAATCATGAAGCCCGACGTACAGTTTCATATTTATAAACAAAAGGTGACAAACAACATTCAAGATCAGTGAAAACGAAGAATGAGCTGTCACTTACCTCCTCAAATTGGGCGCAAAGTGGATGTTGAATGATTTCATCGTCAATTTTCAAGGTCCATTTTGCGCCCAGGTTTAAGAGGTAAGTGATAGCTCGTTCTTTCTTTTCATCGTCCTGAATGTGGTTTATCTTGCCTGAAGAAGACCAAAGAGGTCGATACGCATCGTGTTTTGTCTTGTAATTTGTTTGTCCATTCTGTCCGGTGAAATAGTATGGTTTTTTTTTTCTTTTAAGTTCGTTTCAAGTGCCGCCTGCTGTCAACTTTGAAACTAAGGAGAGTAAACAGCTCAGTTTCTTATTCAAGCTCTTTTCATTTTAAATTCACCCACCTTCAATATGTTCCAGATAAACGTTATCTTAATCAAGAGATCAGAAAAGAAAACAGCTAGTTTTCAGCCATTGGGTGCCCCTCCCCCTCCCCCTTCCCCATGCACTTAAAACAGTAACGGACTGTGACTGGTAGAGATAGCCATCAGATTTTTGTTTGTTTGTTTTTTGTTTTGCTTATTTTTTGTTTTTTTTTTGTTTTTTGCCTCAAACATTGTAGCATGTACGCTTGCCAGCGTGCAACAATCAAGACACTCGGTCTCAAATCTAAAAACCACAGCCCACCCCCACCCCCTCCCCCTACCCTTCAACTGCTTCTAAACAGTCCATTCACGTTTTCAGGCCTCCGACACAGAGCTGCTGTGGATCCAGCGAGTCTCCATCATCCTCATCAGAGGCGGGGCCACGGCTTTAGCCATCTTCGTCAGGACCGTCTGGGGGCTCTTCGTTCTCGCCGCCGACATCGTCTACGTCATCGTCCTGCCCCCAGCTGACGTCAGCCCTCCTCCTACTTCACACCAACGCGTATGGCGCCCTGACGGCCTTCCTGGTCGGCGTGGTGCTGCGGGTTGGGGCCGGGCAGCCGATGGTGGGTCTACCGGCGGTGATCCACTACCCGTACTATGACGAGGAGGCCGGAACTCAGGTGTTTCCAATCTGGGGGATCGCCTTCCTGGCCTCCATGCTGTGCCTGGCTGGCGTGTCATGGCTGGTGGACCTTTGCTTCAGGAAGGGTGTGCTGCCCGCGTGCTGTGACGTGCTGGGGACGGGGTGGGGGGAGGGGGTCCGCTTGGAGGTGTACGTCATCAACCAGCGAGGAATCTCAGGGTTGGGGGCTCGAGGAAGCTCCTCCACCGCCGCCACTGCGACGTCAGCGAGGCAACAGCTCGGCAGTAAACTGATGTCAAAGACAGATTACGTCAGGGAGTCGTATCTTCTTCATAATCCCGCTTTTGTGGAGAAACATTGAGGATGCTATCTCAGTGAAACATTGACGTGGTTGACTGGAGCGGTGATGTGGTTCACAGGTGGATTTTTTTTAATCTAAAAAGCACCGACCCTCACCACCTCACCCCTCTCCCCCCAGACTCCAAACACCCACATCTGTCCCTTCATTCCCACCCTTATCACACAAGCGCGCGCACACACACACACACACACACACACACACACACACACACACACACACACACACACACACACACACACACTTTTTTCCGTTGCCTCGAGTCGTGCCATCTTCGTGGATAAAAGTTGAATAATCGTATTCCTGAACATCATTGAAAACATATCAAGACTCTTGTCTCGCCTTTCTTTTCTTCCTTTCCTTTTTTTTTTTTTTTTTTTTGGTTTCTTCTTCTTTTCTTCTTTTTTTGGAAGGGGGGGGGGGGGTGTTGGGTTGGGGGGTGATAGTTTGAGGGATGATTGTCTCAGCATCTTCAAACTCTTGAGGTCATTTAGTAACCTCAAGGACAATTGGCAACCTTGAGAATGCATTACATTGAGAACTCTTAGTGACTTTTGGGTCACACGATTGCTAGGAAACTTGGTGACTTTTAGGACACATAGCCTTGAGGAAATATGGTAACTTGAGGACATCTGGTGACCTAGAGAACATTTGGTGACCCTTAGGACATTTGGTAAACTTGAAGACATTAGGTAACTTCGAGGACATATGGTAACCCTGGGGACATTTGGTAACCTTGAGGATAGTTGGTGACCTTGACGACATCTGGTAACATTGAGAACATTTGGTGACCTTGACTACATCTAGTAACCTTGAGGATATTTGGTCACCCTGTGGGCATTTGGTATCTTTGAGGACATCTGGTAACCTTGAGAATATTTAGTAATCTCTGGGAGCATTTGGTAACCTTGAAAACTGATACTTGCGGACACTTGGTGACCATGAGGTAATTACTGAAGAGTGGAGATTTGATGACCTCTGGGACACTTGGAGCCTTAAGATCAGTTGGTATATTTGAAGACGCTTGATAACCTTGCAGACACTTGGTAACTTTGCAGTCACTGCAGAACACTTGGTAACTTTGCAGTCATTGCGGAACACTTGTAACGTTGCAGTCATTGTGGAACATTTGGTAACCTTGCTGTCATTGCAGGACACCAGGCAACTTTGCAGTCGTTGCAGAAGTCTTGGTGTCTTTGCAGTCAGTGCAGAACACTTGGTAACGTTGTAGTCAGTGCAGAACTTTGCAGTCATTGCAGGACACTAGGCAACTTTGCAGTCAGTGCAGAACACTTGGTAATTTTGCAGTCACTGCAGAACACTTGGTAACGTTGTAGTCAGTGCGAAACACTTGGTATCCTTGCAGTCATTGCAAACCACTAGGCAACATCGCAGTCAAACTTGGTCACCTTGAAGACATTTAGCAACCTTGCTGTCATTGCGAAACGCTCGTTAATCTTGAAGCCATTTGGTAACCTCGCAGTCATTGCAGAAAACTCGGTAACTTTGCAATCATTACAAAATATTTGGTAACCTTGAAAACTCTTGGTGACCTTGCAGTCATTACAAAATACTTGGTAACCTTGTAAACTCTTGGTGACCTTGCAGTCACTGCAGACCATTCGGTAACCATAGGGACACATGGCAACCTTGCAGTTATTGCAAAACACTCGGTAACATTGCAGTCATTGCAAAACAATTGGTAACCTTACAATAATCGCAGAACACTCAATAACCTTGCAGTCATTGCAGAACACTTGGTAACCTTCCAGTCATTGCAGAACATTCGGCAACTTTGCAGTCATTGCAGAACACTTGGTAACCTTGCACGCATTGCAGAACACTTGGTAACTTTGGAGCCATTGCAGAACACTTGGTAACCTTGCAGTCATTGCAGAACACTCAATAACCTTGCAGTCATTGTAGAACACTCGGCAACTTTGCAGTCATTGCAGAACACTGTGTAACCTTGCAGTCATTGCAGAACACTCAATGACCTTGCAGTCATTGTAGAACACTTGGCACCTTTGGAGTAATTGCAGAACACTCTGTAACCTTGCAGTCATTGCAGAACACTCAATAACTTTGCAGTCATTGCAGAACACTTGGTACCTTTGGAGTCATTGCAGAACACTTGGTAACTTTGCAGTCATTGCAGAACACTCGGTAACCTTGCAGGCATTGCAGAACACTTGGTAACCTTACAATAATCGCAGAACACTCGGCAACTTTGCAGTCATTGCAGAACATTCGGCAACTTTGCAGTCATTGCAGAACACTTGGTACCTTTGGAGTCATTGCAGAACGCTTGGTAACCTTGCAGTCATTGCCGAACACTTGGTACCTTTGGAGGTTTTGCAGAACACTCGGTAACCTTGCAGTCATTGCAGAACACTTGGTAACCTTGCAGTCATTGCAGATCACTCGGTATCCTTGCAGTCATAGCAGGATATTAGGTAACCATGAAGACAGTTCGTAGTGTGATGAGTGATGAGTGAGTGAGGTAGTGTGTTTATTGTAAAGCGCTTAGAGCTTGGTCTGTGACAGAGGATAGGCGCTATATAAATACCCAATATTATAATAATAATTAATATAATGTAAGAATGCTTGGTGACCTTCAAGCCACTTGATCTTCTTGAGGACACCCGATCATGGTGAGTTGTACGTTTGGTAACCGTGAAGACGCTAGGTAATCATTGAGACGGTTTTGATCACTTGAGAGTGCTTGGTAGCCTTGTGGTCTCAAAAAGACACTTGGTAATCTTGAGGTCACATGGTAGCTTTGCGGTCACGTGAGGACACTTGGTCATCTGGAGGTCACATGATAACCTTGCAGTCACTCATGGACATTGAAGATTCATGGTAACCTTAGATTTAGGTGGTACAGATGCGGTCATTGGGGGACAGAGGATAAACTTCAGAACACTGGGTAGGCTTGAGGTCACAACGTTCTCCGCCGAATGACGTTGGACCCCCTTTACCCAAAGTTTATGAATCATCGTCTAGAGACCTCCGTTATGAACGTCGTTTAAAAATGATGCTGATTGTTATTTCTGATTTTTGTTTTCGCAGCCAAAATTGTGTGGTCAAAAAAGCAAAATGTGGAACGTACCTGCTGTACATCCCTCTTAAGGGGAGAAGCGTTGAATTTTCTTTGCTTTTCGTTTGAGGTTTTTTTTTTATATCTGTGTTGCTGTCGTTTCGTTAGTTTATTTGTCGTTGTAATTGTTTCTTGTTTTTAGGGTTTTGTTTTTGTTGTTTGTTTGTTTGTCTGTTTTCAGAGGAGAGCACGAGTAACAGAAGTACTTCGTTCCTCCGACTTTTGTCACAGATGTCACTTTTTGGAGGAATCTTGACAGATTTGGGAGAAGTGTGAATCTCGTCTGTCGTTCATTTTTTACTGCCAAACATGCCTCCAGCGTAACATAATCATGTGGAGTTCTGTATCATTCGAAATAGCGACAATGCACTTTGCATTTATCAGTTAAGCAAGCATTTGAATAACCTCATCAAGAAAAACCGTAAAGTGTTTTTTATGGTAAAATAGAAGAGCAAGAGCAAAAGCTTTCAGTGAATCACGAAAAGTGTCAGCCATTTTAACCTTCTCAACCCAGCTGTTTTCTAAAGCTAAAACACACTAGGACGTGGTCATTTGAACAAAAACGTTTAACATTACTTTAGACGGGTACGATCACGGGGGGGGGGGGGGGGGGGGGGGGGGGGGGGGGGGGGGGGGGGGGGGATCATGGATATAAGGAAAATGGTGAGGGGAAGGAAAGGGAAGGGGAGGAGGGGAGGTAATACAGTGTTGGATCACTCGCTGCAGATTAACCACTCCATACCATGAGTTTTTGCCCCTTGCTAATCCCTGAAAACCCCCCCCCCCCCCCCCCCCCCCCCCCCCCCCCCCCCCCCCCCCCCCCCCCCCCCCCCCCCCCCCCCCCCCCCCCGGAAATCTGATCACATTTGAAACATTATTGTTAAAATTCCGCCCCCTCTCCCCCTCCCCCCCCCAAAAAAAAAAAAAAAAAAGCGTTGACCAACGAATCACAAGACAACACACGACGCATTTCGACCTCTTAGGTCTTCTTCAGGCAACATACACAACACTCAGGACAACAAAAATGAACGAACAATCACTTATGTTCATCCATGTTGGCGAAAAGATGGGCGTTGATGAAGATTATTCCAGCACTAATTGTCTTGTCCCACATTGTCTTGTTTTCTTCTGTAGTTGTTTTGCTTTGTGATTGTGCTGTCTCTGTTCATTGTTTATGAATTTGTTTGTCAAAGGAATTAATTTTGATAACGTGACGGTTTTCATATGGTCTTCGCGGTCGGCTGAGCTGAAAGCAACATGAATAGATTTGAAAGCATACTTGTTTTGCTTTGTTATTATGTTTTCCCATGTTTTGTTTCGTTGTGTGCTTCTTTTCTTTCAATACTATAACGTTCCATGCAGTCTTGTTTTGTTGTATACTTGCTCTTCTCTGTGACTGAGCTTTCTCGTATTTCGTTTCCTTGTGTATTTGCCTTGCTTTGCATTTTGGTGCCCTGTGTATTGTTTCGTTGTGTGCTCGTTTCGCTTCGTGTTTTACTCAGTCCCATGTTTTGTTCCATTGCGCCCTCACTGTGTAATAATGCTGTCCCACCTTGTCTTGTTTCGTTGGGTACTTGGTTTGTTTGTGTTTATGTTGTCTTGTTTGTTTGGTTTTTTTGTTGTTGTTGTTTTAGCCTTGTTCTAGTCGTGATTATGTCGTCCCGTGTTTTGTTTTGTTGTGCACTGGTTTTGCTTTGTGGAACTGTGGTTTGCTGTGTAGTGTCGTGCTGTGTATCTTTGATCCTTCAGCAAACATACACACTCACGTAAACGAAGTATCAGCATTTGGATGTTGAACCTGACTCGTCAGATGATCAGTCAGGGACAACGACAACAGCCAAACGTTGATCACGTATACTAAATATGTGTGGTAGCATTTATATGTTTAATACGACAAATGCATCGATTGATCACTCAATGGCAACAATGACAGCGAAACGGTGATCACGTGTACTAGATATTTGTGGTAGCGTTTAAATGTTTGATACGACAACTGCATCGATCACTCAGTGGCAACAATGACAGCCAGACGCTGATCACGTGCATGCAAGCCTTGTGCCTCCCACATGACTCGGGGAGAGGTAGTCCACTGGAGCAAGCACCCAGCTGGGAATCCAGAGAACCGTGGGAACGTCTCGTGTTTCAAATGTCGTTGTGGGTGTTTTTCTCTTTTTTTTCCCACTCAAATGTTGATCAGTCATTCATGTAGGTTACGTGAAGTAGTGCACTTTTCCCCTATAAAGCAAACATGTCTGACATTGTGAAAATTGAAAGTAAGAATCTAAAACTGATGGTGAATCTTAGTTTGGTCCCTCATTCGGTCACATTTATTGTGTGTACTTTGTCGATACTTTCAAGCAAATTGAAGATAACGAAGAAGGGACTTCTACATTTCTTGTCTTAACAGCTTTGGGACAGAAAGATTTCTAAAGAATCCATGTTCCACTTATGCAGTGTGTCATCATAATTCTCCAGTAGATAGCCTACGTCAGTGACATTTCTCGCCACATCCTTTACATGATCACGTCCACTGGAAAAACCAGCACTAGATGATGTCATTGTCATCGATGGTAACTATGCCCTTAACGAACTTTTTTGTTTTTTCTGAAAAAGGCAAAAAAAACCCCAAATATTAAATGTCCAAATTCTGCTCTGAACTTGCTGCCAGTTAAACAATACAGGTAGAAGTTGACAGCACTGTTGGAGTAGGCCAGGACGTTGCTGACTGCAAGGAAAACGCGATTTCGTCCATACTTAATCGGGTCATCGGAGTCAACATATTGGTACATAAGGTCATGTACTTGGAGGGGTGCAGTTAGGACAAAAAAAGCAGTGCATGTAGCAATCAAGGTGACAGTCAGTGAAGACACTTTCCGTTGCCCGGATTCCTGGCTGGTTTGTTGCATAGTAAGCTGTTTGCTCGTTCTGACCGATCTGACCAGTGACCAGAGAAGAGCACTGTTGCTGACCACCAACACTGTGAAAGGTACAAAACAAGATTCAGTCATGGCTATCCAGTGCCATACCGTGTCAATAAACCATTGGTACATTTCTGATACAGCATGATGACAACATGTGCCAAAACAAAGGCTTGTATTGATATCAAACCCGTAGAGAAAGTGACAGTTGATTAGAGCGATGGCGACTACCGTTACACCAGCAGTAGCTCGCGACATTCTTTTCGTCCATACAGCATTGACACGATGTGGCCACAGCACAGAAGCTGCCCTGAGCATGGTGAGAGCCACCAGCATCCACGGAGATAAAGCTGCCGTCGTATATGACATCATCGAAGTCATCTTACACTGCCAGGAATTCAGTTCATGAAAGTAGGGCACACCAAATTCTCTGTGGAGCAAGACATTTAAAGGGCCGACAATCAACAGCACCTGGTCAGACAAGGCCAGAACTTGGAAGAACACACCAGACGTGGATGCAGGAAGACGAAGCATGATCAGAATGATCATGAAATTTCCGAAAATGCCAAACAGAAGCACGGTAGGATTCCCAATTGTCCAGATCATGTCGACTGCTTTGGCATATGGTTTGTAATGCTCATGCCAAACATCCCTGTTCGAAGTGCTAGAAGTTATCATCGTACTGTTCATAGCTGGAGCTTAGTTGGATTCAGGTGTGCTATTGTGTTTGAGTTTGTTCGTTACCATTCTCCGTGATTCAGCAATGTTGTATTCTTCCAGTGTGAAAAATTGAGTACCTTTCCACCCCCCCCCTCCCCATACACACACACATACATGCACGCACGCACACACACACACGCACGCACGCACGTATGCACGCACGCACGCCCGCAAGTACGCACGCACGCGCCCAAAGAGGGAGAGGGGGAAAGAACGAACGAAATGAGGGAAAAGAATAAGCACATGGCAGGCTTGTTTGCATCTCGCCCTCAAAAATGAAAAAAAGAAACATTTCAAACACAAAAAGCCACCCTGCACACTCCAACCATTAACCAAACACCCACCTGTCACACAATCCTTTCCAAGCACTCTACATACCCAATGATAATGATGACAAATACTAAATAATAATAGCAATAACAATAGTAATGAATGATAATGATTAAAATACTAACATTACAATTCAAATATAACAACATGCGCACATACATACATATGCAGTGTCAAACATTACATCTATTGAATAGCATGATCTGAAAAAGATAGACATACAGAGCACATAATAATCACAAATAGAAATCAACATGATTGTAAATCAATATTAAAACCAAGAATCTGTTCCAGAAGGGGGCGTACAGCACACATTTTTGCGCCCTCCAAATACGCACGCAATTCCCCTTTCCCCTCTATCCCTGTTCTCTGTAAACAATTCCACCCTCGCCCCTCGTCACAAACATCCCACCTCACCCCATCTACCCCTCCGTTCACAACCAACCCTTCTCAAACAGAGAGAGAGATAAAGAGAGAGAGAGAGAGAGAGAGAGAGAGAGAGAGGAGAGAGGAGAGAGAGAGAGAGAGAGAGAGAGAGAGAGAGAGGTATATAAAAGTAAATATTCACTGATCATAAGGATCAGGAGATGCTGTTCATGTATTGCGTCATAAGGTGTGTTTGATATTTGTTTTTAAAGACTCGGAGGCTTGTATTTACATCAAATGAAGTTATAACAGAATTCCATAAGCAGCCACGAGAGTACAACAAGCTTGATTTAAACAGATCTATTCTCGGAAGAGGTACTTTTATCTTGTAAAAATGACGAATCTTCTTCATTTCGAATCTATTTTTCAAAGCCATAGGGGCACGGTCGGACATTATATTAAACATAAAGATAGCTTTGTTGTAAACTAGTTTCCATTTTAGAGGCAGAATTCCTAAATGTTTATATTCTGAGAAAGTAGGGTAGGAAGACTTCAGGAGGATCAGTTTCATGGCACGTCAATGTAAACTGAATAAAGGTTTAAAAATATTATTGCTAGCGGAATCCCATATCGTTGAGGTATAGTTTATGTAAGATTCAACATAGGCATGAAAGAACAACTTACGGCTATGTTGATCTAAAAAGTGTTTTCATTCTGGAAAGCTGGTAAATCTTTCTGGACACATTTTTACATAATAACGCAATATGATTCGATCATGACAGATTGTTATCAATAATAACACCTAGGATCATATGGTGATCAACTTCCTCGAGATTTTCTCCATTAATACAAAGGTAATTATTGCTACAAGAACGATGCTGATGTTTTTGTCTGGTAGTAATTAATACGTATTTAGTTGTTGTTTTTTGGGGGGTGGAGTCGCATATGATTAAGTTCAGACCATTCAGATAACTTGTTGATACATTCTTGTAAGGAGATGAATATGCTATCTAATCTATCGTGACAGGTGTGGATAGTGGTATCATCGGCAAACATCTCATATATAGTTGTAAAAAAACAGAGGTAGATCGTTTAGATATGTAGAAAATAGTAATGGACCAAGGACTGAGCCTTGAGGGATGCCGTACTTAACAGGTAGAATGGAAGAATTTGATCTATTTACCGAAACACACTGTTTCCTGTCTGAGAGAAATGAAGACAGAAGTTCCAAAGCGTTGTCAGTTAGGCCATAGATCTTTAATTTCTCAAGTAGAAGACTGTGGTCGATGACATCAAATGCTTTCATAAAGTCTACTACTAGAACACCTGTGATTTTATTATTGTTTATGTTAGTAAGCCACTGGTCAACAAGATTAGTTAATGCTGTGTGACAAGAATGGTTGGCCCTAAATCCGGACTGGTTTGGATGAAACAGATCGAAGGAGTTGACATGATTAAGAATGTGTTTGTTTATATGATGTTCCAAAGGTTTAGAGAGTATAGACAAGATGGAGATGGGTCTATAATTTGAGGGATCAGCATAGTCACCTGATTTATAGTTGGGTATAACTTTAGCAACTTTAAAAGCTTTTGGAATATAAGTTTTTGCAAGGCATAGGTTGTAGATGTAAGTAAGCGTTTCGGCGATTATTGGGGCTGACAATTTCAAGATTTTCCCATCAATGCCATCAAGACCACTTGTGTTACTTTGTTTTAGGCTACTAAGAGATTTATACACTTCATGCACACCCATAAATGGTATATTTGAAAGAGAGGATATATTTCTAAAATTGCAAAAGTCCTGAAGAATATGCAATTTATTTTCTGACGTTCTGTTTATTTTGAGAGGAGAGAGAGAGAGAGAGAGAGAGAGAGAGAGAGAGAGAGAGAGAGAGAGAGAGAGAGAGAGAGAGGAGGGAGGGGAGAGAGAGAGAAACACACACACACACACACGCGCGCGCGCGCGCGCGCGCGCGCGCGCGCACGTACGCGTGCACACACGCAAGCCATCGAAATTAGAATGTAAAACTACGTGTTGGTGTCTTGGTTAACATAGGAGGTTGGCTTTTTATTGTCACGTTGTCTGGTGATAAAAGTTATATGTTATTTGATGCTAGAAGTAAACAACCTGAAAAGACTTGGATACTTATAGTACTCAAAAAGCACGTTAAGTTCTCTACATCAGTCAGTACAGGACAGCACAGAACATAATTTACCTCGTTTTCTTTCATTTCTTTACATAAAGGACAAATAAGAATCAATGGAGGTGTATTTGTGTCAGAATCTCTCCAAGCAGTTGGTTGTACTTGCCTGTCAAATAATGTTAGATATATAGCAAGAAAGTCACATTTTAACTTTTTTTTAGCATACATTTCAAAACATGTTTGTCTCTGTTGGCAAGTTTTGATTTTTAAAACAGTAAAAGTCAGTTTTCTTGAAAAATAAATGCCTAAATATTTACAAACTTTAACAACGGGCATAAGGATTCCACAGTCAGTCCGACGTTCACATGCTGTAAGTGTCCATCTTTTCTAAATACAACTACATTACTTTTATTCATATTAACGTTTACGTGGAATGTTGATGTTGCCCTATGT
>CM065735.1:47035702-47043202 GCA_033310375.1 Conus canariensis | reverse complement strand
CGGCACCCTAATATGTCCAAACAGTTTGCTGCTCTTAGAGACCCGATGTGTCTATGTCGACCAGTCGGATTGCCTTTGATACCCTCTAACAGATAAAAACAGAGCATGTGCATCAGTTCGTCGTCAATGAATTCTATCTTTGGGTTCTGACAACAGCAAAACTTGAGCATTCAGCTTGACTTTGGGTCAAAGACTCGGTGAGAACGCAGTGTCTCCGATCTGTTGCCTTGCACGTATTGCTCAGTGCACTACACTCTGTGCAAGAAGATTGTCTGCCCTATACGCACTTTGAATAGACATGTTCTCTGACTATACATAAACACTAGAGCCGTTCAATGAAAACAGTTTGGAGGTAACGTGCTATCTTTGACGACACGAGAACCATTCTGCACTTCTGTTAACACAGTTTTTTTGGGGGGATCTTCTTTAGCAGATTCTGTTTAATCACACTTAGGCACTAAAAAGGGTTGTGGAAAGTCAGAATGGGTTACCTTCTTGAACACAGTATTTTTGGTAGAACAGTGGCACCAGACCGAGATCACCACGGCTTGTGAAACCCTCCCGTCTATGTGTGTGTGTGTGTCCACAGACGACATGACGGCCTTCGACACTGCTTTTAGACCTGGACAGTGGTACACCATGTAACGTAATATAATATGATGTAATGTAATGTAATGTAATGTAATGTTATATAATGCAATGTGTGAGCAAACATGGAGGATGACCCAGGGACGGAACTGTCCACAGACGACATGACGGCCGTCGACACTGCACATAACACATTGCATTACATTAAAAGGTTGTTCTTTTCTTGGTCTGGGAGCAGTGTCAGCAGCCATCATGTCGTCTTTAGACGCTGCTTGGGCCATTCTATTCCTATGTCCAATCAATCATTACATCACATTACATTACATTACATTACATTACATTACATTACATTACATTACACTGTGTGTTTTCCTGACCTGTGAGCAGTGTCACCAGCTGTCATGACGCCTTTAGAAAATGCTGGGATCATTCTCCATGATAATCACACGTCACTCGTTACCTCATGTCACGTTACGTTACATGATGTGTTTTCCTAGAGGCCTGAAAGCAGTGTCAGCCGCCATCAAGTCGTCTTTAGACTAAGTCACATTGCGTTACGTTACCGTTCATTACGTTACATCACATGGTGTGCTTTCCTGGTTTAGATGCAGTGTCAGAAACCGTCATATTGTCTTTAAAAAGTACTTTCGTCATTCTCCATGTTCACTAAAATATCACAGTATATTACACTACATTGCATTGCATTACATTACATTACATTGCATTACATTACATCACATTACATGGTGTATTACTGTCCAGGTCTAGGAGCAGTGTCAGTGGCCGTCATGTCGTCTGTGGACAGTTCGGATCTTACGTCATCGTCCATGTTTGCTCACACATTGCATTAATAACATAACAATACATTACATAACATTACATTGCATCATATTATATTACGTTACATGGTGTACCAATCTCCAGGTCTAGGAGCAGTGTCGAAGGCCGTCATGTCATCTGTGGACAGTTCTGTTTCTGGGTCATCGTCCATGTTCACTCACACATTACATTACATTACATCACATTGTATTACATTACATTACATTACATTACATTACATTACGTGTGTACTAATGCCCAGGTCTATGAGCAGTGTCAGCGCCATCATGTCGTCTGTGGACAGTTCCATCCTTGGGTCATCCTCCATGTTCACTCACCCATTACATGACATGACGTTACATTGCATTACATTACAAAGTGTATTACTCTCCAGGTCTAGGAGCAGGGGCGGCGGCCGCCATGTCGTCTGCGGACAGTTCTGTCCCCGGGTCATCCTCCATGTTCACGCACACGTGTACAGGGCTACCCTAAGACCCAAGGAGAGTGGTTTGTCTGTTCCTTTACCAACAGTCTGAGTGAGTTCAACCCGGACACCAGCTGACTGACTTCGTTTTCCCAATCTGATCATCACAAATATAACAGTCTCTAAAGACACAGAAAAAAACAGTATCCATGGAAGAGTGTTTGGCTGTTCATAAAAAAATCCTCTAATTAAGATTTTTGGCACTGTATGTTATCACTTCACTGTTAGAAGAGATGTGTGAGTACATTTGGAAGTGCCATCTCGAGAAGACTGCATGGGCATAGGACAGCATTACTCTCTTTTATTGTTTTGTTTTTGTTTTTGTTTTTTTGTTTTTTTGTTTAGTTTTTTGTTTTTGGTTTGTTTTTTAGTATACAAGGTTTACACAAATATGGGGGTATCAAAACCATGATAATGACAAACCGTGTACATCTCCAAGTGGTTATAGTCATCGGTAGGGGGGTTTACAGGTAGTGGGTCCTGTGTATTTTGGATCAGAACAGCACCATGATTACTTTCGAAGTGGCTCAGCAGCAATGCAGTGTCTCCTCTGGTAGGTTGCCCTATGACGACTTTACGTAGATTATTCTGCATGGACTGTCTGTGATGAAAATGCGACACACCTGCTTAAAATGAATGGGTAATTGGACTCTGTGTGTGTGTGTGTGTGTGTGTGTGTGTGTGTGTGTGTGTGTGTGTGTGTGTGTGTGTGTGTTGTGTGGTGGCGCGCGCGTCGCGCGCGTGTGTGTGTGTGTGTGTGTGTGTGTGTGTGTGTGTGTGTGTGTGTGTGTGTTGTGTGTGTGAGAGAGAGAGAGAGTGGGGAGGGAGAATTAGAGTTCTGTGAGAATGAGTATGTGGGCATGCGGTAACGAATATGAAAAGCAGACCGACAGATGTACAAAGTGTGTGTACACGTGCAGTTGTGGCGAGGGAACGGAGATTAGGACAGGCGAGCAAACGCACGCTTGTTCCTTTTTCTTCCCCCTCTCTCTTCCCTCCTCATTCCTCCCTACGCACTCTTCCCCATCACCTCCTCAACCTGTCTGCTCAAGTATGAGACAAATTAACAGGTAAATGGCGATGGCTCAATTCCGCCCATCACAATGATGTTTACAGAAGTTGACGAATCATGAAGCCCGACGTACAGTTTTATATTTATAAATGAAAGGTGATAAACAACATTCAAGATCAATGAAAGCAAAGAACGAGCTATCACCTACCTCATCAAACTGGGCGCAAAGTGGATGTTGAATGATTTCGTCATCAGTAGGGGGGTTTACAGGTTGTGGGTCCTGTGTATGTTGGATCAGAACAGGCACCATGATCCGGGGTCTCGCCTTCCTGGCCTCCATGCTCTGTCTGGCCGGTGTCTCGTGGCTTGTGGACCTTTGCTTCAGGAAGGCTGTGCTGTCTGCGTGCTGTGACGTGCTGGGGCCGGGCGGGGAGAGGGAAGCCACTCGGAGGTGTACGTCGTCAACCAGCGAGGAACCTCGGGGTCTGGGGCTCGGGGAAGCTCCTCCACCGCCGCCACTGCGACGTCAGCAGCGCAACAGCTCGGCAGGAAACTGACGTCAAAGACGTCAAAGACAGATTACGTCAGGGAGTCGTATCTTCTTCATAATCCCGCTTTTGTGGAGAAACATTGAGGACGCTGTCTTGGTGAAACGTTGGTGTGGGTTTTTTTTCCATTATCTCGAGTCGTGCCATCTTCGTGGATAAAAGCTGAATACTCGTATTCCCTGAACATCATTGAAAACATGTCAAGACTCTTGTCTCGCCTTTCTTTTCTTTCCTTACTTCTTTTTTTTTTTCTGTTTTCTTCTTTTCTTCTTCTTTATTTTTGGAAGGGGGTGGGGGGGGGGTGTTGGGGTGGTGATGGTTTGAGAGATGATTGTCTCAGCATCTTCAAACTCTTGAGGTCATTTTGTAACTTCAAGGACAATTGGCAACCTTGAGAATGCATTACATTGAGAACTCTTAGTGACTTTTGGGTCACGCAATTGCTAGGAAACTTGGTGACTTTTAGGACACATAGCCTTGAGGAAATATGGTGACTTGAGGACATCTGGTGACCTAGAGAACATTTGGTGACCCTTAGGACATTTGGTAAACTTGAAGACATTAGGTAACTTCGAGGACATATGGTAACCCTGGGGACATTTGGTAACCTTGAGGATAGTTGGTGACCTTGACGAACATCTGGTAACCTTGAGGACATTTGGTAACCTTGACTACATCTAGTAACCTTGAGGACATTTGGTCACCATGTGGACATTTGGTGACTTTGAGGACATTTGGTAAACCTTGACGACATCTGGTAATCTTGAGAATATTTGGTAATCTCTGGGAACATTTGGTAACCTTGAGAATTTACACTTGGTGACCATGAGGTAATTACTGAAGAGTGGAGATTTGATGACCTCTGGGACACCTGGAGCCTTAAGATCAGTTGGTATATTTGAAGACGCTTGATAACCTTACAGGCACTTCGTAACTTTGCAGTACACTGCAGAACACTTGATAACTTTGCAGTCACTGCAGAACACTTGATAACTTTGCAGTCATTGCAGAACACTTGGTAACCTTGCAGTCATTGCGGGACACTAGGCAACCTTGCAGTCATTGCAGACGTCTTGGTATCTTTGCAGTCATTGCAGAAGTATTGGTATCTTTGCAGTCAGTGCAGAACACTTGGTAAGTTGCAGTCAATGCAGAACACTTGGTAACCTTGCAGTCATTGCAAAACACTAGGCAACATCGCGGTCACACTCGGTCACCTCGAAGACATTTAGCAACCTTGCTGTCATTGCGAAACGCTCAATAATCTTGAAGCCACTTGGTAACCTCGCAGTCATTGTAAACCACTCAGTAACCTTGCAGTCGTTACAAAATACTTGGTAACCTTGAAAACTCTTGGTGACCTTGCAGTCACTGCAGACTATTTGGTAACCGTGAAGACACATGGCAGTCATTGCAAAACACTCGGTAACCTTGAGTCATCGCAGAACACTCGGTAACCTTGCAGTCATTGTAGAACACTCGGTAACCTTGCAGTCATTGTAGAACACTCGGTAACTGCAGTCATTGTAGAACACTCGGTAACCTTGCAGTCATTGTAAAACACTCGGTAACCTTGCAGTCATTGCAGAACACTTGGTAACCTTGCAGTCATTGTAGAACACTCAGTAACCTTGCAGTCATTGCAGTATATTAGGTAACCATGAAGACAGTTCATAGTTTGATGCTATGTAAGAACGCTTGGTGACCTTGAAGTCACTTGATCTTCTTGAGGACACCCGGTCACAGTGAGTTGTACGTTTGGTAACCTTGAAGACGCTAGGTAGTCGTTGAGACAATTTTGATCACTTGAGAGCGTTTGATAACCTTGTGGTCTCTAAAAGACACTTGGTAATCTTGAGGTCACTAGGTAGCTTTGCGGTCACGTGAGGACACTTGGTCATCTGGAGGTCACATGATAACCTTGCGGTCACTCACGGACATTGAAGACTCATGGTTACCTTAAATTTAGGTGGTACAGATGGGTTCATTTGAGGACACAGCGTAAACTCAAGAACACTCGGTAGGCTTGAGGTCACAACGTTCTCTGACGAATGACGTCGGACCCCCTTTACCCAAAGTTTATAAATCATCGTCTAGAGACCTCCGTTATGAACGTCGTTTGAAAATGATGCTGATTGTTATTTCTGATTTTTGTTTTTGCAGCCAAAATTGTGTGGTAGATAAAAGCAAAATGTGGACCGTACTTGCTGTACATCCCTCCTATGGGGAGAAGTGTTGAATTTTCTTTGCCTTTCGTTTGAGTTTTTTTTTTTTTGTATGTCTGTGTTGCTGTTGTTTCGTTAGTTTATTTGTCGTTGTAATTGTTTCTTGTTTCTAGGGTTTTGTTTTTGTTGTTTGTTTGTTTGTTTGTCTGTTTTCAGAGGAGAGCACGAATAACAGAAGTGCTTCGTTTCTCCGACTCTTGTCACAGATGTCACTTTTTGGAGAAATCTTGACAGGTTTGGAAGAAGCGTGCATCTCGTTTGTCGTTCATTTTTTACTGCCAAACGTGCCTCCAGCGTAACATAATCCTGTGAAGTACTGCATCATTCGAAATAGCGACAATGCGCTTTGTATTTATCAGTTAAGCAAGAATTTGAATAACCTCGTCAAGAAAACCGTAAGAGAGCCAAAAACAAAAGTTTTTTTTATGGTAAAATAGAAAGCAAGAGCAAGAGCGTTCAGTCAATCATGAAAAGTGTCGGACATTTTAACTTTCTCAACCCAGCTGTTTTCTAAAGCGAAAACACATTAGGAAGTGGTCATTTGAACAAAAATATTTATAATTACTTTGGATGGGTACGATCGGGGGGAGGGGGGGGTAGTATCATGGATATAAGGAGAATGGTGAGGGGAAGGAAAGGGAAGGGGGAGGAGGGGAGGTAATACAGTGGTAGGATCACTTGCTCCAGATTAAAACCAAGGTTAAGCAGGATCAGGCATATGATGAGCAGGTTGTGCCCTCTCTTGATCACATCCTCCCAAGTCCACCCAGCTGTCAAAGGGCACCTGGCTCCCTTTCAGAAACTGGGCAGGATGTAACGACGGTGAGGAGGTAGGCAGCGCTCTCATCAGGCTGGACTCCAGAGATGTTAAGATCTGTAACTCCTCATTCCCTAACGGGTCACCTGTACCTTTTGAAACCCATTTTGTGACCTCCTATCCACGGGAATGGAAATCGCTGGGAGTTGTCAGACCCTGTTTGAGTTGGCGTAGCAGTTACCACCCTGTCTGTGGTTTCTTCGTCTGGTTAGGGAGAGTATACATTCCGACTGCTCTTCCTATCGTTCAGAGATGATTACTGTTTGGGGTAGAAGGGGAAATAATCATGGCTGAACCCAATTTCCGTTTTTGTTTTATCTTCTTGTTAACCTTTAGTCCTCAAAGATGATATGACGTGAATGCTAAATGAAAAGAAGCTGATGTAGACAGTACGTTGTTTGAACGTCATCTCTGTTTTAAAGGAAAAGCTACTATGCCGCCGAACGAAACACACAAACAAATTACTAGAAAAACGCAACGCGTTTGCGACCACTTTGGTCTTCTTCAGACAAGTCTAACAACATTCAAGACAATGGGCGACAAAATTAGGGCGCAAAATGGCAAAATGTGTTTGTCTTGTAATTCGTTTCTTTCGTTTGGTGGCATAGTAATTTTTGTGTTCAGTTTGTTTGAATTTCCTCACGCAGAAACCTGACTTTGAAACTGTCATTTCTGTTTTTTTTATTCTCTCCTATCTTATGTTTTTAAGTATATAATATTGTATACGTTTCGACTATATGACTCGCCAAATAATGCCAGCTACTTTGTGATTGGTAGGAAGATCCATATGAATCCCTCTGTTGTCTTTGTCAAAACCTCTGGTTTGCTGTCTCTTGTTCAACATACATCGATAGACATGTAAAGTCTCAATGAACAGACTTATCTCAGAATTTTCCCTTTGTAGTTGGTGGAGGCTGTGTCTCAAAGGTATAAGAATATGAAACCATCTATCACCAATAAGAACCAAAGAAGTGCTCCACTGAGGACAAAACTAAAAGGCGACGGAG
>CM065735.1:47020702-47030702 GCA_033310375.1 Conus canariensis | reverse complement strand
TGATAAGAACGATCAGGAAATTTCCGAAAATGCCAAACAGAAGCACGGTAGGATTCCCAATTGTCCAGATCATGTCAGCTACTTTGGCATATGGTTTGTAATGCTCATGCCAAACATCCCAGTTTGAAGGGCCAGAAGTTATCATCGTGCTGTTCACTTTGAAGTTCATAGCAAGTGCTTAGTTGGGTTCAGGTGTTGGGTTCATTCCTCGCGATTCAGCAATATTGTATTCTTCCAGTGTGAAAAATTGAGTACCTTTCTAAACACACACACTGTCACGGTCGCTAAGCCGGACGGCCCTACCACCCTTACCCACGCCTATCACACACTAGGTCAGACAACACAGCACACTAACACAGTTTTACAATCACGCACGCTTCTTTATTTCACACACACTCCATGGCGCCACCACTTACGCACATCCACAACTGCACACAAGTATCTTAATTCCCGCTGACTTACCCTACTCTACGATAATGACCTGGAAGACCCTAACCTAACCTAACACACCAGTTGCGGTATATCACTGTGACCTGGGGACACAGCAATAGCCCGCACACGTGGTGACTAACTACTAGGGACAAGGATTTACCAAAGGGACTCTAATCTCTCAACTACTGCTACCACCCACACCCCTCCCCAGGACTCACCCTTCTCTTTTAACCCCGGGACCACTACTGCACTGATCGCTGCGTCCCTAAGGGAGGCAACGACCAGTACCCTACACTGTGCTGGCCACTACGACCCGAAAGGAGGCAGTAGCTAACACCCCTAACCCTACTGCCTAACGCTACACCCTTCTACCACAAACATGGGACAACCCATCCCGGCCCGGAAAGCTCCAGTCCTCGGCGCTGTACGTGGCCCCTCACAGGCTGACACCTCCCCGGAGGACTCTGCACCCCGGTGCTGACCGTGGTTCCTCCGCGGGCCAACACCCTCCCGAAGACTCTGCACCCCGGCGCTGACCGTGGCTTCCCGCGGTCTGACTCCTCCCTGCGATGGGCACGACACCCAACGTACACACAACAGACGCCCTCTCGACGGGTCCGGGGCTCGTAGAATGCCTCCTCCTCTGAAGGCCCCGCCGGACACCAAGGGTGAGAAAGGCCTGGTGCAGCGCCCTCTCACAGGACGCCTGAACAGGGACGAGGAACCAGCGCCGGAGAACTCCCGGAAGAGCACCGGTAGCCGGAGGAGAGCTGCCCCACAGAAGGCAGATGGCCTGGGTGGTCTCCCTCTCCCGGGAAAACAACAGGCACTGGAAAGCGCCGCTCACCTGCCAGCACGTGGCAGTAGACTGCGGTGATCTGGCCCCAGCCTCAGGACGGAACAGGATACCTGCTGACACAACTGTAGGCCCCTACTGTAATGTTGCTACTACCTGAGTCATCAAGGCACATAGGCTACTTGGTAAAGCTTTAACTCTCCATCTCCCTTGCCTACTTCCCACTCGGGCATGAGAGTGACCCCTTGAATTTCGAACACACCCCCCAACCCATTACTCACTTTGGGGTTATCAGACCCATTTCCTGCCAACCCTTACAACAGCGGTAAAACAATATTCTCCCTGAGCCCATCCACGCTATTACATAAGAAATTATGAATCACACCCAATTCTCGGAGAAATAAACCAATCTAAGCGATCCAACACGGACTCCATGGGCCCCCTTAGGACATACTAAATAATCTAGGAAATGGCCATTTTCACAAGGAAATGTCTCCACACAATAACCAGTAGTAATACACATCTCTCAGAGGGAAAAAAAACAAACAAACAAAAAAAAAACATCAATTTTTAGCGGTTCACAGTTCCAGCATGTTCACACAAGAGAATCGGCTCGCAGCCACAATCCTTCACATTATTACCCCTCTTTGCACTGTCAATTATAATCATATATCAAAAACAACATGATTTGTTAGACAAAATTTCCATCCAGCACCTCACTCTCATGTCATCTTTTGTCAGATAACCCAGTGGTTAATCCTTGTTATGCCAACACAACCACACTTCATACAATATTACATGCTGCACATCATCCGTTTTTATCCTATCAACTGCTAAGCTACTCGCCTTAAACTTTACCTTTCCCTTCTTTCTGCTTACTAAAATTCATAACTGGGTTGCCTCCCCACAACCTAAGATATCTTTCTCCAACCCCGTTCTGTCACAAATACATACATCCCTGCACGTGTGACGACTGTCACTTTCTTACAAAACTTCTAACCATATGGACTCACTGTCCTGTACCAAATGCGTACGCCACAGATACAGTCTGCACGCGCACGACACCCGCGTCGAGAACCATGACTCGTAACGAAAGTGACAAGACACCAATATAAGTTGAATAATCACGACCGTACTCCAGTATAAACCACTCGACCACAAATTGGCCTTAGCCCTACTACACAGTTAACCGATTCCAATGCCGTGCAGGTCAACTTCGGAATCGTTAATCAATTTCAACGAACTCCTACTATTTACAATTGAGATTGAGCACAATCATCAAACCCCTCTATGATTCACGCAGACACATCTGCATCTGACTCATATTATGATCCTCAACCAAATGCAACCTCGTACTACCCTCTTATTGAACACACGGAAATTAACCTAGACAAACCACAAACAATATCTACATCACCGCCCATCAACGGTTATTATATCGAACCCACATTGTCTAGCCAAACTGTCACATGACAATCGAACTCAGGAACCCCTATGTACACTACTTACAGAATATACCGAAAAGAGGTAACAACACAAACCGGCTGACAACAAATTCCAATCACGGAACCAAGACAACATCATACCAGACAACCAGTATACGCAACGAACACCATACAACTAATCCCAACCTGAGACAACTACAGTACAACTCGCCATAATACAAGACAACACAACGAACTACAGCACAACGAACCTAACAGATCACCAACCTGGACATACAGACGATCAACCACACCAGTTCTGCAACTGGCTGACAGTGGCTGCCAACAAGGACGACACTGACTCAGCACAGGCCAAGGGCACCCAAACCCGACGAGGACCTGGCCCTAACTATGACTTGAAGTCACTCTTCAAAAACTAACGGCGCTGCCGCCGCACCTACAAGGCGTACGTCCACTCCGACGAACACCAGGGACCGAAGTGAAGCTACCCCAACGCATTCCGCCCTGGTCGGAATCAAGCGAACTCTACTCACCACACAAAACAACGATTGGTCAGAGCAGTGTATCCCTCCGCAGAGCTGACACGCCTGACCAACGGACTAGTTGTTGCTCGTGCAACAACACGACAATTTACCACAACAACTCACAAACTTGACAACACAACAACAGCCGATATCCTGCCCCGCCTTCTCTGGTGTAGAACCACATTAACAAAAGGGTAACAATCGGGAACGAAACCAACTTCCCCCTACCACTCCCTCAATAAATGAAGACTGGAAGGCAAAATACTGTGTGTCCTACTTCACCTGCCCCCCTACCTAGCCTAACCTTACTACCTAGCCCCGAGGAACTTAGCCTAACCCCAACTAACTAAACCCCAGTCTTACCCCGCGCGCGCGCGCGCACATACACACACACACACACACACACACACACACACACACACACACACACACACACAAGCACACATACATGCACGCTCGCACGCTCTCTATCTTGAACCACCACTACTCTTAAACACATGGACGTACTGATTTAGTACCGCCGATCGGTCACACACACACACACACACACACACACACACACACACACACACATACGCACGCACGCACGCACACACGCACGCACACGCACACATACACACACGCACGCACGCACGGACGTGCACACACACACACACACACACACACACACACACACACACACACAAAGAGAGAGAGGGGGGAGAGATGGGGGAGAGAGAGAAACACACACACACACACACACACACACACACACACACACACACACACACACACACACGCACGCATGAACGCGTGCACACACACACACACACACACACGAGTTTCAAGATGGCGGAGATAGCCCAGCAGAAGTAATTTCGCCTGCTGAAGTTTTTTACTGATCTAAGGCACTATGCCTATGCTGACAAGATCAACAAGTTTGGGTGAACGCCTAACGAGCGTTGTAAAAAGAAAAAGAAGAGACGGCACCAAAAAAGGCGTGGGCATTAAAAATCCAAGCAAAGATGTGCTGGGACCGTTGGGACGCCAGGACCAGGCCCAGAGCTCCATGACAGAGGTAGGCCTACAATCTTTACCTCGAGATAAACTGAAGAAGACGGAAACAAAAGATATCAACACCCAGACGGAGGTCAGTGAGTCTGTTTCGTCTATGATTCAATCGCTTTTCGAGCGCATTGACAGTCTAGAAAAGACAGTGAAAGTCCTGACCGATGCGATTAAAAACCTAACGCCGAGTCTTGTCTTACAAAAAGAACCAGAGAAGACTGAAACATGCCCCTCTGTTGAACTCCCTAGCTTCCATACGAAGCCGGGAAAAACTTTCGCGGATGCTGCGAGAACTGCTCCACTGACCCCTGCACCAAAAACATCGGGCAAAACAACAATAAAGCAGAAAGAAAACAAAAAACAAAACGAAACAGAACAAAAGCAAATTGGAGATATGAAAACTGACGTCAATGAGAGTAAGTCCACGCGTGACGTCAAAGCAGAAAAGAATGTTCGAAAGCGCCACAATAGGGAAAAGCTTCCACGTGTCGTTCTTTTGGGGGACTCTGTCTTCAGTGGTATCAAATCAAAGAGACTGGGTTGGTCCTACGACTTGTACGTTCGGTCGGGTAAATGCCGCACCACTGAAGATATTCAGAAAACTTTTGAATTTACTACAGCCGTAATCGAAAAACAGGAGGGCAAGCCAGTAGATATAGACGCAGTTGTTGTTCATTGTGGAATAAATGACATCAGATCATCAGATCCCAAAACCACGTCTCAAAAGTTCACAAAAGTAATCAAGAACATCGCTGCTGACCATCCCAGCATCAAAATTGTTGTCAGCAAAATCATCCCCGTGCGTGACTCCCAACTTGATGTCAAAAGAGAACTTTTTAACGCATTTCTAAGTGAAGGGTTACAATCTATGCAGAACGTCTCTTTCATCAACCACTCTAACTTCTCCACCCACGGCAAATTCATGAGGGATGACATCCACCCCAACCCCCGTGGTTCCAGCATCTTGGCGGGCAACGTGGGCCGACATCTGAGGGACATTTTCTGGGAGAGACCGCGAAGAACATCACGCCCTCCTCCTCCCATGTACCACCAGCACTGGCATTCACCCCAACAGCCTAGCCTCCGCAGATGCCCTCCTTACCCACGATATGGAAGATCATGGAACATGTTCGAACTTCTTGAGCTTGAGGATTCCTCTAAAATTACATTTCCATAAGAAATTTTGTCTAGGCTTAGTACTTGTCTTAGCTTTGTATAAGCTTCAACAGTGCAATGACTGGCTATTGACTGTCTTTGGATTATATTTTTGAGACTTGTTGCCATCGCGAAATATTGTTATCATAATCTCTCGTTTAGTTGATTGATTAACAACCACCCCCCCTCCACCTCCCACTCCCCCTTTTTTTATTTAAGTGTATTTCTCTGCGTTATATTTATCATTTTTACGTGAGGTTTATTCGTGTTATTTTTAAAAACAAATAACCGAATTTCTTCACACTTTCCTTTTTCCTTATCATGACAAAGTCAGTTCCCATTAAGGTTTTACAATGGAACTGCAGGTCTATAAAAACAAACCTGTCTTATTTAACTCAACATCTTGTTTCTTCAAAGTACCAGGTTCTGATTTTACAATCTTTGAATGTAAACCAAAACAGCCTACCTAAACTGGTAAATTATTATTATCCACCAGTGCATGAGATAGTAAATAAAACAGAAAATATTAAGACAGCTATATACATTAATGAAAATATACAGTATACAGTGTGCGATTCCCCAGCCCCTAAGAATGATCCTAATATTCTTTCATGTGCTGCAAGTCTAAAGTTCAATGATCAACTTATAATAAATGTTGTTTCTGTCTACTTACCAAAAGGCCCAACAGAAATTAACACGGAATGGATTCGTACAACACAAAATCCAAACAAAAAGTGGCTAATTTGTGGAGACTTTAATGCACACTCCCCTTTTTGGGAGAAAAATTGCGCTTTTATCACTAGTCACAGATTTTTAGAAAACATAGTAGACTCAAATCTTTACCTTTTAAACGATGGAAGAGTGACTAGAATTCCAGACAATGCAAATCATAGAGCCACCTCCATTGATCTATCTTTAATATCCCCTGCTTTGGCCCATAATTGCACATGGGAACCACTTTGTGACACGCTTGGAAGTGATCATATACCCATTGTTACCACTGTCAATAATCAACAAATATCTAGCGATAGAGATGAAGATGTCATTCCTAAATACAATTATAACTTTGCTGACTGGGAAACATTTAGAGCTTTTTTATGTGCACAAAACATAGATTGCATTAAAGATGATGACATAGACATATATTACTCAAAATTTACGGAAACAGTACTAAATGCTGCTGATTATGCCATTCCTAAATATGCAGCTCGCAAATCAGATAAACATGCAGGGAATGTATGGTGGAATGATGAATGCCAGAAAGCGGTTGACAAGAAAACAGAAGAATATAAATTATACCTACAAAATCCTGGACCAAAAACGCATGCTCCAATGAAGAAAGCAAATGTCATGAGTAACAGAACGATTGCAAAAGTCAAGCGGGAATATTGGTCTAATTTCTGCACCAATGAAACACATACCCATAAAGACTTACAGAGGGTGTGGAAAAAGTTTAATGAAATGATAAATGGTGTTCATTTGCCACACTGTCCAATCAAATGTGATGGTAATGAATTACCAAGCAATTCAGAAAAGGCAGAATCATTTGTAGATATGTTTGCTGATATAATGAATGCAAGCAAACTACCAAAAAATCATAAAATTTTCAGGGAAAATGAAGAAAGAAATGATGACTATCAAGATCCACAGCGGAAAGATGATCTTTATGTCAATACTCCAATTACTATACGTGAGTTGAGAGAAGCTATACTTTCCCTGACTAATAAAAAGTCATCAGTAGGCATGGACGCTATTTCTAATATCTTACTTAAACATTTGCCAGACAGTTGGGTACTGTTGCCACACGACTTATTTCAAAAGTGTTGGGAACAGGGACAAAACCCTAAAATATGGAAACATTCTATCATAATACCGATTCCTAAAGAAGGAAAAACGAAAAGTAATAAGAATAATTACAGACCTATATCATTAACTTCGCATGTAGGCAAACTTATGGAAAAGATAGTTTTAAACAGACTAATATTCTATTGTAATAAAAATAAAGTGATCCCAAAAAACCAAGCTGGTTTCCGAAAGGGTAGGTCAACCATTGATCATCTTGTCAAATTGACTACACAGGTAAAGCATCAATTTGCTCGCAGAAAGAATATTCTAGCAACCTTTTTTGATATAAAAAAGGCATATGATCGTGTTTGGCATCATAAATTACTATATAAATTGAAACAAATTGGTTTGTCTGGGAACATCTACTTTTACATAAAAGACTTATTGATGAAAAGAAGCATGCAAACAAAGGTGGGAAATTCCTATTCGACTACACGCATGCCTACAATGGGTATTCCACAAGGCTCGGTAATAGCGCCCCATCTTTTTAATATATTACTTCATGACCTACCTCAATGTTTGTCAAAAAATGTCAACTTAGTACAATATGCAGATGATATTTGCATGTGGATGAATGTGTCCATGAAAAAGAAGTCACCAAAAAGAGATATAAATTACTATAGAAAAGCTTATCAAATGGAATTAGATAAATTAAATAACTACTTGTTTGAAAATGGACTAACTCTATCAACTGAGAAAACTCATCTGGTTTTATTCAACAATGGTGCTGATCCACCCAATTTACCATCCCTCCATATTGGGTCTGATATTTTGGAATATAAACAAAGGGTAAAGTTTTTGGGGGTTCATATTACTTCTAAGTTAAACTGGAATTATCACATTGAATACTTGTTATCTAAAGCAAGAAAGACTTTAAATTTTTTAAAAGTTATCAGTAAGCAATACTGGAGCCAAGATGTCAGAGTACTAAAACATCTAGCGATAAGTCTTGTTCGCTCTAGGCTTACGTATGGTCAAGAAGTTTTTTTCACCGCTCCAAAATATTTATTAAACAAATTACAAAGCGTGGATTGTAAAGCTTTTCGATTGGCCTTGGGGGTTCCTTTCCATACATCAACAATAGCAACATATAGAGAGGTAGGAGTACTTCCTTTAAATGAATGCCGTCAGCTTGCCATCGCTAAATATTTGTTAAAAGGCTCTTTAAGTGAAAACAATGTCGAAAATGAAATTGGCTTAAGATCAGATGTTGATTTCCCAAAACGAGCCAAAAACATATCATGTCTTAAAACAATAAAAACTGAAACTCTAGATACTTTTCAACAATCAGGAATAGAATTAGAAGATATGGTAAAATGTAGTAATCCATGTACTGTTATCCCTCCATGGGAATTACAAAAAGGACATTTTGACATTAATTATACCAATGCAAAGAAAAATGAGAATATAAATTTTATTGGCACAGTTGCGAATGAGCATTTATTTCTCAATTATCCAAATCATCTCAAAGTTTATACCGATGGTTCAGTTCTAGAAAATCACGAAGCTGGTGCTGCTTTCACTATCCCCCACTTAAAGGTCAAAAGAGGTTTTTATATTGGAAAGCACAGATCTATATTTACAGCTGAATTAACTGCTATTCTTATGGCTTTGCGTTATTTGCTTGATTTTCCGAAAACTGTGACTCAGATTCTTTTTTGTGTCGATTCAAAATCAGTGTTGTATGCCTTAAGCAATTCAAATTCTAGTGTGAGACAAGATTTGATTTTTGAGATTAATCATTTGGTGCATTTCCTTATTCTAAGAGGTAGTAATCTTACCTTTCTTTGGGTGCCTTCACACAGTGGAATACATTTCAATGAATCCGTAGATAAACTAGCTAAAAACTCTGCAGATTATACAAATGAAGCATATAATTTGAAAATCCCTTTATCTCTGAAAGAAGGGTATAGCCTACTGCAGAATGCTTGCTGGAAGCATTTTAGAAAGAAACAAGAAGATGTTGGCCACTCATTACCTGCTGACCACCAAACGAGTTTTGAAGATGTTTTTATATCTAAGTATGGTCAATTGTCTAACTTAAGGCTTTTAACTTCCCTTGCCTATAGATTCAAACTTAATGCTTTTAAGACGAAATTCACTTCCAACATCACATGTGTTTGTGGTGGGAAAATTTCTAATGAACATATACTTTTCCACTGTTGAAAAATGAAAACATATCTGCCTACTTTTTCGGAAAAGTCCCTGAAGGAGGTTTTAATAAAACCCCTTTTGATTTGTGACATTGTTTTAGGACTTGTTCAGAGTACCATTTTTAGATTCCTTTAATAATTCTATCTTCACATGTAAATGTTATTATCCTGTTACCTTTAGCGTTCATTTGATTTTTAAAAATGTTATTCTAGTTATGTTGTAGGTTGCAATTTTTATTCATGTTAACATTTTTTCTTCCGATTCTCATTCTGATCCTCCTTTTTCTCTTTTTCCGTTTTCCATTTATACTTCTTCATCTTTTTCTATCTCCCTGTTTCTCTATCTCTTTATCTCCTTCAGCTGCCTGTCTACCCACCCCTTCTCCCCTCCCTTCCTCCTTTTCTACCTTGTTTATTTATTTATTTTTCGTTGTCTAAAATCACTTATGTGTATAGACATTAAATTGAAGAACACACACACACACACACACACACACACACACACACACACACACACACACACACACACACACAAGCCATCGAAATTAGAATGTAAAACCACGTCTTGGTATCTTGGTTGGTACAGGAGGTTGTCTTTTGATT
>CM065735.1:47013202-47015702 GCA_033310375.1 Conus canariensis | reverse complement strand
TGAACAGCAGAGCTGACCACTCAGACTGTTCCATATCTTTTGATCTCCCTTGCATCCTTGAATGGATCCTCAAGCATAGGCTCAAAGATTGTCCCCCTACATATTATACTGTTTGCATAATGTTTTTAGTTTTTCAGCAACTTTTTTCTTCTCCACACTTTCATTTTGTTTTATTCTACTACCTTTCGCTGGTTGCTTTGGGGGTGCTGTTGGATTCGTTTTTGAACCCTTGGTGGTGAGAACACCACAGAATTACGGACTGATGTGTGTCTCTATTTGACGCCAAGAGCACAGACACAATCAGCCATGTCTCCTTGATGAGTCTGATCCAGCGGACGAAAGGCCTAGGAGCAGGCGATACATATAGATCTGCCTTCGAGAGGGATTGCGATGGTTCCCTCATGCAGCTAGTGAAGGGTTTTCATATTTATAACAGACATCTTCTTCATCTTCAAAACATTTTTTTCCTTTTTTTTCTTTTCTTTAAAATTTCTAATCTTTGCAAGTCATTACTATAATGATGGATGAATTGTTAACCTGCACTTGCTTTCCCCCAACTACTTAATTGTTCAGCTATATATATATATATATATATATATATATATATATATATATATCATACTGTTCCATATCTTCTGATCTCCCTTGCATCCTTGAATGGATCCTCAGGCATAGGCTCAAAGATTGTCCCCTACATTTTATACTGTTTGCATAATGCTTTTAGTTTTTCAGCAACTTTTTTACTCTCCACACTTTCGCTTTGTTCCATTTACTACCCTTCGCTGGCTGCTTTAGGGGTGCTGTTGGATTCTTTTTGAACCCTTGGTGGTGAGAACACCACAGAATTATGGACTGCAGTGTGTCTCTGTTTGACGCCGGGAGCACAGACACAGTCGGCCGTGTCTCCCTGGTGGGTCCGATCCGGCGGACGAAGGGCTGGGGGCAGGCAATACAAATAGATCTGCCTTCGAAGCAGGGTACAATGGTTCCCTCAGGCAGCTAGTGAAGGGTTTCTCATTATTATATATTCCCCCCGTTTTCTACATCTTCATTTTTCTTTTTAATTCAAATCTTTGTCAAGTCATT
The DNA here is from genome assembly GCA_033310375.1 of Conus canariensis. NCBI lineage: Eukaryota > Metazoa > Mollusca > Gastropoda > Neogastropoda > Conidae > Conus > Conus canariensis. Next base: position 47,014,616 of record CM065735.1, on the reverse strand, counting down.
ACTATAATGACTGAAGAATTGTTAGCCTGCACTTGTTTTCTCCCACTACTTAATTGTTCAGCATTATATATATATATATATATATATTATATATATATAATATATATATTATATATAAACAAAGCTTGCTCTTATGTCTTAGATTGAAGAAATAGGGGGAGATAAGCATTCATATCTGCAGTGGTAGATAATTCTCCCTAACTAACAGTATGTGCTTGAGTGGGTGAATGGGGAATAATAAATGCTTCTCAAAATGAGCCTTCAGCAAGCTTATATAGTCTCCAAGGGGGAGACAATCTCCAATAGGGAGGAAACTCACTAACATATAACTCCTGGTCAGATAACAATATTTCGAAACCTGATTATTTCTCCTCAGTGACCTCGGAATGTGATAACTTGACTCCTCTGCCTTTTCAGTTTTAGAGAATGCTATGTATATACATACATAATATATATGTATATATATATATATATATTTTGTGTGTGTGTGTGTGTGTGTGTGTGTGTGTGTGTGGTGTAAAAACAGGCTTTCTGAACCGTATCTTATTGAAGGTAGTTTTTGATTCAAGAGTTTAACTCAACAGTTTTTGAGATTTTTGCATTTTGCATGATGGATGTTCTTTTTTTTCGTAACATTCTGCGCATGCTTTCTAAAATAATATTATTATATTTCTGTGATGAATGTGTCTAAATCGGATTTGTTAGGAACGAAACTGTTTTAAAATCTATTTGTTTTTGAATTTTTGGATTTGGAATCTTCGTCCAGATGATAGAACATTGTAGTTTTTTAAAAGAACATGAAAACTGTTGTTGGCAATGTTCATAGCTTTTTCTGTGACACGACATTCATACAATTTATCTGACTATTCTCGTTTTTGCCAATAAACGTCTTTTGTAAAGGTGACAAGCTTGCACTCTACAGAACTATTAACACCCAAGATTGTAAAGTAGTAACATTGCACTGAACAAAACTATTAAACTCAGCCTTGTAAAGTAGTAACCTTGCTCTATACGACACTATCAAAACCCAGCCTCGTAAAGCAGTAACTTTGCTCTATACGAAACTATTATAACCCAGCCTTTTAAAGTAGTAGCATTGCTCTATACGAAACTATTATAACCCAGCTTTTTAAGTAGTAAGCTTCCACTAAATCAACTATCAAACTGGCACAATATTCAATAGTTCTGTATAGTGCAAAACAGTTGTCAAATTCTCTTTGTCTTGCGCTATATGAAACTACTATATCTCTGTCAGTTTTTAAAACATTTGTGATCTTGCAATATGCATGGAATTATGACAATTCTGTCCGTCTCCTCAAGTTAGTAAGCTTGCACTACATGCAAGTCACTCAGATGTCTGTTACCAACCGATCAAGTCAGACGATGCAGTGTCTTTATATCGGGAATTGGACTC
>CM065735.1:47004989-47013102 GCA_033310375.1 Conus canariensis | reverse complement strand
ATCTGAAAATGACATGACGGCTGCTGATATTGTTTTCCGATATGGACAACACACGATTTATTGTGCTGTACTGTACTGTACTGTACTGCATTGTATTATATGGTACTGTACTGTACTGTGCTGTATTGTACTGCATTGTATTATACGGTACTGTACTGTATTATGCTAAGCTGTACTGTACTATGCTGTACTGTACTGTACTATGCTGTACTGTGCTGTACTGCACTGCATTGTATTATACGGCACTGTACTGTACTGTACTGTGCTGTGCTGTACTGCGTGAGCGATCACTGATGATGACCAAGCACAGAACTATCTACAGACATCACACGGCTGCCGACACTGCTCCTATTTCTGGACAGTAGTGTAGTGTAATGTGATGTGATTGCGATGTGATGTGATGCGATGTGATGTGCTATGATGTGCCACAATGTGATGTTATGGAATGAGCGGCGTGAGTGCAGTGCCATTGAGGTTGCACAGACGATGGGACAGCAAAGAGAATCAGACAAAAAAAAAAAAAGAAAAAAAGGAAAAAAGAAAAAGGAAAGACAGAAAAAATCTTTTAGTGGCAGGATTTTTTTTTTTTTTTTTTTTTTGTGGAAAGGGGGGGGGGGGGGGGGGGGTGGGGACTTCTGATCCTGTACCTACCGGCCACGGTGGAGTAGGCCCCCACAAGAAAAGGCGGCACGGCGAAAAGCAGACACCCGAACCCGGCCACCACGGAGAAGCACTGGGCCTCCCGGCTGCTCCAAACTGACAGCACCTGCTGAAAGTAAGACTGCCACGGTATGGTGCCCAGGATCTGCACACACACACACACACACACACACACACACACACGCACACGCACACGCACACACACACACACACACACACACACACACACACACCGCCGTGTGATGGGTGTGTATTGCTGCGTGGTGTTGTTTGTATTGTGTTGCACTGTATAGTGTTGCACTGTATTGTGTTGTACAACACACACTAAATTAAATCATACCATATACATCACATAAACATAAAGCTTTATATTTCCCATGTGCATCAATGTAATATGGCACACAACATCATCCATCTGAATTAAGGTAATGTGTCATACTGGATTGTCAACGCACATCAAGACAGAGTGTCGTACTACACGATCCCTGAACATCAAGGTCATAAGTAATACTTCACGCTGAGCCCTGTTTGGTTTGACAGACGAGTAGGCGAGCAGTTCATGGCTAGAATGTGTCCTGTGGGAATGGAAACCTGTCTTTAAGGCACATGGTAGGAAGGATTTCAGCTAGTTGAGGGGTTGGGGTGGGGGGTGGGGGTGGAGGGTGGGGTGGGGGTTAGAGACCCTACCTGCTCCTGTTTCTCTTTACCCGAATGGCACCGCCTTTGTTCATCCCTAAAATCTTTGTGCTTTCACAGGCCAGAATTCTCCAGCAAGGGTCTATCAAGGACAGTGTGTTTTCAGTTTAGTGTGCCCACACTGCAGCTCTCAGGGTTGCCTTCAGAATAACTCTGTAGCTGAAAAGTTGTCTACCTTGGTCACCCCTCCCCCCCCCCTTGCTTCAGCTGGCAGTGCAGGAGAATGTGAGGAATCCTGCTGTCCTCCATGCCAGTGACACGCCCTGCATATCGCCGAGGACTGTTTAATGAGTGAACTCTCGATGCTGGGAAATCCACAGTTTGCCAGAACTTCAAAGCTGGGCGTCTTGTCTGACCACTTGATGTTGCAGGTCGTTTGCAAGAAATGCTGGTGGATGTGTTTCAGATGAAGTAAACGATTTTATTTACCAAATGCAAGCTTTACACTAACAATTTCGTAACACATAAAACGGAAACTTTTTTCCAGTACTTAAAAACAATGCATGACGTAAACATATGCGTTACATATGTAAGTTTTAATATAGCTAAAGTTCACAACAGCCAGCATTGCTGAACCGTTTTATTGAAACCAGAGAAAATTACAATGCACGTCTTTTACATAAAGATTACACATAGATTAACTGTTCAAATATAAGTACAATACAAAAACAAAACAACATAAAACAAACAGCAAAGTAATTTTGTTTTCCGATGTACCTAAATCTGATTGTAAGTTTGGAGTATGGTTCGCGCGAACTATATACAGGATGAGTGCAATATACCTTGGGTTGCATTTCCTGAAACGTGTTCAGAATCAGTAAAGTAGTATGTACTGGCACTGCAACGTAGTTTAGAAATACTGAATTAGATGCTTTATCAGTCAGTGTACAATGTATTCCAGCATGTGTTAGTAGCAATGCGTATCTTTCTATGTATCCTTTCCTTGCTTCATTATATTCTGATTTTCAAAGTCTCTTATATTACAAGAATGAATAAGGACTGTTGAAGAAGAGGGACAACTTTACTTATAATCTGTGTATCAAAATCCTGTGTTTGAATAGAAATTAAACAGAAACTTGTTGCATTGTAACTCACTTCCATCATATTGGAAATGGGATGCAGCATAATGTAAGTTGTTATTTTGAGGCAAATTTTTAATTCGCCAGTTTTTTTTAAATTTGAGAATGTCTTTTGTGTTCTAATCCTTTTCCCTCTCCTTTACCTTTTTCTTCCTTATTTCTTCGTTTCACTGCTTACACTGTGCTGTAATGTTTTCATTTAGCTCCTGCAGTTGTGTTACAATACATTTATTTTGTTTTGACTGGAAATCAGACCGTCACTATAACATCATATTGTTTAGCTTATCAAACTGGACACGTGCAAAACCAGAAAGAATCAGAACATTAAATAGTATTCATTTTATTGTATAATGTTCTCTTTGTTTCGCCCAGTTATTGAAAAAAAATCATTCATAGACACATTACCACCCTGTTTCTCTCTCTCTCTCTCTCTCTCTCTCTCTCTCTCTCTCTCTCTCTTCTCTCTCTCTCTTGTATGTCTGTCTCTCCATAAAATGTATCATTTAACCCTGTTTACTTCCGCACGTTTATTTTCCTTCCAAGCTCAGAATTTATGACACATGCAGGTGTCAAGCGCCGTATCATTGTGCAGGGAAAGGAAATAAATCGTATGCCTAGTTATCGATCAGACACAACCACATACACGCACACTCATGTGTGTGTGTGTGTGTGTGTGTGTGTGTGTGTGTGTGTGTGTGTGTGTGTGTGTGTGTGTGTGTCTCTGGTGGTCGGTTTGTGTGCCATCGTTCCTGTATCGCCGTGGATTGTGCCGGGTCGTCGGCGTTTTTCTTCTCGAGTGGCCGGACTGGGTTTTGTTGCTTGGCAACACCGTCCGTCCGGCTGATGGAAGGGGAATCGGCCTCATCCCCTTCTGCCGTTGGGGTGGCGGCGCCGTTCCGCGTCCTCCGCTGACTGCTGTGCTGCGGGTGGGTCTTGCGTGGTTTGTGGCCGCGTGGGACCTACTGAGACTGCCTGAATTTTCCAAATCGTGCTTCTTGTTTGTGACGTTTTTTTTTTTCTCTACGTCTCACTGATATTGACGTCATTAACACAGCAAAATTTGTGTGTGCTGTCGTGTTTTCTTTCGTTACCTGGTTTTGTGTTACCTTGGTAACACCGCCTGTGTGACAGACACAATCGCCCTCATCCCTTTTGCCGTCCAGATGACTGCGGCGCTTCGCGTCCTCCGCTGACTGCTGTACCTTGTGGAAGCCGGTCTTACGACCTGCTGAAACTTCGACGGCAGTTTCAAATCATTCTTCTCGTTTATGACGTCTTTTTTGTTTACCCCTCGTCTCACAGATCTTGACGTCATTATCACAGCGAAAGTTGCGTGTGCTGGCGTGTTTGCTTTCTTTTTTCTTGACATGCTGGATTCTCCCGTCTACAATCAAGTCAGTGTGTGGTGCTAACTTCTCCCACCTCTTCTATCTCTTAAAATCCAAATTGTGTCATGCTCTAATACCAAAATCAGATTTCATTGATACCTCTCAAGCCTGTTAATTTGACTTGTACATTTTTAGATAGAGTAGATACAGGACAGCGCTGCACAATCAATTTTCCTAATTGATTATGTTTTCATCTAAATAGTATTTACTTTAAAAGTCGACAGTCTGGGACTGGATTATTTGAAAAGACCTCTCTTTGTTTAAAAAACCCCTAAACTAACGTGTTATATATAAATATATATTAATAATTTCTATCCAGACTCATACCATGTATGCTGTTTATTATTTCTATCAAACCCATACCATATAGTACTAGTCATAATTAGTGATGGGTTCCCGTATACTATCACTGTAGTGTTTGGTGTTGGACCTTCTGTTTGTTTGTTAGCTTGTTTGCTTTAAGTGTTGTTGTTGTTATTGTTGTTGTTGTTGTTGGTGGTGGTGGTGGTGGTGGTGGTGGTGGTGGTGGTGGTGTGTGTGTGTGTGTGTGTGTGTGTGTGTGTGTGTGTGTGTGTGTGTTTCTAATCTAGTCACCTAAAGTAACTCCCTCCCAAACTCACCCCTCCTTCATTTCCTACTCACCCTACCCCTTTCCCGCCGCATCCTTGCCCCCCATCCCCCTAGTTTCTATTTTTCCCCCACAAAGAAGAAGAAAAAAAAAAAAAAAAAAAAAAAAAAGGATCCTGCATGGCGTCTCCAAGCTCAGTGCAGTTATTAAATGAAAAGGAATTTGGTTGTCTGAATGATCTCAAAGTTTCACAACTTAAAAGAATCTTAGTTGAAAATAATCTTCCTAAACATGGCAAGAAAAAGCATCTTATTAATAGAATAAAATCTAAGCTTGGTGAGGGAAAAAACAGTTGTCCTGAAGAAGAATGTGCTGTTGATACCTCTTTAAAAACAGCAAAATCGTCACAATCTTGCTCTGTTTTATCGCCAGATGTATCATGCGCAAATTCGTCCACATCATCATCCCCTATCCCATCAACTGTTGATGTGAACACATCTTCCACAAATCCCAACTTTTCTCCAAAGAAATCATTTTCTTTTCGCTTTCCAGTACTTCTGGAAGATACGAAGAAAGGATCTGCCACACTGAGTGGTCTGGGCATTTTGAGCAAAAAGCTTTGGGTCAACTCCATTGGACCCATAGCCGGTCAGAAACAGCTCTCCTCAGGCAGGTGGTTGATCGGTTGTACTTCCGCCGATCAACAAAATCGACTACAAAAAACAACCAATTTGTCAGGAATTTTAATAAAATGTTCTGTACCTGAGGTTTTCACCGAAGGTGTGGTAAAGCCAATTCCTCTTGACATCAGTCTTTCTGACATTAAGAAAGAACTGAGTCATGTTTCTTCTGTTAAAAGACTTCCCAATAAAGATGGAAGTGAATCAAGAGCCATAAAAATCACTTTCTCTACATCAACACTGCCAAAAGAAATATGTATTGGGTTCCAGTGTTTCTCTGTTGATCCTTTTGTACCACCTGTCTATCGTTGTACTAGGTGCAACAGACTGGGGCACACAAAGTCTGCGTGTCGGGCTAAGCCGACTTGTGGAAGATGTGGTCACAATGACCATGTCTTGGAATCGTGTACCAGGGCCAAACATTGTATAAACTGTTCTGGAGATCATTCAGCCTCTTACCTTGGATGCCCGGAATATAAATTACGTGTTTTGGCCGGTAAGCTAAAGTCTTCCAACCACATGCCATATTCTGAGGCTCTCAGACAAATCACAGTTCAAAAGAGCAAAGGAGAGGTAAAGGTGCAGGAATTAAAAGAAGACCCCAGGGTGCCGGGAAACGATAATTCAATTAAAGCTAAACACCACATCAAGTCTTATTCCTCGGTTCTGAGTCAAGGAATGATGAAGGCTAATCAACAAAACCCGCTGCCCACTTCTTTGGATTCTAGCCCCCCTTCAATCTGGGGCACACGTATTTTACCAACTCATACTAATAGTTCAAATCAAACTAGTATTGCTGTCACAAATCAGACAAGTATAGGACAGACATCAAAAATTTCGAAAACATCTGTGCCAGCTTCTCTTAAAGAAAAGTCTGACTCTTCAAGTTCGTTCAAAAAACAATCTGTAAATTTTGATCTTGAAAAGATTTTAATGTATCTTGAAAATCTCTCAGTGAAATGTCTGACCATCCTAACAAAAATTTCTGATGTCATGACTTCGTCAATCATTGAATTGAAAACAATTCTGTCCAATGCCTGTCTGAACTCCAAATGAACGTACAAAGAGAAGTTCTGTCAAACGTTATCCGTTTTTGGTGTTCTCTGTTGCTGGTATTCTCAGTTATAGTCCTTTTCCTTACGAATAACATGATGTGTATGAGGCCTGAACAAGTCAAACCTACTGGTATTTGCTCGTTTCTACAATTGAATTGTAGAAGTAAGTGCAATTTTGTATATTTGGAAAATTTTTTGCAGAAGCGTTCTTTTGACGTAGTTGTGCTTCAGTCATTGAATTGCCACAAAAATGATTTACCCAAGTTAAACGGATTCTTCTACCCACCTGTTATAGATGAGGTAAAAGCCAACGTTAAAATAAAAGTTGCTACATATGTAGCTTGCAATCTTATGTATCAACCATGCAAAACACCGTGTTCTTCAATAGATAAACGTTTATATTCTTGCTGTATAGAAATTAAGGTTGATGGTAAATATTTCAACATTTTGAACTGTTATTATCCGGATGGAGTGTCTAAAGGTGAAGCTGACTGGATAATGGATTTAGACTGCTCTAGACAATGGGTTATTCTTGGCGATTTTAATTCCCACCACGCTTTGTGGTCCGAAAATCCCAATAATATTGTTAACAACAACGAATACCTTGCCAGTACAATAATCAACGCCAACTTAACCATTTTAAATGACGGCTCTATAACAAGAATTGCTGATCGATCAGATCAGCGTTGCTCATCGATAGATTTGTCTTTAGTTTCCCCAGACATAAACCCTTTGTGTACTTGGCAGGTTCATCAAATACCGTTAGGCAGTGATCATCTCCCTATTGAAATCCAACTTCTAGTGAGCCCTGAAAAAACAATCTACAATTCTGAATGCACTAAATATAATGAAGATAAGGCTAATTGGGCGCTTTTCAATCACATTTTGACAGCAGGTTCGTCTTTTCTAAATTTCAATCAAAATACAGTGTTAGAGAAAGGTTTGGAAAATTGTTATTTTGAATTAAGAAAACTTATACTTAAGGCTGCAGATTCTGCAATCCCAAAAGTCAAATTAAAGAATCATCCAAAGAAAGCGTCAAACCCTTGGTGGAATATTGCGTGTGAAGTCGCCGTGGGTGCGAAAACTAAGGCCTTCAAAAGCTGGATGATAAGCCGTCATACGCAGCCTAAAAGTAGAGTGGAACAGTTACACGCTGAATACAAAAAAGCTAACACCAATAGTAACAAAGTTGTTGCTTTTGCAAAGCAGCAGTATTACAAAAACTTAGTCATCAACTGTTCCAAACACCCAAACGATAGCGCTTTACTTTGGAAAGAAATTAGAAAATCTAAAGGTTCTTTTCATCTCCCAGATCCTGTTTTGATTGAAAACGATAAAATCTATAAAACAAACGAGGAGAAAGTTGAATTATTTGCTGACACTTTCGCAGCAATGAGTCAGACTGAACATCTGCCTAAAGAAGAGCAAGAACGAAGAAGAACTATTGAAAACGAAGGGAGAAACATTGAACCACATGACAATGACAACACGTTATATATTAATAAAAATCTAACAATGGAGGAGCTTCTGTACTCACTTCGCCGTCTAAAATCTGGTAAAATTGCGACAGGATTTGATCCCATTTCTTACAACATGATAAAGCATTTTCCACAATGCTTTTTGAAAAAATTATTAGAGTTCTTCCAATTATGCTGGAATTCTGGAAAGCTGCCAATGGCTTGGAAGAAAGCGACAGTTGTACCTATCCATAAACAAGGAAAATCAAAAAGAAAATCTTCTAATTTTCGACCCATTTCTTTGACTCCTCACATTGGAAAACTTTTTGAGAGGATAATGAAATTCAGATTAGAACATTTCCTTGAAAAGAATGGGATTTTGCCAATATTTCAAGCTGGTTTCAGAAAAGGGAGGGGTGTCACTGATCATGTTAGTCTTTTAGCTTCACACGTCAAAAAAGCCTTGGCTAAGCGACACTCTACTTTAGCCACGTTTTTTGATATTCATAGAGCATACGATTCTGTTT
>CM065735.1:46984989-46999989 GCA_033310375.1 Conus canariensis | reverse complement strand
CGCGCGCACACACACACACACACACACACACACACACACACACACACACACACACACACACACACACACACACACGTCAATGATTCTTTACACTGATTCATGAAAAAGCGTTCAAACTGTTTGGTACTTTACAAATCTTAAATAAATGTTAGCGAACCGCCCAGAGAAACGTGGACAAACGAGTCACAAGACAAAACACAACGCGTTTCGACCTCTTAGGTCTTCTTCAGGTGAGACACAAACGAATAAAATAACGAAAATTCACTAAGCTTTGATCGCTTCAGATCGCTTCAGAGTTCAGCTCAAGGAAGAAGAGTCCCAAACGCCTTCTTCCTTGCGCTGAACTCTGAAGCGATCTGAAGCGATCAAAGCTAAGTGAATTTTCGTTATTTTATTCGTTTGTGTCTCACCTGAAGAAGACCTAAGAGGTCGAAACGCGTTGTGTTTTGTCTTGTGACTCGTTTGTCCACGTTTCTCTGGGCGGTTCGCTAACATTTATTTAAGATTTGTTTAGATTTCCGCCTGCAGTCGTCTCACTTTGCAATTAGATCTGTTTGCTACTTTGTTTGATAATATGTTTGATAAGGGAATCATCTCCGATAACTGTGCAGAAAGCATTATATAACCTTTATCTGAAATGTAGATGTTGAGGATCCTGGTAATACAGACGGATATCATAATCCTATACAAACAGTAAACTTTATAGTTCAGTGGTAACAATAGGATTCATGAATAGATTGAGCTGCATAACATCGCAGGGGAATATCAAGCGGAGTTTGGAAGAGGCTGCTCAACCACTGATCACATGTGTTGTTTGTCCGTCGAGACGACGAAGACCATCTAGTCATCCTGGCATCGGGGGTGAGTGCGTAGATGGCTGGTCAGGCCGATCTGCGCCCAGAAAGACCTATCACAGTACGGACAGGGGATGGTGGCGGCAGTTGGAGATCTGTTGGCGCTGGTGTTCCTGATCATCCAGCACTGCTCAGCTGCAGCAATGCTGTTACTTTCACAGGTTTCTGCACCTTTGCGGACAACTGATCGCCACCCGTCTCTGTCCTGGACAGTCTGCTCCCATGTTGTGTGGCTGATGTTGAAGGCCTTCAGGGAAGATTTGAGGTTGTCTTTGAAACGTCTCTTCTGGCCTCCATGAGAGCGTTTTCCTTGTTGTAGTTCACCAAACAATAGTTTCTTCGGCAGCCGATGGTCTGGCATGCGAACTACATGACCTGCCCAGTGAAGCTGTGGCTGCATCAGGATGGTGAAGATGCTAGGCAGGCCAGCACAGGTGAGAACTTCAGTGTCCGGAATCTTATCTTGCCACTTAATGCCCATGAGTATTCTGAGGCAGGTAGTGTGGAAATGGTAAACCGTCCATGTTTCACAGCCACAGAGCAGTGTGGTGAGAACTATGGCCCAACACACCTTGATCTTGGTTTCTAGGGTGACGCCTCTCCTGTTCCATACGTTTTTGTGGAGTCTGCCAAAAGCAGCACTAGCTTTGGCGAGCCAGGCATTCACCTCATCGTCGATGACGTTTCTGGACAGAGTGCTGCCTAGGTAGGTGAACTTATCCACCACGTTCAGTTGCTGTCCAGTGTGGTGATGACTGGCTCAACGTACGGCTTTCCTGGGGCTGGCTGGTGCATCACTTCAGTCTTTTTCGTATTAATTGTCAAGCCGAAATTGTTGCAAGCAGCAGAGAACTTGTCAACACTGTGTTGCATTGTGGCTTCTGAGACAGCGTTGAGGGCACAGTCGTCCGCAAAGAGGAAGTCATTGACAGTGTCTGTCGAGACCTTGGTTTGGTTTGAAGTCTCCTGAGATTGAAGACTGATACTTGATGACGATGCCTATCTCCGCGTCACTGAATACGTCAGTCAACATAGCCAAGAACATGAGGTTGAACAGAGTGGGAGCAAGAACACAACGCTGCTTCACTCCTTTTGACTGGGAACGGTTTAGATGTGTCGCCGTTGTCTTGGACTCTGGTCAGCATGCGGTCGTGGAGTTGGCGTACGATGACAATGAACATTCTGGGGCATCCGTACTTCGCCATAATTCTCCAATGCCCCTCCCTACTGACAGTGTCAAAGGCTTTGGTCAGATCAACATAAGTGGAGTACAGGTCGACATTCTGTTCCTGACACTTTTCTTGAAGCTGTCTGCCAGCAGACGTCATGTCGATGGTCCCACGTTCTTTCCGGAAGCCACACTGACTCTCAGGTAGGAGACCTCGCTCAAGAGCAAGGTCTCCTACCTGATCACATGTACTCATGATATAAAAGCAGTTTTAACCGTGAACTTTCAGCTTACCTGTATTGACTTTGAGAAAGCTTTTGACTCCGTAGAAAGCAAACTACTGTGGCCTATTCTTGATAAAAAAAAAAAAAAACGACATCAAGGGGTGACCTTTTCAATGTATTCATCGCTTCATATTACAATCACAGGCAGAATTCGTTCATTTACACATTATGTAAACTGTACACGACGGGTAAAACTAGGCCATGTTACCAGTCCAATGGTGTTTTCATCTTTGTAAATGAAAACGCGATAGAAATGATCAGAAAGGGAAGTTTCAGTTTTAGTTTCATCAAGGAGGTGTCATTTGGTGTGGACTAATCCATATACACTACAACACGTCTGCTAAGTTTTAAGACCACACTGCACACTATTTAAAGCTGGTGAATAAATGAATTAATGACCGAGATGAGAGAATTCAAGAAGAGGATTTCATGGCTACAACTAAGCAGATGTTTGACTTAAGCATTAGCCCAACATGTGGTCAGACCTTGGGTACTTACTTAGCATTGTCTGTGCCACTGTTATTTTTGCGTGTGCTAGTGGTGAAAGTACACGTGTGTGTATTGTGTCTGCATGGTTGCGTGGACATGGGCCGATGTGTGAGTGTGTGTGTGTGTGTGTGTGTGTGTGTGTGTGTGTGTGTGTGTGTGTGTGTGTGTGTGTGTGCCAGTGTATGCGATGCGAGCGTGTGTGTGTGTGTGTGTGTGTGTGTGTGTGTGTGTGTGTGTGTGTGTGTGTGTGGTGGGGTTGTGAGTGTGTGTGTGCGTGGTGGTTGCGTGCGAGTGTGTGTGTGTGTGTGTGTGTGTGTGTGTTGTGTGGCGCGCACATGTGTGATCTGTGGCTTGTGATAGTTTGCTCCTGCATGCACTATGTGCGCATGTCCGTGTGCTTATATTCGTTTACGTATGTGTGCCTGTGCATGTGGGCGTACATGCATGCGTGCGTGTGTGCGTTTGTGCACGCGTATGTTCACTTGCGTGCGTGCGTACATACGTGTGTGCATGCGTGCGTGCACGTGTGTGTGTGTGTGTGTGTGTGTGTGTGTGTGTGTGTGTGTGTGTGTGTGTGTGAGTGTGAGTTTGTTTATGTGTGTATGTGCGCGCATGCGCGTTTGTGCGTGAGTGTATGGCGTGTGTATGTGTGTGTGTGTGTGTGTGTGTGTGTGTGTGTGTGTGTGTGTGTGTGTGTGTGTGCGTGGCGCGCGTGCGTGTGTGCATGCAAGAGTGTTTGTGTGTGTGCGCATTTGCAGATGTGCATATATGTACCCGTAAGTGCATGCGTGTGTATGTATGTGTGCGTGCGCGTATGTGTATGAGTGTGTGCGTGTGAAAAAGAATGTTAAGAAGATGACATAGTAATTATACATCAGTAACAACAGCAACAAAAAAAACAACAACAACAAACATGCATACGTGCGCACGCACACACACATACACACAAACACACGCACACACTCACAGAAATGCGCACACGCCAATGCATACACACCCACATCAATGGACTCGCCGCTTTACATACTTTCATCGCTTCATTGATGCACACTTTCCAGTTCATATAGTTTACACTAAAAATGTATGGTTTTGAGTCATTTGTGTCTGCAATTGGAAAGGCCCAGTATGAGTCTGCCCTAATCTCTAGGAGTTTTCCTAATGTTGGCCTTGAGATTATTCCAGTATCTACTTGGTTGGTGATGTTTCTCGCCCTTCCTTTAAGTCTGCATGTGCGGCCACTTCCTCTGTTGAGCTCTGAAAGATGGTCTATGGTATAGTGGCTTTGATCTTGTTTGTTAAGGTGGTTCTTTAGATTTCTTATCATAACAAAACAGCCAAGCTACGAAGCAGTTGTTATGGCTGCCTTGCGTGCCAGTGTGCCTGCTCTCTCATTTCCTTTGACACCTACGTGTCCTGGGCATACATCCATACGAGTCTCTCCAATGGAAGGCTGCACATTATCGCATGCCAAGCAGGGCTCTCCATCCACTTTTCCACATTTTCGGAGAATGGAATGTATAGTACAACATTTAAGTATGATGATTCTGAATTATTTTCATTACTTACGGTAGACAAAGAAGCCTTCCTGTCTAAAACAGTAGTAGGGTTACATACACAATTAAACAATCTACACAGGACTATATTGACTCTCCACATAAACGTAAATGTGAATGAAAGCAATATAGCTGCATTTACAAAAGATGAACACTTACCAGCAAGTGAACTTGCTAATGTTTATAAATATTTTGGCATTCATTTTTCAACAAGGCTGACTTTTACTGTTTTGAATCAAAACTTGCCAACAAAAACAGACATGTTTTGTAATGTATACTAAAAAAAAAAACCCAGTTAAAATGAAATTTTCTTGCTGCATTTCTAAACGTTTTTGACAGGCAAGTACAACTATCTGCTTATAGAGATTTTGATACAAAAAGTACACCTCTGCTGATTTTTATTTGTCCTTTATGTAAAGCAATGAAAGAAGACGAGAAGCGTTATGTTCTGTGCTGTCCTGTACTGACTGATATAAGAGAAATGTACGTGCTTTTTAAGTACTATAGACATCCAAGTCTTTTCAGGTTGTTTACTTCTAGCATTAAATAATGAAAGAAAAAACTAGAAACCTGTCCTTTCATCTATACAAAGCGTTCAAGCTACGATGTGTTCATGTTTCTTAATGTATGAAGCTGGATCAGTTGGACTGAAAATAAGATTTAAATGATCGTTCACTTGCACCTATTTATGTAGGGCGTGAGTCTGTTTATGATTAAAATAAGTGTATCCCTATACCCCCTCACTTCCTCCTCCCCTCCGTCTCTCTAACATCCAGTAACATTTGAAATTGGCATAGATAAGGCATATATGGCTGTGATAGACGGTAGAAAGAAACTCGTGGAGAGCGTGGCAGCAGAGAGTCCTCAGAAGAGAAGCCCCCTTCAAGCAAGTGTTTCGGCCCTTATCCCCTGACACTCTAGGGGGGTTGGGCCACACCCGGTTCATGACTCCGGATGTCCCTCTGCTGCCCCCTTTTTTTTTTTTTTTTTTTCCCCCCCATCTTGGGACGAGCCATGGCTGGGATTCGAACCCATGACCCTCTGGACATGCTCATTTTCCACTTAATGACTCGCGCTTTAACCACTGAGCCACAGGGACACCTGATATTTGTAGGGAAATTAAGCCTTATGAAGTTCACTTTTGTTCCTCCTCGACCAGATCCAGCTTGAACACCTCTCTGCCGCTTCTGCCATTGCTTTCAGGGCTCTGGTTTTTTCCTTCCCTGCAACTGAGAGCTGTTTCATGAGGCTGTATGCAGACGTTCCTACAAACCCCCTAGCTCCAATTTCTGCAGTGAGGACTTTGACCTGATAGCCTTCTCACCTCAGGCTGTTTGCCAGATCAGCATACTTTTCAGTCTTGTAGATTTGAGCTGCCTCCATTCTGTTCTCATATGGCACCGTGAGCTCGATCATGATCAGCTGCTTGGTTGACTTAGAGTGGACTACTATGTCTGGTCTCATGCCACTCTTGCTGATGATCTCTGGGTGACTCTTCCATTCTGGGAGGTCTGCAGTGCACTCCCAGTCATCTGTCCCGTCCAGCAGACTCTGCCTGCATGTTTCGAGTGGCACTGTTGTTCTTGGCCATGATTTGCTGCCTCCTGCCGTGAAGAATGTTGCGGGTGCTTTTGGAGTCCTGATTTTCCCTTTTGTGGTGTTGGTACTAGCCCAGACTACTTGTACAATCTCTTTGAGCACTTGGTTGTGCCTCCATGTGTACCTTCCTTGAGCCAGGGCTGCTTTACATGAGCTTAGGACATGCTCCACTGTTTGTTTTTCATGGCAGAGGGGGCATGCAGGATCGTCTGTTTTCCCCCACTTCACCAGGTTTGCATTTGAGGGCAGAAGGTCATATGCAGATCTGAGAATGAAGCTGATCCTGAGAGGGGCCATGTGCCAAATGTTATTCCAAGTGAGACTTCTTTGGAGTGCATTCTCCCACGTTGTCCATTGCCCTTGCTGGCTCTGCTGGACTGCTTTTTGGAGTCGTTTTTGGTCTTCTTCTTTTCTCATCTCCTGAATCATCATGTCTCTTTTGGCTTTTCCTTTGGCCTTTGACCACCATTCAGTTTTGGTCACCCCCAGTCCTTGTCTGTTGGTCTGTGTGTGTCCTGTTATTTCTCTGATCTTGAGACTTTCTTTTGCAGAATCCATCGCCTCTTGAACTTTCCATTTTCTGCCTGTCTTCAGCTGGGGCTTGATTGCTTCTACCACCTTGTCTCCTGAGTCCTCCAGCATGCTTTGAAGTCTGATCTTCCCTGCTTTGTATTCCTCCAGGATGGATTTCAGGGGTAGTTTCAGCTTTGCTTGGCGACAGTACAGTGCTATGTCAGTCAGACAGGGTGGGACACCAAGCCATTTCCTTGTGAACTTGTTGATTTTGGCTTCCATTGCCTCCACTATGCTGGTGCAGATGTCGTATATCATCAGAGGCCATAGGAGCTTTGGTATCAGCATGAACTGCAGACACCAGACCTTGTATTTGCCAGGGAGCCCACACTGGTCAATGGTCTCCAAGCCTTCCTCCGCCATCTGCTTGGTTTCTTTTGCTCTTTGTGTGTCTTTCAGCGTATCATCATACCATCTTCCAAGGCTCTTGACTGGTTCTTCTGTGACTGTTGGAATGGCCTGGTTGGCAACACTGAAGACCACAGATCCGGCCACTTTTCCTTTCCTCAGTGAGAGACTCCGTGATTTCTTTGGCTTGAACTTCATTCTGGATGAGGCAACTATGTCGTCCAGCCTCTCCAGCACATGACGTGTCTCGTCATCTCTGGATGAAATCACTGTAGTGTCATCCATGAAGGCCTTGAGAGGAGGCATCTTGTATCCATCGCCAAGGTCTGTTTGTCTCGCGTTGTTTGTTGCTGCTTTCAAGATGAGTTCCATTGCCAGCACGAACAGTATTGGGGAAATTGCACAGCCCATTGCAATACCCACTTCCAAGTTGATCCAGTCTGTTGTGTACTCCTTGGTAGAGAACCGCATTGAGAAGCCATTGAAGTACTTCTTGAGCATGTCGCGGATGTTCTTTGGCACATGGTACATCTCAAGAGCCAACTGTATCATCTCATGGGGCACAGATCCATATGCGTTTGCCAGATCAAGCCACACTACGTCCAGGTCTCTCTTTTCTGTTTTTGCTTTTTGGATTGCGTCCCAGATCATTGTGGCGTGTTCTACACAGCCAGCCACGCCTGGGATGCCACCTTTCTGGACTGACACATCCAAGTACTTGTTTTCCATCAGGTACTTGGTCAGCCTTGCTGCCATGACAGAGAAGAAGATTTTCCCTTCGACGTTCAGTAGTGATATTGGCCTGAACTGGCTGATGTCACTTGAGTTTTGCTCTTTGGGGATGTACACACCATCTGCCATCATCCACTGGCCGCTGATCTTCTGGTTTCTCCAAGCCGATCGCAGCAGCCTGTGGAGCCACTCCAGCACCTTGGGACATTTCTTGTAAAGCTGGTAAGGTATTCCGTTTGGCCCTGGTGATGATTTGGCTCTGGCTTTGTCGACCACCTTCTTGATTTCCGCCAACGTTGGAGGCTTGCCATTGAACTGTTCCTCAGGGTTGGTTGGCCACACCAGACCTTGAATGTCGAGTGGTGCTTTGCTCTGTGGGTCAGAGTATGTTTTCCTCAGATGCTGCTCAAGAACTCCTTTGTCCACACTTAGGGTCCCAGATGTCGGCTGCTCAAACAGTGTTCTGGCAAACTGGAAGGGGTCTCTGAAGAAGCGCTCTTGTGTCTTCTTCTTTTTGCTCTTCCTCTTCCTCGCAGATTCCGCTTTGCTGAGGGCGCTGTGTTTTTCTTTCAGGTCTTTCCACAGCTTTTCCAAGCCTTGTTTTTCAGCTGGCAGTGCGGTCTTCATTTCCTTCTTGAGGTTTTTCTTTTGGACCCTGATCTTGTCCATCTTTTCTTGGCGTCTGGATTTCTTTGGAGGTGTTTTCTCTTTGGGTAGTTTTGCTCCATAGGCGTCTCTACATGTGGCATACACAATGTCCCCATATGTGGCTAGTTTGTGTTCCAGGGTGCTTTTCCCTATCAGTGCATCGAGTCTTTGGACGATTTTTGCATCCAGTTTCTCCCAATCTTCAGTTTCGTTTGCTCGTGGCAGGTTGAGTTTCAGGCGCCTGGCATCGAGGGCCTGTGCAAATTCCTCATCCGAACCAACAGCGTGGATGTCCTTGGCACTGTGGTTTAAATCCTGGCCTTGGTCTTCCGACGTCTTATCTGCTGATGCAGTGCGCTGCTGCTCATTCAGATGAGTCTTCACACATCCCATCTTTGTTCTGTGGATCTTCATGCCACGGGTGGTAGCGAAACGCTTTCCACAGACACATGGATATTCCATTTGGTCCATGTTCATAGTCCGTTTGGGATTTGCAGTCATGATTGGTTGAGCACCGATGGATTCATCATTCTCTCCCCCTTTCGGTGAATCCTGGGAGCATCTTTTCCTTTTATTCTTAGTAGCCACATGTTTAAGGCAAAGTGGGGAGCCAGCCCACAGAGCCCTTGGTTCTGGTCTTTCCCAGTGTCCTCCGGTCTTTCCCGGACGTCCTCCGGCCTATTCCCGGAAGTCAATGGTTTACCCATGCATCAGTAGAAAGAAACTCGTGGAGAGCGTGGCAGCAGAGAGTCCTCAGAAGAGAAGCCCCCTTCAAGCAAGTGTTTCGGCCCTTATCTCCTGACACTCTAGGGGGGTTGGGCCACACCCGGTTCATGACTCCGGATGTCCCTCTGCTGCCCTTTTTTTTTTTTTTTTTTTTCCCCCATCTTGGGACGAGCCATGGCTGGGATTCGAACCCATGACCCTCTGGACATGCTCATTTTCCACGGGAATCTTTCGCTGCCATTTAGTATTGACGTTCAGTATTGACAGTGTTACTATGAATGCGTAGGTCCATATACCGAAAAGCTTTTGTCACCAGACAATGTGACAATTAAAAAGCAACCTCCTATATTAACCAAGACACCAACACGTGGTTTTACATTCTAATTTCGATGGCTTGTGTGTGAGTGCGCGCGTGTGTGCGTGCGTGTGTGTATGATCTCCCTCTCACTCCCTCTCTCTCTCTCTCTCTCTCTCTCTCTCTCTCTCTCTGTGTGTGTGTGTGTGTGTGTGTGTGTGTGTGTGTGTGTGTGTGTGTGTGTGTGTGTGTTTGGAAAGGTACGCAATTTTTCACACTGAAGAATACAATCTTGCTGAATCACGAAGAATGATAACGAACAAACTCAAACAATAATACACCTGAACCCATCTAAGCACCTGCTATGAACTTCAAAGTGAACAGTACCATGGCAACTTCTGGCCCTTCAAACTGGGATGTTTGGCATGAGCATTACAAACCATATGCCAAAGTAGTCGATATGATCTGGAAAATTGGGAATCCTACCGTGCTTCTGTTTGGCATTTTTGGAAATTTCATGATCATTCTGATCATGCTTCGTCTTCCTGCATCCACTTCTAGTGTGTTCTTCCAAGTTCTGGCCTGGTCTGACCAGGTGCTGTTGATTGTCGGCCCTTTAAATGTCTTGCTCCACAGAGACTTTGGTGTGCCCTACTTTCATGAGCTGAATTCGTGGCAGTGTAAGATGACTACGATGGTGTCGTACACGACGACAGCTTTATCCCCGTGGATGCTGGTAGCACTGACCATGCTCAGAGCAGCTTCTGTTTTGTGGCCACATCGTGTCAATGCTTTGTGGACAAAGAGATTGTCGCGAGCTACTGCTGGTGTAACGGTAGTCGCCATCGTTCTAATCAACTGTCACATTCTCTACGGATTCGATATTAATACAATCCTTTCTTTTAACAGATGCTGGGTTCATGCTGCATCAGAAATGTACGAATGGTTTATTGGCACGGTATGGCACTGGATAGTCATGACTGAATCTTGTTTTGTACCTTTCACCGTGTTGGTGGTCAGCAACAGTGCTCTTCTCTGGTCACTGGTCAGATCGGTCAGAACAAGCAAACAGCTTACTATGCAACAAACCAGCCAGGAATCCGGGCAACGGAAAGTATCTTCACTGACTGTCACCTTGATTGCTACATGCACTGCTTTTTTTGTCCTAACAACACCCATTCAGGTGCATGACATCACGTACCAATTTGTTGATTCCGATGACCCAGTTGAGTATGGACAAAACCACGTTTTCCTTGTAGTCAGCAACGTCCTGGCCTACTCCAACAGTGCTGTCAACTTCTATCTGTATTGTTTAACTGGCAGCAAGTTCAGAGCAGAATTTGGAAACTTAATATTTGGGTTTTGCTGCCTTTTCCAGAAAACAAAAAAGTTCGTTTAGGGCACAGTTACCATCGATGACAACGACGTCAGCAAGTGCTGGTTTTACTGTGGACGTTATCATGTAAAAGATGTGGTAAGAGTTGTCCCGATGAAGGCCAGCTACAGGAGAAATATGATGACACATTGCATAAGTTGAACATGGATAAGTTTGAAATCTTTCTGTCACAAAGCTGTTAAGACATGAAATGTAGAAGTTCCCTCCATCGTTATCTTTAGTTAGCTTGAAAGTATCCACAAAGTACACACAATTAACGTGACCGAATGAGGGAACAAACTGATATTCACTGTCAGTTTAAAATTCTAACTTTTAGATTTTCACCATGTCAGACATGTTTCATTTATAGGGGCAAAAGTGCATCGCTTCGCTTAAGCTACACAAATGGCTGATCAACATTTCAGTGAAAAAATATGAGAAAAACACCCACAACGACATTTGAAACACGAGACGGACCCATGGTTCTCTGGATTCCAATCTGGGTGTTTGATCCAGTGGACTACCTTTCCCTGAGTCATGTGGGAGGCACAAAGCTTGCATGCACGTGATTAACGTCTGGCTGTCATTGCTGCCATTGAGTGATCGATGCAGTTGTCGTATCAAATATGTAAATGCTGGGGCAGGACGATGACGTAGACGATGTCGGCGGCGAGGAGGAAGAGCCCCCAGACGGTCCTGACGAAGATGGCTTATGCCGTGGCCCCGCCTCCGATGAGGATGATGGACACTCGCTGGATCCACAGCAGCTCTGTGTCGGAGGCCTGAAAACGTGAATGGACTGTTTAGAAGCAGTTGCAGGGTGGGGGTGGGGCTGGGGGTCTCGATTGTTGCATGCTGGCAAGCGTACATGCTACAATGCTTGAGGCAAAAAAAACAAACAAACAAACAAAAACAAAACAAAATAGATCTAGTTGCAAAACGAGAGGACTGCAGGCGGAAATCTAAACAAATCTTAAATAAATGTTAGCGAACCGCCCAGAGAACGTGGACAAACGAGTCACAAGACGAAACACCACACTTGTGTTTCGTCTTGTGACTCGTTTGTCCACGTTCTCTGGGCGGTTCGCTAACATTTATTTAAGATTTGTTAAAACAAAATCGAACAAAAAATAATGAAACAAAAACCTGACGACTGTCTCTACCAGTCACAGACCTGTTACTGTTTTAAGTGCATGGGGAAGGGGGAGGGGGAGGGGCACCCAATGGCTGAAAACTAGCTGTTTTCTTTTTTGATCCCTAGATTAAGAAAACGTTTTTCTGAAACATATTGAAAGTGGGTGGATTTTAAATGAAAAGAGGTTAAATAAGAAACTGAACTGTTTACTCTCGTTAGTTTCAAAGTTGACTGCAGGTGGCTATTGAAACAAACTTAAAAGAAGAAAAAAACATATATTCAGCAGGACGAAAGGGACAAACAAATTACAAGACAAAACACGGCGCGTTTCGACCTCTTTGGTCTTCTTCAGGCAAGATAAACAACATTCAGGACGATGAAAACAAAGAACGAGCTATCACTTACCTCTTAAACCTGGGCGCAAAATGGACATTGAAAATTGACGATGACATCATTCAACATCCATTTTGCGCCCAATTTGAGGAGGTAAGTGATAGCTCGTTCTTCGTTTTCATTGATCTTGAATGTTGTTTGTCACCTTTTGTTTATAAATATGAAACTGTATGTCGGGCTTCATGATTCGTCGACTTCTGTAAACATCATTGTGATTGGTTGGAACTGAGCCATCGCCATTTACCTGTTAATTTGTCTCATACTTGAGCAGACAAGGTGAGGAGGTGATGGGGAACAGTGCGTAGGGAGGAATGAGGAGGGAAGAGAGAGGAGGAAGAGAAAGGAACGAGCGTACATTTACTCACCTGTCCTTCAAATCTCCGTTCCCTCGCCACATCTCCACGTGTACACAGATTTTGTACATCTGTCGGTCTGCTTTTCATATTCTTACTGTGTGCTCACATACTTATTCTCACAGAACTCTTATTTTCCCTCCCAACCTCTCTCTCTCTCTCATCCAAACACACACACACAACACACACACACACACACACACACACACACACACACACACACACACGCACACACTCGCACACACACACTCGCACACACGCACGCTGCACGCACGCATGCACGCACCCGCACGCAAACACACACACATACAGAGTCCAATTACCCGTTTATTTAAAACAGGTGTGCCGCATTTTCATCACAGACAGTCCACGCGGAATAATCTACGTAAAGTCGTCCTAGGGCAACCTACCAGAGGAGACACTGCATTGCTGCTGAGCCACTTCAAAAGTAATCATGGTGCCTGTTCTGATCCACAGTTTGCCAGAACTTCAAAGCTGGGCGTCTAGTCTGGCCACTTGTTGTTGCAGGTCGTTTGCAAGAAATGCTGGTGGATGTGTTTCAGATGAAGTAAACGATTTCATTTACCAAATTCAAGCTTTACACTAACAATTTCGTAACAAATATAAAGGAAACTTTTTTTCCAGTTCTTAAAAGCAATGCATGACGCAAACATATGTGTTACATGTGCTAAAGTTCGCAACAACCAGCATTGCTGAACAGTTTTATTGAAACTTGTGAAAATCAAATGCATGTCTTTTACATACAGATTACACAAAGATTAACAGTTAACATTAAGTACAATACAAAAACAAAACAGAATGAAACAAACAGCAAAGTAATTTTGTTTTCCGATGTACCTAAATCTGATTGTACGTTTGGAGTATGGTTCGCGCGAACCATATGCAGGATGAGTGTAATTTACCTTGGGTTGCATTTCCTGAAACGTGTTCAGAATCAGTAAGGTAGTATGTACTGGCACTGCAACGTGGTTTAGAAATACTGAATTAGATGCTTTATGAGTCAGTGTACAATGTATTCCAGCATGTATTAGTAGCAATGCATATGTTTCTATGTATCTTTTCCTTGCTTCATTATGTTCCGATTTTCAAAGTATTTTATATTACATGAGTGAATAAAAATGCTGAAGAAGAGGGACAACTTTGCTTATAATCTGTGTATTGAAATCCTGTGTTTGATTAGAAATTAAACAAAAACTTGTTGTATTGTAACTCACTTCCATCATATTAAAAATGGGATGCAGCATAACGCAAATTCTTAGTTTGAAGCAAACTTTAAATTCGCCACCTTTTTTTTAAATTTGGGAATGCCTTTTGTGTTCCACTCCTTTTCCTTTCCTTTCTCTTCCTTCTTTCTTCTTTTCAGTGGTTACACTGTGCTGTAATGTTTCCGTTTAACTCCTGCAGTTGTGTTACAATACATTTATTTTGTTTTGACTGGAAATCAGACTGTCACTATAATATCATATCGTTTAGCTTGTCAAACTGGGTACAAGCAGAACCAGAAAGAATCAGAAAAGTAATGAAATTCATTTTATTGTATACTGTTCTAACTTTGCGCACTTACAAAAAGAAAGTGCCATTTATTGACAAACTACCATCTCTCTCTCTCTCTCTCTCTCTCTCTCTCTCTCTCTCTCTCTCTCTCTCTCTCTCTCCTTTCTCTCTGTCTGTCTGTCTGTCTGTCTGTCTGTCTGTCTGTCTGTCTGTCTCTCTGTCTCTTTGTCTGTGTGTTTTTCCATAAACTGCACCATTCATCCCAGTTTACCTCCGCACGTTTGTTTTCCTACCCAGGTCAGGTTTATGACACATGCGGGTGTCAAGCCTCATATCATTGTGCAGTGAAAGGAAACAAATCATGTGCCTAGTTAACTATCAGACCGGCACACACACACACACACACACACACACACACACACACACACCACACACACCAACACACACCCACACACACACACACACACACACACACACACACACACACACACACACACACACACACACACACACACACACACAACACACACGTGCGCGTGTATGCACACACGAACGCAAACACACACAACACATACGCACACCCACACACACCGCCCCCCTCCCCCCCCCACATACACACACGTGTGTGTGTGTATGTGGTGTTGTGTGTGTGTGTGTGTGTGTGTGTGTGTGTGTGTGTGTGTGTGTGTATGCGCACGCACGCGCATGCGTGTGTGTTTATTCATATGGATAGATAGATAGACGCGAAGATAGATTTTCAGAGAGAGAGAGAGAGAGTTTTCAACGTTTCCTTGGGATCAATAATTACAACCCTGCTGGAATCAATAATTAGAACCCTGCTACTGTGCATCCTTTCTCTTAACTTAGTTAAAGCTTATACCTAGCGCAACGTTGGAATACCAGGTACATGCTGTTTGGAAGTGTTTGGGATCAGTCTTGTGATACCACGCCTTCTACAGA
>CM065735.1:46972489-46979989 GCA_033310375.1 Conus canariensis | reverse complement strand
AGTTCACATCGATTCATTGCACACTTTCCAGTTCACATCGATTCATTGCACACTTTCCAGTTCACATCGATTCATTGCACACTTTCCAGTTCACATCGATTCATTGCACACTTTCCAGTTCACATCGATTCATTGCACACTTTCCAGTTCACATCGATTCATTGCACACTTTCCAGTTCACATCGATATTGCATTTAGTCATCAATCGATCATTGCCACTTTCCAGTTCACATCGATTCATTGCACACTTTCCAGTTCACATCGATTCATTGCACACTTTCCAGTTCACATCGATTCATTGCACACTTTCCAGTTCACATCGATTCATTGCACACTTTCCAGTTCACATCGATTCATTGCACACTTTCCAGTTCACATCGATTCATTGCACACTTTCCAGTTCACATCGATTCATTGCACACTTTCCAGTTCACATCGATTCATTGCACACTTTCCTGTTCACATCGATTCATTGCACACTTTCCAGTTCACATCGATTCATTGCACACTTTCCTGTTCACATCGATTCATTGCACACTTTCCAGTTCACATCGATTCATTGCACACTTTCCAGTTCACATCGATTCATTGCACACTTTCCAGTTCACATCGATTCATTGCACACTTTCCTGTTCACATCGATTCATTGCACACTTTCCAGTTCACATCGATTCATTGCACACTTTCCTGTTCACATCGATTCATTGCACACTTTCCAGTTCACATCGATTCATTGCACACTTTCCAGTTCACATCGATTCATTGCACACTTTCCAGTTCACATCGATTCATTGCACACTTTCCAGTTCACATCGATTCATTGCACACTTTCCAGTTCACATCGATTCATTGCACACTTTCCAGTTCACATCGATTCATTGCACACTTTCCAGTTCACATCGATTCATTGCACACTTTCCAGTTCACATCGATTAATTGCACACTTTCCAGTTCACATCGATTCATTGCACACTTTCCAGTTCACATCGATTCATTGCACACTTTCCAGTTCACATCGATTCATTGCACACTTTCCAGTTCACATCGATTCATTGCACACTTTCCAGTTCACATCGCTTCATTGCACACTTTCCTGTTCACATCGCTTCATTGCACACTTTCCAGTTCACATCGATTCATTGCACACTTTCCAGTTCACATCGATTCATTGCACACTTTCCAGTTCACATCGATTCATTGCACACTTTCCAGTTCACATCGATTCATTGCACACTTTCCAGTTCACATCGATTCATTGCACACTTTCCTGTTCACATCGATTCATTGCACACTTTCCAGTTCACATCGCTTCATTGCACACTTTCCAGTTCACATCGATTCATTGCACACTTTCCAGTTCACATCGATTCATTGCACACTTTCCAGTTCACATCGATTCATTGCACACTTTCCAGTTCACATCGATTCATTGCACACTTTCCAGTTCACATCGATTCATTGCACACTTTCCAGTTCACATTGATTCATTGCACACTTTCCTGTTCACATCGATTCATTGCACACTTTCCAGTTCACATCGATTCATTGCACACTTTCCTGTTCACATCGATTCATTGCACACTTTCCAGTTCACATCGATTCATTGCACACTTTCCTGTTCACATCGATTCATTGCACACTTTCCTGTTCACATCGATTCATTGCACACTTTCCAGTTCACATCGATTCATTGCACACTTTCCAGTTCACATCGATTCATTGCACACTTTCCAGTTCACATCGATTCATTGCACACTTTCCAGTTCACATCGATTCATTGCACACTTTCCAGTTCACATACGTTTACAGTAATAATATGTGGTCCTGAGAGATTCAAAAACGTTTCTGTTGACGTAAGCTTGGTCATTTGTGCCAGCCATTGGAAAAGCCCCAGTATGAGTCTGCCCTAATCTCTTGGAGTCTTCGCAATGTTGGCCTTGACTATTATTTCAATGTTTGGTTGGCTGGTGATGTTTCTTGCTCCTCCTTCAAGTCTGCATGTGCGGCCACTTCCTCTCTTGATGTTGAGCTCTGAAAGATGGTCTATGGTATAGTGGCTTTGATCTTGTTTGTTAAGGTGAGTCTGTAGATATCTTATCACATCAAAACGGCTTAGCTATAATCCAGTTGTTATGACTGCCAGTATGTCTCATTTCCTTTGACACCTGCGTGTCCTCTCTGCACATCTATATGAGTCTCTCCAGTGGAAGGTTGCGCATTACTTCATGCAAAGCAGGGCTCTCCATTCCACTTTCCACTGTTTGGAAAATGAAATGTATACTACAACATTTACGTATGATTGTTTTGAATTATTTGTATTACCTACGGTAGATTAAGTAGCCTTCCTGTCCGAAACAGTAGTAGAGTTATATACACTATTAAACAATCTACATAGGACAACATCAACATTCCACATCAACGTTAATATGAACAAAATATAATGTAGTTGTACTTAGAAAAGATGGACACTTACGGCATGTGAACGTCGGACTGACTGTGGAATCCTGTTGCCTGTTGTTAAAGTTTGTAAACATTTAGGCATGTATTTTTCAAGAAGGCTGACTTTTACTGTTTTAAAATCAAAACCTGCCAGCAGAGACAAACATATGTTGAAAGGTATCTTTTAAAAAGTTAAAATGTGACTTTCTTGCCACATATCTAAAATTATTTGACAGGCAAGTACAACCAACTGCTTAGAGAGATTTTGATACAAATAACAGACCTCTGTTGATTTTTATTTGTCCTTTATGCAAAGAAATGACAGAAGACGGGGTGCATTATGTTCTGTGCTGTCCTGCACTGACTGATGTAACAGAACTTCACGTGCTTTTTAAGTACTATGAATATCCAAGTCTTTTCAGGTTGTTTACTTCTAGCACTATTATAATGAAAGAAAAACTAGAAACCATCCTTTTATCTATACAAAGCGTTCAAGCAACGATGTGTTCATGTTTCTTAATGTATTAAGTCGGATCAGTTGGACTGGTAATACGACTTGAATGATCGTTCCCTTGCATCTCTTCATGAAGGGCAATAGTCTGTTTATGAATAAAATAAGCGTATCCGTACACCCTTCTCACTTCCTCCACCCCCCCCCCCCACCACCCATCTAACATCCACTAACATTTGAAATTGGCATAGACAAAGCATATATGGTTGTGATAGATGGGAATCTTTCGCTGCCGTTTAGTATTGACGTACAGTATTGACAGTTTTACTATGAATGCGTATCTCCATATACCATATAAAAGGCAACCTCTTATGTTAAACAAGAACCAACACGTGGTTTTACATTCTTATTTCGATGGCTTCTGTGTGTGCTCGCGCGTTCGTGCGTGCGTGTGTGTATGTGAGTGTTTTTTTTTTTCTCTCTCTCTCTCTCCCTCTTCTCTCCTCCTCCCTCTCTCTCTCTCTTCTCTCTCTCTCTCTCTCTCTGTGTGTGTGTGTGTGTGTGTGTGTGTGTGTGTGTGTTGTGTGTGTGTGGTGTGTGTGGTGTTTAGTGCATGTGTGAGGCGTACGTGCGTGCGTGCGTGCGTGCGTACGTGCGCTGCGTGTGTGTGTGTGTGTGTGTGTGTGTGTGTGTGTGTGTGTGTGTGTGTGTGTGTTGTTCGGAATGGTACTCAATTTTTCACACTGGAAGAATACAATATTGCTGAATCACGAAGAATGATAACGAACAAACTCAAACACAAAAACACACCTGAACCCAACTAAGCACCTGCTATGAACTTCAAAGTAACAGCACGGTGATAACATCTGGCCCTTCAAACTGGGATGTTTGGCATGAGGATTACCAACCATATGCCAAAGTAGTCGCCATGATCTGGACAACTGGGAATCCTACTGTGCTTCTGTTTGGCATTTTCGGAAATTTCATGATCATTCTGATCATGCTTCGTCTTCCTGCATCCACTTCTGGTGTTTTCTTCCAAGTTCTGGCCTGGTCTGACCAGGTGCTGTTGATTGTTGGCCCTTTAAATGTCTTGCTCCACAGAGAATTTGGTGTGCCCTACTTTCATGAACTGAATTCCTGGCAGTGCAAGATGACTACGATGATGTCATATACGACGAGACCTTTATCTGCATGGATGCTTGTGGCACTCACCATGCTCAGGGCAGCTTCTGTGCTGTGGCCACATCGTGTCAATACTGTGTGGACGAAGAGAATGTCACGAGCTACTGCTGGTGTAATGGTAGTCACCATCGCTCTGATCAACTGCCATTGTCTCTACGGATATGATATTAATACAAGCCTTTCTTTTCACAGATGCTGGGTTCATGCTGTATCAGAAATGTACCAGTGGTTTCATGACACGGTTTGGGTTTGGATATTCATGACTGAAAGTTGTTTTGTACCTTTCACGGTGTTGGTGGTCAGCAACAGTGCTCTTCTCTGGTCACTGGTCAGATCGTCAGAACGAGCAAACAGCTTACTATGCAACAAACCAACCAGGATTCCAGACAATGGAAAGTGTCTTCACTGACTGTCACCTTGATTGCTACATGCATGCTTTTTTGTCCTAACAGCACCCAGCCACGTACATGACCTCATGTACCAATATGTTGATTCCGATGACCCGATTGAGTATGGACAAAACCGCGTTTTCCTTGCAGTCAGCAACGTCCTGGCCAACTCTAACAGTGCCATCAACTTCTACCTGTATTGTTTAACTGGCAGCAAGTTCAGAGCAGAATTTGGAAACTTACTATTTGGGTTTTGTTCCTTTTCCAGAAAAAAAAACACACAAAAAAGTTCGTTAAGTGTACAGTTACCATCGATGACAACAACGTCATCTAGTGCTGGTTTTACTGTGGACGTTATCATGTAAAAGATGCGCGATGCGGTAAGAGTTATCCTGATGAAGGCCATCTACAGGAGAATTATAATGGCACATTGCATAAGCTGATAATGGACTCGTTTAAAATCTTTCTGTCACAAAGCTGTTAAGACAAGAAATGTAGAAGTTCACTCCTTCGTTATCTTTGGTTTGCTTGAAAGTATCCACAAAGTACACACGATTAATGTGACCGAATGATGGACCAAACTAAGATTCACTATGAGTTTTAGGTTCTAACTTTAAAATTTCACCACGTCAGATATGCTTGCTTTATAGGGGAAAAAATGCATTGCATCACTTAAGCTACACGAATGACTGATCAACATTTCAGTGCAAAAGAAAGAGAAAAACACCCACAACGACATTTGAAACACGAGACGGGCCCACTGTTCTCTGGACTTCCAGCTGGGTGCTTGATCCAGTCGTGTGGGAGGCACAAGGCTTGCATGCACGTGATCAACGTCTGGCTCCATTGTTGCCACCGAGTAATCAATGCAGTTGTATCAAACATGTAAATGCTACCACGCGTAACTAGTACAAGTGATCACCGTTTGGCTGTCATTGTTGCCATTGAGTGATCGATGCAGTTGTACTAAACATTTAAATGCTACCACACGTATTTAGTACACGTGATCAACGTTTGGCTGTTGTTGTTGTCCCTGACTGATCGTCTGTTATGGATGGACGTGCGTGTGTGGATATCTGTCTGACTCACTCAGAATTATGGATGCATGCACGACTTTTTCTAATTCACATACACACACCCACTCATCCGAACATGGACAGCCAGGCAACAAAATAACACTTCTTTTTTCTTTATGATGCCCGAGCCATCAAGCAAAACACATACAAAATAAACACACAATTAAACGTAGGTTGGTACACCCACCATCAGGTGTACACACACAACAAGTCAATACAATTATAGCTATCAAAACCGCCGGATCCAACGATGATAACGACGGCGGCAGCGACGAGCCAAGTCTGACAACAGAGTCTCTTCGAAGCTGTGGCTCACAATGAAGAAAGAGGGAAAATAAAACTAACACGTTCGTGGCGTCTCTGTCAGCAACACGGTGACAGTCTCACCCACGAGTTGTGGCTCAAACACCTAAGAGTCTGTGGCTTAACACCAACCAAGAGCTGTGGCATACACCCCACAACAGCGACGGCCTCTAACGCAGGTCGCTGGCACAAAAGTAGGAGCGACGTCCTGGCTCACCAGCAGCGACGTCTCCAACCCACTGGCCCAACAGTGGTCGGTCACGGGCGCAGTGGCAGGTAGGGCGATTGATCGGGCCTCAGGCCGGCCTCTCCACACCAGCAGCAACCGGTGGAGAACAGGGCGTCAACCAGCTACGCCCCGGCCCTAGCCTCAGTAGCAGCCAGTCCCCGTCAATCCAGGGAACACTATCAACCTGGGGGCAACTGATTAACTACCTTGATTATCATGGCCACTATTCATTGCAATCACAACTATCTTCATATTCATTAGCCACATTATATTTCACTAGAACTTGAGCCACATATTAGCATATTCGTCCATATTCATTAGCCACATCATATTTCACTAGAACTTGAGCCATACATCAGCATATTTGTTCATATTCATTACAATATTCTTTTTTCCAGAATCATAACATTACAACATTCCCTTTTCCGGAATCATTACACTACAACATTGCCTTTTCCGGAATCATAACACTGCACAGGAAAGGATTTCCATATAAACCTTTCAGACTCTAGTTTTCCAAATTAGGGAAAAGGATTTCCATCTGTATCCTCTTCAATAAACCCATGAATACAATTCATTACACCCAATGATTAATTTCATTACACAATTGATGATTATTTTTTCAAACTATAAATGTCTTCCGTTAATTCTCACAATGTTCATTTGCTTTCTTGTTAACAGGAATGTTCAATTCATTTCATATAATCACCATGTCTTTTGTCAATTCAGGAAATGTTCATTTTTCTTGTAACACAAGAAGCTCACTTCACTTCAGTTCATCAGCTTCAATATATGCAAGGGAAAGATTTCCACCACACTGTTGTTTAAACACATATATTGATACCCATGTAAACACATCACACATCAGAATGAAAAACAAAAGTCTATGTTGCTCACTTTGGAGCTTATTATCCATAGCATCAAAACTCTCCATCTTTTTGCAAACCATATTAGAATAGACACTTTTTCTTCATCATGAAGTTCATAGCCAGTTAAGTCACAAAATAAACAAAATCTTTTTTTCTTTTTTCTAAAGACCACTTCTTATAACACTCACTTCATCTATTCACTTTTCCGAAACAATTTCGTTTTGTTACCCTATCAAGTCATAGGATAACAGAACAACAATACTTTCCTTTTTTAAATAAACCTTCACAAGAGCGCTGAGGAAGTTTCAGTCGCTCCTAAACGGGAATACAGTTTCAGTTTGTTAATAAATAAACATTCAATGATAAATACCTGACTGCTATCAGCAAACGGCTGAGTCCCTCTTCGGCCTTCTGTGACTTGTATTGCCGGAATCACTGCAGAGACTGCCTAACCGGTGCAACTCACCTGGCTTATAGCAATGCGCCGGTGAGTAGCAGTCAGCTAAATTTTGCAACCGGCTTCCGGACAACTAACTTCCGGTAAGCACAGTCGCACATG
>CM065735.1:46957405-46972389 GCA_033310375.1 Conus canariensis | reverse complement strand
GACGTTATATTGCCATAGACACAATGGGTGGAAGCAGTGGTCATAGAGCGGTCACTGACAGGGTGTGAAGAATGATGCCCTTAGCTGACTGAACAATGCACCCTGCCACCACTGCCCACCCCCTGCCCTGATGGTTTTATACATTAAACCTGTGAACGCTCGGCGAATACCCTCCGTGCTGGTGTTTATGAGAATTTCAAAGGTAGGTGCCCCCCCCCCCCCCCCCCCTTCCCCCCCCCCCCCCCCCACACACACACATATACACACTCCTAACATCCTTACCCTCACCACCGAGCTCTTTTATGAAAACTGAAAATTTTGAAGAAGAGAGTCCTCCCCCGCTTCTCTGTCCCGTCCACTCACCTACCCACTTGTACTATCCCATTTTGATGAACTTTGTTCTAGTCAAAATGCAGGAAAATTGAGGCTTGTCCCCTAGTGCAAGATATCATCTGACGTGATTGATTCATACAAGAAGAGCTTATACACTGGTTCTGCATGCTTGGTTTCCGAAGAGATCTCAGGTCTAACTCTCCCTTCCACGTCCATGTCTGTTGTAAATTTGACGTCTTCAGTGCGGACAGTTTGATGAACATCGTTGCTGCAGATAGACGATCGTGTTATTCTTCAACATGAAGACGTTTTGTAGTCACATACCGCCAACACTCTCACCCTCCGTGGTCACTGTAAATTTAGTATCTGGCAGGAAACAAATGACAGCAGACATCATTGAACAACGACTATTGCATTAAGAGCGTTGCAAACGGTGTCCTGCATATGGCACCCAGAGCAGATGTGACTGACACCTATAGTTGTCAGAGCGTGGCGTTGTTGATGGTGTCCTACATATGATAGGCCAGAGCAGATGTGACTGACACCTATAGTTGTCAGAGCGTGGCGTCGTTGATGGTGTCCTACATGTCATAGCCCAGAGCTGGAATCATTGATCATTAACCAGATGACACAGCAACCCTACAGTGTGTTCTCCAGTAGTTGACCTTGATGCCGTCCTGACGCTGATAAATTGTTGTGAACCACTCCGTGCTGGAACTGTAAACAGCTAGACTTGACGTTGGTATATATGAAGGAACTGAAATGAACGACATCGGAAAGGTGCCATTGAACATATGGTGAAAAAGAAAGAAAAGCTGTGTGTCTATTGAAATAATGCCAAGTGTAACAATGGGCAGAATGGTATAAGTGCTATATTTAGGAACTATTTATCTCGTTTTTTGTTAATGGTATAATTGTACTGCCTACAACTGTAACTGGCCCTTGAAGATAATGTATAAGTTTTTAATTCACTGCAATAATGTTAACATGGAAAAAATGGGCTGTACCAGTCTTGAATAAAAGTTACTCCGAGTTAGGTTTTCTTATGGGAGCAAGAGTTACCCTACTTGTTTATTGTTTACTGTTCCCTGCCTCATTTTATTCCGATTTCATTGAAAACAACTTTAGGCAAGATCAGTGTCGTTGCCTTTAGCAAAATTGGACATTTGGCACAAAGTGAGAGATGGATCTGTGAACATCAATATCTTATGTGAAGCTTAGTCTAGCTGTTATGTGACACACACACACACACACACACACACACACACACACACACACACATATATATATATATATATATATATATTCAATTATAAACAAAGCCTGCTCTTATGTCTTAGATTGAAGAAATAGGGGGAGATAAGCATTCATATCTGCAGTGGTAGACCATTCTGCCAACCAACAGTACGTGCTTGAGTGGGTGAATGGGGAAAAATAAAATAAATGCTTCTCAAAATGAGCCCCCAGCAAGCCTATAGTCTCCAAGTGGGAGACGATCTCCAATAGGGAGAAAACCCACCAACATACAACTCCCGGTCAGATACCGACACCTCGAAACCCGATTGTCTCTCCCCAGTGACCGCGGAAAGTGGCAACCTGACTCCTCTGCCTTTTCGGTCCCAAGAAGAATGCTATCCCAGAAAAGGCTGGTGTGCAACACCGCAGCATGTTTGTTGAGTTTTCAAAAAACCAACCAAAGGTGCCACCTAAGAAGCAAAAGAAAATCATGAAAGAGCAAAACAAGCTACATTTTCTTGCGAAAAGTAGAAAATATAAAAAGATAACCTCTCAATATATATATATATATATATATATATATATATATATATATATATATATATATATATATATATGTTTTGTGTGTGTGTGTGTGTGTGTGTGTGTGTGTGTGTGTGTGTGTGTGTGTGTGTGTGTGTGTGTTTCACAACCAGATTAAGTTTCACATTTGGCTGTGAAGATATATCAAACGAAGCTAAAGAAGGAGTGACAGTTAAACATTACCTTTTTGTAAACTGAATGTGACGCATGTTGCTCGTTTTGGGTTTGTTTTTTGTTTGTTTGTTGTTTTTTTTTTTGTTTGTTTTTTTTGGGGGGGTTATGGTGCAGCTGCTCTTAGAGTACGGAGAGAGAGAGAGAGAGAGAGAGAGAGAGAGAGAGAGAGAGAGAGAGAGAGAGAGAGAGAGAGAGAGAGAGAGGATAAGTTGAGATAATGGGAAGCGTGTGCGAGGGGAGGGTTTTTTATGTTTTGAACACTTACCACTTATGTAATCCGGCATTTTCAATGGAATGCCTTCAAACCAATCCATGTATCTGGAAAGCATACAGCTGTAAGCATCATTCTACAAGTCACAAACGGTGGCAGGTCTCAATTAGTCATTTCTATTTATTGCATCCACGGCTAAACAGACACTAGCTGACAGTAAGGTAACTGACTTATTTTGCTTCATGCGATATATTGAAAAACTGAAGGAGTAAGTTTTTAAACTCTGTTCTAAACTTACTACCTGTTAGACAATACAGGTAAAAGTTGATAGCGCTATTGCTATACCACAAAATATAACTGAGGGCACGAAAGACTTTGTATAGTCCATACTGAATGGGGTCATGATCATTGACAGGTGGCGCGTAAACTTTTATTGTTACAGGGACATTTAGGAGAATAAAAGACACACTGACAATTATGAGAGTCATAGCCAACGATGACACCTGTTTTTGCCTGGAATCCTCTGTTGCTTGTTGTTCATGAAGACGCCTGCCTTTTCTCCAAGATGCAAACAGTTTCCATACAAGAATGCTATTGCTGACCATCAGCAGCATGGAAGGGAGAAGACAATATTGAAGTGAGTCCACCCAAGGCCAGATCTCATCTACAAACCAATCGTACCTCTCTGATTCAACCCTGCAACACGTGTCAGGACAATAGTATGCGTCACTATCATATCCAAACAGATAGTGACCGTTGATCAGAAAGATGACGACGATCATTACAGAGGCAAGCGCTTGCGAAGTTCTCTTTGTCCACACAGCATTGATTCGATGAGGCCACAGCACAGAGGCAGCTCTTTGCATGGAGAGGGTCACAAGCATTGATGCTGACAACGGTGGCGTCATGTACGTTAGCATTTTTTCCACCTTACATGGCCAGGCACCCAGGGTCTTATATCTTGGTACATCAAATTCTCTGTCCAGCCAGCTTTCTAGTGGTCCTACTATCAACGTCAACAGGTCAGAGCACGCCAGAACTTGGAAAAATACACCAACGTTTGATGCAGGGAGACGATGCATGATCAGAATTATCATAAGATTTCCAAAGATACCGAACACGAGCACAGCAGGGTTACCGATTCTGTAGATTATGTCATATGCTCGTCTATATGGTCGGTACAGCTCATACCACAACTATAGTCATCCCTTCCCATGGTTGAATCGTCTATCACATATGTTATGCTGCTCGCATAGGATACAGGGTAATGGAAGATAATTTGTTCAGTCTGTGTGCATGCGTGTGAGCGTGCGTGCGTGTGCGTGCATTCACGCGCTCGCGCGCATGTGTATGTGTGTGTGTGTGTGTGTGTGTGTGTGTGTGTGTGTGTGTGTGTGTGTGGGCGGGCGGCGTGTGTGTGTGTGTGTGTGTGTGTGTGTGTGTGTGTGTGTGTGTGTGTGTGTGTGTTGGCTTGGTATCTCCTATGCCGTTCAAGAATGAAAAGCAATTATCAACCTGCAGCGCATAAATCAATCATGATTGATACATGTTATGCACAGCAAGAATCTCTAATTAAATATAATGAGTACGATCAAGGAGTATGTTCTGGCGAAACCAGGGCCAGCTATCTCAATGACCATGATGGAAAGTAAATACTCTCTCTCTCTCTCTCTCTCTCTCTCCTCTCTCTCTCTCTCTTCTCTCTCTCTCTCTGTCAGTCTGTCTGTCTGTCTCTCTCTCTCTTGACGAAGCGATCCTCAAGCCTTTCTAATACTTGGCATCACACTTTAAAACAAGACAATCTCCTTACCTTAGGACTGACCATTGAAATCGCCTACGTCCCAGTAATCGGCTGGTGTGGCGCACGCGCATGCGTGTGTGTGGCCTCTATGTATATCACTCTGTGATAATTGCTCCGACTTCCCCTAAAAAGAATGTCCTCATTTTTGCAATAAATGAAGGTGGAAAGGAAACGGATGTCCCATTTCTAACATATAGTTGTGACCCCATAGATCAGCACAGGAATGGCATACGATAGATATATTTAGGGGTAGGGAATGTCACACACCTTAGCTCATGCAGAAAATTATTTCGAAGTTGAATAGGGACTGCATCCACATAGTTGTAGCCAGTGCTACAGTTTGTCGCATGTGCATGAGTCAATTTTCTCTGAGAGGATAAGCAGTTATATGCTACTGCGTTTGGTTTGTCACATAGAAGCAAGAATCATGTCACACATGGAGACAATGTCACAGTGCAGCACTTTCGTCGCAGTTTGGTTGACATTTCGTTGCAGACTAGCTACAGTTTCTATAGCAGTTCACACGCCATTTATCGCAACTTATGTGCAGCGTTGAGAGGAATTCTTGAATTTTGAGAATCTCAAGCTTATAGTCATTCTGAAGGCAGATAGTCGATCGAACACTGTGGTACGGAAGTAAGTCGTGGATAGAAGAACGTGCGGCATGATGATGTCACCACATGTCGTCTTCATGATGAAGTGACAGCCTTTCCATCGGTGAAAGTCAGATGGCGAATACTGCCACACTACGCACGATGGCCTGGAGTCACGTTGTGGGGAGAATGCACACAGCGGGGAGGGTGATCACTTTGCAGAAAGTCTGGCGTGATGTTTGCCGGTAATCAACACGTGAGGCATACGGGTGTTTTCCAACTGCCCTGGTTGGTAACTCTGATCACGTACTCACAGCTGAGAAATATGATGTAAACAACGGATATTGTGCCATAGTAGGCATGCTCATTAGCTGATATGATTATGTGCAATGCATTATCTCGTGGGAGCGTTGGGTGGGGGAGAAACAAAATGGAGAGATAGAGAAAACTATAAAATGCAATCGAATACCATCTGTGTTCAGTAATATGTAGTCAACGTACATTCATAATAACATCAGCTACAAAATAATGTCAAAGCTGCAATCATGCAACGCATAGACATACGAATTCCAATATATAGCTCACTCGACATTGCAAAATATCTAGGCAATGCAAACCATAAAAACACCGATAGATATATAACACATTATACTACATTAAAATGCGAGGAAGAACGGTGATAAGTAAGCCCTGATATGGAAAGAAAAAAAAGGACATGGTACTGGGACACAATAGAGAGGCCTGCATCAACGGTGAAGCGATTTGTTTTTCTTTAAATCATTCATGACAAAGGCAAACTAATGTGACACACTTATTTAAGACACACTATAATGTAGTGAAAGAGGACGGCGAATACATGGTAGGCGATTAATATATATGAACAGTGACAAAACCAGGCAAAAAAATCCATGAATCGATCCTGGAAAAGAGACAAATCGTAGAGAGAGAGAGAGAGAGAGAGAGAGAGAGAGAGAGAGAGAGAGAGAGAGAGAGAGAGAGAGAGAGAGAGAGAGAGGACACTCAATTCAGAAGGAATGCAGAGGAAAATTCATGAACACTTCCGTGAATTGTAAGACGTGTACCAGATTGCAAGGAATGCGTGAGCCATCGATGTGGTTTCTGAAACTGGATGAAATCACATTGGAGGCTGATAACAGTTTAATTATGTAAAGGTCACAAAAGAGATGCAACTCAATGGTACTGAGGGGAAGGTGTTATAAGCGTATTATCAAAGAACATTGCATGCAAGGTTAGAAGTAATTCATAATATGACACTTCAACATGACTAATCGAACACAGATCAGTAAGCATCTTCAAGAACCGCAGAACCGCAGTGCGTGAAAACAGAAGATATAAAGTGAAGTTTTGAAGTGGCATTTCTAATGGCATTAGCAGGGGACTCTTTGGCTTGCAAACCCGGACATATCTCAACCATATACTGCCAGCAAATTAAAGCAATGGTAGTGCATGGCCTTGGGATAACTGATATCCACTTTATGACAACAAGAATACAAATTTTCATGACAGAGTAGGTAAGACACTGCAGACCATACGTGGTTATCTGAGGCGACGTCTTTTATTACACTTTGGAATTTTGTTTGTTAATATATTAATCAACGTGTTTGGTTCTTTTTAAAGTCGTCCTTGGGTTGTTGAATTTTATTTCTCTTTAAAGTCACCATAGACTAAAACCACACAAAACACACTAAAAATACATTTAA
Organism: Conus canariensis; assembly: GCA_033310375.1. NCBI lineage: Eukaryota > Metazoa > Mollusca > Gastropoda > Neogastropoda > Conidae > Conus > Conus canariensis. The sequence continues at coordinate 46,965,738 of CM065735.1, read as the reverse complement.
TCAGTCTGCCGTTATAATGGGGTATACAAAGAAAACCGAAAAATAATAATAATAAAAATCAGGGGAGGAAGGATTGGGGGTGATGGAGAAGGTAGTGACTGGAAATCAAATTACGTTGTTATATGAGTAACATGTTTACCAAAATCAAACTCAAAGTGGCCTTTGAAACAATCCTAGACTGCATATGATACAAATTCTCTTTGAATAAACACTTTCTTTTTATTGAGACAACGTGTTCACGTGTGCTCTACATACAACAGCATCATTGATGAATTGGAACACGGCTAAGGCCAGTAAGAACAAAGCAGTAAACTGTTTAACAAAAGACGACAGTGGATGTGTCAGACAACACCTGCAGTGACGAATGAAGATGGAACAATGATAAACATGAAGATAATGACCATGACCATGGACAATGAGATGGATATGTGTGTGGTAACAGAAACAAACTCATGCATGATCAGATGAATGGCAAATGGATGACACACAAACATGCAGACATGTCATTACGTCAACAAAACGTAGGATCCTTAACGCGACACAAACATGATGAATGCGCATATACACAAGAATGATCACTTGAGCTGTGTACACAGAATGAGATCTGATGTGTTATGTGACGTTCATAAACAATAATGTACTGCTAAAGAGATTGAAAGCAGCTCCAACTGCGTTTGTTGTGCAGAACCTTTTTTTTGTATGAGTGTGCGCCCTCGTTAAACAGATAATCGGAGAGAGAGAAAAAAAAAGTTTGGATAAAGTTGTGAGTTGGTCTATTGAATATAAGAATTCACGTCATACCGAGATCGAGAAATTACGTGACCATAAAGACAAACCTCAATCGCTCCGAAACAAGAAATGTACCGCAGAAGTGACTATACTATTTAGCATGATATGGCAGATGAAAAAAAAAATGCCCGTTGATTCAGTAGCAGTTCCTGAAACACCAAAAAGACATGTTATTATCCAAACATAAACGAAACAGTGAATAAAACAAAAATACTTCACTAATATCATGATTGATTGTCTTTCTTGACAATGGCATGGGGGGGGGGGGGGGCGTGAGGAGAGTGAATGGCAGCTAGTGGCACAAAGGAAATCATCTGTACATTGACAATGGACCCGATGTATTACTAGCAGGGAAATCACCAGCGCATAACTCTCATATGCAATGCTGAGTAGTGAAATTATAGTGGACAGTCTCGTAAAATTCACAATCGACCGGCACGGAGGAGATATATTGCTGTGAAATAAGATGAAAGAATGACCTGCACGGAAGCAATGCATTACCAGCTAGACAGTTGCCAGTGCGTGACTCTCAAATACAAGCTGTGTAATGGGACAATATGTACAGAAGCAAACAATATTCAGGACTGTAACACTTGATCCAGCTGCATTTGCGCCGTAAAATGGTAGAAGTATTAGTAGCAGTAGCCATTGCAGTAGTATTGTGAAGTCAACGAGGCGTAATGTGCCGAAAGGAGTAATAGCAGTGGGCGGAAAAGCAGCTTATGCACAGTGGGTGTCAGCTTCCAGCAGTAGTGTGTCGTAACAGACCGATCGTAGATCGAGGAAAAAGGAGGTGGACCATGACAAAACGAAAGTAAATGATTCAGAGACAACACTAGCCTTGCCGGCATATTAATTATTAACGTACGCGAGCGTTTGAATCGTATCGTAGTAGCAGAGTTACCAGCTGAAGTAGCGTAATCAGCGTTATCTGTTAACACATGAATGGTATCTAGACTGGTAATACAATGATAGGCACGTTTGGAATGGAAACATTATTCTTACCACTAAACGTGGATGTCGCAAACAAGATGTGTCAGACAAACAAAACGCAACAAGACAAACTGACATTTCAGTGACACAAGAAAAAAAGTGTTGGGGATGGGTCAGTCAGGCAGTGAACTTTGAAAGTCGACACCCATTCTCAGTGTACAGAATAGTTACAATAGTGTTATGCCAATAAAACCAGACCTGAATGGGGGTTGGGAAGGGTATGGGTGGTGACTCGGGGAAACAGCATAAGCGCTGTACAACCAGGAGAAGAGGAACTGTTTCTGATCGGTAGCCTGATGCAAAACTAACAACAAGGCGACAAAGAGGGAAAAAGAAAACAATAATCACGCCAGCACAAACCAACAACTTACCAGGACGCTATCAGTTCGCAAACATGTGTAACCAGACCCACTAACCAATTATACACATCGTGTGATCAGCTGCAGTCTCTGGTCCTCGATACAGTATAAACCAGCCTTGCTAACCACAGATCATGGGGAGGGTGGGGGAGGTGAGAGCAGGGATCACTTAGGCTTCAGTCCTCTGTAGAGTTAGAGTGCCTGCTGACAACAGCAGACACCTGTTGTCACCGTGACAACGGAGAGGCAAGTTAAAGAACAGTTAGTGATTACAACAGCTCAAACTGGCAGACGTGTGCACCTGTCGTACAGTTTGTGATGGATAGTTTCTTTGGGTGTTCCCTGGACCAAAGCCACAACTCATCGGCTGAATATCTTTACAAGTCCTCAGAACCTTGTTTCCCAGCTAATCAGTAAAAGAGTAATTTTAGAAGGATGAGTGGGAATGGGTGTTGTGAGGGATTGGGTGGGGAGGGGTCGAAAGGTGGGAAAGGAGCACTTGACTGATGGATAAAACAACAAATGACAACAATACAGATATCGGAGCGCTTCACAGATACGAACTGGGTGCTTTCATTCAAATGTCATTTCTTACTATAGGCTGAACATGTCAGACACAACAAAGTATGAACGGACAATGAGACACGAGGAAGAAGTGGCTGTAAGCATACACATTTTCTTTTTCTTTTAACTCAACTGCGGACAGGATGTTCAACTTAATTCAGAGCGATCGTTCATCTGGCAACTGGAGGCTAACCAGATACTGGGGTGGGAGAAGTCTCACTTTTGGTTTTAACAGGAATGTAGACGTCATTTAAATGATGGATGTGACGTGTGTGACTGAGCAGAAGGAATTACTTTCTTGGCGTTTACTTATGTTATTTATAAAGACGTATTTGGAGTGTTTAACTGATAAACCGGAACTTAAAATTCAGAATAAAACAACACTTCATTGTATTTTGTAAGCCAGTGAGTAATGTTGGTGATTGCTTTTACTTGCAGTTGTGTTCGTACGAAAGATTTGAAACATTCAATGTCTGACCAAACCTGTCATGCAGCATGTTTTCCTAGCCATTGTTTTTCTAAAAGGTTTGTAGATTATTGTTGCTCTCTGTCTGTATATTTCTAAACGGTATGTAGATTATTGTTGCTCTCTCTCCGTATATTTCTAAAAGGTATGTAGATTATTGTTGCTCTCTGTCTGTATATTTCTAAAAGGTATGTAGATTATTGTTGCTCTCTGTCTGTATATTTCTAAAAGGTATGTAGATTATTGTTGCTTTCTGTCTGTATATTTCTAGAAGGTGTGTCGATTATTGTTGCTCTCTGTCTGTATATTTCTAGAAGGTATGTAGATTACTGTTGCTCTCTGTCTCCATATTTTAAAAGGTATGTGAATTATTGTTGCTCTCTGTCTGTATATTTCAAGCTGTCTTGGGTTACTTTGAGGTAATAATAGGGAAAGTGACTCGAATATTTGTGGGATGTCAATAAATCAACACTGTAACCTACTAATGACTAAGATGTCTACGTACTGTTATCGTTAGGGGAGAGAGAGAGAGAGAGAGAGAGAGAGAGAGAGAGAGAGAGAGAGAGAGAGAGAGAGAGAGAGAGAGAGAGAGAGAGAGAAGAAGAGAGAGAGATGTGTATGTTGCTCATAACTCTACTTTTCATATTTTGCTGTTGAATTTGCCCATTCCCGTGTTCCACACACACACACACACACAAACACACCACACACCACACACACACACACACACACACACCACACACACACACACACACACACAGCACGACACACACACACACACACACACACACACACACACACGACGCACGCACACACACACACACACACACACACACACACACACACACACACACACACACACACACACACACACACACACACGTTCCCTGCTATCTTGTTCTACTTTAGACCACAACATGATGGTACCCAACAGAAATATATCTTACGTCATCAGACATAACATCATAGATTAAAAAACCCGCTTTATATTTGATCTATCTATATTTCTATCTATCCATCCAGCTATCTATCTATCTATCTATCTATCTATCTATCTATCTATCTATCTTATCTATCGATTGATCGATCGATCATTTGGTCTATTGATCTATCGATCAACCAAACTACCTACATACCTACTTACCTAACTACATAAGCAGCTTTCTACCTATATACCTACCTACCAACAATCCTATCAGTCTATCTCACATTCAATGTCTGACCAAACCTGTCATGCAACTTGTTTTCCTAGCCATTGGTTTTTTTGTTTGTTTGTTTTTTTTTTTTTTTAGTATGTAGATTACTGTTGCTCTCTGTCTGCATATTTCTAAAAAGTATGTAGATTATTGTTGCTCTCTGTCTGTATATTTCTAAACGGTATGTATATTATTGTTGCTCTCTGTCTGCATATTTGAAGGTATGCCTTGGGTTACTTTGAGGTAATAATAGGGTACGTGGGTCATGAAAAGTAAAATGTAACAAACATGGATGGGCAACTGAAAAGTCTGCCTAGTAGGCCTGTTTTTTGAACTTTGCTACAATGCCGCTCCAGGATTTACATATTTCTTTAACAAGTTTATGGACAATCATTCATCCATCCCAAGGCACCGATAACACGTAGTAGACTTTGATACAACTGTACGGCCTGATGAGCGCATACACCAAAATGGTTGAAGTAGAGCCAACACGCTTAGCTGAAAGGTGAGGTGAGGAGGATCGACTCACATCTGCACCAACTATCACACAAACGGATGTGTGCTCTAATGGTCGTAGAACTGTCACAGAAAAAAGGTTTTGAGCTCAGATGGGTCAGGGGATGTTGGGGACTTAATCGAATATTTGTGGGATGTCAATAAATCAACACTGTAACCGACTAATGACTTAGATTTCTACGTACTGTTATCGTTAGGAGAGAGAGAGAGAGAGAGAGGAGAGAGAGAGAGAGAGAGAGAGAGAGAAGAGAGAGAGAGAGAGAGAGAGAGAATGTATGTTGCTCACAACTCTGTTGTTCATATTTCGCTGTTGAATTTGCCCATTCCCGTTTTTGATTGTGAGCATTTGGTGTGACTGAGATTTTTGCTCACTTACCCTTTAGAAAAAGGACCGTGGCCTCATTGAATGAATAATCCCCATCCATCCATCCATCCATCTCTCTCTCTTCTCCACCCCCCCCCCTCTCTCTCTCTCTCTCTCTCTCTTCTCTCTCTCTCTCTCTACCGAAACGTGTTTATGTGTCTAAGCGAGCATGTGGTCAAAGACATGCGTGTTCGAGTGTAAACATATGCGTTTTGCGATCGTGATCGCCCAAAGGTATCCACAAACATAATTCATCAGGGCAATTTAGCCTTACCTTTGGGACTTTCTGATCACTGAAAGTTGTCCTGTGGTTGTAGACCTCTGCTGTATATGCCCACTTACAATCACGATATTCTCCGTAAAAAAGTTTTTCCCAGTACTTTTTTCTTAATTCCGATCTATGCTGTATTTATAAATACCTTTACACATTTTACATTTCACAATAAAGCTGTTAACCATATGCATTTTGAGTTTAACGTGAAGCATTAACGACTGACTAGCTAAAAAAAACAAAAAACAAAAACAAAAAAAAAACTTGCAAACATGCGCCTGTAAAAGTAAAGCAAGTCAATGAAAGGTACCTACCGCAGATATCATGCGAGCAATGTTGCACCAAATGTGAAAGACAGCTACCAAGAAATTAGGAAACAAAATGGCAAGAATTACTCAATCATGTTATAGCATCGATCATACATGCATGCAAGTTCAACATGTACATAGACCTCAGAACCAAGTAACACTCTGTGTGTGTGTGTGTGTGTGTGTGTGTGTGTGTGTGTTGTGTGTGTGTGGTGTGTGTGTGTGTGTGTGTGTGTGCTTGTGTAGTGTGTTTTGTGTGTTGTGTGGTGGTGTGGTGGTGGCGTGTGTGTGTGTGTGGTGTGTGTGTGTGTGTGTGGTGTGTGGTGTGTGTGTGGTGTGCGTGCGTGCGTGCGTGCGTGCGTACGTGCGTGGTGGCGCGCGCGTCGTGTGTGTGTGTGTGTGTGTGTGTGTGTGTGTGTGTGTGTGCTGTCGTGTGGTGGGGGTGGTGGTGGTGGTGGGTTGTGTCGTGGTGTGTGTGTGTGTGTGGTGTGTGTGTGTGTGTGTGTGTGTGTGGTGTGTGTGTGTGGTGGCAGTTGTGTGTGGTGGTGGTGGTGGTGTGGTGTGGTGGTGGTGTGGTGGTGTGTGTGTGTGTGTGTGTGTGTGTGTGTGTGTGTGTGTGTGTGTGTTGTGGCGCAGTGGTGGTGTGTGTTGGTGTGTGTGTGGTGGTGGTGTGTGGTGGTGTGTGGTGGTGGTTTGGTGGTGTGTGTGTGTGTGTGTGTGTGTGTGTGTGTGTGTGTGTGTGTGTGTTGTGTGTGTTGTGTGTGTGTGTGTGGGTGTGTGTGTGTGTGTGTGTGTGTGTGTGTGTGTGTGTGTGTGGTGTGTATCGTGCGTGTGTGTGTGTGGTGTTGTGTGTGTGTGTGTGTGTGTGTGTGTGTGTGTGTGTGTGTGTGTGTGTGTGTGTTCATACTCGTGTGTGTGTGTGTGTGTGTGTGTGTGTGTGTGTGTGTGTGTGTGTGTGTGTGTGTGTTGTGTGTGTGTGTGTTCATACTCTGTGTGTGTGTGTGTGTGGTGTGTGTGTGTGTGTGTGTGTGTGTGTGTGTGTGTGTGTTGTGGTGTTGGTCATATCGTGTCGTGTGTGGTTGTGTGTGTGTGTGTGTGTGTGTGTGTGTGTGTGTGTGTGTGTGTGTGTGTGTGTGTGTGTGTGTGTGTGTGTGTGTGTGTGTGTGTGTGTGTTGCATAAAATATTCTTGTAAGTCCATATTAATTATACTTTGATTCACATTGGCTTCAACCGATGATTTATGAGTGTTGTTTATGAGCTGTTTTCACTGATTCGACATCCCACATTTTCCTTTCGAAAGACGCGGTAAGGAGGAAGGCCGTGACGCAATTGTATTCATTACAAACTTTGGCTCGAAGGAAACTAAATAACAACAATACTGCTCTCTCTCTCTCTCTCTCTCTCTCTCTCTCTCTCTCTCTCTCTCTCTCTCTCTCTCTCTCTCTCTCTCTCTCTGATTGACTGTCTTCAGCAATACAAATCATAGGTTCCACTGTCATCTATGTGAGCAGCCAACAGGTGTTCAGCGTGTTTTACTCAAATGCGCCTTTATTTCTGCATGTTGCTGTGCAAACTGAAGTTTTCAGCTAGAGGGAACAATAACTCGTTTTCAATCGTGAACAAACGTGGTCAGAATTGAAGGCATATTGTCTAAAAAAAGTTTAAATTTTTTCTTTTTTTACCACTGAGGTAGACCATAGATGAATGAAACGTATAAAAGTCATAAAACCACAAGACCTCAGCTGAAAATGAATTAATTTCGTCGGTGCATCTCTCATCAAACGAGTCATCATCACTGAAACTCCAGTACTGTTTGTTTATTAATCCTGTTAAAAATAAAGACGTGTTTTTATCTCGAAAGCAATGGCTGTCATCACTATATATGCATGCGGTGTTTGTACTTTCAATTTCCGCCGTAGTGAAAACAGCTCGCGTTTTCTCCTTGGCGTCGTGTAACTAAAATTGTACTAAACGGCTCAGTGTTGGATCTTGCCAGTAAGAGACATTTCTACAGGACCTTTTTTTTTTGCCCTCCAGCCAAGGTTCGGGATTAGTGGACGTGTTTCACGTTCCATTTTCAGTTCACGATTGTTCCTTCTTTACTTCATCAATTAAATCATTGTTACATCATCTTCATTTTTTTTCTCTTCAATACCAAATATATTGCGTTATTTCAGTTCCCTATGTCACCATCCAGTCTCTACTTTTCGTTCACACACACACACACACACACACACACACACACACACACACACACACACAACACACACCACACACACACACACAACACACACACACACACACACACACACACACACACACACACACACACACACACACACACACACACACACACACACAACGTTCCCTGCTATTTTGTTCTAGTTTAGACCACAACATGATGGTACCCAACAGAAATATATCTTACGTCATCAGACATTACATCATAAATTAAAAACCCCGTTTTATATTTGATCTATCTACATTTCTATCTATCTATCTATCT
>CM065735.1:46927405-46952405 GCA_033310375.1 Conus canariensis | reverse complement strand
GTCTTCGACCCTCGTACCACTCTATCATGTAGCAGGATCCTTTCAGGTGAAAACGCTATGAGTAGTACAACAGTTACAGCAGAAATCAACTGACTGCATTGGCTCCACCTATACAGATGAATTTAGATCCTTAACGAGTTTTTGAATCTCCAAACTGACAACTCTCAAAAGAAATGTTCAAGCTAAGTATCATGAGAGAGAGAGAGAGAGAGAGAGAGAGAGGAAGAGAGAGAGAGAGAGAGAGGAGAGAGAGAGAGAGTATCACTCACCTTAAAACCCTCCACATGTTGCAATCAGCCCCGTCCTTGCTTGTACCGTGGTCGCACAAGCAAAACGCATGCCAGTAGCGTTACTTTTTTCCCTTGGACTCACCTCTGCTCCTCACCCACCTCCATCCATCTCTGATAATACCTACCTAATGAATGACAGGCTTATGTGTTCAAGTTCTCATAACCTTTGTGTTATTGACGACTGTCAAGTCCGTGTATTTTTCATACTGAACTGGGTCGTCATCATCAATGACAAGAACGTCTGCGGTGCGGCGTCTTTTTGTTTAGGCATTTTAATTGCCCAGGGCCATGCACTGGGAAGGAAAAGCATTCAGATCGTGGATACTTTACTCATGATAAGGACATTGGGACTTTCACAGTCGTCGGAATTTGGTTTCGTCCGCTTGGTAATCAAGCCAAGTGCCGTGACATCGACCCCCCCCCCCCCCCCTCACCCCCGTCCCCTCCCCTTCTGTCCTTCACGCCATCTCTTTCCCTCATCAGACCCATGCTGGTAGCATTGCATTTTCCCATCTGACCATGTCTGCTTTTTTTTTTTTTTTCTCATCAAAACACATAAAATCATAAGAACAAACAAAAGAGACAAATTATTTATCCTGTAAGACAGTAAACTATTCACTGTTAGACAGTAAACTATTCACATTCCAGTGAAGAAAAGACAAGGATACAGAATTCATATTCTCAACAAAGCAATTTGGGTTATCACTGTCAGCAAACGTGGGAAAGCGTTGCACGTGACGTCATGAAAACGCGTCATACATGCCCACTGACAAGATTCAACCTGCACACGCTCGGTGTTTACATACACATGTTCAGTTCGGTCAGTGGCTGAATCCTAGCACAGCAAACCTGATCTACCGTTTTCCGATTAGCACGTGCAAGATTTGTGTCATACTCGTTACACTGTGACAACAAAACCAGTGCACTCTTCTGGTTTGTTCCCTCTGTTAAGAGATCACAAAGAGTGTCTTTGGGCTAGTTAACGTCTATCTCATCTCCACAAGCTTGTCACTGGAATTGACAAAACTTCTTACAGTCTTTCAGGAGGAGGATGAAATACCATTGTTCTCGTTTACGTTCACGACAAGCTTTTTTAGGTGTGGGGTCAATCTTTTCCTGATTTCTCTAACATGACTAGCAAAGTCTTCACCATGGAAAAAAGCAACTCCCCCAGAACTTGCTGTTTGCCTTTAGCACTTCTATCTACTGTTTATGGGGAAAAGAAAAAAAGGCTTCTGGCAATCACAGGGGAATCAGGTTTAGAACTTAACCAGTGAACCCTGTCAAATTCCACATCACATGACAGGCCGAACATGTCAGTGAGAAGGTCCTTTACAATACTTTCACACTTGGCAGGTGTCTTGTTGTCCTTCCTTGGTAAGCCATAGAAAATGAGATTATTATGAACACTTTGGAAAGAGCTTCTTCTGCATTGCAGTGTGTGTGTGTGTGTGTGTGTGTGTGTGTGTGTGTGTGTGTGTGTGTGTGTGTGTGTGTCCTGAAGGCTGGCCTTTTTATGCCAGCTTAGATATTGCAAATGGCATTGGTTTACTTGAAGAGGAGATTAATGACTGCATGCTTGAATATGGTAGTGTGCATGTGATCCATTTACTGTGATTTGAACGCATAAGCGGCACATTTTCCCCCCTGATATTTTAGATGATAATGAATCTGGCACTAATATCGAAAGTCGCTCTAAATATTCCAACAGAAATTCAGCTGACCAAGACTTGAATCACTACAGAAGAAGTTTCTTAAACATGTGAACTTATCTTGGTTTGTATATGCTGAATAGTGCATGTGAAAGAGACTTTGATGGACATTGCACGTCTCTGTCTCAGGCTGGAAGTAGTGTTAATGATAATTTCTAGCTATCAACGGAATTACCTTCTTTGTTTCTTCATCTTGTTGATAGAAGTTTCAGAGAACAAAAATGGGAAATACTAGAATCCAATCAACAACCACTTGAATTTTTATTGAATGTGAAGAGCTGGACATCTGAATAATAAGTATTTTGAAAAGTCTGTGTGGAATAGTGATGTAACACATTCTTATTGAGAATCAACGCGTTCGTTTGAAGTGCCAAGCTTACTTGATCATGCATTTTTATCTGATCGATCATGAATAGAATGAAGCTCTGAATGTTTTCTTCATTAAGAAATTGTCAATTGTATTGAGTTTGCATGAAGAAACAAATTAATATTGGCAATTTAAGTAAAAACAGAGACTAGTATGATAAAGAATGTAAATCGAGTAAGGCAAAAGAAAAAAAAAAGAAAAGAAAAAAGAAGAAAGAAAGAAAAAAAATGTATATACTACTTAATTGTTCAGCTTAATATATTATATATATATATATATTATATATATAATATATATATATATATATATATATATATATATATATATATAATGCTGAACAATTAAGCAGGGGGGAAAACAAGTACAGGCCAACAATTCTTCAGCCACTATAGCAACGACCCAGCAAAGATTTGAACTTTATAAAAAAATTTAAAAATTGAAGATGAAGAAATCGGGGGAATATATTATAAATATGAGAAGCCCTTCGCTAGCTGCCTGAGGGAACCATCGTAATCCCTCTCAAAGGCACATTTATTCGTAATGCCTGCTCCTAGGCCTTTCGTCTGCTGGATCAGGACTCATCAGGGAGACACGGCTGATTGTGTCTGTGCTCTTGGTGTCAAATAGAGACACACCACAGTCCATAATTCTGTGGTGTTCTCACCACCAAGGGTTCAAAAAAGAATCCAACAGCACCCTCAAAGCAGCCAGCGAAGGGTAGTAAAATGGAACAAAACAAAAGTGTGGAGAGGAAAAAAGTTGCTGAAAAACTAAAAGCATTATTCAAACAGTATAAAATGTAGGGGACAATCTTTGAGCATATGCTTGAGGATCCATTCAAGGATGCAAGGGAGATCAAAAGATACGGAACAGTCTGAGTGGTCAGCTCTGCTGTTCAATAACCCAAGCATTCTGAGAGGCTAAGAATTGTACAGAACAACCTTTACTTGGATCTCCTAAGAGATGCAATCTCCCACCGATTGACCAAACAATATAATGCTGAACAATTAAGCAGTGGGGCAAAACAAGTGCAGGCCAACAATTCTTCAGCCACTATAGCAACGACCCAGCAAAGATTTGAACTTTATAAAAAAAAAGAAAAAAAAAATTGAAGATGAAGAAATCGGGGGAATAATTATAAATATGAGAAGCCCTTCGCTAGCTGCCTGAGGGAACCATCGTAATCCCTCTCAAAGGCACATTTATTCTACATGCCTGCTCCTAGGCCTTTCATCTGCTGGATCGGACTCATCAGGGAGACACGGCTGATTGTGTCTGTGCTCTTGGTGTCAAATAGAGACACACCACAGTCCATAATTCTGTGGTGTTCTCACCACCAAGGGTTCAAAAAAGAATCCAACGCACCCTCAAAGCAGCCAGCGAAGGGTAGTAAAATGGAACAAAACAAAAGTGTGGAGAGGAAAAAAGTTGCTGAAAAACTAAAAGCATTATTCAAACAGTATAAAATGTAGGGGACAATCTTTGAGCATATGCTTGAGGATCCATTCAAGGATGCAAGGGAGATCAAAAGATACGGAACAGTCTGAGTGGTCAGCTCTGCTGTTCAATAACCCACGCATTCTGAGAGGCTAAGAATAATATATTCTTAGCCTCTTAGATGATTATGGAAGAAGAGAATATAAGATTCTTCTACAGCGAAAAGAAAATGAGCATCGTCATTTATTACATCGTACATTAACTGGGTTTACAAATAATCATTAACAATGCTGGGAAAATATGCACAGAATTTCTGTTGAAAGAAAGCACATGGATATCATTGCAACGCTTGACTGGTTTGAACATTTTTAAGGTCTGCTTTAAAGTCTGCATAATTCTAACATACAAGGTAAATGAATATGACAATAGTGTACCACGTTATGTGCATCTTCCTACTATCTTAAACCAAGTGTACTATGAACAAGGACGTGTGATTTAGGTGTGTTGTTGTTGTTGTTGTTGTTGTTGTTGTTGTTGTTGTGTTTTAGAATGTTTCTACCCATTTGCACAAACACTGTTGAAAACCAAATGCTCTCATTACTTTATACAATAAATCCAGCTAATTGAGTCGAACACTTTCTCAGTTAGGTTGTTCTGGTATTCCTCGCTAGATGTGCTCATTCACGGTATCTCACAATGTCATTCCTATCAGTTCCCTACAAGGCCTCCAGCAATCTTTCCTGTCTTATTAAGTGCGCCGCAGGATTGGTCATCCCATACTTGATTGGACTGCTGCTTGTTCTCCGTGACACAGTCCCCATGTGCTAAGAAATTTGATACACCTGCGGAGCTGTTACTAGGAATATCTTCATGTTTGCCAAGGAAACGTCTCCCCACCCCATCCCATATGATGGAAGTGGTCGAATGCACCAAACAAAAGGATCTCTGCAAAAGACGAGAGAAGACTTGCCCACCTCCATCACAAGAGCACAAATAACCTACAAGAAAATAGAGGCACGTTTCCATTCTGTGAACAGTATGCCTCCAACTCCTCAAACAGAATTTCAACGTCTTCATTTGCGGGATGATTTAATTTGTTGATCATCATCGTTTGAGAAATCATCTCCAACATTTCCTTCTTTTTATTACTTTTTTATGTTGCCATCGATCATCGTTCCATTGTCCTCTGCAAATGTTCTTGAAACATGTCAACAGAACTGACCAAAACACTTTCAGTGTGAGTTTGTGTGTGAGGACCACACTGATCCGTTATTTTCCTTTCACTATATTTCTTGTTGTCTCCTTTCTTCTTACCCCCAAACATGATTGTGAAAATGTACAGCTATGAACGTTATCCAGTTGCAATATTGTTGCTCTGCAGTAAAGCTGCTTGTTTGATGTTAGTATGGTGACCACATGAGATGCAATCAGGATTAGTATTGGACCAACTTTTATCAGTGAAGGGTCTACAGAGGACGCCTCCTCATTGAAGTCACTCCACCCTGGTGCACATTTGTTGATAGGGTCACGTTGACTGGCCAGGGTCCATGCTAAACCCAGTGTGATTTCTCCTTAATTATCTGATCGTTAGGCCGATGCCATCTCTCCTGTGCTGCTTGCACAAACACAGGTGTCTGGCTTGGAATTGTTCATAGAAGCCTCTTGAAACCCCTATAAAGTCAGGGGGTTCAGAAACACATTTGGAGCTTGCAGACCTACTCTGAATGTCCATTGAACGTTCTCGTCTGGAATTACAAACAGGCTGCCATGGAACATGCCTCTCCCATTCACAGTCTCCACAGTATCTATGCTGTCACTTAAGCAGTGAGCATAACCATGATCTGTTCCACGAAGATAGTGTTCAGAATCTGGATATATGTATAGTTTAAATCTTTGCCAAGTCATTACTATAATTACAGAAAAAATTGTTAGCCTGCACTTGTTTTCCCACTACTTAGTTGCTCAGCAATATTATTATGTTTGGTCAATCAGTGGGAGATTGCATCTCTTAGAAGATCTAATAAAGGCTGTTCTGCACAATTCTTTGCCGCTGACAATGCTTGGGTTATTACTTAACAGCAGAGCTGACCACTCTGACTGTTCCGTATCTTTTGATCTCCCTTGCATCATTGAATGGATCCTCAAGCATTGTAGGCTCCAAGATTGTCCCATACACATTATACTGTTTGCATAATGTTTTTGGTTTTTCAGCAACTTTTTTCCCCTCCGCACTTTCGTTTTGTTTCATTTACTACCCTTCGCTGGCTGCTATGGTGGTCATGTTGGATTCTTTTTTTAAAGCCTTAATTGCGAGAACACCACTGAGTTATGGATTGCAGTGCATCTCTATTTGACGCTTAAAGCACACACACGATCAGCCGTGTCTCGCTGATGAGTCCGATCCAGCGGACGAAAGGCCTAGGAGCAGGCAATACCAATACATCTGCCTTTGGGAGGGATTGCGATGGTTTCCTCATGCAGCTAGTGAAGGCTTTTCATATTTGTAATACACTTTCTTAATTTTATGTTCCCATTTTTTTTCATCTTGAACCCTGTTATTTTATTACATTCTTTTAAAGTTCAAATCTTGGCCAAGTCATCACTATAATGACGGAAGATCTGTTAGCCTGCACTTGTTTCCCCCCACTACTTAATTGCTCGGCAGTAGAATCAGGACATTGCCAGTTTCATGATGTCGTTGGATAATGTCGTGGGCAATAGCAAAGTCTGCACATAGCACAGTGTCGTTGGAGACAACAGTACAGCTGCGGGCAAAAATGGCACTTGCTCCTTGGAGCCTACCATCCCATGATTAGTGATACCAAGTTCAAGGTGCTTTGGTGTCATCTTGCAGCCTAGCGCTAACGAAAACTTTAATGATAAGCATCAGAGCTTTGGAATCATTACGCCTTTTGTTTTTATTAACAATGTTGAAAAGCCTCACGTTTTTCATCGCCTTAAATAACATAGTGATATTTTGTTTCAGTTGGAATTTGAATTAAAGTACACTCTCAAGACTGTTATCTTTTTCAAACCTCAACACACGAAATGTATGTTTTCATCGAGTGTGTGTGTGTGTGTGTGTGTGTGTGTGTGTGTGTGTCGCGTGCATTCGCGCGCGCGCGCGCGCGCGCGCGCGTGTGTGTGTGTGTGTGTGTGTGTGTGTGGGGGGGTTATTGGTGGTGGTGGTGGTGTGTGTGTGTGTGTGTGGTGTGTGTGTGTGTGTGTGTGTTGTAGGCAGTGGACAAAAATTCACCAGTCCTTTAAACCCCTTGACTCCTGAACTTTACTGATTGTGGACCGATATGTACCGATTTAAAGATAATATGTTTTCATGTGATATACTATACAAGTGTTGATGTTACAACTATATGAGAGAACCGTCTCCCTTTTGAAACAAGAAACGACAGACAGTGGTACACGGTGACCCAATCTGTCCGTCCCATCTCATCGCCAGGATGCTACTGTCTCACTGACCAACATACCCATCGACAGCAGTCTAGGAGTTAAAGACTGGGTGAAACACCAACACTGTATGGCATAGGGATGAACTAGGATGCGTTCAACTGTTCACTTACCCTGCTGTCATCATTAGCATTACCAGATCACTGCAATACACAAATTAGATATTACCTTAGAAAGCTATAATATCAAGTACATTGATCGTAATTCTAATACACATGTGTACAAAACAATTCAATGGCATAGAAGAGTATTAAACATTTCTAGACGCCAATCACGACAAGAAAATTACGTTGTTAGGGACATGTAACAGGATCCAGCTGCTTTGTGAAAATAGTCCTCTAGAAAATTGTCAGGGTGGAGGGAGGGGGCGGGGTTGAAGAGAAACACAAAGGGGAAAATAATAATAGGCACAATAAATGAGCACGTGGATAAACAAACTAATTAATCAATTAATTGATTAATTAACCAATTGACTAATTAAGTAATAACTATTACAGTATATTATTTTTTTTTTTTCTTTTCCAGATCTTGACCAATCCTCCCCTTCTAACTTCAGAAGGCAAGGGACAGTGCATAGTTTGTGTTCAGTCTTAATGGTCTGCTCTCAAGATTTGCAATGATTCGCTGAAAGCTGTCCTGCGTGTTGTGTAACTACAGTTTGAGGTTCAATTCATGACAGACTGTGCCATATAAACTCAGTGGATAAATAACGGCGTATGTGACCCTGTTCAATCTCATCACCATGGAGTGAGAACTGTGACGTCTTGTGTGAGTCTGCCTGCGCTCTTCCATTGGTCATAAACGTAATTAATGTGTCACTGAAAATAAGCATACGGTCCTTGTCCGATGTGTCACTAGGGTTGTTCCAGTCATAGGCCCGCTAGAAACTAAATTCAGATCTACATATGTATAATTCATCTATTATGATCAAAGGATCACTAGTGGAATCTTTGATTTATTTGTTTCATGAACTACATGTCAAACGATGATTATCCATATAAATTATAGAAGTCATTTCGGAGTGCCTACTAAATGGGCATCCACAGATGTACAATTGATCAGGAGAGAGAGAGAGAGAGAAGAGAGAGAGAGAGAGAGAGAGAGAGAGAGAGAGAGATGGTACTGTACTGTGGTGTGTTACTTTATATTCGATATCATCGATCTGAATTCATTTGTTTTGCTTTGTGTTCGTTTGCGTTCCTTTGTTGAATTTTCCGCAGAACATTGTATCAGTTGCCAAAACACTCAAATCAGCAAAAATATGTCCATTTGTAAAGAACATACAGACTATGCATGGCGTGTAAGGGATTGGTTGTGAAAGAAAAGAAGGGGGGAAAAAAAAAACTAGTGGTGGAAATTGCTTTTTGTCTTTTTGTTTTTTCCGCTTTTGTTGTTGTTGTTTCTGGGGTGTGTGGTTTTGCAGATGAAGAGGACAGTGTGAAGCACCAAAAGATGAAGAGGTGGATTTTGGCCTTAGGAAAAAAAAGAAGAAAAAGTACCCCCCCCCCCCCAAAAAAAAAAAAAAAAAAAAAAAAAATCACCACCTTAGGTTCTCCATTGATCCGAGAACACACACACACACACACACACACCACACACACACACACACACACACACACGCACGAACGCACGAACGCACGGCACGCACACACACACACACACACACACACCACACACACACACACACACACACACACACACACACGCACCTCCGCCTTGTTACGCTGTTTTGTGTCGTGCTGTCTCTTCGTGTTATTGAAATCCCTGCTGTCATCGATGTGTCTCGTGGAAAAAAGGAGATAAGTGTATTCCACTTCTATGGAGGTGAGAATCATAATCGTCAGGATTCGAACGTACGGCATTGTTTTCTCACCAGTTTCCACTGAACAGCAAGTTGTGGATTGTGACTTAAAGGTGTTGAATAATAAGGTCCACTGTGTTACTCTATGGAGGGACATTTCTATCACGCACCGAATGAAACGAAAATCAACTTCTGGACTTTTAATCAGCGCTCCCTTGGAAAAAAGTATTAGTAAAGGTTTAGTTGTTAATTACATGAAAATTGTCACCAGAAACTGAAAGTTTTGATCGCGTTTATTCTCTAAAACACTGCATACCATTGACATTCTATAAGCATCCAAGCTGGTTTCGACTCGCTTTATTTTTAGCATCTGAAAAGAAAACATTGTGAAAACAAAACGTCTACATTCTTATCTACACCATATTTGTGTGTATGCGTGTCAGTGCGTGCATAAGTGAAAGTGTGTGTGTTTGTATGTGTGTGTGTGTGTGTGTGTGTGTGTGTGTGTGTGTGTGTGTGTGTGTGTGTGTGTGTGTGTGTTGTCGGCCAGACGTCGACATCATCAAAGAAAGCTGTGAGCCAGGGATCAGCTCGTTGTTGTCATTTTGCAGAAGTCGACACTGGGCTGACGCGGATCACACAGAGATAGAGGTTCTGCGACGGAACACAGTTTAAAATAACGAACTTCGTTGGTCTCCTTGAAGTAATATTGGAAAAAAAGAAGAAAAAAAGCATAGAGTGGAGAAGAACGAATGTAGATGAACCAATTTCTCAGTCACTATGAATATGACTTTAGCAGAACGCATTGGGAACGGAGGATGAAAGGGGGAAGAGAAATGGAATGAAAAGGGGGACAAGAAGAACGACATTGAAATAGGAATATGACATCCTTCACGTCGACAGCAACGGGAGTCATTGAAATAGGCATTTTGAACAAAACTATTTGCTGATGCCCAGCCAGAGCTGTCTTTCTGTGAATATGACATGGTTATAATCTAGAAAGAGACTTTTTTGTGAATATGACATTGTTATAGTTTAGAAAGAGACATCCTGTGAATATCACATTTTATAGTGGAGAAAGGGACATCTTGTTAGCGTGACAGTGTTATAGTGGAGAAAGAGACATTTTGTTCGTGTGGCACTCATGACAGTGTGACGTCTTTACAGAGGAAAAAGGGATATTCTGCAAATGTCACTCTCATAGAATGTTTCTGTGTCCACTATGAGGCTGTCACAGTCACAGAATTTTCCTTTCTCCACTATAACAATGCCGCACTGCCATGGATGTCACATTTGCGTAATGTCCTTTTCACCACTATAACAAAGTCCACTCACAGATTGTCCTTTGCCCCTCTGTAAAATGTCGCACTGCCATGAATGCCACACATACAGAATGTTCCTTTCTCCGCTGTAGCAATGCCACACTGCCATGAATGCCACACTCTCAGTTCTGTTGTTGAACGTCATCAAATATATTAGAACAGGTAGTCATTCTTGAAAACTGCCGTCACCAAGACGTTATAGTGCCATAGACACAATGGGTGGAAGCAGTGGTCATAGAGCGGTCACTGACAGGATGTGAAGAACGATGCCTTTTGCTGACTGAACAATACAGCCTGCCACCATTGCCCACCCCCTACCATGATGGTTTTTTATACATTAAATCATTTGAACGCTCGGCGTGTACACTCCCGTGCCTGTAATTACAAGAAAGTTAAAGGCAGGTGCCCCCCCCCCCCCCCCCCCCCCCCACACACACACACATACACAGACACCTAACACCCTTAACCTCACCGCCGAGCGCTTTATGAAAACTGAAAATTTCGAAGAAGAGAGCCTCCCCTGCCTCTCTGTCCCATCCATTCACCTACCCACTTGTAGCCTCCCATTCTGATGAGCAATGTTCTAGTCAAAAGGCAGGAAAATTGATGCTGGTCCCCTAGTGCAAAATATCTTCGACGCTATTGATTCATACAAGGGGAAGAGCGTATTCCAATAGTTCTGCATGCTTGGTTTCCGAAGAGATCTCAGGTTTAACTCTCCCTTCCACGTCCATGTCTGTGGTAAATTTGAGCAGTGTGGACAATTTGATGAACATTGTTGCTGCTGAGAGAAGATCGTGTTATTCTTCAACATAAGACGCTTTCTAGTCACATACCACCAATACCGTCACCCCCGTGGTCACTGTAAATTTGGTATCTGGAAGGAAACAAATGACAGCAGACATCACTGAACTACGACCATTGCATTAAGAGCGTTGCAAACGGTGCCCTGCATATGGCACCCAGAGCAGATGTGACTGGCACCTATAGTTGTCAGAGCGTGGCGTCGTTGATGGATAGGCCAGAGCTGGAATCATTGATCATCAACCAGATGACACAACAACCCTACAGTGTGTTCTCGGGTAGGTGACCTGATGCCATCCTGACGCTGACAAATTTTTGTGAACCGCTTTGTGCCGGAACTGTAAACAGCTAGACTGGACGTTGGTGTGTATGAAGGAACTGAAATGACCGACATTGGAAAGGCGCCATTGAACATATGGAACAAAAAAGAAAGAAACGCTGTGTGTCCATTGAAATAATGCCAAGTGTAAAAATGGGCAGAATGGTATAAGTACTAATTTTTAGGAACTATTCATCTTGTTTTGTGTTAATTGTATGATTCCACTGCCTACAACTGTAACTGGCCCTAAAAGATAGTTTATGAGTTTTTAATTCACTGCAGTAATGCTAACGTTAAAAAAGAACTTTAGGTAAGATCAGTGTCTGTCTTTAGCAAAAGCGGGCATTTGGCACAAAGTGAGAGATAGATCTGTGAATATCAATATCTTACTGAAGCTTAGTCTAGCTGTTATGATGAGAAGAGATAATATATATATATATATTATATATATATATATATATAACATATAGACATATATATATATATAATATATATAATATATATATATGAGAGAGAGAGAGGAGAGAGAGAGAGAGAGAGAAGTTTGTGTCTGATGCTTCTTGTTAGGTCCCATAGCAATTGATAACTGTTCTCTTTCATCCTCTCACCCATCTTCCTTCACCCCTGATCAACATGCTTTCTCTTTCACACTCTTCCCGCATACATGCAACACATGACACAAAGATGTTACATTGCGCTTAGGTCCACTCCACGAGGAGTGAAAATATAATGTGTCAGTTCTTCATATCCAAGCATTATACCCAGTGGGTATATGGACAGGTACATATAATAGTGACCTGTAAACATCAGATTTCTTTTTATCTTGTAATTTCTTGACTTTACGTCCCATTCTTTCAAGTGCTTTTCTCTGATCACTTTGTTAAGTGAGGAATTCAACGCATAAATTCAACGTTAGCTTCAATTGGACAATACCTTTTGTTTGTCAGGTAACGGAATTCAACGATTAAACTCACCCATAGCTTCAAAAGGACAATACATTTGTTTGCCAGGTAACTGAATTCAACATTTACGTCACAACAGATTCAAAAGGACAATACATTTGTTTGCCAGGTAACGGCTAATAATCCAGTATTTCTTTCATGATTTCTGACCAGCGCTTTGCGCCGATTTCTTTCCAACACTGCTGAAGGGGGTTAAAAACATCAATTCCCCTGGGATCTGAACTCTGAGTTTGACTGAAGGGGGGAAAGCGCCATGAGACACTTCTTGCTCATTTTGAGCATGAAGTGTTGACCCCCGAGTCATAACCGAAAGGTAGTGGACCTAAGCGCATTGACCGTCTAAATTAGGATTACGAAATCATAAAATTAATAATAATAATGACAATTACTATAGCACCCACCCTAACCACGTAGGCTGGCGGGCGCTTTACAAGTTTTAACAATCCAACAGCTAAAATTATAAGCAGAAACACACACACGCACCAAATTCTGCGTTCCCAGGTCATCAACATAGTACACCCACACGCACTTGCCCGCACACAGCATGCACGCGCGCGTACACACATACACCGCGTGCACACGCACCTGGAACATAATGTTGCCTACAAAAACGTACTATATAATCAGTGAACAGCTCCTTTGTACATGAGCAGCTTGTACACATGCATAATGTCTTGTGGGGGTTGCCGTGAACAGCCCTTTGTACACGAACAACTTGTACACATACATAATGTCTTGTGGGGGTTGCCCGTCTTTCTTGTTGCTTTTGCTGCGCCATTGTCCGCCGGCATTGTCTGTTAGCATCCACACAGGTCGGGAGCCCCCGGCCTTGTAGGGCGTCTTGGACTGGGCCCACGATGCTGGTCTGCCCGTCCGCAGCACTGTTTGAGCATGTCTGCGTGGTGTGGTGTGTCGCCCTTGTTGTCGCTGGCAGGGAATGTGGGGCCATCGTGATGGTAGGCGTGTGGGGGATGCGTTCCAAACCTGTTGAATCTTTGTGTCGATCTGGGCCGTAATGTTGCTCATGATTATGTTGAGCCATGGGGGCGGCGTGTCCTGGTTGTCCTGCGACAGGCCTGGATGGGGATGTGCAGCTTCCTCACTGTTTGACTGCATGACTGTTAGATCTCCTGGGGTGCGTGTGTCGCTGGGTCTGGCCGCTATGGCCTCACTCGCCTTCAATGTAGGCCGTCGGCGTCTCTGTGGTCTTGTCTTTGGCATCTGTAAAATACTAATTCTTCCGACACGAAAAGGGGCTGACCTGTGTGTACTTGTATTGCCCTGTTTAGGCAGAATGAGATCAATCGACATGATAGTGTGGGGAAACGGTCATAGTCGTGGCTAAAATAACCCGCAAACAAACACGTGATATCGCTGCCTTGCGAGAAATTTGCTAAGGAACATGCAACACATAGTCACAGCTAACGCAGCAGAGCGTCCCGGCTGATGTAGCCGCCGTGCGAAAAATATGCAAAGTTACATATAAACATGCCAACACACAGCTGATGTAGCTACCTTGAGGAAAAATTGTTGGGAACATGCAGAACATATTCACGGTTAATTGACAGGCATGGGTGATGAGGAGGTCACGGCTAATATAGCCGCATTGCTGAGAAACATGCAAGATCAGAGCTGATGTAGGTGCATTGTGTTAAAACCTGGGTCACAGCTAATATAGCCGCATTGCTGAGAAACATGCAAGATCACAGCTGATGTAGCTGATTGAGTAGAAAACATGGGTCACGCTAATAAAAGCCGCATTGCTGAAAAACATGCAATGGGTTAAACCTACATTATACATGTCAAGATCACAGCTGATGTAGCATTGAGTGAAAACATGGGTTAGATAAACCGATGCGAGAAACATGAAGATCACGCTGATTGAGCTGCATGGTGAAAAGGATGGTCACGGCTAATATCAGACGCATTACTGAGAAACATGCAAGATCACAGCTGATGTAGCTGCATTGAGTGAAAAACTGGGTCACGCTAATTAGACGCATGCTGAGAACTGCAAGGTCGCAGGCTGGATGGTCAGCTGCATTAGTAGAGCAAACATGGGTCACGTGGCTTTCTGCATTGTGAAAAAATGCAAGAATGGCACGCTGGACTGTAGTGCTGTTGGGCAAGAATAACATCAGGTCACAGCTAATATAGGGGAAACGTCATAGTCTGTGTAGAAAACGCAAAAACACAGCGTGATATCGCTAGCCTGCATGAGAAAAACATGGGCACAGCTAATATAGCCATGCTGAGAAACAGCAGATCACAGCTGATGTAGCCGCATTGCAGTAGAAAACATGGGTCACAGCTAATACGTGCTTTGAAAACATGCAAGATCACAGCTGATGTAGCTGCATTGAGTAGAAAACATGGGTACAGTATTGGCATGTGAGAAACATGCATGATCACAGCTGGTTGTAGCTGCATTGAGTAGAAAATGGGTCACGCTAATATAGCTCGCATTGCTGAGAAACATGCAAGATCACAGCTGATGTAGCTGCATTGGTAGAAACATGGGTCACAGCTAATACCCTGCATTGCTGAGAAACATGCAAGATCACAGCTGGTGTAGCTGCATTGAGTAGAAAACATGGGTCACAGCTAATATAGCCGCATTGCTGAGAAACATGCAAGATCCAGCTGATGTAGCTACATTGAGTAGAAAACATGGTCACGCTGATGTAGCCGCATTGCTGAAAACATGCAAATTTAGATTGATATCATTATCTATACTATAAATAATATTTTATATAATTATATATATTAGAATATATATATATATATATATATAATATATATAACATGTCAACACACACTGATGCAGCCACCTTGTGAAAAATTGTTGAGAACATGCAAAACATATTACGGTTAATTGACAGTCACGGGTGATAAGGAGGTCACGGCTAATACAGCCGCATTCTGAGAAACATGCAAAATCACAGCTGATGTAGTTGCATTGTGTAGAAAACATGGGTCACAGCTAATATACGCTGCATTGCTGAGAAACATGCAAGATCACAGCTGATGTAGCTGCATTGGTAGAAAACATGGGTCACAGCTAATATAGCCGCATTGCTGAGAAACATGCAAGTCACAGCTGATGTAGCTGCATTGAGTAAAAACATGGGTCACGCTAATATAGCTGCATTGCTGAGAAACATGCAAGATCACAGCGGGATGTAGCTGCATTGAGTAGAAAACATGGGTCACAGCTAATACCTCTGCATTGCTGAGAAACATGCAAGATCACAGCTGGTGTAGCTGCGCATTGAGTAGAAAACATGGGTCACAGCTAATATAGCCGCATTGCTGAGAAACATGCAAGATCGCAGCTGGTGTAGCTACATTGAGTAGAAAACATGGGTCACGCTGATGTAGCCGCCTTGCTGAAAAACATAGTCACAGATAATATATATTAATTATGAATATAATATATATAATATTAATAATATAATTTGAAAACATAGTCAAGATAATATATGGCCACCATTGCGAGAAAAATTGTTGAGAACATGCAAACATATATCATCGGTTAATTGCATCAGGTGATAAGGAGTCACGGCTAATACATGCCGCATTGCTGAGAAACATGCAAGATCACAGTGAATGTAGTTGCATTTGTAGAAAACATGGTCACAGCTATATAACCGCATTGCTGAGAAACATGCAATCGCAGCTGATGTAGCTGCATGTGTAAAAAAATGGGTCACGGCTAAATAGCTGCATTCTGAGAAACTGCAAGTCACAGCTGATGTAGCTGCATTGAGTGAAGAAACATGGTCAGGCTAATATAGCGCATTGCTGAGGAAACATGCAAGATCACAGCTGGTGTATCTGCATTGTAGTAGAAAACATGGGTCACAGCTAATATACGCATTGCTGAGAAACATGCAAGATCAAGCTGGTGTAGCTGCATTGATAGAAAACATGGTCACGCTAATATAGCCGCATTGCTGAGAAACATGCAAGTCACAGCTGATGTAGCTGCATTGAGTAGAGAAAACTGGGTCACAGCTAATAACATAGCCGCATTGCTGAGAAACATAGTCACAGATCACACTGTGATGCTCACATTGCGAGAAACATGAGTCACAGTAATATACGATGTTGAGCACATTGCAGAAACAGCATGTAGTCACATGAGTAAACATGGCCACATTGCTGATGAGAAACAAGTCACATATGTTATCATGGCCACATTGCTGAGAAACATAGTCACAGACTAATTATCATAGGCCACATTGCTGAGAAACATAGTCACAGATAATATCATGGCCACATTGCTGAGAAACATAGTCACAGATATATCATGGCCACATTGCTGAGAAACATGCACAGTCGAACAAAACAAGAGGGACATGAAATAGCTACTTCTTGTAATCTGTAGTGATAGACGTCATGATCTGACAGCTGAAGCACATGGTGAAAACGGGTAACCAAAAGCAAAAACCAGATTCTGCCGTGACAGTTCTAAGGGCACAGAAAATGGTCTGCCGGGTTAACAGATGAAGCAGCCATCCTTCATCCATTTTTTTTTTAAATGATGATCTTTCTCAGGTTGTTGCAGTCTGACTGCACTGTATCTTGAGTAAGCAGACTAGTAAATGCATGACTGAAAAGAGTAACAACAAGCAAAGCAACATCAAATAAGTACTTGTGGTAATATTTACTGTTAAGACACCACTGCCCTATGTAACTACTTCTTTGTGTGCATTCAGTTTTTACCTTGTAATTTGTTGCATGCTAAGATCAAGGACTACAAACACAATTAAACAATTTACAACCAGTGTCTGTTTCACTTCATTAAAAGTCAACATGAATAAAAGTAATACCATAGTATGCTACGATCAAGGCTCCTCTGATTGATTTGTAGAACTTGAATTGCCCCTGGTTTGAAAGATGCACGCCGTCACTCAGGGAAACAACCGGGGCCGAACGAGATTCAACTTTGTGCAGTAAAACTGCAGTTGAACTGAACACAAGATGCAGTAACGGGAACGACAGAACCGCAGCTGAGTCGATCGCCGTTAGGGGACAAAGGGACGGGATCGACAGAACCGCATCTGAGCCGGTCACCGTCGCGAATTATGGGTTGCGAGAAAGAACTCGCTGTCACTACAACAGAACCGCAGCTGAGTTGAAGTGAACCCATGGGGGAAGAAGAAGAAGAAGAAGAAGAATAGAGAGAAAGTGACGCTGAAGGGAGAGTAGGTTATGGCGCGGCCAGAGACAACGAGCCTGCCGGCGAGATGAGGAAGTCAAATGAGGAAACCTTCTTAACTCTCGCCTTACGTACGTTTCTCCCTAAAGTGAAAACATAAGCAAGGACACAAAAGAACAGCAACAACAATCGATCGATTGCGAGAAAAGCAAAAAAAAAAAAAAAAAAAAAAAAAAAAAAACCTTAGCTGCTCGTGTACACAAGGCTTAATGGGAAAAGGCTGCAATTTTTTCGGAGAGCAGAGAGTGCGTCTTCACTGCTAGCGTGTTACTTCGAAAAGGAAGCGCTTTTACGCATGCCCGACCTGCATTAAGAATTTTGTCTTACCGGAAAATACCGGAATTCTTTTACGCATGCCTGGCCTGCTTAAAGATTTTTGTCTTACCGGAAAATACCAGAATAATCACACTCAGCCACAAATTCACTTTATGTCCCATAAGAACTTATATATATATATATATATATATATATATATATATATATATATATATATATATATATAGTTTCATTTCACAACCAGACTAAGTTTCACATTGGGTGTGAAGATGTATCAAACGGAGCTGAAAGAGGAGTGACAGCTAAACATTAGCATTTTATGAAAACTGAATGTGACGCATTTTCCTTGTGTGTGTGTGTGTGTGTGTGTGTGTGTGTGTGTGTGTGTGTGTGTGTGTGTGTGTGTGTGTGTGTGTTTGTTTCTTTGTTTAAGTTGTTTAGGTTTGGGTTTAAGTGGCAGCTGCTCTTTGAGTTCGGAAAGTTGACAGAGAGAGAGAGAGAGAGAGAGAGAGAGAGAGAGAGAGAGAAGAGAGAGAGAGAGAGAGAGAGAGAGAAGAGAGAGAGAGGATAAGTTGAGATGATTGGAAGCATGTGCGAGGGGAGGGGGTATTTATGTTTTGAGACCTTAACACTCATGTAATCCTGCATTTGCAATGGAATGCCTTCACACCAATCCAAATATCTATACTACGCACAAAAAGTTAAGGATCGGTATGTGAAAACAGGTGCGTAATAAACTCAGTTCGCTACTGTTATTTATTTCTTAGTCCAGCCAAATTGTCATGAATTCTTGTTCAGCTGTAAGTGGGCGATGTTGTGTTAGTGCGAAAATTGCACGGGATTCTCTACTACTGAGCTGGGCCGCAAACGGAAAAGCGGAAACTTGCGAAAAATGACCTTGTTTTGGACCGTTCTGCCTGAACACATTGCACTTGCCAGATGGAAAAACCATTATGCACGTGCAAGCACTGCTGTTTATGTGTGAGATGCTGTCGCTCGCTTGGCTATATAAGAAGACATTCCACCAGTAGTAGGCCTGATCTGACAATGCCTCCACGACGAAAATTAAGTGAGTTGGATAGGGGACGAGCTGTTGCATGGTTCCAAGATGGTGTTCCCAAGCGAGAAGTGGCCAGGCGACTTCATGTGTCCATCTCGGTCATTGTCCCACTGATTCAACGTTTCACAGCCACTGGGATTGTCCATGAAAGACGCAGATCTGGTCGACCGAAGAAGACAACCCCACATGACGATCGTCTCATTGAACGACAAGCCCTGCAGACAAGAACAGCCTCTTCCAGCATAATTCAAAGGCAGTTCAGGGTGGCTACTAACATCAACATCAGCCAGCAGACCATATGGAACCGCCTACATGGGTTTAATCTCCGTTCTCGTCGCCCAGCAGTACGGCCACGCTTAACTCCAGCCCATAGGGCAGCACGCCGCGCCTTCTGCGCACGTCACGTGAGGTGGACACGTCAGCAATGGTCCCAGGTCCTGTTCAGTGATGAATCACGCTTCACCCTTCACCACAACGACGGCCGACTGAGGGTCTGGAGGCGCCCAGGGCAACGCTTTACTGACACCACTGTCCAAGAAAAGGTGGCCTTTGGTGGAGGTTCTGTAATGGTCGGGGGGGCCTTCAGCCTTCACCACAGAACACCCTTGTATCATGTACAGGGTAACCTGACTGGCATCCGATACCGGGATGAGATCCTTCGACCGCTGGCTGTGCCTACACTGCAGCAGATGGGACTGAGGGCTGTCTACCAGGATGACAATGCTCGCCCCCACAGGGCAAGGGTGGTCAACGACTTCCTGCAGCAGTCTGGAGTCAACAGAATGGAGTGGCCAGCATGCAATCCCGATCTCAACCCGATTGAGAACCTCTGGGATGAGCTGGATCGCAAAGTGAGGAGCCACCCCCCTCCCAGGGATGCCCAACACCTCTACCAGATGCTGCAGGCTGAGTGGCAGGCGCTTCCACAGAGGATCTTCACCAACCTGGTCAACTCGATGAGGACTCGCTGCGTCGAGTGCCAGAACAGCCATGGTGGTTACACGCATTAATGAGCTTTTGGGAGCATCAGTATGCCCTGTCTTGTGATTTCAATGACTTTGGGAAATCAAATTTGGATACGTACCCACTTTAATCAAATGTACACACCAAACGATTGCTCGAGATTGAAGGCAATTGTGTATCGTTATCACTAAAGAATGGAATTAAATGTTGGCCAAACTCCAACGCATTGACTTTCTTATTTTGACAGTTATGAATGTTTGTGAAAGTGATCCTTAACTTTTTGTGCGTAGCTTAGTATGCATACAGCTGTAAGCATCATTCTACAAGTCACAAACGGTGGCAGGTCTCAATCATTTATTTCTATTTATTGCATCCACTGCTAAATAGACACTAGTTGACGATAAGGTAGCTGACTTATTTTGCTTCATGCGATATATTGAAACACTGAAGAAGCAAGTGTTTAAACTTTGATCTGAACTTACGGCCTGTTAGACAGTACAGGTAAAAGTTGATAGCGCTATTGCTATACCACAAAATATAACTGAGGCCACTAAAGACTTTGTATATTCCATACTGGATGGGGTCATGATCATCAACACGAGGCGCATACGCTTTTATTGTTATAGGGACAGTCAGGAGAATAAAAGACACACTGACAATCATAAGAGTCACAGTCAATGACGACACCTGTTTTTGTCTGGAATCCTCTGCTGCTTGTTGTTCATGAAGACGCCTGTCTTTTCTCCTAGATGCAAACAGTTTCCATACAAGAATGCTATTGCTGACCATCAGCAGCATGGAAGGGAGAACACAAAATTGAAGTGCGTCCACCCAAGGCCAGATCTCATCTACAAACCAATCGTACCTCTCTGATTCAACCCTGCAACACGTGTCAGGACAATAGTATGCGTCACTATCATATCCAAACAGAAAGTGACCGTTGATCAGAAAGATGACGACGATCATTACAGAGGCAAGGGCTTGCGAAGTTCTCTTTGTCCACACAGCATTGATTCGATGAGGCCACAGCACAGAGGCAGCTCTTTGCATGGAGAGGGTCACAAGCATTGATGCTGACAAAGATGGCGTCAGGTACGTTATCACTTTTCCCACCTTACATGGCCAGGCACCATGGGTCTTAATTCTTGGTACATCAAATTCTCTGTAAAGCCAGCTTTCTAGTGGTCCTACTATCAACACCAACAGGTCAGAGCACGCCAGGACGTGGAAAAATACACCAACGTTTGATGCAGGGAGACGATGGATGATCAGAATTATCATAAGATTTCCAAAGATACCGAACACAATCACAGTAGGGTTACCGATTCTGTACATTATGTCATATGCTCGTCTATATGGTCGGTACAGTTCATACCACCAACTGTTGTCAGCCCTTCCCATGTTTGAATCGACTATCGCGTATGCTATGCTGCTCGCATAGGATACAGGGTAATGAAAGAGAGTTTGCTCAGTCGTGCGTGCGTGCGCACGCTCGCGCTCATGTGTGTGTGTGTGTGTGTGTGTGTGTGTGTGTGTGTGTGTGTGTGTGTGTGTGTGTGTGTGTGTGTGAATGTGTGTGTGTGTGTGTGTGTGTGACTGTGTGTGCGTGTGTGTGTGTGTGTGTGTGTGCGTGTGTGTGTGTGTGTGTGTGTGTGTGTGTGTGTGTGTGTGTGTGTGTGTATGTGTGTGTGTATGTCAGTGTCTGTGTGAGTCTGTGTGTGCGTGCGTGTGTGTGTGTGTGTGTGTGTGTGTGTGTGTGTGTGTGTGTGTGTGGGCGTGCGCGCGCATGCATATCTGTGTGTGCGTGTGTGCGTGTGTGTGTGTGTGTGTGTGTGTGTGTGTGTGTGTGTGTGTGTCTGTGTGTGTTTGTGTCTGTGTGTCTGTGTGTCTGTGCTGCATACAATGATCTTGTACAGTCCACATTAACTATACTTTGATTCATATTGGCTTCCACCGGTGACTTATGAGTGTTGTTTACGAGCTGTTGTCACTGATTCAACATCGCTCATTTTCTTTTAGGACGACGCGGTAAGGAAGAAAAAAGGACGTGACGGAAGTTTATCCATTACAAACTTTGGTTCAAAGAAACTAAATAGCAAAAATACTGCTCTCTCTCTCTCTCTCTCTCTCTCTCTCTCTCTCTCTCTCTCTCTCTCTCTCTCTTCTCTGTCTGTCTGTCTGTCTGTCTGTCTGTCTGTCTGTCTCTCTCTCTCTCTCTCTCTCTCTCTCTCTCTCTCTCTCTCTCTCTCTCTCCAATAGACTGACTGGTGCAATCGTGAGCAAACGTCGTCAGAATCGAAGGCATCTTGTCTATAAAAAAAAGAAACAAACAAACAAACAAACAAAAACAAAAAAAACAAGCATTTGTTTACCACTGATGTACAACATGGATGATTGAAACGTATAAAAATCCTAAAACCTGGAGTCCTCTGCTGAAAACGAATTAATTTCGTCGGTGCCTCACTCATGGAACGAGTCATCATCACTGACACTCCAGTACTACTGGATGATGTATTGATCACACCAGCTTTGTTTCCCTGCACAGCGGTGTTTGATATCCGTCTCCAGCAAAGGTGTCTTCACCAGAGTCCGTCCTGTACTTGACTTGAACACATAAATCGAAAAATATTTATGTCCAGGTTTCATTGCAAGCCATGTCTTTTAAGCCTTTTTGTTTTTGTTTGTGGGGTTTTTTTTCTTATTTTGATTTGTGTTTGTTTGTTTCTTTGTTTACTTGCTTGTTTTTGCTACATTCTGCCGATTCCTTTTTGTGTTTTGTTTTGTTATTAACACCTGTTCTGTCTAAACAACGAAAATTCACTTAGCTTTGATCGCTTCAGATCGCTTTGAAAGCCTTCTTCCTTGCGCTGAACTCTGAAGCGATCAAAGCTAAGTGAATTTTCGTTGTTTTATTCGTTTGTTTCTCACCTGAGGAAGACCAAGAGATCGAAACGCGTTGTGTTTTGTCTTGTGACTCGTTTGTCCACGTTTCTCTGGCGGTTCGTTAACATGTATTTAAGATTTGTTTAGATTTCCGCCTGCAGTCGTCTCACTTTGCAACTAGACCTGTTCTGTCAGTTTACTGACAGCCTTTATGATGTAGTTCCTCTTCTCCAGACGTTGTTTAATTGTTGAGTAATACCAGAACGCATTCTGTCCAATTACTGAAAGGGTATACTGTCTCTGTTTCTCTCTATATGTCCGTCTATCTCTCTCTCTCTCTCTCTCTCTCTCTCTCTCTCTCTCCTCTCTCCCTCCTCCCAAACACACACACACTTATCTATTCATCTATCTTCTGTGTGGTGTGGTGTGTGGTGTGTGTGTGTGTGTGTGTGTGTGTGTGTGTTGCACGCGCGCCTGTGCGTGCGTGTCTGCGTGTTCGCAGCGTGTGTCTGCCTGTGTAGCAGTTTGTATGTGTGTGCGCGGGCGCGCCTGTCATATAATATATATATATATATATATATATATATATATTTTTTTTTTTTTTTTTTCAATTATAAACTAAGCTGGCTCTTATGTCTTAGATTGAAAAAAATAGGGGGAGATAAGCCTTCATATCTTCAGTGGTAGATCATTCTGCCTAACAGTATGTGCTTGAGTGGGTGAATGGGGAGTAATATATGCTTCTCAAAATGAGCCTTCAGGAAGTTTATAGTCTCCAAGGGGGAGACAATCTCTAATGGGGAGGAAACTCACTAACATATAACTCCTGGTCAGATACCGATATTTCGAAACCTGATTGTTTCTCCTCAGTGACTGTGGAAAGTGGTAACTTGACTCCTCTGCCTTTTCTGCTTTTAAGCAGAATGTTATCCCAGAAAAAGGCTGGTGTGCAATACCGTAGTATGGTTGTTGAGTGTTCAAAAACCAAGCAAAGGTGCCACCTAAGAAGCAAAAGAAAATCATAAAAAGAGCAAAAGAAGCTACATTTTGTTGTGAAAAGTAGAAAATATAAAAAGATAACCTCTTAAGACACAAGTGCTGAGGGCCAGTTGTTGCAATGAATCTGCAGGGGACTGAATTACAATAAACTAATAAATTCCACGGATAAGTAGCCGAACACCATTCCAGCAACTTACAGAGCAGCTTGGTGTTGCAATGACTGCAAGAAGTATTCAATTATAAACAAAGCTTGCTCTTATGTCCTGGACCAGGAGTTATATGATAGTGAGTTTCCTCGCCATTGAAGATTGTCTTCCCCTTCGAGACTATAAGCTTGCTGCGTGCGTGCGTCCGTGCGTGTGTGTGTGTGTGTGTGTGTGTGTGTGTGTGTGTGTGTGTGTGTGTGTGTGTGTGTGTGTGTGTGTGTGTGTGTGACAGAAAGCTGTTTCCATTGTTTATACTTGTTCAGATGTACAATTCATCTGCTATAATCAAAATATCACTCTTGGAATCTTGATTTATTTGTTTTATGCACTACATGTCAAAAGATGATCATCCATATCAATTTAAAATGTTTTTTTGGAGTGCTTACTAAATGGGCATCCAGAGATGCACAATCGATCAAGAGAGAGAGAGAGAGAGAGAGAGAGAGAGAGAGAGAGAGAGAGAGAGAGAGAGAGAAGAGAGAGAGAGGTGTTGATATTCTGTAGTTTGCAGATTTGTATTGGATATCATCGATCTGTTTTCAGTTGTTTTGCTTAGTGTTAGTTGGCTTCCTTTGTGAAATGTTCCGCTTTGTTACACTGTTTTGTGTCGTGCTGTCTATCCGTGTTATTGAAATGAAGCTGTCGTCGACGTGTCTCATCAAAAGAGGAGATAAGTGTGTGACTCACTTCTAAGGAAGTCAGCATCACAATCTTCAGGATTCGAATGCACGACATTGTTTTCTCACCCGTTTCCACTGAACAGCAAGTGGTGGTGTGGCTTGAATATGTTGAATAATCAGGTCCACTGTGTTATTCTGAGGAGGAACGTTTCTATCAGGCACTGAATAAACGAAAATTAACTTCTGGACTTTTAATCAGCTCTCCCTTGCCAGAAGTGTTACTAGAGGTT
>CM065735.1:46897405-46922405 GCA_033310375.1 Conus canariensis | reverse complement strand
GTATAACATCACTAACACTCTTCTTGGTAAAACTGACTCCTCTCCTCTTCCTTCCAATCTCCCACCTTCTGACCTTCCACAGGTTTCTCTGACTACTTTGTCAACAAGATCACTAATCTTAGGCTTTCACTGGACTCCCTGACTAATACTCATGCACCATTTCCCGATCCCCTTTCTCGGGAACTTTCCTCACTTCCTTCCATCCTGTTTCTGAGGTCTTTGTAAAGAAAATTATCATGAAATCTGGCATTAAAACCTGTGAACTTGACCCACTACCAGCTTCTTTCCTCACCCATTGCCTTGACACTCTACTCCCTCATATTACCATCATCATCAACCACTCCCTCTCAACTGGCTTCTTTCCTTCTTCTTTCAAATCTGCAATTGTAAGACCTCTTTTGAAAAAGACTACTCTTGACCCTGACAATTTGAAAAAACTACAGACCTGTGCCAAATCTCCGTTTCTTTCAAAAATTTTAGAGAAAGTTGTTCTTGACCAACTGTTAGACCACCTTCATTCCAACAGCCTTGTCTATCCCCTTCAGTCTGCTTACCGCCTGGACATAGTACTGAGACTGCTCTTCTCAAAATCTGTAACGACATTCTGACTGCCCTTGACTGTAACAATGTATCACTTTTGACTCTCTTGGACCTATCTGCTGCCTTTGACACTATTGACCACTCTATCCTCATTTCCCGCCTACATCACTCTTTTGGGCTTGATGACACAGTCTTGAGTTGGTTTCATTCCTACATCACTGATCGTCAACAAGTAGTTTCTATCAACGGCCTTTCTTCTAATCCCTCTTGTCTGACCTACGGCGTGCCACAAGGATCTGTCTTGGGCCCTCTACTCTTCATTCTCTACTCTTATCCTGTCTCTTCTATCGTCCAAGAACACCTACTTCAGCATCATTCCTTCTCTGATGACAATCAGCTGTATGTCTCTGGGCCTCTCTCTGAACTTCCTCTCATGATCCAAAACACCCAGTCTTGTGTAGCCAACCTTAAGGACTGGATGACCCGAAACAAACTAAAACTAAATGAAGATAAGTCTGAACTGATCCTGATCACCCACCAAAACTTCAAAACCACCCTTCTGTTCCGACTTCCATCAAACTTGTTGACTCACCTATCACTTCTCTCTCATTCTGCCCGCAACCTCGGTGTAACTCTTGATCAAACCCTGTCCTTCCAACAGCATGTCAGCAATGTCTGTCGCACTTGCTTTCTTGAACTCCGCCGAATTGCTTCTATTCGCCATCTTCTCTCAGAAAACACAACAAAAGCTCTTGTCTGCGCATTTGTTCTATCCCGCCTGGATTACTGTAACGCTCTTTTGTCTGGCTCTCCTCTCATCTCATCAACAAACTTCAAGAGTTCAGAATCATGCTGCCCGTCTCATCTTCCGCACTTCTAAATATAACCATGTTACCCCATTGCTCCGCCCCTCTCCACTGGCTCCCTCTTCAGCTAAGAATATCCTACAAGATTGCCTCTCTCTGCTTCAAATCTATCGGTCTTCCTGTCCTGAGTATCTCACCCACCTGTTACATCTTTACATCCCATCTCGAGCTTTACGTTCCTCATGTGACACTCGTATCTACAGTATCCCCACTGTTCGCACTCAAACATTTGGTCAACGTTCCTTTGCCTATCAAGCTCCAACTACCTGGAATCAATTGCCTCGCTCTCTCAGATACTCACCCTCACTGCCCACATTCAAGCGCCTTCTCAAAACTCATCTGTTTCCTAGGTAACTTCGTCTTCCCTGTGACCCGACGTTTGCAATGTGTGATGCGAGTGTCTGCTTTGTGTGCGTTCGTGTCTGTGTGAGTGTGTGTTTGCGTGTATGCATGCTTGTGAGTTTGTGTCCTTGCTTTGGATTTTGATGCCTTTTTCTCATGTATGATTGTTATATATTGTGTGATTTGATGTCTGTTGTGATATTGTAAACGCCTAGGGCATTCAATTGATTAGGCGTCATAAATGTTCATAATAATAATAATAATAATGAATCGCACAGACAGACAGATCGCTTTGAAGGCCTTCTTCCTTGCGCTGAACTCGGAAGCGATCTGAAGCGATCAAAGCTAAGTGAATTTTCGTTGTTTTATTCGTTTGTTTCTCACCTGAGGAAGACCAAGAGGTGGAAACGCGTTGTGTTGTGTCTTGTGACTCGTTTGTCCACGTTTCTCTGGGCGGTTCTTTAACATTTATTTAAGATTTGTTTAGATTTCCGCCTGCAGTCGTCTCACTTTGCAACTAGACCTGTTCTGTCAGTTTACTGACAGCCTTTATGATGTAGTTCCTCTTCTCCAGACGTTGTTTAATAGTTGAGTAATACCAGAACGCATTCTGTCCCATTACTGAAAGGGTATACTGTCTCTGTTTCTCTCTATATGTCCGTCTAACTCTCTCTCTCTCTCTCTCTCTCTCTCTCTCTCTTCTGTCTTCACCCCCTCCCAAACACACACACACTTATCTATTCATCTATCTCTCGATCTATTATGTGTGTTGTGTGTGTGTGTGTGTGTGTT
Source organism: Conus canariensis (assembly GCA_033310375.1). Lineage (NCBI taxonomy): Eukaryota > Metazoa > Mollusca > Gastropoda > Neogastropoda > Conidae > Conus > Conus canariensis. The sequence continues at coordinate 46,919,865 of CM065735.1, read as the reverse complement.
GTGTGTGTGTGTGTGTGTGCACGCGCGCCTGTGCGTGCGTGTCTGCGTGCTCGCAGCGTGTGTCTGCCTGTGTAGCAGTTTGTATGTGTGTGCACGGGCGCGCCTGTGATATATATTATATATATATATATATATATATATATATATTTTTTTTTTTTTTTTTTTTTTTTTTTTCAATTATAAACTAAGCTGGCTCTTATGTCTTAGATTGAAAAAAATTGGGGGAGATAAGCCTTCATATCTTCAGTGGTAGATCATTCTGCCTAACAGTATGTGCTTGAGTGGGTGAATGGGGAATAATATATGCTTCTCAAAATGAGCCTTCAGGAAGTTTATAGTCTCCAAGGGGGAAGACAATCTCTAATGGGGAGGAAACTCACTAACATATAACTCCTGGTCAGATACCGATATTTCGAAACCTGATTGTTTCTCCTCAGTGACTGTGGAAAGTGGTAACTTGACTCCTCTGCCTTTTCTGCTTTTAAGCAGAATGCTATCCCAGAAAAAGGCTGGTGTGCAATACCGTAGTATGGTTGTTGAGTGTTCAAAAACCAAGCAAAGGTGCCACCTAAGAAGCAAAAGAAAATCATAAAAAGAGCAAAACAAGCTACATTTTGTTGTGGAAACCAGAAAATATAAAAAGATAACCTCTTAAGACACAAGTGCTGAGGGCCAGTTGTTGCAATGAATCTGCAGGGGACTGAATTACAATAAACTAATAAATTCCACGGATAAGTAGCCGAACACCATTCCAGCAACTTACAGAGCAGCTTGGTGTTGCAATGACTGCAAGGAGTATTCAATTATAAACAAAGCTTGCTCTTATGTCCTGGACCAGGAGTTATATGATAGTGAGTTTCTCGCCATTGAAGATTGTCTTCCCTTCGAGAGAGTTATATGATAGTGAGTTTCCTCGCCATTGAAGATTGTCTTCCCCTTCGAGACTCTAAGCTTGCTGCATGCGTGCGTGCCCGCGTGTGTATGTGTGTGTATGTGTGTGTGTGTGTGTGTGTGTGTGTGTGTGTGTGTGTGTGTGTGTGTGTGTGTGTGTGTGTGTGTGACAGAAAGCTGTTTCCATTGTTTATAGTTGTTCAGATGTACAATTCATCTGCTATAATCAAAATATCACTCTTGGAATCTTGATTTATTTGTTTTATGCACTACATGTCAAAAGATGATCATCCATATCAATTTGAAATGTTTTCTTGGAGTGCTTACTAAATGGGCATCCAGAGATGCACAATCGATCAAGAGAGAGAGAGAGAGAGAGAGAGAGAGAGAGAGAGAGAGAGAGAGGAGAGAGAGAGAGAGAGAGAGAGAGAGAGAGAGAGAGGTGTTAATATTCTGTGGTTTGCAGATTTGTATTGGATATCATCGATCTGTTTTCAGTTGTTTTGCTTAGTGTTAGTTGGCTTCCTTTGTGAAATGTTCCGCTTTGTTACACTGTTTTGTGTCGTGCTGTCTATCCGTGTTATTGAAATGAAGCTGTCGTCGACGTGTCTCATGAAAAGAGGAGATAAGTGTGTGACTCACTTCTAAGGAAGTCAGAATCACAATCTTCAGGATTCGAATGCACGACATTGTTTTCTCACCCGTTTCCACTGAACAGCAAGTGGTGGTGTGGCTTGAATATGTTGAATAATCAGGTCCACTGTGTTATTCTGAGGAGGAACGTTTCTATCAGGCACTGAATAAACGAAAATTAACTTCTGGACTTTTAATCAGCTCTCCCTTGCCAGACGTGTTAGTAGAGGTTGAGTTGTTGATCACATGAAAATTATCACCTGCAACTGAAAGTTTTGATCGGTTTATTTTCTGAAACACTGACACCATTGAAATTCTACAAGCATCCGAGCTGGTTTCGATCGCTTTATTGTTAGCATCTGAAAAGAAAACGTTGTGAAAACAAAAGGTCTATATTCTTACCTACACCATAGTTGTGTGCATGCGTCTAAGTGCGTGCGTTAGTGAAACTGCGCTGTGTGTGTGTGTGTGTGTGTGTGTGTGTGTGTGTGTGTGTGTGTGTGTGTGTGTGTGTGTGTGTGTGTGTTGTGTGTCGTGTGTGCCTGCGTGCCTGCGTGCGTGCGTGCGTGCGTGTTTGCGTGCGTGTGTGTGTGTGTGTGTGTGTGTGTGTGTGTGTGTGTGGTGTGGTGTGTGTGTGTGTGTGTGTGTGGACATCATCAAAGAAAGCTGTGAGCCAGTGATCAGCTCGCTGTTGTCATTTTGCAGTAGTCGACACTCGGCTGACGCGGATCACACTGAGATAAAGGTTCAGCGATGCCACAAAGTTTAAATTAACGAACTTTGTTGGTCTCCTTGAAGCAATATGGCAAAAAGAAATAGAAGGATAAGGCATAGAATGGATAAAAACGAATGTAGATGACCAATTTCTCAGTCACTATGAATATCACTTCAGCAGAACGCATTGGTATGGGCGGGTGAAGGAGGAAGGAAAATGGAATGACAAGGGGGACAAGAAGAACGACCTCGAAATAGGAATATGATATCCTTCACGTCGACAGCAAAGGGATTCGTTGAAATAGGTATTTTACACAAAACTATTTGCTGATGCCCAGCCAGAGCTGTCTTTTTGTGAATATGGCATGGTTATAGTTTAGAAAGAGACATTCTGTGAATATGCATGGTTATAGTTTAGAAAGAGACATTCGTGAATATGATATGTTATAGTTTGAAAGAGACATTCTGTGAATATGACATTATCATAATTTAGAAAGAGACATTCTGTGAGTATGACATTGTTATAGTTTAGACAGAGACATCCTGTTAGCGTGACATTGTTATAGTGGAGAAAGGGGCATTCTGTAAGTGTGACATCCATTACTGTGTGACGTCCTTACAGATGAGAAAGGGATATTCTGCAAATGTCACGCTCACAGGATGTTTCTTTGTCCACCATGAGGATGTCACAATCACAGAATACTCCTTTCTTCACTAAAACAATACCACACTGCCATGGATGTCACATTTACATAATGTCCTTTTCACCACTATAACAAAGTCACACTCACAGAATGTCCTCTTCCCATCTGTAAAATGTCGCACTGCCATGAATGCCACACATACAGGATGTTCCTTTCTCCACTGTAGCAATGCCACACTGCCATGGATGTTACACTCCCAGTTCTGTTGTTGAACGTCATCAAATCTATCAGAAAAGGTAGTTATTCTTGAAAATTGCCGTCACCAAGACTTATAGTGCCATGACACAATGGATGGGAGCAGTGGTCATAGAGTGGTCACTGACAGGATGTGAAGAATGATGCCCTTAGCTGACTGAACAATACACCCTGCCACCACTGCCCACCCCCTCCCTGATGGTTTTATACATTAAAACCTGTGAATGCTCGGCAAGTACCATCTCGTGGCAGTGCCTACAAGAATTGTAAAGGTAGGTGCGCCCCCCCCCCCCCCTCACACACACACACACACACACACACACCACACACACACACACACACACACACACACACACACACACATCACTCAAAGGAACAGACGTTAACAGAAGAACGAACGAACACACACACACACACACACACACACACACACGCACACACACACACCACACACACAACACACACACACACACACACACACACACACACACCACACAACACGCAAACACACACACACACACACACACACACACACACCACCACACACACAGCACGCACGCACGCACGCATGCACGCACGCACGCACGCACCACACACACACGCAACCACACACACACACCCCACACTCCTAACACCCTTACCCTCACCACCGAGCGCTTTTATGAAAACTGAAAATTTAGAAGAATAAAGTTCTCCCCGTTCTCTCTGTCTCATCACTCACCTACCCACTTGTAGTCTCCCATTTTGATGAGCGATGTTCTGGTCAGAATGCAGGGAAATTGAGGCTGCTCCCCTAGTGCAGAATATCTTCTGGCGTTATTGATTCATACAAGGTAAAGAGCATATTCAATGGTTCTGCATGCTTGCATCTGTTTCCGAAGAGATCTCCGGTTTAACTTTCCATTCCACGTCCATGTCTGTGGTACATTTGACGTCTTCAGTGTGGACAGTTTGATGTACATTGTTGCTGCAGAGCGACGACCGTTTTGTTCTTCAACAGGAAGACGTTTTGTAGTCATATACCACCAATACTGTCACCCACCATGGTCATTGTAAATTTGCTATCTGGCAGGAAACAAATGACAGCAGACATCACTGAACAACGACCATTGCATTAAGAGCGTTGCAAACGGTACCCTTCATGAGGCATCCAGAGCAGATGTGACTGACACCTATAGTTGTCAGAGTGTGGCATCATTGATGGTGTCCTACATATGATAGGCCAGAGCTGGAATCATTGATCATCAACCAAATGACACAACAACCCTACAGTGTGTTCTCGGGTAGGTGACCTGATGCTGTCCTGACGCTGATGAATTGTTGTGCACCACTTTGTGCTGGAACTGTAAACAGCTAGAATTAACGTTGGTGAGTATGAAGGAACTGGGATGACCGACATTGGAAAGGCGCCATTGAACATATGGGGGAAAAAGAAACGCTGTGTGTCCATTGAAATAATGCCAAGTGTAACAATGGACAGAATGGTATAAGTGCTGATCTTTATGAATTATTCATTTTATGTTTTTTTGTTAATGATATAATTTCACTGCCTACAACTGTAACTGGCCCAAAAAGATAATTTATGAGCTTTTAATTCACTGCAATAAACACAACGTTGAAAAGAACTTAAGGTAAGATCAGTGTCGTCGTCTAGCAAAAGTGGGCATTTGGCACAAAGTGAGAGATGGATCTGGATTATTAATATCTGACTGAAGCTTACTTAGCTGTTATGTGTATATATATTATATATATATATATATATATATATATATATCTCCCATATTCTTCAATTAGACATAAGAGCAAGCTTTGTTTATAATTGAATATTTCTTGCAGTCACTGCAACACCAAGCTGCTCTGTAAGTTGCTGGAATGGCGCTCGGTATCTATCCTTGGAATTTATTAGTTTATTGTAGTTTAGTCCCTTGCGGATTCATTCCAAGAACTGGCCCTCAGCACTTGTGTCTTAAGAGGTTATTTTTTTATATTTTCTACTTTTCACAAGAAAATGTAGCTTGTTTTGCTCTTTCATGATTTTCTTTCGCTTCTTAGGTGGCACCTTTGGTTGGTTTTTTGAAAACTCAACAAACATACTACGGTATTGCACACCAGCCTTTTTCTAGGATAGCATTCTTGTTAAAACCGAAAAGGCAGAGGAGTCAAATTACCACTTTCCGCGGTCACTGAGGAGAAACAATCAGGTTTCGAAATATCGGTATCTGACCAGGAGTTATATGCTAGTGAGTTTTCTCCCTATTGGAGAATGTCTCCCCTTGGAGACTATAAGCTTGCTGAAGGCTTATTTTACGAAGCATTTATTTTATTATTTTTTCCCCATTCACCCACTCAAGCACATACTGTTAGTTAGGCAGAATTATCTACCACTGCAGATATGAATGCTTATCTCCCCCTATTTCTTCAATCTAAGACATAAGAGCAAGCTTTGTTTATAATTCAATATATATAATATATATATAGAGAGAGAGAGAGAGAGAGAGAGAGAGAGAGAGAGAATCTTCACATTTGGGTGTGAAGATACATCAAATGGAGCTAAAACAGTAGTGACAGCTAAACATTAGCGTTTATGTAAACTGAATGTGACACATCTTGCTTTTTGTACTCCCAGTTCTTATAGAACAGGTAAGAAATACTGTCTGTGTGTCTGTCTGTGTGTCCGTGGTCAAAATGTGTTCCACTCGCTCCAGACAAAACTACTGGGCCGATCTTTCTGAACATCTGTAGGTATGTTCATTATGGGCCACGGATGATGCCCGATGTTTAAGTTTACCGCTATAGCCGTTACTAACGGTTGTAACGGCCTATAACGGTTTTTCTTCTTTATGGAATATCTCAGAAAGTACTTGGCCAATTTATAAGCGGTTTGGATGATCTTGTGACAAATCGGAGTCTTTGTCCATATGTAAGTGATGTAATGCTAAAAATGGATTACACAACCCTTAAAAGCCGTTATTCTGTCGTTATTTCTTATATACATATAGGTGGATTTTAAAGAAATTTGGTATATAGAAAGGTTATCACACACAAATGGCATTTCTATATAGTGTTTCAAAATTTGACCGTTAAAAACCGTTATTCTTGACATATTGTCCGATTTGGATGAAATTTGATATGTACACAGGCTTTAGCCCAGTGAGGACTAAAATACCGGTTTCAAAAGTATATATCGGTTATATAACCGTTAAACCGTTAATTTGCCGTTATACATACATATATATATATATATATATATATATATATATATATATATATATATATATTGGTGGGTTTTAATGAAATTTTGTATACAGAAAGGTTATCATACACAAATGGCACTTCCATGTAGTGTTTCAAAATCTGACCGTTAAAAACCGTTATTCTTGACATATTGTCCGATTTGGATTAAATTTGGTATGCACACAGGCTTTAGCCCAGTGAGGACTAAAATACCAGTTTCAAAAGTGCACATCGGTTAAATAACCGTTAGAACCGTTATTTTGCCTTTATTTCTTATCTCACAAAGCACCTGGCCGATTTATAAGCGGTTTGGAAAACTGGGAGTACGTTTATATGCTTTGCATCTTGTTTTTTTCAAAGTTGTTTGGGTTTGGGTTTAAGGTGCAGCCGCTCTTAGAGTATGGAAAGTTGACAGAGAGAGGAGAGAGAGAGAGAGAGAGAGAGAGAGAGGAGAGAGAGAGAGAGAGAGAGAGAGAGAGAAGAGAACAAAGTTAATATAATGGGAAGCGTGTGCGAGGGGAGGGGGGTGGGATGTTATGTTTTGAGACCTTGCCTTGATGTAATCCGGCATTTTCAATGGAATGCCTTCACACCAATCCAATTATCTGGTAAGCATACAGCTGTAAGCATCATTCTACAAGTCACAAACGGTGGCAGGTCTCAATTAGTTATTTCTATTTATTGCATCCATGGCTAAATGGACACCCATTGACGATAAGGTAACTGACGCATTTTCCTTCATGCGATATATTGAAAAACTGAAGAAGTAAGTTTTTAAACGTTGATCTAAACTTACTGCCTGTTAGACAATACAGGTAAAAGTTGATAGCGCTGTTGCTAAACAACAAAATAAAACCGAGGCCACTAAAGACTTTGTATAGTCCATACTGAATGGGGTCATGACGACCAATAGGTGGCACTAACCTTTTTATTGTTACAGGGACAGTCAGGAGAATAAAAGACACACTGACAATTATAAGAGTCACAGTCAACGACGACACCTGCTTTTGTTTGGAATCCTCTATTGCTTGTTGTTCATGAAGACGCCTGCCTTTTCTCCTAGATGCAAACAGTTTCCATACAAGAATGCTATTGCTGACCACCAGCAGCACGGAAGGGAGAAGACAAGATTGAAGTGCGTCCACCCAAGGCCAGATCTCATCTAGAAACAACCTGTACCCCTCTGATTCAAATTGACGACACGTGTCAGCATCATATCCAAACAAAAAGTGACCATTGATCAGAAAGATGACGACGATCATGTAGCAGCAAGCGCTCGGGAAGTTCTCTTTGTCCACACAGCATTGATTCGATGAGGCCACAGCACAGAGGCTGCTCTTTGCATGGACAGGGTGACAAGCATTGATGCTGACAAAGATGGCGTCATGTACTTTATCACTTTCTCCACCTTACATGGCCAGGCACCCAGGGTTTTAATTCTTGGTACATCAAATTCTCTGCACAACCAGCTTTCAAGTGGTCCTACTATCAACATCAACAGGTCAGAGCACGCCAGGACTTGGAAAAATACACCAAGTTTTGATACAGGGAGACGATGCATGATCAGAAGTATCATAAGATTTCCGAAGGTACCGAACACAAGCACAGCAGGGTTTCCGATTCTGTAGATTATGTCATATGCTCGTCTATATGGTCGGTTCAACTCATACCACCAACTATAGTCATCCCTGTCCATGTTTGAATCGTCGGTCACATATGTCATGCTGCTCGCATAGGATTACTGAAAGATAGTTCACTCAACGTGCGCGCGTGCGTACGTGCGTGCGTGCATGCGTGTGTGCGTGTGTGTGTGTGTGTGTGTGTGTGTGTGTGTGTGTGTGTGTGGTATCTCCTATGCCTTGCGCGCGCGCGCGCGCGCGCGCGCGTTTGTGTGTGTGTGTGTGTGTGTGTGTGTGTGTGTGTGTGTGTGTGTGTGTGTGTGTGTGTGTGTGTTTGGTATCTCCTATGCCTTCCGATAATGAAAAGCAGATCTCAACCTGCAGCACATAGATCAGCATGATTAATACACGTTATACACAGCAAGACTCTAATTAAATATGATGAGTTCGATCACGGAGTATGATTTGGAGAAACCAGGGCCTGCTATCTCAATGTCCATGATGGAAACTAAACTCTCTCTCTGTCTCTCTCTCTCTCTCTCCCTCTCTCTCTCTCTCTCTCTCTCTCTCTCTCTCTCTCTCTCTCTCTCTCTGCAACACTCAAGCCTTTCTGACACTTGGCATCACGCTTTAGAACAAGGCGATCGCCGTACCTTAAGATTGACCATTGAAATCGCCTATTTCCCAGTAATAGGCTGAGGTGGTGCGTGCGCTCGTGTGGGTGTGACCTCTATGTATATCACTCTGTGATGATTGCTCCTACTCCCCTAAAATGCCCCCAAGTTTGCACTAATCTGCACAATTCTTAGTTGCAGACAATGCTTGGGTTATTGAACAGCAGAACTGACCACTCAGACTGTTACATATCTTTTGATCTCCCTTGCATCCTTGAATGGATCCTCAAGCGTAGGCTCAAAATTGTCCCCTACATTTTATACTGTTTGCATACTGTTTTTAGTTTTTCAGCAACTTTTTTTCCTATCCACACTTTGGTTTTGTTTTATTCTACTACCCTTCGCTGGCGGCTTTTGGGGTGCTGTTGGATTCTTTTTTGAACCTTTGGTGGTGAGAACACCACGGAATCATATGGACTGTGGTGTGTCTCTATTTGACGCCAGCAGCACAGACACAGTCATCCGCGTCTCCCTGATCAGTCCGATCCAGCGGACGAAAGGCCTAGGAGCAGGCAATACAAGTAGATCTGCCTTCGAGAGGGACTGTGATGGTTCTCTCATGCAGCTACTGAAGGGTTTTCATGTTCATAATGTATTTTCTTAATCTTATGCTTCCACGTCTTCATCTTCACCCACCCACACCCCACCCCACTATCTTTTTTGTTGTTGTTGTAAGTTCAGATCTTTGCAAAGTCATTACTATAATGATGGAAGAATTGTTAGCCTGCACTTGTTTCCCCCCACTACTTAATTGTTCAAGAAATGAAGATGAGAAGGAAATGGATGGAGTATTTCTAAAATAAGGTTGTGACTCCATAGTTCAGTACAGGAATGGCATACGATAGAGATATTTGGGGATAGGGAATGTTACACACCTTAGCTCATGCAGGAAACTATTTCAAAGTTAAACAGAGACTACATTCACATAGTTGTAGCCAGCACTACACTTTGTCAGAAGTCTCACTTGGAATGACATTTGGCACATGGCCCCTCTCAGGATCAGCTTCATTCTCAGATCTGCATATGACCTTCTGCCCTCAAATGCAAACCTGGTGAAGTGGGGGAAAACAGACGATCCTGCATGCCCACTCTGCCATGAAAAACAAACAGTGGAGCATGTCCTAAGCTCATGTAAAGTAGCCCTGGCTCAAGGAAGGTACACATGGAGGCACAACCAAGTGCTCAAAGAGATTGTACAAGTAGTCTGGGCTAGTACCAACACCACAAAAGGGAAAATCAGGACTCCAAAAGCACCCGCAACATTCTTCACGGCAGGAGGCAGCAAATCATGGCCAAGAACAACAGTGCCACTCGAAACATGCAGGCAGAGTCTGCTGGACGGGGCAGATGACTGGGAGTGCACTGCAGACCTCCCAGAATGGAAGAGTCACCCAGAGATCATCAGCAAGTGTGGCATGAGACCAGACATAGTAGTCCACTCTAAGTCAACCAAGCAGCTGATCATGATCGAGCTCACGGTGCCATATGAGAACAGAATGGAGGCAGCTCAAATCTACAAGACTGAAAAGTATGCTGATCTGGCAAACAGCCTGAGGAGAGAAGGCTATCAGGTCAAAGTCCTCACTGCAGAAATTGGAGCTAGGGGGTTTGTAGGAACGTCTGCATACAGCCTCATGAAACAGCTCTCAGTTGCAGGGAGGGAAAAACCCAGAGCCCTGAAAGCAATGGCAGAAGCGGCAGAGAGGTGTTCAAGCTGGATCTGGTCAAGGAGGAACAAAAGTGAACTTCATAAGGCTTAATTTCCCTACAAATATCAGGTGTCCCTGTGGCTCAGTGGTTAAAGCGCGAGTCATTAAGTGGAAAATGAGCATGTCCAGAGGGTCATGGGTTCGAATCCCAGCCATGGCTCGTCCCAAGATGGGAAAAAAAAAAAGGGGCAGCAGAGGGACATCCGGAGTCATGAACCGGGTGTGGCCCAACCCCCCTAGAGTGTCAGGAGATAAGGACCGAAACACTTGCTTGAAGGGGGCTTCTCTTCTGAGGACTCTCTGCTGCCACGCTCTCCACGAGTTTCTTTCTATTGATGCATGGGTAAACCATTGACTTCCGGGAATAGGCCGGAGGACGTCCGGGAAAGACCGGAGGACACTGGGAAAGACCAGAACCAAGGGCTCTGTGGGCTGGCTCCCCACTTTGCCTTAAACATGTGGCTACTAAGAATAAAAGGAAAAGATGCTCCCAGGATTCACCGAAAGGGGGAGAGAATGATGAATCCATCGGTGCTCAACCAATCATGACTGCAAATCCCAAACGGACTATGAACATGGACCAAATGGAATACCCATGTGTCTGTGGAAAGCGTTTCGCTACCACCCGTGGAATGAAGATCCACAGAACAAAGATGGGATGTGTGAAGACTCATCTGAATGAGCAGCAGCGCACTGCATCAGCAGATAAGACGTCGGAAGACCAAGGCCAGGATTTAAACCACAGTGCCAAGGACATCCACGCTGTTGGTTCGGATGAGGAATTTGCACAGGCCCTCGATGCCAGGCGCCTGAAACTCAACCTGCCACGAGCAAACGAAACTGAAGATTGGGAGAAACTGGATGCAAAAATCGTCCAAAGACTCGATGCACTGATAGGGAAAAGCACCCTGGAACACAAACTAGCCACATATGGGGACATTGTGTATGCCACATGTAGAGACGCCTATGGAGCAAAACTACCCAAAGAGAAAACACCTCCAAAGAAATCCAGACGCCAAGAAAAGATGGACAAGATCAGGGTCCAAAAGAAAAACCTCAAGATGCAAATGAAGACCGCATTGCCAGCTGAAAAACAAGGCTTGGAAAAACTGTGGAAAGACCTGAAAGAAAAACACAGCGCCCTCAGCAAAGCGGAATCTGCGGGGAAGAGGAAGAGCAAAAAGAAGAAGACACAAGAGCGCTTCTTCAGAGACCCCTTCCAGTTTGCCAGAACACTGTTTGAGCAGCCAAAATCTGGGACCCTAAGTGTGGACAAAGGAGTTCTTGAGCAGCATCTGAGGAAAACATACTCTGACCCACAGAGCAAAGCACCACTCGACATTCAAGGTCTGGTGTGGCCAACCAACCCTGAGGAACAGTTCAATGGCAAGCCTCCAACGTTGGCGGAAATCAAGAAGGTGGTCGACAAAGCCAGAGCCAAATCATCACCAGGGCCAAACGGAATACCTTACCAGCTTTACAAGAAATGTCCCAAGGTGCTGGAGTGGCTCCACAGGCTGCTGCGATCGGCTTGGAGAAACCAGAAGATCAGCGGCCAGTGGATGACGGCAGATGGTGTGTACATCCCCAAAGAGCAAAACTCAAGTGACATCAGCCAGTTCAGGCCAATATCGCTACTGAACGTCGAAGGGAAAATCTTCTTCTCTGTCATGGCAGCAAGGCTGACCAAGTACCTGATGGAAAACAAGTACTTGGATGTGTCAGTCCAGAAAGGTGGCATCCCAGGCGTGGCTGGCTGTGTAGAACACGCCACAATGATCTGGGACGCAATCCAAAAAGCAAAAACAGAAAAGAGAGACCTGGACGTAGTGTGGCTTGATCTGGCAAACGCATATGGATCTGTGCCCCTTGAGATGATACAGTTGGCTCTTGAGATGTACCATGTGCCAAAGAACATCCGCGACATGCTCAAGAAGTACTTCAATGGCTTCTCAATGCGGTTCTCTACCAAGGAGTACACAACAGACTGGATCAACTTGGAAGTGGGTATTGCAATGGGCTGTGCAATTTCCCCAATACTGTTCGTGCTGGCAATGGAACTCATCTTGAAAGCAGCAACAAACAACGCGAGACAAACAGACCTTGGCGATGGATACAAGATGCCTCCTCTCAAGGCCTTCATGGATGACACTACAGTGATTTCATTCAGAGAAGACGAGACACGTCATGTGCTGGAGAGGCTGGACGACATAGTTGCCTCATCCAGAATGAAGTTCAAGCCAAAGAAATCACGGAGTCTCTCACTGAGGAAAGGAAAAGTGGCCGGATCTGTGGTCTTCAGTGTTGCCAACCAGGCCATTCCAACAGTCACAGAAGAACCAGTCAAGAGCCTTGGAAGATGGTATGATGATACGCTGAAAGACACACAAAGAGCAAAAGAAACCAAACAGATGGCGGAGGAAGGCTTGGAGACCATTGACCAGTGTGGGCTCCCTGGCAAATACAAGGTCTGGTGTCTGCAGTTCATGCTGATACCAAAGCTCCTATGGCCTCTGATGATATACGACATCAGCACCAGCATAGTGGAGGCAATGGAAGCCAAAATCAACAAGTTCACAAGGAAATGGCTTGGTGTCCCACCCTGTCTGACTGACATAGCGCTGTACTGTCGTCAAGCAAAGCTGAAACTACCACTGAAATCCATCCTGGAGGAATACAAAGCAGGGAAGATCAGACTTCAAAGCATGCTGGAGGACTCAGGAGACAAGGTGGTAGAAGCAATCAAGCCCCAGCTGAAGACAGGCAGAAAATGGAAAGTTCAAGAGGCGATGGATTCTGCAAAAGAAAGTCTCAAGATCAGAGAAATAACAGGACACACACAGACCAACAGACAAGGACTGGGGGTAACCAAAACTGAATGGTGGTCAAAGGCCAAAGGAAAAGCCAAAAGAGACATGATGATTCAGGAGATGAGAAAAGAAGAAGACCAAAAAAGACTCCAAAAAGCAGTCCAGCAGAGCCAGCAAGGGCAATGGACAACGTGGGAGAATGCACTCCAAAGAAGTCTCACTTGGAATGACATTTGGCACATGGCCCCTCTCAGGATCAGCTTCATTCTCAGATCTGCATATGACCTTCTGCCCTCAAATGCAAACCTGGTGAAGTGGGGGAAAACAGACGATCCTGCATGCCCACTCTGCCATGAAAAACAAACAGTGGAGCATGTCCTAAGCTCATGTAAAGTAGCCCTGGCTCAAGGAAGGTACACATGGAGGCACAACCAAGTGCTCAAAGAGATTGTACAAGTAGTCTGGGCTAGTACCAACACCACAAAAGGGAAAATCAGGACTCCAAAAGCACCCGCAACATTCTTCACGGCAGGAGGCAGCAAATCATGGCCAAGAACAACAGTGCCACTCGAAACATGCAGGCACAGTCTGCTGGACGGGGCAGATGACTGGGAGTGCACTGCAGACCTCCCAGAATGGAAGAGTCACCCAGAGATCATCAGCAAGTGTGGCATGAGACCAGACATAGTAGTCCACTCTAAGTCAACCAAGCAGCTGATCATGATCGAGCTCACGGTGCCATATGAGAACAGAATGGAGGCAGCTCAAATCTACAAGACTGAAAAGTATGCTGATCTGGCAAACAGCCTGAGGAGAGAAGGCTATCAGGTCAAAGTCCTCACTGCAGAAATTGGAGCTAGGGGGTTTGTAGGAACGTCTGCATATAGCCTCATGAAACAGCTCTCAGTTGCAGGGAGGGAAAAAACCAGAGCCCTGAAAGCAATGGCAGAAGCGGCAGAGAGGTGTTCAAGCTGGATCTGGTCAAGGAGGAACAAAAGTGAACTTCATAAGGCTTAATTTCCCTACAAATATCAGGTGTCCCTGTGGCTCAGTGGTTAAAGCGCGAGTCATTAAGTGGAAAATGAGCATGTCCAGAGGGTCATGGGTTCGAATCCCAGCCATGGCTCGTCCTAAGATGGGAAAAAAAGGGGCAGCAGAGGGACATCCGGAGTCATGAACCGGGTGTGGCCCAACCCCCCTAGAGTGTCAGGAGATAAGGGCCGAAACACTTGCTTGAAGGGGGCTTCTCTTCTGAGGACTCTGCTGCCACGCTCTCCACGAGTTTCTTTCTATTGTCACATGTACATGAGTCAATTTTCTCTGGGAAGATAAGCAGTAATATGTTACTGCGTTTCGTTTGTCACATAGAAGCAGGAACAATGCCACATATAGAAAAAAAAGTGTCGTAGTGCAGCACTTTCGTCACAGTTCGGTCGAGATTTCGTTGCAGACTAGCTTAAGTTTCTAGAACAGTTCACTCGCCATTTATCGCAACTTATGTGCAGCGCTGAGACAAATGCTTGAATTTTGAGGATCTCAAGCTTATAGTCACTTTGTAAGCAGACAGTCGATCGAACATTGTTGTACGGAAGTGTTGTTTTGTTTGTCCGTCGAGACGTCGAAGACTGTCTAGTCATTCTGGGATTAGGAGTGAGTGCGTAGAAGGCTGGTCAGGCCGATCTACGCCCGGAAAGACCTATCACAATAGGACAGGGGATGGTGGCGGCAGTTGGAGATCTGTTGACACTGGTCTTCCTGATTATCCTGTGCTGCTCAGCTGCAGCAATTCTGTTACTTTCACAGGTGTCTGCACCTCTGCGGATAACTGATCACCACCTGTCTCTGTACTGGGCAGTCTGCTCCCATGTTGTGTGGCTGATGTGTGGGCTGGTCTCCATGAGAGCGTTTTCCTTGCTGTTGTTCGCCAAACAATAGTTTCTTTGGCGGCCGATGGTCTGGCATGTGAACTGCATGACCTGCCCAGCGAAGCTGTGACTGCATAAGGATGGTGAAGATGCTAGGCAGGCCAGCACAAGTGAGGACTTAAGTATCCGGTATCTTATCTTGCCACTTAACGCCCATGACTCTTCTGAGGCAGATGGTGTGGAAATGGTTCAGTTTCCTGGCGTGACGCTGCTAAACCCTCCATGTTGCACAGCCATAGAGCAGTGTGGTGAGAACTATGGCCCTATACACCTTGATCTTGGTCGCTAGGGTAATGCCTCTCCTGTTTCATACATTCTTGAGGAGTCTGCCAAAAGTGGCACTAGCTTTGGCGAGCCGGGCATTCACCTTATCGTCGATGACGACGTTTCTGGACAGAGTGCTGCCTAGGTAGGTGAACTTATCCACGCGTCCAGTTGCTGTCCAGTGATGGTGATGACTGGCTCAACGTATGGCTTTCCTGGGGCTGGCTGGTGCATCACTTCAGTCTTTTTCGTGTTGATTGTCAAGCCGAGGTTGTTGCAAGCAGCAGAGAACTTGTCAACACTGTGTTGTCAACTTGTCAACACGGAAGTAAGTCGTGGATAAAAGAAAGAGCGGCGTGATGCTGTCACCATACGCCGTCTTCATGATGAAGTGACGGCCTGCCCATTGGTGAAAGTCAGATGGCGAATACTGCCACACTACGCACGATGGCCTGGAGTCACGTTGTGGAGGGATTGCACACAGCGGGAAGGGTGATCACTTTGCAGAAAGTCTGGCGTAATGTTTGCCGGTACTCAACACGCGAGGCATACAGGTGTCTTCCAACTGCCTTGGTCGGTAACGGTGATCACGTACCCACCGGTGGGCAATATGGCGTGGACAACGGATATTGTGACATAGTAGATATGTTCATTAGCTGATACATGTGCATCGCATTGTCTTGTGGGAATGGTGGGTGGGGGACAAACAGAATGAAGAGATAGAGGGAACTATAAAATGCAATTGAATGCCATTTGTGTTCAGTAATATGTAACCAACGTACATTCACAATAACATCAGCTACAAAATAAAGTCAAAATCGCAGTTATTCAGCGCATGGACATACGAATTCCAATATATAGCTCACTCGACATTGCAAAATATATAGGCAACGCAAACCGTAAAAACATTGACAAATATAGAACGCGTTATACTACATTAAAACAAGACGAAGAACTGGTGATAAGTAAGCCATAAAATAGACAGAAAAAAGACATGGAACTGGGACACAATAGAGAGGCCTGCATCAGTGGTGAAGCGATTTTGTTTCTTTAAATCATTCACGACAAAGGCAAAGTAGTGCGACACACTTGAGACACAACATAATGCAGTGAAAGAGGACGAAGAATAATACATGGTAGGCGAATAATATATATGAACAGCCAAAGCCACAAAAACATCCACGAACCTAACCTGGAAAAGAGACAAACCAAAGACAAAAAGCTCTCAATTTAAAAGAAATGAAAAGGGAAACTCAGAACACTTCCACGAATTGCAAGACGTGTGGTTTCTGGAACTGGATGAAATTCCACTGGAGCCTGATAACAGTTAAGATTATGAAAAGGTCACAAAAGAGATGCAACTCAATGGCACTGAGGGAAAGGTGTTATGAACGTATTATCAAAGAAAATTGCATGCAAGGTTAGAAGTAATTCATGACACTTCAACATGACTAAACGAGCACAGATATATCATTTAAGCATCTTCAAGAACCGCAGATACACAATGTGTGAAAACAGGAGATATAAAGTGATGTACTTTAAGTGGGCGTTTCTAATGGAACTAGCAGGGGACTCTTTGGCTTGCAAACCCATACATATCTCAACCATATACTGCCAACAAGTTAACGCAATGGTAGTTCATGGCTCCATGGTAACTGACATTGACTTTATTACAACAAGAACACAATTTTTTTTTTTATGATAGAGCAGGTAATGCACTGCAGAACATACATGATATCTAAGGTGATGTCTTTTATTATACTGTGCTATTTTGTTTGTTAATATATTAATCGCAGTGTTTGGTTTTTCCGAAGTCGTCCTTGGGTTCTTGAATCTTATTTCTCTGTAATGTTCTTTTAATGTCATTGTTGAGTTGTTGAATTGTATTTCTCTGTAATGTTCTTTTAATGTCATTGTTGAGTTGTTGAATTTCATTTCTCTGTAATTACACACAGACCGAAAAACACTTAAAATACATTTGACAGTCCACCGTTAAAATGGAGTATACAAAGAAAACCGCGGAGTATACAAAGAAAACCGCGAAAAAAAAAATAATGATAAAAATCAGGGGAGTAAGGAGTGGGGGTGATGGGGAAGGTAGTAACTGTAAATCAAATTACGTTGTTATATGAGGAACATGTTTACCAAAATCAAACTCAAAGTGGCCTTTGAAAGAATCATAGACTGCGTATGATACAAATTATCTTTGAATAGATATTTCATTCGCTACTGAGACAAAGTGTTCACGTGTGTTCTACATACAGCAGCAACATTGATGAATTGGAACACAGCTTACAGCCGGTCAGGACAAAACAGTAAATTGCTAACAAAAGACTACAGTGAATATGTTAGACAACACCTGCAGTGACGAATGAAGATGAAAACATGATAAGCATGAAGATAATGATCATGACCATGAATGGCAAATGGATGACACACAAACATGCAGATACGTCTTTACGTCAACAAAACGTAGGTATCTTTAACACGATACAAACAGGATGAATGGGCATATACACAAGAATGCTCACTTGCGCTGTGTACACAGGATAAGATCTGATGTGTTTCATGACGCTGATAAACAACAATTTTCGTAAAGAGACTAAAAGCAGCTCCAACAATATTCGAATGAGTGTGTTGTGCAGAACCTTTTTGTATGAGTGTGCGCCCTCGTTAAACAGATTCTGTTGAATATAAGAAGTCCGTCATACCGAGATCGAGAAATTACGTGACCATAAAGAAGAACGCGCAGTCGCTGCAAAACAAGACACGTACTGCAGAAGTGAACATGCTATTTAACATGATACGACAGATGAAAAAGAAATGTCCATTGATTCAGTAGCAGTTCCTGAAACACCCAGAAGACATGTTGTTATCCAAGCATAAACGAAACACTGAATGAAACAAAAAGACTTCACAAATATTATGATTGATGGTCTTTCTTGACAATGAAGGGGGAGGGGAAGGGATGAGGAGAGTGAATGGCAGTGATTGGCACAAAAGGAAACCATCTGAACATTGACAATGGGCCTGACGTGTTACTAGCAGGGAAATCGCTTTTGCATAACTCTCATATGCAACGCTGAGTAATGAAATTATAGTGGGTAGTCTCGTTAAGTTCACAATCGACCGGCATGGAGTAGATATATTGCTGTGAAATAAGATGAAGGAATGACCTGCACGGAAGCAATGCATTACCAGTTAGAGAGTTGCCAGCGCGATGACTCTCAAATATAAGCTGTGTAATGGGACAATATGTACAGAAGCAAACAATATTCAGGACTGTAGCACTTGATCCAGCTGCATTTGCGCTGTAATGGTAGAAGTATTAGTAGCAGTAGCCATGGCAGTAGTATTGTGGAGTCAACAAGGCGTAATGTGTCGTAAGGAGTAATAGCAGTGGGTGGAGAAGCAGGCTTATGTTCTGTGTGTGTCAGCTTCCAGTTGCAGTGTATCGTATTAGACCGATTGTGGATCGAGAAAAAGGGAGGTGGACCATGACTAAACAAAAATAAACGAACAGAGACAACACCATCCTTACAGGAATATTAGTTACTGACGCACGTGAGCGTTTGAATCGTATCTTAGTAGCATAGTTACCAGCTGAAGTAGAGTAATCAAAACAAGACGCAACAAGACAAACTGGCATTTCAGTGACACAGGGAAAATGTGAGGGGTGGATGGGTCAGTCAGGCAGTGAACTTTGACACAGTCGACACCCATTCTCAGTCTATACAATAGTTACAATAGTCTTATGCCAGTAAAACCAGACCTGAATGGGGCTTGGGAAGGGTGTGGGTGGTGACTCGGGGAAGCAGCATTAGCGCTGTTCAACCAGGAGAAAAGATACTGTTTCTGATCGGTAGCCTGATGCTAGACGTACAACGAGGTGACAAAGAGGGAAAAAGAAACAATAATCACGCCAGCACGACCATGGCCTCATTGAATTGATAATCATCCATCCATCCTCCAATCTCTCTCTCTCTCTCTCTCTCTCTCTCTCTCTCTCTCTCTCTCTCTCTCTCTCTCTCTCTCTCCACCTCCCTCTCTCTCTCTCTCTCCATCCCTCCCTCCCTCCCTCTCTCTCTCTCTCTCTCCCTCCCTCCCTCCCTCTCTCTCTCTCTCTCTCTCTCTCTCTCTCTCTCTCTCTCTCTCTCTCTCTCTCTCTCCCAAAATGTGCTTGTGAGTCTAAGCGAACATACGTGGTCAAAGACATGCATGTTCGAGTGTGAGCATATGTGTTTTTCGTTCACGTTCGCCGGGGGCCGAAATAGCTCAGTTGGTAGAGTGACGGACTCGTGATCCTGAGGTTTCGGGTTCGAATTTTGTTAGAGGGGGATTAATCCCTCGGAGTTAACATTGGTTCTGACTCCATTCCACATACAGTCCTTCGAATGAGACAATAAACTGAGGTTCCGTGTGTGAACGCACGCACAACATCTTGCACACACATAAAATCCCATCACCAACTTTCGGAAGAAAAGGCCAGTTTGGCCGTAGGTATGGATGACACGTTACACACAGCATGCACCTTCTCCAAAGATGGAGTTTGACTGCCTTAATGGTGGGGAAAAAACAACAACAACAACAACAACAAACGGTCATACACAAAAAAACTCCACTGCCTGTCTTATACAGGCAGTGTCCGCAGGACTATCAGCCTGCGTACTCAAAAAGAAAGAAAGAAAAGATCGCGTTCGCCCAAAGGGATCCACAAGCATAATTCATCAAGGCAATTTGGCCTTACCTTTGGGACTTTCTGATCACCGAAAGTTGTCCTGTGGTTGTAGATGACTGCCTTGTTTGCACATTTACAATCCTGGTATTTCCTATTTAACATACCCCCCCCCCCCCCCCCCCTGTACTTATTCATAATTTCGATCTGTGCTGTATTTATGAATACCTTAACACATTTTACATTTCAGAATAAAGCTGTTAACCATGTACATTTTGAGTTAAAAGTGAAGCATTAACGACTCCCTAATTAAAAAACTTTGCATGCATGTGCCTTTAAAAGTAAGGCAAGTCAGTGAAAGGTACATACCGCAGTTATCATATGAACAATCTTGCACAAAATTTGGAAAGACATGTATCAAACAGTCAGAAAACAAAATGGCAAGAATTCCGAAATCATTTTATAGCATTGATCATACATGTAAGCAAAGGTGAATATGTACATGTATCTGAGCAACCAAGTAATTATGTGTGTGTGTGCGTGCGTCCGTGCGTGCGTGTGTGCGTGTGTGTGTGTGTGTGTGTGTGTGTGTGTGTGTGTGTGTGTGTCCCTCTGTGTCTCTCTGTGTCTGTGTTTCGGTATTTGTTTATGTGCCTCTGGTGATGCGCTGTCACGGGCGTGCATGCGTCCGTAGTAGTACTTTCATTTTTTACGTCTTTTCACAAAATTGTGTGATATTAGACGAGAGAGAGAGAGAGAGAGAGAGAGAGAGAGAGAGAGAGAGAGAGAGAGAGAGAGAGAGAGAGAGAGAGAGTGCGTGTGTGTGTAAGAGTATGTGTGTGAAGCATAGGTGTGTGGAAGTGCACGCAAAATATGGAATAATTACTACGTATAACATTATAGTAAATATCTAACAGGACTACATATTAAACAAAAGGTAACTTTGAAAGCAAAATCAATATCAGAAAAAAACATCAGTCACTGTCATGCCTAATAAACATGGTAAGTATACCTTAAGAGTCATACAATCAAATAGTCCGTGTGTGTGTGTGTGTGTGTGTGTGTGTGTGTGTGTGTGTGTGTGTGTGTGTGTGTGTGTGTGGTGTGTGTGTGTGTGTGTGTGTGTGTGTGTCTTTCTGTGTGTCAGTGTGTCTGCGTGAGTGCATGCAAGCGTGCGTGTATGCGTGTATGTGTGTGTGTGTGTGTGTGTGTGTGTGTGTGTGTGTGTGTGTGTGTGTGTGTTTCTGTGTGCGTGTGTGTGTGTGTGTGTGTGTGTGTGTGTGTGTGTGTGTGTGTGTGTGCATATGTATGTGTGTTAGTGTGTGTGTGTGTGTGTGTGTGTGTGTGTGTGTGTGTGTGTATGTGTGTGTGTACGTGTGCGTGTGTATGTGTTAGTGTGTGTGTGTGTGTGTGTGTGTCGCGCGCGCGCGCGCGCATGCATATCTGTGTGTTTGTGTACGCGTGTGTGCCTGTTTATATATATATATATATATATATATATATATATATATATATATATATGTTGTGTGTGTGTGTGTGTGTGTGTGTGTGTGTGTGTGTGTGTGTGTGTGTGTGCTTGCTTCCTCGTTAGATCGTTTGCTATCTTGAATTCAGCTTCACCTAACCTTGCCCTGTAATCTTTGTTTGTAATGACAGCCATCTTATCTTTCCAACGATAGAATTTGATGATCATAGGCTTAGGTTGGTCTTTTCTTTCCTGTCCTACTCTGTGTGCCCGAGCAATGTCAACAGTGGTCCACGTCTTTGGACCGACTAGAACATTGAGAGAGAGAGAGAGAGAGAGAGAGAGAGAGAGAGAGAGAGAGAGAGGAGAGAGAGAGAGAGGAGAGAGAGAGAGAGAGAGAGATTGCAGCTATCTTTATCGAACGTACCTCACAGATCACTTCGAACCGCCTTTTTGTTAAATAGTAGGGTTTTTTTTTTTTGTTTGTTTGTTTTTGGTTTGTTGTAATGAATTTAATTTGGCTGGCATCCCTATTGATCAATACCGGCCCCAGTTTTCAACTAGATATTGTACATAAAAATGTACACACAATCTGAAAGATCACTACATTCACATTTAGTTCTCTCTCTCTCTCTCTCTCTCTCTCTCTCTCTCTCTCTCCTCTCTCTCTTCTCTCTCTCTCTCTCTCACTCTCTCTCTCAGTGTTCTAGTCGGTACTTTTCTGTCAATTGCTTGTAAAAGTATAGTTTTGAGGTGACTTTGTTGCTGTGCACAGAAGTCTATGTATTTATTTTCTAATTTTGTTTTGATTGCATGTTTTATTCTTCCGATACGTGAAGCAGACATTTGTTTTTCTTTTTTTTCAAGATACGATCACTCCAAACATGTTTAAAACAGTTCAGATACATCCTGGCAACGGAGTATCGTCTATATTCTACAGTTTGAACC
>CM065735.1:46869905-46892405 GCA_033310375.1 Conus canariensis | reverse complement strand
ATTTGGGGGAAAAAAATCACCAGTTGTGAAGTAAAGAAAGTGGAAAACAAAATCAGAGTGGGAAAAAAATGAAAATAGATCTGAACATGAGCGGGGAAAAACATACCTTTCTATTCCCAAAAATATTCCCTCTAAACCAACGCAGATGGAAAAGAAAAAAAATACAGTTAAGAATAGAAGTGGCAAAAAGCGTGCGACAAATATGGTTTTGACTATGAAAAAAACGAAATATGTGTCCCAGTATTACAGCAAGCACAGGCAAAAACCAAGCTGATTGAGATACCCTTCTTCTTTCATGAATGAGGAGTAAAAAAAAAAAAATGCAGGTCACCATCCCTGTCTATCAGACTGTGATACTGACTGCTGGGGTTTTCATCCAACGCCCACCTTACGCCGAGTTTAACAAAGATAAGTGATGGTTCGTTCTTCATTTTTGTAATCCTTGGTGTTGTTTATCTTGCCTGAAGTACACCTAGGAGGTCGTAATACGTCGTGTTTTGTCTTATGATTCGTTTGTCTCGTACAAGTATGTGCTATTTCTCCATTCAAATTCATACATATCAACCTATATTCAATATTCAAATGACTATATGATTCTGTGATACCAAACCTGAGCATTTTATCTCAGATGTTTATTGAAATCCATAGAAAAGTAAACTGACACACTATGCACTGCGTACAACATGCAATAGATGTCAAATCGCTCATTTGTTCTTAACATGGCAATGCCTGCTTTGCCATCCAGAATCTCTTAATCTCTGACAAAATTCACAAATAAAACTATTCATGTCCCCTGCACCCTGACTTATCCATACAAACCCAAACCAACATTCATACAGTTTAATTTTACCCACGAAACCCGGTTTATCTTGCCTCTAGAATCAAAGTCAACTAACAGATTGTAAGCCTTATGGTATAAACTATGGGGCATATACGTGTTAGCTTTAACCAATAACGAATAGAACTGACGTTAACTAAATAGGATACCGTTTTTCCCCGCATATACTAAATCATAAGTTGTATGCACAGATACCCTCACAGACTTTTTGAATGTATGTAAATGAATGGTCACCTCCTTAGAAGCAGCACTACTGATGCCCCACAGTTCGGCACTATATTGTCATTTCTTTCAAGCAGCCCTTTAACACGTCCGAACCAGGTCTCCAAAGAAGCATTGTTAAAAGGCTGTTTTCACCACTCTTGAGATTACGTACTGTGTCTCAGTGTTCTGAGAGTTTATAGATGTTACTAGCGTTTCCAGCAATGCTCATTTAAAAGCCATTTCTTTCGTTTGCAAAAGTTGTTTGTATTCATGCCTACAATTACAACACAAAACTCGATCAGTTTAAAGTAAAGTACAATTTGGCTGGCTTAGTATTCTTGTAACCTTCCTGAAGCTCTGGCGACACTCAGTGTCATACAAGTCATCATACCCCCTATATCTGCGTCATAATACATTTTGCAGCACCCCTGAAACAAGCATTGAAAGCTATGTGTGCTTCATTAACGTTTACATCAGTTAGTTTGATAACCATTTCAACCCTGTGCAGGATCCCAGGTGAGCATGTCATATCAGAAAACTTTTTTGTCTAATTAATAAGATTCATTCCAAACACACTTTTCCACGAAAGTGTTTACAACAGTGTCAGTGGAACAAGTGTTCTATATTTGCTAACATTAACGTTCAGGATAACAGGCAGGTGAACTCAGTGCATGTGAACTCAGAATTAGTGTATTCACATACATAATATAACAGTTGTCAAAAACTGTAGCAAACATATCCTTTGATATATCCCTTGATATCAAAACAATAATGATAATCAATGACACTATGTCCGCTTTCTGATACGTACTTGTAGTGACCTTCCTGGTTACCCCCACACATGCCATTCAAAATGCAAAAGCGTAGAGTTCTACACATATTTAACATCGTTTTGTGTGTTTTTTGTGTGTGTTTTGTGTGTGTTCATAATTATTCGTGTTATTTTTTTTTTCCTTTTTCAGAATCTCTATCCGTGCATAATGGACAGCTAGAGCTAACAAACCTTAGAACTTTTCTCCGAAAACCTTTGAACTTTTTTTCAGATCTGGCATTGAGATCGCTATTAATCAATATATACACATAACGAAAATGCATGCAATCATATATGAATTCGTAGCACACACGTATTCCATTTTCGACATTGAGGTGCAGATAGCACAGTGAATTAGCACACACGTATAGCACATTTTGATTGTGCTAATTGAATGTTTGTGAATAGTAAAGGGAAAGAAAACATCTGACTGAGTGAAGAAGACTTTTTTCAACACGCGCGCGCGCTCGAGAGAGAAGAGAGAGAGAGAGAGAGAGAGAGAGAGAGAGAGAGAGAGAGAGAGAGAGAGAGAGAGAACAGAACAGAACAGAACAGAACAGAATTTTATTCAAAAAGGCCAAAGCCCCCTTTGAAGGGGTGTGAACAATAACAATGAATATATCATACAAATATGAATGACACTGTCATCCCATTATAAGCATGAGAACTAGGTCAAATGCAAGACTGAAAACCAGTTTCCAACTTACAAAGGAAAATAACTGAAATTCAATAAAGAACATCACTACATTCGCACATTTATAGACTCAATCAACAAATTCACATTCACACAACAACAAATTTGATAAATCAAGATACAGCTATTTCCCTTCTCTTAAAGGCTTTGTAAAGATATACAGCAAGATTTTTAACGACTTCTGTCTTTCGTGATGTTAGAAGTAATGTTAATCTGAAATCACTAGGATTATTATGATATTTTGGATGTATTAAACTGTGTCTTAAATCATCGAAAGCAGGGCAACAACAAAAAAGTGAATTTCATCATCTGTGGCAGATCTACACAATGGGCATTTCATGACACCTTCGCTATCCCTGTTATATTTTGAACTGTGCATTGATAAATTAGAAATCCCAAATCTAAATCTTGTTAGTGTGTATCGTATAAATCTGTCCAAATCCAAAAGTAAGTATTTCTCCAGATCATAAGACATCTTGCATTTTCTGTAGTTTATAAATCTGTCACTGTCATCCATATGACAATTCCAGCTTTGCCACCTGCAATCGATTAATCTTTGTTTGAACTCTCTTATAAAAGAATTTATACATCCTACACCTTGATTTTCCCATACATAACATAAGCCATTACTATTCAAAACATCCCGAACTTTTGAAGCCCAATTGACTTTTTCCTCTATTTGACAAATTTAATAACATTTTATATGCTTTGAATGGCAGTCTATGCTCCTCCATTCGGGTTAATTTCAACCAGTATCTAATGCAAGAGACAGTAGAATTAATAAACAGGGGGAATCGATTTAATTCACCATATACAAGATCATTCGGTGTTTTGATACCTACCCCTAAATACTTCTTTAACACAAACAAATGAACACTTTCTATCACTGATAAAGCATCTTCTAAACCCCAAATCTCAGCACCATATGGAAGCATAGATTGAATCTGTGAATCGAAAAGCTTCAAGAATAATTTAACAGAGTTATTATTCAACTGATTCAACTTACGAATAGCAGCTCGTTTCCCTTTGTTTGCTAAATCTTGGCATGCAGGCTTAAAACTCAATCTTGTTGAAAACAAGATACCTAGGTATCAATATGAATTCACTACATTCATCTTAACATTGCCGTAAAACCATCTCTCTGTGCTTGCTAGGTATCCCCCTTTTCTAAAAACCATAATGCTAGATTTTTCTAAATTAACTTTAAGTTGTAACTGGCATGCAGCTTTATGGAGATTATTTAGTTGCGTCTGCAACCCAGCCACAGTTTCTGACAATAGTATAATGTCATCAGCAAACAAAAGAATAAACAATTCAATCATATCCATATTGAGACTAGCACCAAGTCTACCATTATTCATAATTTCAAGCGCAAGTTCGTTAATAAATAAACAAAACAGAAGAGGACTACAAATATCGCCTTGTTTCACACCGTTCGTACAATTGATATAACCTGTGTTCTGTGTACCACAACGAACTCGAACTTTAACAACCTCATACATACTTTTAACACATCTGTAAATTTTACCCTTAATTGCATTCTTTAACAAATAGGCCACAGTAATTTTCTTGAAATTGTGTCGAACGCTTTCTCGAAATCAATGAAAGCTGCATACAGTTTTCTATTACATGAAAATTGCTTTTGAATGACTGCTAAAAGTGTAAATATGTGATCGGTTGTAGAATAATTTTGTTTAAACCCAGCTTGGAATTCACCGGTAATATTGTTCTGCTCAACCCATTCCTGTAATCTTGAATTAACTATAGAGCTGTATATTTTGCTACTTATGTCTGAAAGAGAAATTCCTCTGTAATTATTTGGATCGTTAATGTTGCCTTTTTTAAACAATGGAACAATAATAGATTCTTTCCATAAATCAGGATATTGACCTGTGTCAAATAGAACATTGAAATATTTTACAAAGAAACCAGTTACATCATCTCCTGATTTTTTTTAATAGCTCTCCAATTATACCATCCAGTCCAGCTGCTTTCTTACTTTTCAATTTTCTCACTGAGAGTATGACTTCTTCTTTAGAAATAGGCCGATTCAGAAAATTCACATCATCATAATCATCATTCTCATGTGCATCATTTCCATTTCCTTGATCATCGTTATCATTATCTGAAAAATTATCTGAAACATCAGAAGCACCTGTACAGATATATTTGTTGCCGTCAGTCTCATGTTTTTCAAGAACCCTTTTAAAATGTTGAAACCATTCCTGTACTGTGATCTTGTTTGGCTGAAATTTATTCTTATTAGAAACTCTACCCATATTTTGCCAAAATTCTTTCTGATCATTTACAGACATAATCAATTGTTCAAGTACATTTCTTTTCTCTTTCTCTGTAACAGCTTTTTGTATTCTCTTCTTTCTTTGCAAAAAGCTGTCCTAGCCTCTTTTTCGGTTGAATTCTCCTTTGGTGGCAACTTTGTATCTGGCAACTTTGTATTTTTTCTGGATGATTTCCTACATGTTCTTAAAAGTTTTCTAACATTGCGCTTAGAAGTTTTACATTCATCATCATACCACTTTTCTGACCTTTTCTGACATGTATAAATTTTCTTTTCCATACATACTGCTTGCTCTCTTATGCATTCATTAAATACATGTAATGCCTGATTAATGTCAGTACCCATCAATATGCTGGCTTGATTAAGTTTTTCTTTTGTATTTCTTGAATGCATGCTATTATGAAACTGTTCAGCAAAGTCATCATTCCAAACTATCTTTTTAATAAATAAAGGTATATCACGGCAATCATTGTCATTGTGTAACACATCATTCTTCGCATAAAAATAAAATTCCAATGGTTGATGATCAGAATTAATCATATCAGAAACATGCAAACGGCAAGAATTTCTAATAGTATCGAACAGATCTTCAGAAACTAAGAAATAATCATTCACGCTACTCCCTGTTTCCGTTATGTATGTGTAATGACCTTCAAGGTCACAATTACATACTCCATTCATGATAAACAATCTAAGAGCAATACATAAATTCAAAATCATTCTTCCATATGCATTCAATTCCGAGTCTTTAGAATATCTTATGAGATCTGTTTTGTCATTCTTATCCATGAAACTGAACCTATCAAACTGATCATTGCTGAAAGGAAAAATGTTGGCTGTTCTGCCGTTCAAATCCCCACACAAAAGGATATCAACGTTGTCATACAATAATATCTTATCTGTTATAACCTCTTCAAGGCAAACAAAATCCGTTTTCAATTTCAACTGTTGTATAATATGAGGGATTTATTGGAGGCACGTAAGTACACACATAAAGAATGTTATTTTCAAAACCAAATAAAGTTTTATTTAATAAGAAACACATAATACTGTCATGTTCACATGTAAGTTCAGATACATAAGCCATCAACTCGGTTTAATTAAGCACACCACTCCACCTGATCTCCTCCCGTGTCTTGTCAGCTTAATCGCAGGTTTACAAAAGACAGAATGGTAGGGGAACAAATGGGAATCTATTTTCTCCATGAACGTTGCAACAAGACAAATGAAATCAAAATTATAAACATACGATAAAAACTTTTGATCACTCAGTTTAGATGGAAGGCCATCTACGTTCCAATGAAGGAAAGAGAACAAGTGTACTTTATTTTTAACCTGTGTTTCACTAACATTTTGTTCACTTTCATACTCGCTATCATTCGTACTCTCATTCAGACTTTCGTCCATCGGGATGTCTCTATTGGTTATATTTTCTCTTCTCTCTTCCCCATTGTGTTGTTCCCTGTCATTTTCACGAGCTTCGTCACGGCTGGTGTCACAAATCATTCCAACACGTGAAAAACAAGCATGCATTTCACAATTCGCCGGTACACATCTACAACCTGTTCTCAGTAAACATGACACACGGCCACCAGCACGTGCGTTTCCGCATTTTGTCTTCGGAACTGGTGTTTGGTCAACATTATCTACCTTCGTATCCTCAACCAGGAAAATTTGACTTTTAGGATTGTGGAAGTTTA
The DNA here is from genome assembly GCA_033310375.1 of Conus canariensis. NCBI lineage: Eukaryota > Metazoa > Mollusca > Gastropoda > Neogastropoda > Conidae > Conus > Conus canariensis. The sequence goes on along the minus strand of CM065735.1, from coordinate 46,885,859 downwards.
ACTTTGTTTGCAGAGGCCGGCCAAACCTTTATCTAACATCCTTTAACTGATCATCCCCTTCAAGAACAAATTTCTTGCCGTCGATGAGGAGATGATCGTAGATCATAGTGGCCCTCTTGTTGTTGTCTCTGGCAGCTTTTAAGTGTGGTCCTAGCTTCTATCTGATGTCACGGACTCTCAGGGTGAATTCATCACCAATAAATATTGAAGTATTCTTAAGGTTCTTTTTGGCTCTGAAAAATTCTTCTTTGTCTTTGTAAAAGGTGCATCTGCCAATAACAGGCGAATTAGGCTTATTGTTGATGCGATGTATTCTGTCAAACTCTACGGTCTTTGGTAGTTTCAATTCATCCGTCAACAGGTTATGCACAATATTCACACAGTCCTGTTTGGTTTCTCCTTCCCTCCTTAGCAGTCCATAAAAAAATAAATTATTCCTTTTTGATCGCCCTTCAAGATCATCAACTTTTTCTTCCAAACGCACGATTCTATCTTTCATCATACTGTTCTCTGCCTTCAGATTGTCATTTTGAACACGAAGCTCACTGATCGTCTCTTTCATGTCATGCATGTCCCTTTTTAGTCCGTCGACTGAGTCTTTTACTCCTTTCACTTCGTCCGACATGTTGTCAACCTTCATGGTTAAGCATGATAACATTGTAAAAATGTCTTTTAGCATCGGGTGATCGGCCGTGATCTCACCGGGTTTACTTGAAGCATGGTCAGGATCAGGAGTCACAGAAGAGTCCGCACTTGCACGGCGAACAGAGCCATCACGAGCCAGGCGGGACTGCTTCGTGGAGCTGGAGCTGGACGACTTCGGCCCGGGGTTCGTCTCCACGTCGCCGCATCGGAGCAGAAGGTCGCTGAAGAAAAAGGCGGTGAGGACCAAGCCTACCATGACACCAGTGACACGGGTGTGTACTTTTAATACACGCACCGACATGAACACCTTGAACCTGGCTCTTTTTGCCATAAAACCGATGAAGACGGCGACGAACCCGCCACACCGAACTCTGAAATCGAGAGATGCTGATGGCATCTTGATACTGTCACCGACTTCAAAGGCTGCATGACTGAAAACCGGAGAAATTAACAGAAAACATTAATTAATTGCAGAGCTGAAGAAAACGTGTCTTCTCCTCTTGGATGACGACAGCTCACCCCAGAGAGAGAGAGAGAGAGAGAGAGAGAGAGAGAGAGAGAGAACACTGAACTGAACACTGAACACTTTTAATGTCATTGGCTATATAGCCTTTGTGACATGGGGGTGCAAACAAAAGAACAAAACAAAATAAGGCAAGGTAACAAGTCCAAACAGATATGCAAGAAATTGAATGCATGGCTTCAAGCAAAACAGGCCTCCATCGAGACCATCCAAAATAACGCCGTTCTAAAGAAGTAGCATGAATACAACGTAAATCTTCTTCAGAATTCGTGTTCTTTACTAATTACATCAGTTCGAGTTAGTTTTTTTGTTTCTGATATTCAAAGCTTCTGCAATATACTTTGCAAGAGATTTCACAGAATCATCGTCATAGTTCAGTTTTAGCACACCAACTATGTCCTCATTTTTAGCACATTGTTTTTAAAAAAATATGCATTTTTCGCGGATACTGCTGTATTCTTTACAATGGAATAGGAAATACTTCTCATCTTCCTTAAAGGAACCACACAATGGACAGGGGGACCGTGTAGAGGGCTCAGTGAGAAACCATTTTTTATGGGCGTTCAAACCAAGAGTTCTGGATCTAAACCTGGCAAGGCAAATTCTGTGCCACCTGCACGTAATCAACGATACATATTTTTCTGTTTCAAATATACTTTTAAAACTAAAAAACCAACTGTACCGTTCTGTGTTTTCCATTTTGGAATGGCAGTTCTGTTTGTAAGAAGCAATCATCCTATCTTTCAATTCCAAAATAAATCCGTTTTCATATCCAACTCCCTGGCACATCCACACGATTCCAAATCCATTCATAGTTAGAATCTTCTTTATAAAAAATACCCAATTTTCCTTCCCCCGATCAAGTTCATTTAACAGCATTTGATATGCCTGTTTACAGAGTCTTGAGTCAGGTAACCTCAATAACTTAAGCCAATATGTTATACATTTAACATACGTCCTGATACATAAAGGGTATCTGCCAGTTTCACCATATATTACTGTATTTGACGTATGCAGTGGAACACTTAAAAAGCGTTTGATTGCAAATGTGTGTACTTTCTCTAGATCTCTGTTGTCACGAGAACCCCATATTCCAGCGTCATACGTAAGAAGTGGTTCGATTTTTTTGCATCAAAAAGCTTCCAAAAATACAAAAATCAATCGAATTTAGTTTCCTTAAAGCTTTTAGAATTTCTATGACTCCTTTTTTTCCCTTTTTCTACAATTCTCATCTACTGCGCGTTTCATACTCAACCTGGTTGTAAACAGCATACCTAAATATTTATATGAGTTAGTTATTTTTACCTCTATTGTGCCATAAAACCATTTTTCATGACGGGCAAGGTGACCACCATTTCTGAATACCATTACATTTGTTTTCTCAAGATTAACAGTTAGAGACAGACGATCTGCCTCTTCTTTTAATCTATTCAGCTGATTTTGAAGACCCACTAATATCACATCATCTGCGAATAACAATAAAAAAAAAAAAAATTCAACCGCTCCTGGGATCATTTGAATGCCATGCTTTCCTTTCTTTCTTATTTCAACTGCTAATCCATTAATAAAGAATGAAAACATCAGAGGACTTAATAAGCATCCTTGATTCACTCCTTGTGGACATTCAAAAACATCCGAATAGATACACTTATCACGCACACATGCTGAAACACAATCGTAAACACCACGAAGTGCCATGTACAACTTGCCATCCACTCCACTTTTAAGTAAAGAAGCCCATAACATGTTACGATTAACGGAGTCGAAGGCCTTTCTAAAGTCGACGAAAACAATGTACACTTTTCTGTTTTTCAATAAGTGTGTTTGAACTATTGCAAAAAGCGTAATAATATGGTCGATAGTACTATAGTGAGATCGGAATCCTGCTTGTTCTTCGATATTTTTTTCCTCCCTTTCTGCCCACATTTTAAGTCTTCTGTTTAAAATATGGGTGTAGATTTTACTTACGACACTTGTCAGAGCAACTCCACGGTAGTTATCTGGGTTATTTGGATCTCCCTTTTTATGAATAGGAACAATAATAGATTTGGCCCAGGCAGCAGGGAAGTTCCCATCATTAAACAGTCTATTAAATAACATTACAAGGAAATCAATGACAACGCAATTTGCATGTTTCAGCATTTCACTTAAAATTCTATCTGGGCCCACACTTTTCCCTGACTTTAGATGCTTGAGAGAGAGAGAGAGAGAAGAGAGAGAGAGAGAGAGAGAGAGAGAGAGAGAGAGAGAGAGAGAGAGATTGTGAACATGTGGGGGTAAGGAGAAAGAGCAATGGAAAACGGAATTCTCCATCACGAATCATTCAAATGCATTGAGAGAGAGAGAGAAGAGAGAGAGAGAGAGAGAGAGAGAGAGAGAGAGAGAGAGACAGACAGAGAGAGACAGAGAGAGACAGAGAAAGGTAGGGAGGGATTGAGAGAGGGAGAGAGAGAGAGAGAGAGAGAGAGAGAGAGAGAGAGAGAGAGAGAGAGAGAGAGAGAGAGTCGATGTAGATAAGTTTGTCTCATTCAAACATTACATTTGGGGTCTTCCTGTGGAAGATTGAGAAGTATTCTGGAGGTATGTGTTAATATTTGAATGTCAGAAAAACTGGTACTTGCATTTCTCTCTCTCTCTCTCTCTCTCTCTCTCTCTCTCTCTCTCTCTCTCTCTCTCTCTCTCTCCTCTCTCTCTCTCTCTCTCTCTCTCTCTCTCTCTCTCCTCTCTCTCTCTCTCTCTCTCTTCTTGCTGTCCAACAAGAGGACAAAATAATCAAACCGATAACTTAAACTCTACGTGAATACATACAACATACATAATCAAACCAATTATGCACTGAAGAAAAAAATTCACTCTGAGAGAGAGAGAGAGAGAGAGAGAGAGAGAGAGAGAGAGAGAGAGAGAGCATTGCATCACTGTGTGTGTGTGTGTGTGTGTGTGTGTGTGTGTGTGTGTGTGTGTGTGTGTGTGTGTGTGTGATAGAATGTTCTATTCACCAATGTGATCATTCAGACAGTTGGCCCTGGTTTTCTAAAAATACATCTCGTGAATGTGCTCATTATGCTTTACTGGTTAATGTAACTTGTGTTTAGCTAGCCAACTGTGCTTGATAATTCTAGTGCAAGCATGATCTGCTCTTCATTATCTAAAGGCAGACAAAGTATTTAGCAAACTGAAGACACAAAACCTGAAGTAAATGAAACCTCCTTTCATGGTCCCAGCTCCTTTTTGATCAATACATATCTGTCTCAGACAACCCAAACATGGGATGGGATAATCATGATAATGGTTATGATACGTGGTGGGATCTTTACCGGCCGTACAGACGTGCATATGACATGATCAAAAAATTGGTAATCCTCTTGTGCTCGTGTTTGGTATTTTCGGAAATATTATGACAATTCTGATTATGCATCGTCTTCCCGCATCTAACCTTGGTGTATTTTTCCAAGTCTTGGCGTGCTCTGATCTGCTAATGTTGATAGTAGGTCCTCTGGATAGCTGGCTTGCCAGAGCATTTGATGCACCAAGAATTGCAACCCTGGGTGTCTGGCCATGTAAGCTGGAGTGCTTGATAGTGTGCGCGGCGCCACAATTGTCAGCATCGATGCTTGTGACGCTCTCCATGCAAAGAGCGGTTTCTGTGTTGTGGCCTCATCGAATCAATGCTGTATGGACGAAGAGCGTTTCACGAGCTGTTGCCATCTTATTGATCGTCATCAACTTTCTGATCAACTGTCATTTTCTCTTTTGGTTTGTTCGTGATGTGTATTACTGTCCCGACACCTGTTGTGAAGTTGAATCAAAAACATATGAGTGGTTTTATTACGAGGTTTGGCCTTGGGTGGATTCACTTCAATCCTGTCTTCTACCTTCCGTGCTGTTAGTGCTTAGTAATAGCATTCTTCTGGGCAAACTTGTCGGATCTGTGACAAACAGCAGGCGTCTTCCTGTGCAGCAAGCTACTGAGGATTCCAGAAAACAGCAGGTGTCTGCCTTGACTGTGACCCTTATAATCGTCAGTGTGTCTTTTATTTTCCTGTCAGTTCCCTCTCTGGTAGAGACTTATTTCTTGTCTGTTGATGATGAAGAGCTCATACTGTATGGAAAATACAAAATATTTAGAGGCCTCAGTTATTTTCTGTGGTACAGCAATAGCGCCATCAACTTTTATTTGTATTGTCTGATGGGTGGGAAGTTTATATCAGAGTTTAACAAGATAATACTTCAGTGTTTGAAAATAGATCATGGAGAAAAAAAAAGTAGCTCCATGTGAAATATAAAGCGATAGCAATGTCCAATTTAGTCCAGTTCTGCCATGAATACAAACACGAAAATAATGAAAAGGGACTTGTCACCATCTGTGATTTTAGCATGAAGTTTACAACTAAACGATTGCCACACACCATGGCTGGAAAAAAGGCAGTCCACTGAAAGCGTCGACACAGATTTGTGAGACATGGCATGAGAACATTTCCAGTTTTCTCTGGAGTTAGTTGACAGAAAATAAGAAAATAAACCGGAAAGGTAATACACACATGAGTAGACACGTGGATGAATGACCAGATAATCGATCACTCACGCATTCAAGCCCTGTGAAGGCACTACCTGAACATCAAGTTACAATCATCATCAAAAGAATGCCGTATCCGACAACTTCAGTCTGTAACACCGCTATGGTTTGTTGGCTGGGAAGACAATGTGTATACTGTTACAGATGACAAAGTATGAAAACCATTGTTAATCCCCCCGCCCCTTCCTCGACCATGCTCTCTCTCTCTCTCTCTCTCTCTCTCTCTCTCTCTCTCTCTCTCTCTCTTCTCTCTCTCCTCTCTCCCTCTCTCTCCTCTCTCTCTCTCTCTCCCAACTGTTGGTACTACTATTCGGTACCCTAATTGTCTGCAGCTGATATTTATCATTTCTTCCGTCTTTTGAAATGGACAAGAAGTCGTGGATCTGATAGAATTGATAACATTATAATAGGGAGGGTAGCACGGGTGGTGGTAACAGTGGAAGTAGTAATTATGCTGTAGTCATGTTGTCGACAGTTTGGTTTTGTCGAGCATTCGATTTGATTTCTTTACTTAGATCACATAGAATTGCCCCCCCCCCCCCCCCTCCCCCAATAGCTGAATGATAAGGTATATTTACCTACTTTTTCTCTCTTTTTTCCAAAAGTCATGAAACAAATGAAACAAAATCACCAAAATAAAAAGACCCCCCCCAAAAAAAAGGGGGGGGGGGGCAATTTAAGTAATAAACACAAGTTATATGTGAAAACAAAGCCAAGCAGAAAGTAAAATTTGAGTGTTTATTTTCACAAGAAACTCAAACAATCATCATCATCATCATCATCATCATCATCATCATCGTTTTTGTCGCTGTTTTTTTTTTTTTTTTTGTCTGTTTGTTTGTTTGTTTTTTCTTGATTATTTGGCATTGCACATATCGAATAAGGACGCTTTCTGTGATTCTATGCTGATAACACTCTCACATTCAGCCTTGAAATAAAAAAAAAGTAGAAACTGGCCAAAGAAAGGCAGCAAACATCCATTTTAGGTGCAGGTATTGACAATGAATCAAAACGGTAATTGAATGATGATGACAACCAATCAAACCGGTAATTGAATGATAGTTTAGGCTGTGAAGAAATGACTCGCAATCCCGTATTACTGAATAAGCATATATGCTATGTAGATGCTTACACCTTTTAATGCTTTTTTTTTTAAAGACCGCTGCCTTTCTCACATTTGCCCTTTTCTACCAAAGAGAGTGGATTGCCACAGCGTCTTGGACATTCGCCCCATTTCAGATCCCCCCTACCCCCCTCATGTATAATGCTTTTAGAGCGGACTCACCTTGAGACAAATGAAGCCCTTCATCCATACCAATCAGTTTACATGCCAGGACACAACACAGAAACTGCAGTGCTTCAGGTCTTAAACGGCATTTTGAACAGCATTGATGCAGGATATCTCATTTGTTTCTGGTTCTACTCAATCTCAGAGCTGCCTTCAACACCATTGACCACGGGATACTGTTCAAAAGGCAATCCCATGAAGTTGGTGTCGGAGGTTCTGCTTTTAAATGGTTTGTCTCCTAACTTCCCTCGAAGTTTAAACATGTCATGGTAAACCAGTCTGTGTCCTGCAATCCTCAGCTTTCCTCTGGCGTTCCTCAGAGATCGATCATTGGCCTGATCCTGATCTCCATGTATGCGGGACATTTTTGTTGTTAATGGAGCGTTACCATCCTACGTCATCAAGGCTGTGTCAATGATACCATTCTCTACAATTCGTCCCAGCCAGATCAATGTGCAGCCACAGCTGTAGTCCTGAACATCGGGTCTTTGGCTGGAAGGCGAGGGAAAGGATGGACTGTAATGAATTGAAACTCGAAGATCAGACGTCTGAAATCATCTTATGTACATCATCCTTTCGACTACCTAATCAAACTCGACTGATGGTATAGCCACTCTAACTGTCTTGTTCACTTGTCGAGAGACTTTCTACACAACGTTGACACCCAGTGAACCTTAACGACCATTTCAGCGTCATTATGAATACTTACAAATATCTTTCCAAAATCCTTCCTGTCCTTAAAAGCAAGGAACAAAATCTGTCTTGTCTTTAACAGGCTTATCTGTTGCAACAGATGTCTTAGGGGTCTGCTTGAAAGGTAATAAAACATATGCCGTTCGTGCTGAATACAACAGCTAGGTTAATAGAGGACGAAGAAGGATGACCACGCTTCCCCGATCCCCACACTCGCACACACGCACGCACGCACGCACGCACGCACATACGCACGCACGCGCGCACGCACGCACGCACGCACGCACGCGCGCGCGCACGCACGCACGCACGCACACACACACACACATACAAACACACGCACATACACACACGGGCACGCACGCACACACGCATGCACGTCCCCCGCCCCTCCCCCCCCTCCCCACCCCCCCACAACAAGCAAAAACATACTACTCTGTGTGTGTGTGTGTGTGGTGTTGTGTGTGTGTGTTTGTGTGTGTGTGTGTGTGTGTGTGGTGTGCTGTGCTGTTGTGTGCGTGGTGGTGTGTGTGGTGGTGTGTGTGTCTGCGTGTGGGTGTGTGTGTGTGTGTGTGTGTGGTGTGTGTGTGTGTGTGTGTGTGTGTGGTTGGCTGTGCGACGTGCGTGTGTGTGTGTGTGTGTGTGTGTGTGTGTGTGTGTGTGTGTGTGTGTGTGTGTGCGCGCTGTGCGCGTGTGTGTGTGTGTGTGTGTGTGTGTGTGTGTGTGTGTGTGTGTGTGTGTGCGTGCGTCTGTGTGTGTGTGTGTGTGTGTGTGTGTGTGTGTGTGGTGTGTGTGTGTGGTGCGTGTGTTGTGTGTGTGTGTGTGTGTGTGTGTTGTGTGTGTGTTGTGTTGTGTTGTGTTGGATGTGTGGTGTGTGTTGTGGTGTGCTGCTGTATGTGGTGTGTGGTGTGTTGTTTGGGTGTGTGGTGTGGTGGTGGGTGTTGTGTGTGTGTGTTGTGTTGTTGTGCTGTGTTGGGGCAATGGAGTGTGTGCATGGTGCTCAGGATGGGGGTGTTGTTCTAGGGTTTGGTTTCTGAAGGGTATGTTATGAATTTTGGTTCAATTTGAACGTGTTGATGTGATTTTGTTTTTTGTATCGTGCTTGTTTGTTAGGTTCCCTAGTTTTGTGTTCTGAAGGTATTTCATCTACTTATTTTAATATGAATTATGGTGTGAGTGCTTTTATTTTTTTTTTTTTTGTTTGATTTGGTTGTTGAATTTAGCCTCGTTTTTGGACGTTTGAAAAATAGCCTTTTTTCAATTTTAAGGGATTTTTATAGGATACTTTTTCTTGATTAATTTTTTTAAAACTGATTTGATATAATTTATTGAATTGTTTATATTTTCCTCAAAATGATGAACACCATTCCTTGTGTCATATTGGTTTCTTCTGTGGTGTTTCTGTTTCTTAGCTGTTTGTTTTTGTTTGTTGTTTGTTTTTTTTTGTTTTTAGTTAGAATTGTGCATTAACATAAGCATGATTTACCATTGGTTTGTGAGTTGTGGTTTTGTTGTTTGTGTTGTTTGGCTGTTGTTTTTGTGTGTTTTGTGTATTAAGGGTTGCTGGTTTATGCTGCGGTTGCATGGTGGATGTGTGTGTGGGAGGGGGTGGTAGGTTTGTGTGTGTGTGTTGTGTGTTTGTTGTGTGTGGTGTGTGTGTGTGTGTTGTGTTGGTGTGTGCGTGTTGGTTTGTCATGTGTGCATGGTGTGTGGTGGTGTGTGTGTGTGTGTGTTGTTGGTGTGGTGTGTGTGTGTGGTTGTATGTGGTGTGGTGGAAAGGTGTGTGTTGTGGTTTGTGTTGTGTATGTGGTGTGTGTTTCTGGGGGTTTTGGTTGCTTGCTGTGTTTGTTGATGTGGGTTTGGGTTTGGAGTTGTGTGGTTGGTTGTTGTGTGTTGGTGTTGTTCTTGTGACTGTTAGGTGCACAGGTTTTGTTTGTTGATGGGTAATTGTTTGTTTTTGGAAAATTTAGCTTTCGGTTTTGGGTATTTAAGCTCAAAATTATTTTCTTGTGATTAGGGAAAGGGGAACCCTCTTGGGCCTTGCGGTATGTTTAAGAAATTTACCTTTCTTACGTACTACAGAGTTTAAAATATTTTAGTTTCAGAAATGTAAAGTTTATAATATAATTTTTTAAAGCTGTTCTGCAACTGGTTTTTTACGTTTTTAATTGAAACTGTGATGTGGGTTGATTTTTATACTTCTCTCTGGCTCAATTGCATTACGTTGTTTTGTCATTGTTTTTTTTTTGGTGTGTTTTGCGTTGTTGTTGTTTTTTTAGTAGCTTATAAGTAAATTCGCATTGAAATAAGGCCCTGCTTCTTTGGATTTTTCTTCCGTTTTTTGTTTTGGTGTGTTTGGTTTGTTTTTTTTTGGCTGATTGTGGTTGGTTGGGTTTTTTGCATGTGTTTTGTTGTGTGGTTTGTGGGTGTGTGTGTGCTGTGTGTGTGGTTGTTTTTGTTTGTGGTGTGTGTGTGTGTGTTTGTGTGTTTTTTGTGTGTGTGGTGTGTGTGTTGAGTGTGTGGTTTTGTGTGTGTTGTGTGGTTGTGTGTGTGTGTTGGTGTGTTGTGTGTGTGTTGTGTGTGGTTTTGGGTGTTTGTTGTGTGTTGTGTTGTGTTGTTGTTGTGGTGTGTGTGTGTGTGCTGTTGTGTGTTGTGGTGTGTGGTATGGGTGTATGGTTTGGTTGGGTGGTTGTTTGTTTTGGTGGTGTGTGGGGTAGTGTTGTGGTGTTTGCCATATTCTTCAGGTCTCGTGACGTTGTGGTTTGTGTTCCTTCAATTTGTGTAGTGTTCATGTTTTCGACCTAATTTTTGAGTTTAGGGGAATTTTGGTCATTTAAAAATTAAGTTAAGTTCCTTTGGTCGTCTTAAGTTAAAGTTTAATTTTTTTGGCAGTTTAGTTGAATTTTAGTAAGCCCTTGCTTGTTTGGTTTAACAAGTCTTCTGTTATTCACTTTATTAAAAGGCTGCACCTTTTTTTATAATTATCTTATCATTTTATTTAATAGATGCATTCATTTCTTGGTTATCAGGTTTTATAAATATACTCCATAAGAATGGTTTTAAGGTCATTGATATTTTAATGTTGTATGTCATGTTTTCCTCTTAAACGGTTTTCGTACTCTTCCCTGGGTTTTTGTTTCTGTTGTTGGGTTTTTTTGTTTTTTTTTGATAAGTGTCTTCGATATGCTGTTGAATAGGATTCTTCTTGGGGTGTTGTTTTTTGGTTGTGCTTTTGTTTGGCTGTTGTTTGGAATTGCTGTTATTGAATAAACGGTTTGTATCAAGATTTGGGGTGCGTGTGCGCACCTTGTGTGTGTGGGTGTGGGTGGGGGGTTGTGTGTGTGTGTGTGTGTGTGTGTGTGTGTGTGTTGTGTGTGTGTGTGTTGTGTTGTGTGTGGCTGTGTGTGTGTTGTGTTGTGTTGTGTGTGTGTTTGTGTTGTTTGTGTGTGTGTGTGGTGTGTTGTGGTGTGTGTGTGTGTGGTGTGTGTGTGTGTGTGTGTGTGTGTGTGTGTGTGTGTGTGTGATGTGGTTGTGGTTGTGGTGTGTTGTGTGTGTGTGTGGTGTGTGTGGTGTTGTGTGGTGTGTGTGTGTGTGGTTGCGTGGTGTTGTCGGCGTTGCTTGGGTGTGCAAGTGTTACGTTTTGGCATGCGGTGTTTTGTGTGTGGTGTCCTGCAGTGTTTTTGTTTAGGTTCTTGCTAATTTCAGCTGTCTAGCAGATTGATTTTGCTGCGACCAGCCGATTAGGAATCCTGTATTTGTTACCTAAGGATAATTTCATGTTAAATTTTGAGAAATTTGGATGAAATAGTCTTTGATGGTCTGGAAAATTTAAAAGACTTATTTAAGTTAGTATTTCCAGTGGTTTTTGATTTCTGAGGTAAATTTTTCTTCTATTAATTTACAAAATTTAAGATTTGCTGTTTAAGGTTGTAAAGATTCAAAATATCTATTAAGGTTAATTAAGTTAACCATTGCTTGGGTGCTGGTTATAGAAATTCTTACCTTATTCACGTATTTATCTTGGGTGCTTTTTTTGATCTTTAATTGAAGTTTCGTTATTTGCTTCTATTTAGTTTCTCTGTTGTTAATATGCTGGATTTATAAATGGGTTTGGATCAATTTCCTGTATGATGTTGCTTGGGAGCTGTTTCTTACGGTTTTTCCCTTTGGGGAGTTGGGGTGGCTTGTTTGTTTTGTATTGTTTTGTTTTTTCGAGGTTTGGATAGAGTCTGGTTGTTTGGAGTTTGGTTTTTTGGTGTGTGTGTGTGTTTGTTTGTTGTTGTTTGTGTGTGGCTTTGGTTTGAGGTGTTCGTGGTTTTGTAGTGGGGTGTGGATACTTGGCTGTGGTGTGGTGTGGTGTGTGTGTGTTGGTGGTGTTGTTGGGAGTTGTGTGTGTGTGTGTGTGTGTGTGTGTTGTGTGTGTGTGTGTGTGGTGTGTTGTTGTGTGCTGTGTGTTGTGTGTGTGGTTTGTGTTGTGTGTGTGTGTGGTGGTGTTGTGTGTGTTGGTGTGCTGTTGTGTGTGTTGTGTGTGGGGGTTGTGGGTGTGTGTGTTGGGTGTTTGTGTGTTGTTGCGTTGGGTGCAGTGGAGTATGTGTGGGATGTGTGTGTGTTTGGTTTGCGAGTGTTGTTGTGTGGTAGTGTTGTGTGTTGATTGCTGGTCTGTGGTGGTGATTGTTGTTAGTATGTGTTGCAGCTTTGGGGTGTTGTGTTCTTCCTATGGTTACTGGGTGTTCTTGAGTCTTGGCTTTGATTCTCTTTTGGGTGTGTTTTGGGATTCTACAGATTGAAACTGTGAGTCCTTAGTGTTTGAGTTTGTTATAACTTTTATTGATAAGTTTGGAAATTTATGTTCTGTACGTGGAGTGTTAAGCAGTCTACGTTTACTTTTTAGTTTTGGTGTAGTATTTAAGGTGCGCTTCTTGGTCTTTGTGTTGTTTACAATTATTCACTACGTCACTCACGCGTAATTAATATCCTTGTTTTGTTTATGTGTAATATTTTTTTTCAGTTATTTGATCATTGATGTTCTGACAGGTGTTTTAAAAAATCTACTTGAATGTGGATGAGCTGTTGTGGATTAGTTTACGTTACCTTTGCTATGGCGTGGCTGTTTCTGAAAGTGTTTCTTCTATGGGTTTTGTGTTTGTGTGTGTTTGTTGTTTTTTTTTGTTTTTTCTTTGTTAAGCTGAAAGATTCAGTTTTTGGTCAATTAGGTCTTTATGGGTGCGTTGTGTTTCTTTTGTTCTGTTGGTTTGGTGAGGATGTGGTTTGATGTGCTTGGCTGAGTTTCTGCGGTGGTTGTGTTGTTGGTTGTTGGTGGGGATAGTGGTTGTGTGTTTGGGTGTGTTGTTGTGTGTGTGGGTGTGTTGGTTGTTGTGATTTTGTGTGTTGGTGTTGATGTGAAGTTGGTATGTGGGTGTTTATTATGTGTGTTGTGTGTTGGTGTTATGTAGTGGGTGGGGTTTGGTTGTGAATTTGTTGTGTTTGTTGTGTTGGGATATGGCGTGCAGTTTCATGTGGTTTGTTCTGTGTCTAGTTTGTGTGTGTTTGTATTTAGAGAGTTAAGTGCTGTGTTGACGATGTACTTCTTTTGTTGTAGTGAGTTTTTGTCTGTACTTGTCCTGGTGTGTTTGTTCTTTTTTACTGCATATGTTCGTGCGTTACATACTGTCATTGACTTTGTTGTTTATGCTTTTTTTGAGTTTTTTTTTAGTGTATCTAGTAGATATGTTTTTTATTCCTGGTGGCGAGGAATGAGTGTTAGCTCATGTTTGTAGTTTTTGTGCGGTTTGTTTTTGATTTGCTTTCTGTTAGTCTTGTTGTTGGTTTTTGTTTTTGTTTGTGTTTTAGGTTTGCATGTTTTTTGATTGTTTAAGGATTCTTGTTGTGTGTGGGTGTGTCAGTCTTTGTTGTGGTGATGGATGTGGTTGAAGTGTGAATTGATGGTGTTGGGGCTGTTGTGTTGGGTGTAGTTTGGGGGTGTTGTGTGGTTGTGTGTTGTTTTGTGATGTTTGTGTTGTGGGTGTGTGTGTGTGTGTTTGTGGGTTGTATTGTGTGAGGTTGGTGTGTGTGGTTGTGGGTAGTGTTGGGTTGGTGTTGTGTGTGTTGTGTGTGTGTGTGTGGTTGTGTGTTGGTGGTGTGTGGTGTTGTTGGTGTTGTGTTGTGTGGTGTGTGTTGTGGTGTGGTGGTGTGTGTTGTGGTTGTAGTGTTGTGTCGTGGTGCAAGTATATGTTCCATAGGTGTATGGTTTTGGGGTCTGTTTGTTTCTTGGTATGGTTCTGCTGGGAGTTTCATGGGCATTCTGCACTAATTGAAAGCTGTCAATTGTAGTGTGTGTGCGCTTTGTTCATAGCAACATGTACCCGTTCAGGTTAGTGACTTTTGAAAATTACTTTTTCGTGATTTTGTGAATTTTGAATTTTGATTTCGGTGTCTTTAAAGGAAAGTGTTTTTTTTTGTCTTGTGTTAATTTACTGTTATTTGGTTTGTCGGTTATTACATTATTCTTATTTATCATTAGTATATGATGCACTATGTTTAAAAATTTCTGTTTTAATATTGAATCCTAGTTAGGTATCACAGTTTTTTATATCTTGGAATTATTATCGTGTTTGCATCTCTTGTTCTGTTATATGTTGTTGGTATTGGCTGTTTTTGATGTGTTCGTTACATTGTTTGGTTGTTTGGAGTTGTTTCTTTTTTTTGTTTTTCTTGCTTAGCTGGAGTGGTCTTTTTGTTGTTTTGTTTTTTTTTTGGTGGGTGGATTGTATTGTGGGTTTTTTTGATTTGGTTTTGTTGGATGCTGCGTTTTTGATGAGCGTGTGCATTTGTGCCGTTTGTTTTGTGGAATGGTTGATTGCAGTGTGTGTGTGTGGTTTGTGGTTGGTGGTGTGGGTGTGTGTGGGTATGGTGCTGTGTGTGTGTGTTGTGGTTGTTTGTGTGTGTGTGTGTTGTGGTGTGTGTTGTTGTCTGGTTGTGGTGTGGTGTGGTTTGGTTGTGTGTGTGTGTGTGTGGTGTTGGGTGTGTGTGTGTGTGTGTGGTGTGTTGTTGTGGTGTGTTGTGCTTTGGTGTGGTGTATGTGTTGTGTGGTTGTGTTGTTCTGTATGCTGCATGGCTGGGCGTTATGTGATGTGTAATGCTGTTCGTGTGTGGCGTCTGTTGTTCCCCTTGCAAAGTTCATTCAGTTCGTGGAATTCGGGCTTTGACACTATTTCTAATTTTGTTGGGCGATTGCACCTCATGAAAACTGTTAGGTGTCATAGTTCTTTGTTTTGATGATAAATTTTATTACTAAATTTAGAGAAGATTTAACGATTTTTGGTAATTTAGTTACTTTAAGTGTGTAACAGTTATTTTTTTGTTTGTTGTTATTGAGTAGGTGAGTATGCCTTTCGCGCTTGGTATAACTTAAAAACTTCCCTTTTTATAAGATGGTAATAATCAGGTAGCTGCATGCTTTATGTTTATGGATAATGTTTCTTTTTTAATGTTTCATCTCCTCAGTTGAGTGTACTGCGGTTGTTTTAATATTCATGCGAAATTGAGAAATGGTGCTGAGTAGAGCATATCAACTTCTTCCGTCTAATGTTGTTGGTGAGTGTTTTTGAATGGTTTTTCCGTTCTTCAGCTTGGGTTTGGTTTGGTGTTTGTTTTGTGATTTTGTTTTTTTTTATGCATCGAGTCGAACTAGATACTTCGTGGTCATTAGTTTTTTGGTGGTGAGTGGGTGTTTGTGTGTGTTGTTTTTTGGTGTGTTTGTTGGACTGGTTATAAGCAGCGCAGATGGCTGCGTTGGTGGGTGGTGGGGAGGTGGTGGGTGGTTGTGGTTGTTTGTTTGGGGGTGTGTTTTTGTTTGGTGTGTGGTTGGTGTGGTGGGTGTGTTTGTTGTTGTGTGTTGTGTGTGTTTTGTGTTGTGTGTGGTGTGTGGTGTGTGTGTTGTGGTGTGTTGTATTGTGTGTGTGTGTGGGGTGTGTGTTTGGTTGGTGTTTGGGTGTTTTTGCTTGGTATTGCGTCCAGGCAGTGTGAGCTGTGCTCGGGCAGTTGTTGTTTCCTGGTGTCTAGGACATTCATCTGCTAATTTAGTATTAGTTTGCTTGTTTAGCAGAGAGCTTTAGTGCGAGTGTCTGAGTCTAGATACTTTCTGTATACAATTAATTGGCTTAGGGTTTAGACAGTTTTTTTAGTGTTTAATTAGTGGAACTCATTGGATTATCGTGTATAGATATAGATATA
>CM065735.1:46837405-46857405 GCA_033310375.1 Conus canariensis | reverse complement strand
GTGACAGCCGTGCTAAGCGGAACTCCTTCACTGGCACGCTTGCACCACGCTGAATGTGAGTTGTGTTCTCAACCAACTTTCCCGTGCTGTGTAGTATTTGTCTGTTTGGACCTAGGTGCTTTGAAATCGTTTCAATATAATTTACTAATTACTCCATCATCTTTTTCTTCTTCTTTTTATTTATTTATTTGAGTGTGTGATGTCGATTTGTGCAAATGGCCATGAGCGACCATCTAGTATTCATGAAATCAATAGACATCCCTGGCACTGACAGTAACTGCCCTGCCCTTGTACGTGAGATGTGTTTGGCAGCAGACCACAATCAGAGGACAAGGGTCGGTGGCCAGTGGCACAGCAGACTGTTGGATTGTGGTGGATCTACTGGCCACTGGAGAGGCAAGAACCTCAGTACTAATCCATGTTCCACGATCAACGTCACTAAGGTATGGTATGACAACTGCTGAATAGCAATCCTTACATTCTGAGGAGTCATTGAGGTGAAAGAAAACAAAACAGAACAAAAGAAAAGCAAAAACAAAAACACCTGCAACTAAAGTCTTTATCTACAATGCCCATGTATATGCATCTGACAGTAGCATAAAGTGCTCACACTGTAAAAGCAGGGTATGAACTTCGTTTTTTTGTAAAAAGTAAAACAACGATGGACAGTAATAATGTACTGACAGGATTCCTCACTGGATGACGATTTGTGTTCATAACAGTGCCAGCTGTCCCTCATCCCTCAAGGGAAAGCACTCGAGCACTTTCTTTTATTCATCTTATATTTGTCTGTTCTGGGGCTTGCAACACGACATGGCATGAAGTGGCATATGCCACTTGTAACATTTCAGAGTCAAGTCACCATAGCGTGTAGAGTGTAGGTGTGACTAATGAGAGGGAGGGCATATGAACAAAATGGAGGAGAGTGAGGACGAGACAAACGATGAGAGAAGAGAGCAGGAATGTGATATGCATAGGGAGAAAAGAAGAGGGCGATACAGCATACAGCACACCACGCTGGGCTCCTCCCTGTAGCTGCAGAATCCAACTCGTTGACACTCAGTAATCCCCACGATAGAGGATACACCAGCAAAACAGGACGGAGGGCATTCCAACTGCCACAAAACAATACATAATGACCCGATGCAAACAGGCAAGCAATGAACAGATGATATGCAAACGAAACCAATGAAATGTTTGTTGACCTTCAATGGATGAAATATGCATAAATTCTCTGAATGCCAGAGTGCTGAAAAAATCAATCTAAAAGAAGATATATTCCTTCATTACTTCGAAAACAGAAATTTGGCCAAGTCTGTGCACTAAGCAGAGTCACCATCTGCTCATGCCATAACATCATCATCTGAAAGGTAAGCTATAGTGGGCTGTTGACAATTTCATAAAACATAAGCAACATTGACCTAACCTGTGCATGATCCACATCAGCCAATTGGACCAACACTGTCTGTGTGTGTGTCGTGATCTGTGTCAGCTCAGTGGTGACCGATTCTGTCTGTGTGATCCCAGTGACTCTATTTTTCTGTGTGGTCATGTTGTCCGTGTGGATCGACTCCCTCTGTCTGTGTGCTCCATAGACCAGTGTGGACACTGCTTCGGTTGTTCATGTGAGCTAAGGCAGCCCATTTGAGACTAAATTTGCATGTCTGTGTGGTCCATGTTGTCCGTTGGATCGACTCCCTCTGTCTGTGTGCTCCATAGACCCGTGTGGACACTGCTTCGGTCTGTTCATGTGAACTAAGGCAGCCCATTTGAGATAATTGCATGTCTGTGATCCATGCCGACCTGGTGTGACCTGATTTTTGCTTGTGTATGTGTAAGTGGTGTCAGCCAGTTTGAACTAATTCTACCTGTCGTGTGATCCATGTCAGCCAGTCTAGACTGAATCTGTCTGTCTGGTGATCCCTGTCAGCCCAGTGTGACTGATTCTGTCTGTGTGATCCATGTCAGCCCTGTGTGGACTGATTCTGTCTGTGTGATCCATGTCAACACAGTGTGGACTGATTCTGTCTGTCTGTGTGACCCATGTCATCCCATGTGACTGATTCTGTCTGTGTGATCCATGCCAGCCTAGTGGGACTGATTCGTGTATTCATGTCACCCAGTCTAGACTGATTCTGTCTGTCTGTGTGATCCATGTCAGCCCAGTCTAGACTGATTCTGCCTGTGTGATCCATGCCAGCCCAGTCTAGACTGATTCTGTCTGTCTGTGTGATCCGTGTCAGCCCAGTGTGGACTGAATTTTGCCTGTCTGCGTGATCCATGTCAGCCCAGTCTAGATGATTCTGCCGTATGTGTGATCCATGTCACCCAGTCTAGATGATTCTGCCTGTATGTGTGATCCAAGTCACCAGTCTAGACTGATTCTGCTGTATGTGTGATCCATGCAGCCCAGTGGACTGGATTCTGCCTGTATGTGTGATCCATGTCAGCTCAGTACCGACTGCTGTAGATTGACGCCAGCGAGCTGCTCATGGGCCACAGTTTTGTTTCATGATTTGATCAAATCAACGATGGGTAACAACTACACACACACACACACACACACACACAAAGCACACACACACACACACACACACACACACACACACTGTAACTTGAAGTAAAACATTGTAAGGATGAGGGAAAAGTATGGAAGAACTGAAAGCTATGAAAAATGGATTGATATCACCCCAGTATCCCATGAAAATAGATAACAAAATCTACCACTGCTAAGAGAAAGCAGAAGTTTTGTAAACGTTTCGCTGATGTCAGCCGTCCTGAGGGGCTAACAACACTGATCGAACTTACAGAGAAAAAGAAGAAAGTAATATAACATATGATGATCCACCACCAGATAATAGCATTAACACTTAATGCTCCTAACTGTACAAGAAGTAAAAGAAGCCACTAGAGCCTTCCAATAAGGAAATCACAGTTGGTTTAGATGCATATCTGATTGATGCTAAAGAATCTACCTGAAAATCTTGTTGTTTCTGTTCATGCTTTGCAAGTCTTGCTGTAACAGTAGCGACATGCCCAAATATGGAAACAGACAATTGTTGTCCAGTCATAACAAGGAATCTTCTAATGATCCTAAAAATTACAGACCTATGCATTACACACACGTCTGTAACTATCAGAAAGAATTGTTATGAATAGACAGCACTTACTGTGAAAAAATGACATCATTCCTATTAATCAAGCTGCTTTCGTAAAGGGAGATCTACTACAGAAAATTAGTGAAATATCACAAATATAAAGAAACAAATTGCAAGACGTAAATGTGTCCTGGCTACATTTTTTTACATAACCAAGGCTACGATCAAATATGCATTCACAGCTATTAAACAACTAAAAATATTGGACTACAGGAAATGTATACAATTATGTTAAATGCTTTCTGAAGATAGGTAATACAAACAAGAGTAGGAAAAACATATTCCACCAGTAGAACTTTGTCAATGGGAATCCCCAAGGGTCAGTGTTAGCTCCGCTCTTTCTCATTGCTATTGCATGATTTGCCAAATAAGTTATCTAAAAAGGTAGTTCCGTTCAATAGCAGACGACATTTGCATGTGGATGGAAGTAACTCTTAAAAGAAACTCCACAGCGTGATATAAATTTCTCAGAGAGATCTATCAAGTGAACTAACAGGATGGCGGAATACATGAAGTTAATGGATTAAACTTATCATATTGAAAAAACAAATATAATTCTTTCATAGTAGTAATAATCCGAAAACCTGCCTGTTTTTACATTGGGCGAAACACCTCTTAAATACGTGACAGAAGTTAAATTCCTAGGAGTCCATTTCAATCTAAACTATCATGGAACGCTCATATTGAATACCTTTAACAAAGGCGAGGAAAAGATAAATTTCCTTAAAATTATTTCTAACGAAAAATGGGGACAGATTCATCTACATTGATAACTTATGTAAATCTTTAATGGGTCGA
Organism: Conus canariensis; assembly: GCA_033310375.1. Taxonomy (NCBI): domain Eukaryota; kingdom Metazoa; phylum Mollusca; class Gastropoda; order Neogastropoda; family Conidae; genus Conus; species Conus canariensis. Next base: position 46,853,449 of record CM065735.1, on the reverse strand, counting down.
AATAACAATGCCCAAGAAGCGCTCCCAATATCTATTGAAAAGGCTTTAAAGTATTGAATGCAAGGCATTGAAATTAGCACTTGGCCTTCCGGTGCATGCATCATCTTCTCGTACGTATTACGAAGCGCAGATGCTTCCCTTAGATGAATACAGAGTTAGCGTGTTGTAAATTTGTTATCAAAGTACAACTAATAAAACGCACATTAGTTCTGAAATAAAAATGAGGTCAGATATTGATTTTCCTAAAAGAGCAAAACCTATAGCTTCTCAAAAATACTGGCAACGTACACGTCAAAAAGTATTACTGATTCTGGAGTTTCAATCAATAACGATGTTCTATCCATTAGACCGTTATTTTCTCCTATACCACCATGGGAGCTTAATAAAGCACATTTTGATATTGAACATACCAATATGAAAAAAAGATGAAAACATAAACATGTTAGCAAGCTATATCAAATGCCATGTTGAAAAGAACTATTCAAATTATTTGAAAATATACACAGACGGTTCGTGCATTAATAAACAAACAGGTTGTGCATTCTTAATACCAGACTTAAGAGTAGATAAATCATTCTATATCGGAATTAACAAATCGATATTTACAGCAGAATTAACAGCGATACTCCTGGCTTTAAATTACCTTTTAAACTTTCCAAAAACAATATTTCAAATTCTGTTCTGTGTTGATTCTAAATCAGCTCTTCAGGCATTAAAAGTTTTTCAATTGCACACAAGACCTGAAATGATCATAGAGATAAGTTGTATGATACACATGTTAATTGCAAGAGGCACCCATGTAGCTTTTTGTTGGATTCCTTCACATTGTTCTTTTCATTATAATGAAAAAGTAGACAGGGCAGCTGAACGTGGAGCCAAAAATAGTTTTGATTCAGAATTGTTTGATTTCCCCTTATCAGTACATGAACAGTGTAACTTAGTTAAGTCGCATATCTGGAAAGCGTTCGAATATAGTATGGTAGATCACGTCTATAAAGAACAGTTTGATATTAAAAGAATCAAAGAGAATTTTAATCTTAATAGAAAATTACTGTCATTAATGCACAGGTGGAAACTTAATGCATTTAAAACAAAATATGTAAAAAAAATAATTAAAAAAAACGTAGTTCGCGTATGTGGAAACAAAATTACTCCAGTTCATATTGTTTCATGCAATGATATGAAAAAAAAATCATTCCAGTATTGAAGCAAAATACTGTGCAGGCCATTTTTGAGTCACCAGCTTTAACGTACGAATTCTTTGTACACTTCGAACGCACCCCTATTGGAAAATACTTAAAATATTTTTTATTAACTTTATTTGCGGGGGATAAGAAAGGAAGGGGGGTGGGGCGGAAAATGGGGGTGGGGGTGGGGAGGAAGCAAAGGATTTTTGTTTGTTTGTTTATTTGTTTTTTTTTTTTCTTTAATACTGCCATCCGTTTTGACTTTAATTGATTAGTTAGTTGTTGGTTGTAAGTATTTTGTTTCATGTTAATCTTCACTTATGACTTGTGTAAAGATATTCACACACTTACACATCCACAACTCTCTCACTCACACACACACACACACACACACACACACACACACACACACACACACACACACCTCACACACACACACACACACACACACACACACACACACACACACACACACCACACACACACACACACACACACACACACACACATTCGCGTGCACGCGCACCCATACATATACACATACACACATTATGTGCACGCCCGCAATTACTTCCGTACACATTCATTTTTTTGTTTTGTTTTTTTGTTTTTTGTCTAATATCACGAATAGTGGATAGACGTTAAATGAAGCACACACACACACACACACACACACACACACACACACACACACACACACACACACGCACGCACGCACGCACGCACGCACGCACGCACGCGCGCGCGCGCACTGCACGCACACGCATGTGTGCTCGCATGCTCGTTTTCCTTGCACGTTTTGTCCTTGAAGATGCAGTATCACTAATCCATGTTTCTGATCACTTCTTCAAGGCTTATCAGGGTGTCTGCAAAATGATTACTATGTGTTCTGCTTGCGATTCGTTTGACTTGCAGGAATCTGGTTGTTCATCGTTGTAAGTCAAACGTACCGCACACATAGTCAGCTGAGACGGCGATCCTACTTTGCACGACAAAGAGGTTTATAACACATTTTTTTCCCCTGCGAGTTACTTCCAGAAACACTGTCACGCGACTCTTGAAAACAGTAAATTCGTCTTATGTGAAGCTTCCATCGTGACTGAGTGTTATTGCTTGTTTTGTAGCATCCCTGTGGCCCATGCCTGTAGATTCTGTGTCACTGGGTCATGTTCTGCATACAGGCAGGAGAGCAATGGAAGAGGAATGGTTATCCTGCGGATGGGTGTTGTTGCTGGCAGTGATGTAAATCGGTGTCATGTGTTTCACCACAGCTTAGACTTAAACGCAGGGAAAAGTGATGATGATTCACAGTTGTTTGTCTGTTTATAATGATGGTTTGGGAACGCTTTTACTCTCTCTCTCTCCCTAGCTCTGGTCGCCTGCAATCAACGTTTCAGTCTGTACGCAGCATTGCTAGTTTGAGCTTATTAAGAGGGGTGTGGGGGGGATGGGGGGTGCTGATATTTCTACGAGTTGTCAGTTTTATAATGAAAACCCTTTACTTTATTTTGCCTTAGAGTTTACATAAAGACACTCATGTTTTGAAGAACAGATTTGAAGATGTTTTCTGGAGAAGAGAGACCTTCCCACAGGCATACCGCTCGATTTTCGTCTCAGAAACTTGACAACATTAGCTCTGCTGTTGAACATGTTGAAAACAAAAGCAAGGGAAACAGTAGAGAATGTCATATATGCTGATATCAAGAGTTTGAGAAACCAATTTGATTTCCTGTTCACAGAATGTGATGATTTGACGTCATAGCAATGTCAGAGACCCGACTTTCTGAAACGGATTTTAGCACTGTGACAGAACTCGCCAATGTCCATCTTCCTGTCAGACGTGGAGGACCAAGCGATCCACATGGTGGACTCTCCATCTACGTTATTTTTTTTCTTCTTTCTGTCAATGGTCAATGGAGTAGAAACCAAAGTAAACCAAACCAGTCTACTTCTGGCTCATATTATTGTCAACTGACACCCCCCCCCCCCTCCCAGCCCCACTCTGACAGGTAGTAAGTGGAAACATAAGAGAAATTATTAACACAATATTACAGTTTACCATTTTGGGTGATTTTAATACAGATTTTTTTTAGGAACCAATCTCATCATCTTCTAGACATTAACCATCTTGTGTCAATCACTGTCTGAGCACACGTGTATAAGGATAATTTTGATTTAATTATTACCCGGGCACTTCAACTTATAAAGGCGGCAAAACTCTTGCCTACAGGCCATACCTAACATAGTGTTCCCTGTATCGACTTAAAATGTTCTGCTCCTTCAAAAGAACATTAGTTAATTATTGTAAACTATAACAGAAAAAAAAAAAGTTTTACATTGTTGAATGAAATGGACATGGCTAATATCTCGGCTAAACAAACGATAAACGAGGGTGCTATTCATTTATTCAGACCATTTTGGCCATAGCTGATTAGGCATGCCTGGTAAAACTGTAGCATCTACCCGCAGGATGTGCCTTGGATGACTGATCACATTCGACTTTTAATGAACACGCGCAAGATAATTCATCAAATTCCCAAAGGGGAAGATTTCGTCGATTCCAGAACTACGTCATATTAAAAGAAAAGAGATACGAAAACACTTCCTCAGCTTCACACACCACACACACACACACACACACACACACACACACACACACACACACAACGCCTTAAGACTCATCACGTTTGGAACGCAAAGATTGGTGGAAACTGCTTACATCTTTCTTCAATAAGAATAGAATTGATGCTCAGGTAATTCCATCCATCGAGTCACAGGGTGCACTGTACTACGCAGAGAGAAAGCAAACATGATCAATTGTTTTTTTTTGTTTTTTTTAACAGTCAGCATAAGACAAAGGATAACATCATGCTTCTGAATATTACATTTTTTTTTAAATTCTCAACTAGATTAGATCATATGTTCACAAACCCAGGTCGCTGGCACATTTAGAAATAACTCACAAAACCAAGGCTTCTGGTCCAAGTTTTATCAACGATATTTGATCAATAACTTCAACTCATGTCACATGACGTCATCTCACTACTGTTCAACAGATGTCTTGGTGAGGGTAAATCCCCATCTTTATAGAAGATTGCACACGTGACTCATATACATAAGACAAGACTAAACAAACTGTTTAGTAATTAACGGCCAGTCTGTTTATCAAGCTGCATTAGAAAGTTTCTGGGAAGTGTGTACATCAACGAATGTATTCCTTTGTGACATCAAATGACATTCTTACCCCTCTCCAGTTTGGATTCGCCTGTCTATTCTACAGTCACTCAGTTACTGTCTACCTATAACGAATTCTGTACTTCTTTTCATTCTGCAGTTACTACACAGATTGCACACCTGCACATTAACAAAATCGACCGGGTATGGCAAAGAGGTCTCGTATTAAAGCTAAACGCTGTCAGGTTAGATGGGAAATTTCAGACTTACTTAGAGACTACATCTCCAACCGTTCCCAGGAAGTGGTTATAAATGGCGAACAATTCAACCTCTAAAGTTTTTTTCTGCAGGAGTGCCGCAGGGATCCGTAGTAGGTGCCTTACTGTTTTTAGTCCACATAAACATAGTGCATGATATCGTTTCTGTATTCTAGCTATTTGCCAACGATGCATGTTTAACACTTTCTCTTTCTACCCTGTAATCCGTACTCAAATCTTAAACTCTGACCAGGGAAAGATTTCGAAAAAGGTAAAGCTGTGGATGGCTACATTCAATAAGAGCGAGACAGAACTATTAAATCTTGTTCGAAATCGCGAACAAATCTACTCACTGATAAATGGTAGCACACTTCTGCAGCCAGTTAATGCACAGAGACATCTTGCTCTGATCATTCAGAATAAGTGTAGATGGGATGAACATATCAGATGCACGGTAAACAAGGTTAACATATTGAATACTTGCCCTCGAAACTACAAACACAGCATATCCAGGAAAGCATTTGACATAGATTTTTCACTTTGATTACGCTGATATTATTTGGGACAACTGGACAGACACACAGGCAAACATGTCAGAACATCTGCTTTTAGAACAATGCGCATCATTATAGGACGCGTCAAAGGCACAAGTCGAAAACGAAAAAGAATAGCACGAAGAATCCGAATACAGCCCTTTACAAGAAAGGAGAAGAAGGCATAAACTCATTAAGCGTTATAAAATGAACAACGGTTCGTGTCCACAATATTTGAATAACCTAGTCCCAGATTTGGTGGCAGCAAAAGATCGCTATTCACGGCGAAGACATCATGAGAGACATGTGCCTCTATGTAAAACAACAGTGTAAAAACAAATCGTTTATTCTAAATGCATTGCAATTCTGGAACGACCTCCTAATTAACATAAAATCCAGAGTCTCTAAACGAATTCAAATGTTTTATTTCACGGGATGCAGTTGCCCCTCATTTCTATTCTTATGGAGACAGACGACCGGATTCATCATCGCAGGTTCCGCCTAGGAATGAGTGACTGAATTCAACATCTTGTTAAACGCCATTTAAAAGCAGATCTAGTTTGTCAGTATGGATCCCGTTTGTCAGAAATGGAAGAGCATTGCTTACTACATTGTTCAAATTACAGTACCATTAAAAGAGACATAATTTCCACCATCACACCCAATCTTCTTGAAGTTGATATTCTTCTGCATGATATACAATTCCGCCGACGCGAAGAGAATGAAGCTATTTTCAAAACTGTCCATCGATTTAATAAACAACCAAAACGTTTTTGATGCACATGTGAACAAAACACTAACTTTCAATAAGTCCACATAAACGGCTATGACAATGAAACTGGTAGATCATTCTCTCTCTCTCTCTCTCTCTCTCTCTCTCTCTCTCTCTCTCCTCTCTCTCTCTCTCTCTCTCTCTCTCTCTCTCTCTCTCTGTTTCATGAAAGGTAAACATCTTGAGTGAGTGGTCCATTTCTTTATATCACTAGTATGCAGCTTTATTCACCACTGGGTTTTACTTTTTTGTTTGGTTGTTTGTCTACTTGTTTGCTTTTGTACAGGACTATATTCATGTATATATGCATACTCGTATTTAAGCATATGCATGTGGAGAGAGAGAGAGAGAGAGAGAGAGAGAGAGAGAGAGAGAGAGAGAGAGAGAGAGAGAGAGAGAGAGGTGTTTATCTTAAGAAGAAGAAGGAGCACAATACAGGCTTTTTTCATCTTGTCCTGAACTCTCTCTCTCTCTCTCTCTCTCTCTCCTCTCTCTCTCTCTCTCTCTCTCTCTCTCTCTCTCTCTCTCGGGGGTGTGAACTGTGACACAGTTCGAGCAGTAGGACATTAAATCGCTCTGCAGTTTGTTTGTTTGTTTGTTTGTTTTTATCTGTACTGACAGTTACCGTCACTGTACATTCCTGTACTTTAGCCTGTACCTCAGTCAGTCACCATGCCATCAGGACCGCAAGTATTTAGGTCGAGACATGGATCCTTCGTCATCGTCTTCTTACTTTTATGGCGAAGCGAGCCAGGAAGAAGCCCACCATTGCGATCGCCATGCCGACACCACGAACGAGGACGGACGGTGCAACCCTTGGCCTGCTCCTCACCTTGATGTTTTGGGGAAGACTACTTCTATGCTGTGGCGATGTGGAGCGGAACCCCGGACCCAGGGCGGACAGCATGAAGCAGACCCGGCTTGGCAGTGCAGGACGCAGGCCCAGTGTCGACAAAGCTGGACCTTCTCCGGCAGACACCGAACATACGACCTCCGCCTCTCCTCAACAACCTACCAAGGCTGACATCTTTGGTATGTTATCCTCAATGAACTGTACATTCAAAGAGATGAAAGATAAATTCACCGACATGGAGAAGAGTGTTAGGGATTTAAACGAACAGTTTGCTGCATTGCAAAACAGTGTGAGGGATTTGAGGGAGGAGATGGGGTCTTTTAGAGAAGAGAATTCTGTTCTGCCAAAAGAAGAACTTGGATCTCACTGCCAGAACTGAGCAACTAGAAAGAAAAACTGATGACTTGGAAGGGAGATCAAAGCGAAACAATCTCATTTTCTATGACATCCATAGAGATAATAATGAATCTAACGAGCAGTGTGAATATAAAATACATGACCTACTAACTGATGAGCTAGATTTGACACATGATACTGAGTTCGATCGGGTTCACAGACTAAACTCTAAACCAGATTTTCCCATCTTTGCCCAATGTTCTTTTTACAAAGACAACGTTAAGATCTTAAAAGCAAAGAAAAACTTGATAAGGAGTAACGCTTTTGTGGGAGAGGACTTCTCCTCTCGTGTCAGAGAAATAAGACGTGGCCTTTCCCCCCATTTGAAAAAAAAAGCGAGGTCAGAAGGAAAAAGAGCGGCAATGATATTTGATCATTTACTCATTGATGGAAAAAAAAAATTCCTTGATGACCAAAACAAATTGATTGAATCCAGATAAGGGGGTGGCCGGACATTTGAAGAAAAATTCGCCTACACTGGTGTGACGGGAGACGGTATCCACAAAGGCGCTACACCGGCAGAATCGCCTGTAACTAGTGGCAGTGTCAGTAAACTGTTCATTGTGGGTCAGAGCGGTGAGCACGGTCAACCTGTTAAAAACACGTGCAAACAGGTGAACAGCACAGCGTGTACAAATGTAAATAGACCTTTTTCTTTCTTATCATGGAACGTGAATGGCTTGTTTTCTTAACTTACTGATTGTGATTTTATGTCGATTATTTGAGTTTGAGTTTGTGTGTTTGACTGACACATTTATGGATGAATGTCGTGCTGATATGTTTGCTGGCTATGAAGTACTCTGTAAATCCGCGATTATATTTTCCAAACAAGGGAAGCGATCAGGAGGAATAATGTGTTTATTTTAAAAAAAAAAAGAACTCTCTCCCTTTGTACAAGTCTGATGTTGATCAGTTCTTGTGCTTTTGATTGACAAAAAGACTATTTTGAGCAGATAAGGATGTTTTGTACTTTTGTTCCTACGTACCCCCAGAAGGTTCACCTTATTATGTCCTTTATGATATTGTTAATGGTATTAATTTACTTTAAGAATGTCTTGTTGATTTGATGTTGCCCAGGGATGTTTATGTTATATTAAATAGTGATTTAAACAGCAGAACCTCTAACATTTCACAAGACATATTTGTAAACGATGTTTTTGATGAACAATTCCACAGCCATCCTCTCAGTATCAATCGACACTCTGAAGACTGTTCTTTGAATAATTATGGAAAATTGTTACTGAACTGCTTTAGATCTGTGCATTCTTATTGGAGTGTGTAAAGGCGACCTTGAAGGTCGCTATACCTACATTTCTGAGACTGCTAGCAGTGCTGTTGATTATTTAATATTTTCTAAAGAACTTTTTGCTCTTTTGTATGACTCCTGTAAGCTGAATGTTTTAGAACGTATAGATTCTTACCATTTACCTGTTTCGCTTCTTGTTGTTTTTCCTAAAAAAAATAATGTATATGCTAGTAATAAAGTAGAAAAAACATGTTACAGAAAAATTCATTTCGAATGATGAAAATGCTAGTTTGTTTCGCGACACCTTATGTAATGATGTAATTCGTACAAAGATAGATGATGCTATGAACTTATTAGATGTGGACGTGAATTATGCGCTAGACATGTTTAATGACTGCATGAAAGAAAGTGCAGATTGTATGAAAAAAAATGTATATGTATTGATAGTTGCAAAGCACCCTGTGACTGGTATGATAAAGAGTGTGATGCGAGTAAAAGAAAAGCCAGAAGGTTACTCCGAATTAGTCGTCGCACATTGAGAACACAGAACAAAAATGCTTATCCAGTTGCAAGGAGAGAGTATAAACATTTATTAAAGAGAAAAGAGAAAGACTTTAATAATTCTGTACTTCAAAGACTTGTATTGTCTATAAAGTGTCAAGAGGATTTTTGGGATACTATTAAGAGAATTTCTTTCAAAGAAAACAGCCCAGAAATAACATTACTATTGAGTCATGGTTTAAGCATTCCTAGGCTTTATTAGAGACAGATGTTAGTAACGTGTGTGTTGAAGAAACACTTGATTTGAACAACGACATTTATATGAACCGACTAATTACACAACAAGAAGTATTATTAGCGTGTAGAAAACTGAAAAATCGCAAGGCAGCTGGCCCTGACGGCATTATTGGTGAGTTATTTAAACATGCTTCTGATCAGGTAACGCACTTCCTTCTGAAATTCTTTAATATATTATTTGATAATGGTACGTTTCCAGAAAACTGGACTGAATCAATAATTTTGCCAATGTTTAGAAAGGGTGATATTAAAAATCCAGATAACTACAGAGGGATCTCTGTTAGTGATATAAGTAGTAACCTCTTTGGGAGTATCACAATAATAGACTGCAAGAATGGGTAGAGGAAAATAATATTACAGGTGTTCACCAAGCAGGCTTTTTTAAGGGGTTATTCAACCATTGACCACATGTTTACTTTGCTTGCACTTGTACAGAAGCAGTTTTCATATAACAGGATGTTATATGTAGCTTTTATAGATTCCGAAAAGGCGTTTGACTCAATTAACAGAAATCTTCTCTGGCCTGTCTTGATAAAAAAAGGTATTAAAGGTAAACTCTATAAATGTATTAGAAGCATGTATGATCGTGAAAGAACCAGAGTTGTCTGTGGAGCGAAATTGACCGACTATATTAATTGTTCCAGAGGAATCAAGCAGGGAGATGCATGCAGCCCTCTCGTATTTTCCTTGTTTTAGCAATGAGTTAGCTCTTGATGTAATCAACAATGGTAAACACGATGCCTTATTATCGCTCGACGCCTTTGAATTGTTTATTCTTCTGTTGGCCGATGATGTTATTTTGATGTCTGAAACTGTCATAGGGCTACAAACACAATTGAATAGTTTGCACCGAGCCGCTGATTCACTACAGTTGAAATATGGGAAAAAGCAATATCATAGTATTCCGTAAAGGTGGATATCTAGGTGCTAGAGAAAGGTGGTAATACAATGGTATTCCTATGCCAGGTGTCAATGCTTGTAAATATCTGGGTATATTGTTCTCAACACGCTTGAGTTTTGTTGGTGCATGCAAACACATTTCCGGTAAGGCAACAAACGTTTTGCTTTGCATTATGAAAAAGTTATATAGTCTTAATAGTTCGTCATTCACGCTATTTATAAAACTGTTTGATACTCAGGTTCAGCCGATTATACAGTACGGCTCTGAGCTATGGGGACTGGAAAAAGCGGCTGTCTATTGTGAATCTGTCCATGTCTTTGCTCTGAAGAGATTTCTAGGTGTAGACAGACGGACTACAAATGATCTCATTTAAGGTGGAACTGATCGATTTCCCAGTTAAGTTGTTTCTGCTGTCAGATGCATCTGCTACTGGCTCAAATTGATACACATTGATGACCAGAATTCCTCGTAAGGCATACAACATGCTATATGACTTAGATACTAAAGGTAAAAGGAACTGGGTGGCCAAAGTGCGCCTCTGTCTGTTTGAATATGGATTTGGTTTTGTTTGGCTGAATCAGAGAGTTGGTAATACAACAGAATTCTTATGTCTTTTCCGCCAACGGCTCGTTGATTGCAGATGGCAGAAATGGTCTAATCATTATTCATAACAGTGACAGGTTTGATCTTTACAGGAACCTTTGCGATGTTCACGACCTGAAAACATACTAAACCTTAGGTATAGACAGACACCTAAAACATGTAACAACAAAACTCAGATTAGGAATATCTGCATTAGCCATCCATCATTTTAAATATCGATCATGTAATGATTACGATTTGCTTTGTCCTTTATGCAGAGAGTCAAAGGAAACTGAACTGCACTTCGTACTGTCTTGTCCAGCTCTCACGAGTATTAGAGAAAAGTTTATTGAATGTAAATACTACAGACAGCCATCTTGGTATAAACTGAGCCTTCTCTGTTCTTCTACTTCTGCTGAAGTTGTTTGTTTTTTTTTCATTGTAAAATACATGAGGCTAGATTTATAACGATCAGTCTTTGGTAGTCTTACCATAATGCTCTTGGCAGTGCGAATAAGATTATTTCAAATTTATGTTTTTCAGTGATGGTGTGGCATAATTGGATATTATCGTAAACATGACAATTGCTTTATTGTATATGAACTGCCATTCTATGGCGATGCTTCTGAACGTTCATTATCAGAGGAACCAATGGTTGAACATTTCGAAAAGAAAAAGGTAGAAAGCCCGTTTACGAAGACAGAAAAGCGGTTTTAATATGTCACTGACTGAATGTCATAGAGTGGTGTGTGTGTGTGTGTGTGTGTGTGTGTGTGTGTGTGTGTGTGTGTGCGTGCGTGTGCGTGTGCGTGTGCGTGCGTGCGTGCGTGCGTGTGTGTGTGTGTGTGTGTGTGTGTGTGTGTGTGTGTGTGCGCGTGTGCGTGCGTGCGTGTGTGTGTGTGTGTGTGTGTGTGTGTGTGTGTGTGTGTGTGCGTGTGTGTGTTGTGGATTATTAATACTTGATGCATTTTAACACATCAGGAAAATAATGCCTAGCTATGCAGAGGCCATTCGGCTGTCAATACAGGCACATCTGCTTTTTTGTCGGTGAAAGATCTTGGACTTTACATTGACAGCTAGATTAACTTTCACAGTCGTAAGACAGTTATACATATATGGTCAGCGATACATACTTGCAACTATCATTTGTGCAGTCTATGCTCTGTCCTGTCTTTACAAACCAGACAGCAAACACTGTCATAGTGAGTGTTATACTGTTATGGGTTTAACGCTGCAACAGATACCTCTGAGGTCTGCCAGGACGGTAACTGAATCGTATATACCTTTAATGCAGAATATTGTTTACATAAGAATGTAGCAGACTTAATGAAAAAGGTACTCGATGGTAAGAGCGTGAAAGATGACGTCTAGAGTGATGACGAAAAGCTGTGTCGGTAAAAGAATTGATCGCAATTTGTTGGGGGAAAAATCAAGCGTTCTTTTTTTCCCTGATCGTACTTCTTTATGTATAGCAAGATGTGATTATAAACATTTTATAAGGAAAGAGAAGCAGTTCAATGACATTTCTTAGATTACTTGAATGAATTACTTACTTCCCTGTAAATACCCAAAAGGAATTCTGAAAATATGATAGCTTAAAATCTCTAAGACAGGAAGGCAGCTTTTGAATGATATTAGCATAAGCGGTTGATACGTACATTTTAAAGAATTATCCGAAAGAAAAGACAGTGTTTTTAATGATCTGGTTCAGGGAGAACATAGTAGTTAGCACAATGTTTATGGCGATCGTTATCGTGCTGTGAACGATGACGGTGGTTATGACGATGATAATGATGAAAATGATGATGCTGATGATGAAAACAATCTGAATCGACCTATAACAGTAGGAGATCACTTCAAAAACATTGAAAACTACAAGGCAATTGTTCCTGATAAGATCATAGATGAATTTATCTCAAATGTTTTCAAATCAATGTTGGCAACAGAATTTTTGGTCAAACTTTTTAACTGCCTGTGCCATAGAAGCAGGTACCCTGAAAGCTGATGTGATTCTATTCTTAAACTGTTATATAACAAAAGGGCAGTGTTACGTATCCCAACAACTACTGAGGAATTTCACTGAACAAGGTAAGCAGCAAGCTGTTTAGCACGAATGCTAATGAAATGATTCAGTTGGGTTTGAGGATGATAAAATTGCAGGTGAATTTCAAGCTGGGCTTAAACAAAATTATTCCACTAAACACCATATCTATGTTCACATCATTATCTTTCCATCGGAAACAGAGTTGCCTGAATCGTGAATTGTATGTTGCTTTCATCGAGTTTGAGAAAACATTTTATTGTGTTAATAGAACTACACTATAACCTTTTCTCTTAAAATGGTATTCATGGCGAGATGTATAAATGCATTATGAGTATGTATGACCGTGTAAAGGCAGGAATGCCACGTGGCGTTGCTTTAACGGATGCTATTGTTTGTACATAAGGTGCTAAGCACGTCGGTGTGTGCAGCGGCGTTTTGGTTTCTTTATTGATCAATGAGCTGACTTTGGAGGTGATAAACTCTGGAGGACACAGTGTGTATTTTGAAACAATGTTATCAGAATATTTATACGACTTCTTGCTGATGACACTGCCTTGATATCAGGGACAATGAGGTAAGGTAAGGTAATTGTTACTTATGTCCCAGCCGAACGGAAAGGGCCATATCAGGGATCTCACCACGCTGAAGTCAATTCACAAGACATTAATTCACACAACCCTTTAGAATACAACGTCTAAAAACACGCCGGAAATGTGGTTATTTTTTCAACTGTGAATATTTGATAAGGTTATATATATATATATATATATATATATATATATATATATATATATATATATAATAAACTAATAAATTCCAAGGATAAGTACCGAGCACCATTCCAGCAACTTACAGAGCAGCTAGGTGTTGCAATGACTGCAAGAAATATTCAATTATAAACAAAGCTTGCTCTTATGTCTTAGATTGAAGAAATAGGGGGAGATAAGCATTCATATCTACAGTGGTAGATCATTCTGCCAACTAACAGTATGTGCTTGAGTGGGTGAATGGGGAAAAATAAAATAAATGCTTCTCAAAATGAGCCTTTAGCAAGCTTATAGTCTCCAAGTGGGAGACGATCTCCAATAGGGAGAAAAACCCACTAACATATAACTCCTGGTCAGATACCAATATTTCGAAACCTGATTGTTTCTCCTCAGTGACCGCGGAAAGTGGTAATTTGACTACTCTGCCTTTTCGGTTTTAAGAAGAATGCTATCCCAGAAAAGGCTGGTGTGCAATACCGTAGTATGTTTGTTTGAGTTTTCAAAAAACCAACATATATATATTTGTCAGATTAAAAACAAGCTAAAACCAAGTTTAAAACCATCTACAGATCTGTTTCTTGCATGTGCAGTCGTCAGAATATAGTTGGCTTGTGCTGCCAGTGTTATATATATATATATATATAGAGAGAGAGAGAGAGGGGAGAGAGAGAGAGAGAGAGAGAGAGAGAGAGAGAGAGAGAGAGAGAGATAAAGGTTGCTGTTTTTCCCCCCGTGTTGCATGTGCTTCTCAGGTGTTTTTGATTTTGTTCACTGATAAAAACTTCCATCTGTGTCTGCAATTGTTAACCATTTCTGTTCTAATATTTAAAGTTGCTAATTGTGGTTTACATAGTATGATGTATTTCTCTGTTAGGCATAGATTACATCTTTTTGAAATGTTGTTGTAGTCTGTGTATCTTTAAGTTTCCAAATGTATTTACTCAGTTCTGTTTGGTTTTTGTATCTTTCTTTGTTGAATGATTGTTTATGGTTTGCATATCTAGTTTTGAATTGATTTTCAGTGATACCTACATATGTTTCTTCTGCGTTATCTGATGTTACAGTGGCTTGGTACATAACGTTGTTGTAAAGGCATTTGTTGTTTAGGGGACACTGTTCTTTTTTGGTACAGTTGCAAGATTTCCTTTCGTCACCCTCATTTTTCTGTGTGCTGCTTTTCATTTTATTTGCTGAATCAATGATATATTTTTAAGATTCGGCATAAATGAGTATGATAATTTGATGTTTTTGTTGAATATCTTAAATAATTTGTGGTCTTTTGGGAAAGATGATGTCAAGATTTTAAAAAATCCTTTCCCTACGTTTGTTTTGACTCTTCCATCATATGGGGGATTGTACCATATGATTTTCCTTTTCCTGTTCTTTCTGCATCTGTTTGTATCATTGTCTGGATCGTATCGTAATTCATAACTGTAGCCACTTTTATGTAACGCCTCTTGGTATTCAGCTGTAGCATTGTTGAATGCTGTTTCGTTACATGACAAATTAGATAGTCGTTTATTTATGCCTCTGGGTATTGCTTTCAGTAAGGAGGGTGGGTGATTGCTTTTGATGTTTACATAAACAGGCGTATCATTTTTTTTTTTTGTATCAATTGTATCAATTAAATAGTTTGCAGAGGGCAGCCAGTTCACTCCATTTGAAAGTAAATATGAGTAAAAATAATATAATTGTTTTCAGAAAGGGAGTTTACCTCGCTGCTAGAGAAAAATAGACATATGATGCGATAGATATGGCTGTTGTGAATGTGCAGAAGTGCCTAGGTGAATATTTTTTTTCTAGGCACTTACGTTTAACTTGTGAATGTATAGACATGCTTGCAGAAACAAAAATGCATTGCTATGGACTATGAGGAAGTTTTCGATGGTGAACAGTGAATATCTTTCCTATGTTTTTTGTTTTTGTTTTTGTCTTGTTTGTTTGTTTCTTTTTTTTTACGCTCAAATCCTGCCTATATTACAACATTGGGCTGAACTGTGGGGTCTTGATCTTGCACAATGCTAAAAAGTTCCATTGATTTGCTAGAATAAAGTTCTTTTTGCGTGTATCGATACACACTTCAAATGATCCTGTATATGATGAGACTGCCAGTTATCCCATATATCTGTGCTCCACTGTTACATGTACTAAATACTGGCTATAACTCGGATATCTAAACATATATTCCTTCACAAAGCGTATACAATGCTGTTAGAACTGTGTAACAGAGGCAAGATGAACTGGGTGTTCACATATTACAGTGAAGTCATACGAATATAGTCTGGATACGTATGGCTTTACTATTATTATTATTATTATTATTATGAACATTTATGACGCCTAATCAATTTAATGCCCTAGGCGTTTACAATATCACAACAGACATCAAATCACACAATATATAACAATCATACATGAGAAAAAGGTATCAAAATCCAAAGCAAGGACACAAACTCACAAGCATGCATACACGCAAACACACACTCACACAGACACGAACGCACACAAAGCAGACACTCGCATCACACATTGCA
>CM065735.1:46827405-46832405 GCA_033310375.1 Conus canariensis | reverse complement strand
CATGAACTAATATTCTCACCAAGATCAAGTTATAGAATACCTTCATCAGTAGAAATAAGTATCGCCTTTCTTTTCTTACTGTTTACAGCACCTTACCTGAAGCTTTGATGTGCCTACCACAGACCAGCAGTGGCCTTTTTGTTTACTTTTGCTGTCACCACACAAGGAAACTGTATTCAATGCCGCTGACAGCTGTCCTATGAGAAAACTGACCACTCCTCTAGGTGGTAAGTCACTCACCTGCTTTCATTTGCTCTGTTCCCTTCATGAGGTTCTTGAAACAAAAGCAGGACCTGTTCATAACTTAGTGAGCCGAGGCATAAGATGATGGAGTGATCAATTCAACACTTTTTTTTTCTTTTTTTTTGTGGCATCAGTGATCGGATCAATGGAGCACCTAAGGCGGTAATTTTCTTTTTTTTTTTTTTTTTTTTTTTTTTCCCTAAGGCCAAAATCCACCTTTCATTTTTTGGTGCTTCACACTGTCCTCTTCATTTGCCAAAAAAACAAAAAGCGAAAAAAGACAAAAACAATTTCCACTACTAGGTTGTTTTTTTTTTTATTTTTTTTTTTCTTCAACCAGTCCCTTACACACCATGCATAGTCTGTTTGTTCATTTACAAATGGACACGATTTTGCAGATTTTAATGTTTTGGGCGTTTGATACAAAGTGCCTGGGTTTTTTAGTGTTCTAATGTGTGGTGAACTGGCACACTCACTCTGACAATGTGTTGCTAGTACAAAGAAAACAACATAGATTAAACAAAAGACTTAATTATTTTCTTCCATTTCAGTTTTTCCCACGTAACGCGAGAGAAGGAGAATCTGTTATCTGCTAGCTTCATTTTGTGTTGCACACATCAATTCAACACTTAAACAACATCTCCTCTTGAAAGCTTTTATAAATCGCTTTTTTGACATATTCTTTTTGCACACAAATATACATCTAACCACCCAGAATTTTGGTCTAATTCTTGACAGACAGAAGTCGCCATGATTCTGGTTGTACCTCAAGCAAACTGATACAAACCAAACAAGCAGATTAATACAAACCAAAGAATCTGATTGACACAAGCCAAAGACACTAATTGATACAAGCCAGAGAAGCAGATTGATAGAAACCAAAGAAAACGATTTATACAAACCAAAGATGCTGATTGATACAAACCAAGGAAACTGATTTATAAAAGCCAAAGAAGTGGATGATACAAGCCAAAGAAGCTTATTCGTACAAACCAAACAAGTAGTTGATACAAGCCAAAGAAGCTGATTGATTTGAGCCAACGAAGCCGATTGATACAAGACCAAGAAGCTGATTAATACAAGCCAAAGGAGCTGATGAATACAAGCCAAAGAAGCAAACTGATACAAGCCAAAGAAGCTGACTGACACAAGCCAAAGAAGCTGATTGATACAAACCCAAGAAGCTGATTAATACAAGCCAAAGGAGCTGATTAATACAAGCCAAAGAAGCAAACTGATACAAGCCAAAGAAGCTGATTGATACAAGCCCAAGAAGCTGATTAATACAAGCCAAAGGAGCTGATTAATACAAGCCAAAGAAGCAAACTGATACAAGCCAAAGAAGCTGATTGATACAAGGCAAAGAAGCTGATTGATACAAGCCAAAGAAGCAAACTGATACAAGCCAAAGAAGCTGGTTGATACAAGCCAAAGAAGCAAACTGATACAAGGCAAAGAAGCTGATTGATACAAGCCAAAGAAGCTGACTGACACAAGCCAAAGAAGCTGATTGACACAAGCCAAAGAAGCTGACTGACACAAGCCAAAGAAGCTGACACAAGCCAAAGAAGCCGACTGACACAAGCCAAAGAAGCTGACACAAGCCAAAGAAGCCGACTGACACAAGCCAAAGAAGCTGACTGACACAAGCCAAAGAAGCTGACTGACACAAGCCAAAGAAGCTGACACAAGCCAAAGAAGCTGACTGACACAAGCCAAAGAAGCTGACACAAGCCAAAGAAGCTGACTGACACAAGCCAAAGAAGCTGACTGACACAAGCCAAAGAAGCTGATTGACACAAGCCAAAGAAGCTGACACAAGCCAAAGACTCTGACTGACACAAGCCAAAGAAGCTGACTGACAAGCCAAAGAAGCTGATTGATACAAGCCAAAGAAGCTGACACAAGCCAAAGACGCTGACTGACACAAGCCAAAGAAGCTGACTGACACAAGCCAAAGAAGCTGATTGACACAAGCCAAAGAAGCTGACACAAGCCAAAGAAGCTGATTGACACAAGCCAAAGAAGCTGACTGACACAAGCCAAAGAAGCTGACACAAGCCAAAGAATCTGATTAATACAAGCCAAAGAAGCTGATTAATACAAGCCAAAGAAGCTGATTAATACAAGCCAAAGAAGCTGACACAAGCCAAAGAAGCTGATTAATACAAGCCAAAGAAGCTGATTAATACAAGCCAAAGAAGTGGATTGATACAAGCCAAAGAAGCTGATTGATACAAGCCAAAGAAGCTGATTGATACAAGCCAAAGAAGCTGATTGATACAACGCAAAGAAGCTGATTGATACAAGCAAAGAAGCTGATTGATACAAGGCAAAGAAGCTGATTGATACAAGCAAAAGAAGCTGATTGATACAAGCCGAAGAAGCAAACTGATACAGCCAAAGAAGCAGATTAATACAATCCAAAGAAGCTGATTGATACAAGCCAAAGAAGCTGATTGATACAAGCCAAAGAAGCAGATTAATACAAGCCAAAGAAGCAGATTAATACAAGCCAAAGAAGCAGATTAATACAAGCCAATGAAGCGGATTGATACAAGCCAAAGAAGTAAACTGATACACGCCGAAGAAGCTGATTGATACACGCCGTAGAAGCTGATTGATACAAGCCAAAGAAGTAAACTGATACACGCCGAAGAAGCTGATTGATACAAGCCAAAGAAGTAAACTGATACACGCCAAAGAAGCTGATTAATACAAGGCAAAGAAGCTGATTGATACAAGCCAAAGAAGCTGATTGATACAAGCCAAAGAAGCTGATTGATATAAGGCAAACAAGCTGATCGATACAAGCCAAAGAAGTATATGATACAAGCCAAAGAAGTAAACTGATACAAGCCAAAGAAGCTGATTAATACAAGGCAAAGAAGCTGATTGATACAAGGCAAAGAAGAAGCTGATTGATACAAGCCAAAGAAGCTGATTGATACAAGCCAAAGAAGCTGATTGATACAAGGCAAAGAAGAAGCTGATTGATACAAGCCAAAGAAGCTGATTGATACAAGGCAAAGAAGCTGATTGATACAAGGCAAAGAAGCTGATTGATACAAGCCAAAGAAGCTGATTAATACAAGCCAAAGAAGCTGATTAATACAAGGCAAAGAAGCTGATTGATACAAGCCAAAGAAGCTGATTGATACAAGCCAAAGAAGCTGATTGATACAAGGCAAAGAAGCTGATTGATACAACCCAAAGAAGCTGATTAATACAAGCCAAAGAAGCTGATTGATACAAGCCAAAGAAGCTGATTAATACAAGCCAAAGAAGCTGATTGATACAAGCCAAAGAAGCTGATTGATACAATCCAAAGAAGCTGATTGATACAAGGCAAAGAAGCTGATTAATACAATCCAAAGAAGCTGATTGATACAAGGCAAAGAAGCTGATTGATACAATCCAAAGAAGCTGATTGATACAAACCAAAGAAGCTGATTGATACAATCCAAAGAAGCTGATTGATACAAGCCAAAGAAGCTGATTGATACAAGCCAAAGATGTGGTTGATAAAAGCCAAATAAGCTGATTGACACAAGCCACAGAAACTGACTTGTACAAGACAGAGGAGTGGTAGATACAAGCCAAAGAAAGGTGGCTGCATTCCGAACCTGTTGCCATTTTATCAGATCAATATCGAAACCACGAGTAAGAATGACAATCTGCTTATTCTGATAATGACTATCCATCATTAACACAGAAGTGGTCACACTGAGGAAAAGTAGCAGCAGGATTATCACGGAGGTCTCCAACTGGAAGAGGGACACAGTTAGAGGGTTTTATTTGTACCCACATTCATTCTACGTCGTTGGGTTCGCTTGTTCCTTCGTTCGTGGGAGAGAGAGAGAGAGAGAGAGAGAGAGAGAGAGAGAGAGAGAGAGAGAGAGAGAGAGAGAGACAGACAGACAGACAGACAGACAGACAGACAGACAGACAGACAGAGACAGAGACAGACAGGCATGCAGACATACAGGCAGACAGACAGACAGGCGCAGAGACGTAGACGTAGACGTCTTTTTGTTTGTTTGTTTGTTTGTTTTTTTATTTTCTTTTTTGTTTTTTGTTTTTTATTCGTAAAGGCCATAGCCCTTTCGATGGGGGTAAGTACATATCAAACCGCGCAATTCAACTCATTTAACTAGCTTAACACATAATTTACGGTCTTAACATATCATTTCGCATTCTAAATGCCTTATACAAATTCAAAGCGAACTGTTTAATTGTGTTTTCATTCAATGATGCCATTAACGTGATCAGTTTGAAGAAACAAGGTTTTCAAAGTACTTAGGTGGGATCAATTGCTGTCGAACAGCTTGTAGTTTAGAACAAGTGAGAACAAAATGAATTTCATTTTCATCACCTTCGCAACAGAGTGGACGTGTAAAATTACGATCATTCGAAGGCATGTAACGGTTAGAATGTACATAGATATCCGATACACCAAACCTGAATTTTGTAACAATATATTTAATATGTCTGTTAATCTGCATTGATAAACACCTTGGAATACAATGTGACAGATTTAACAATCTGTAGATATCAAACCGGTGACTGTTTTTTTTACATGGGAATTCCATCTTTGCCAGTTACAATCGATTAACCTTTGCCGAAACACGCGAATAAAACCATGTATGTCATCTACACCCTGATTCTCCCACACAACACCAAAACCAAATTCGTACAGTTTCAACCTAACTTTAGCAGCCCAATTACTCTTACCCCTAGCGTCTAGCTGAACTAAC
>CM065735.1:46819905-46822405 GCA_033310375.1 Conus canariensis | reverse complement strand
TTCTGAACCATGCCTAGTGAACCTATTACTAGAACAACCACTTTCGTACTAAATCCGGCATCATTAAGAGCATAGCAAAGAGGCATGTACTTTTGAAATCTGCTCTCAAAGCATGTTTGTATGAATGTGTCAAATGGGTTTGAAACCTCGATGACGAATGCCACCGAGTTTCGATGGTCGATGAAGCATAGATCAGGTTTCAGCCTTAGTAGATCTTCAACGCCGTTTATAGAGACAGGCCAATTTTGAAACACATCCACAAAATCCGTCGCAATGCGTTTCTGTAGCTCCTTTCTGATGATTACATGCATACATACATACATACATACATACATACATACATACATACATACATACACAGAACAAAGGGAGAAACTGGCGCTATATCCGTTTGTTTTGGTTTTCTTTCTTTTCTTTTCTTTCTATCCATCTTTCTTTCTTTCTTTTTCTTTCATTCATGTTCTTTCTTTCTATGTTTTCTTTCTCTCTTTCTGTCTGCTGTCTTTTTTTTTCTTTCCTTCCTTTGTTTCCCCATCTTCAGAGTCAGTTCAGTAGAAGGTCTTCTACGCCACTCATTTCGGCCCTCTGTTCACAGTACATTCTGGCTTGTCCTGTCGCACCTCTGGTAAAGTCAGTCCACGGGGAGCAGTCAATATCACGTCGTCGCGAGGCAACCATCCAGAGAAAACACTGTGCTGCTGTCGAGTCACTTCGGTGATGTTCAGCGGTGCCTGTTCTGATCCCACTTACCCAAGACACAACCGACTAGGTCCCCTACCGACAACAATGATTGTTTTGTAGCAGAGCCAGTCTGAGTGAGCGCGCTTCCTCTGGAGAGTGGCCATCACTTCTGTTCAACAACGGTCCCCATGAACATGCTGATACCGGCAAAATCAACAAAGGCATAGGCGTGGAGAGGAAACTGTAAATAATATCGCGATGAAGGCGAGGTATAAAGGGCCACTGAATTTCAGCTTGACAAAAATGCTGATCGAAGAGGACGAGGATGATGAAAAATGATGCCATGGAGTACTTACTTATGATCTGAGACTGCACAACATATCTATGCTCTACCCTTTCTTTTTACATTATATATCCCGGTGTCAGCCAGGCCCGAAGGATACAGACACCTGCTGTGTTGGTCAGAAAGTTTGTACCACACTACAAGAGGCTCATTCATTAAGTGGATGAAACTCAACTGTGCGGCTCCATATTTCCCAGCTGAATCCATGGCAAACTCATCCTTAGTAGGAGATGGTCGATGCCGAAAACTCTCACAAATGAAAACGGCTTTGATGGAAATCGAAACCAGGAATTTCTGGAATCCGCCACACAACCTCAGAGCCACTGCGGCTGAAACTGTTGTCAACCCAATCGAGATGCAACTGACGACATTTTCCCTCTTTCACAGCGACATTTCAACAAAGAAAACCTCATTGTCATATATGTATTACCGTTGCTGTGGCAGGGATATTGTATGTGCTATGAACAGGTTATCTCTCGACTGAGTGCTTCTGGAAATCAGGGAAGTCTGCTTCACGTTTATGGTTCTCCATTGCCATTCAGACTTTATATAGCTGGCAACTTCTTCCATCCCCATCATGTTGGGTTATATCTTATTACGTGCAGACACGTGGTCAAATTTATCACCCCCCCCCCCCCCCCACCTCCCTCATGTAAAAAGACGACAGGTTGCAATCAAACGCAACATAGGATCCAAACTGCACTCCGACATTCTTCTTATCCTGATGACACAAGACGATTTACCATTTGTTAGTATATGTGGTTTGATGTTTTCCCAAACAACAACAAAGGGTGAAACGTTTTTGTATCATCAAGGCTTTTTACAAAGTTGTCGCACACGAACTAGCAAATCCTTTAAATTTTTTTCTTCGTTTTTTGTGTGAAGAGAGTTATGAAATAAAAGAGAATAAACATGTTAAAGTGTTCGACGAGCAGTTTCAACATCAAGATAGTCGCGCCAAGCAGATTTGCATATCGATACTTTTTGTAATAAAAGCGGATATATTTGGGGAAGAAAAAAAAGATGTCGACTAGCAAAGGTTTTTAACCACAATACGATATTCAAAATTTTCTAATTTTTGGGGATGGTCCCTCATGTACTTTGTAATGAGACTGAGAAAAAAATATTTCAATTTAGGGTACATTTCACTCCAAAAGGGACGTTATGACTAATTTTTTTAATCCGTGGCTGGGAAACATGACGAACATTCTTTTGGGATGTCTTTAGTTCCTCGGGAAAAAAATAGTAATCCTTTTAAAACTCAACGTTCTCCCGGGTCTGTTGTGTTTTCGATCTTACAAAGATACGAAATTAATACGGCACTTGTGAACACATTTTTTCAAAGGATTTTTTGTTTTCATCATTACCGACCCGAACAAATAGGAAAAAGGGCAATGCCAAAGGGGGAATTTCTGGAAATAGGTAATAGAACAAGAGAAAAAAGGGAAACTTGATTCGGGGTGAGTCGATCAGGCA
>CM065735.1:46809814-46819805 GCA_033310375.1 Conus canariensis | reverse complement strand
AAAACACTTTACTAAATGAATCGAACAATTCCGACAATGTTTAGTACATTCCAGTAATTAATAAACAAACTCTATACATGTTTCTCTCTCTCTCTCTCTCTCTCTCTCTCTCTCTCTCTCTCTCTCTCTCTCTCTCTCTCTCTCTCTTCACACTGAGAGATAAATCAAGTTACAAATTCATATGAATAAATTCTTACAAGATTCCTCCTTCTTGCCGGAGAAAGAATACCTACATCCTCCAAGAATATAAAGTCATGGCCTTTTACATAACATTGGCCCAAGATCCAGACCAGGAGAATAAATCATTCATGCATTCATGATGCCATACCTGCATCAGAGGAAGCACTCGCCCCATACTGTCATGATGCCCTGTCTGCATCAGAAAACGTGCTGCCCCCTCGAACTCCCCTGTCACTGGAGAACCGATGAGACCCGACTCCTCTACCCAGGGTCTTCAACTGCTGGGGCTGAACTATTGGTGTGTTCCCCACACCATGGCCATCGTTAAACACCCGTCTCAGCTCTTAAGAAACAGATGCCATCGCAGCATCAGAGGAGGAATAGCTGACGGGGTGAAGGGTGAAGGGTGAAAGGCTGAAACACGAATAAGGTTCGTGTAAGTAACCTGCTTCCCAATTCAACATATGAATTCTTTCTTTCTCTTTTCTTAAGGTTTTCCCCTGTACCTTTCCCCAACTATCTATGGCTCACCAGGTAATCACTGGTCAGTGGTGAGGACCCCTTGACCAACGTCCTGACAGGTTCGAGTCTTTAGGCCATTTCCTGAGCTAAAACTAATTCTTTCTTCCCTCCTCCTAGTGAGCGCATACTCAGTGTTTAAAACACATGACCAGCACCTTACCAGCCCTTATTAAACTATCTCTCAGTAGTCATTTTCACCCAATGACCACCATTGTTTATTTCACTGAGTGATCCTCACAATTATTGGGGACGCCCGCTACACTAGTCAAGCCACATGATTATTCTTCCTTTTTAGTTGTGGCGTGGGGGAAATGATTCATATCACTAGGCTACATGCGATGGAGCGTCAAATGCCTTGATGTGAGGCTACATGACAAGACACCCCCCATCCTGGGGTGAAAAAAAAAAATCCCCAGAAAATGTTTTTAAAGATATACAACTTCACTAAAAACTCATCTTCAGCCATGAATCACAAAATGTGCGTCCATCACACATGATTCACTAGATTACTCAACGTTTAGAATCAACCATCATGATCCACCATGTTTCAAAAGGTCAGTCTTTCTAAAAAATAAAAAAAAAAGAAATTCATAATTCATCACCACATGTCACAAATAACATTTCACAAATCACATGGACAAAACAATCAGGGATATTGACAATTCAAAGTACAAATTGTGTTTATATGTTAAGATGTGAAGCACTTTTTTCTCTTTATCTTTGTCTCACATCATATGTTTCAAAAACCCTCATGAAAATGAGAATATTCCCAAGTGTAAATGTTTCTCAAGAGACATGTAAACAAAATAAACATAGCTTTTTTTTTCCCCACATGTAATGTTATAGTCCATTGAAAAGTGAAACATATTTCCCATTGTTGACAATGGACTAATAAAAACAATAGGTTTGTGTCACAACACAATCAAAACATGTCTGTATACATTTCTAAAGTGTTCCTTGCTTGTGACACATATACATTCACCTTCACAAGCAAGTTAGACATAAATAGTACATGATGATTTTTTCATTGTTTACAAAGGAATAAAGCAAAGAATAGATGTGTAATACATCAACATCAAGTAGGTTTTGCTTGTAAAACATATAGTCACTTCAAAAGCAAATTAAGCATAAATACCACTTGATTTAAATAGTCAGTAGCATACAATTCACTGTCAAATGTGAGCACACCGTGATCATAAAGAAAGACAAAACAGCAGAAACAGTCTTTCCCTTGAAGACAGTTACATCTGTCCATGAATATTCATGCACGTGACAACAAATCTGCCATGACATGTTGTGTTCCAGGCACTGTTTCAATAGTAAATTTGAATTCCTGCAATGCCAAAGACCACCTTAATAATCTGTTGTTCTTAGTCTTTGACGATTGCCAGAACGTCAATGGCCTGTGGTCGGTCTGTAACCGAAACTTTGTTCCAGTCAAGAACCTGGCGAACTTCTCACATGCCCATACAATAGCCAAGCACTCTCTCTCTCTCTCTCTCTCAATAGTGGAGTATTTCTCCTGTGTCTTTGAGAACTTTTTTTTTTTACTGGCGTATTGTACGGGAGTACAAAGCATTCTTTTCCTGCAAAAGTACCGCTCCCATTCCTTTGGAACTGGCATCGGTTCTCAAAATAAAGTCTTCTGAGAGGGAGGGTAACAAAAGAACAGGAAATGAGTTGAGGTGTTCTGAACACACTCCAAAGCCTTCTGGCACTCATCAGACCACGCAATACTTTGGTTCTTCGTCCCTTTCGTCAATTCAGCCAAAGGGGCCGTCAGGGACGCAAAGTGGGGTACATATCGTCTATAGTAAGACAATAATCTGATGCGTGACCTGATCTGTTTCTTTGTAGTGGGTTTGTGTAAGGATAAAATCTTTTCCACTTTCCTTCCTTCTGGCATCATTTTCCCCACTGAAATAGTGTGACCCAAAAACTCGGGAGTTTGAAAATCGGCACGGATTTTGGATGGTCTCACAGTTAGACCAAAACTTCGGAGTTTGGAAAAAAAACAGCTCGTAAGTTAGAAAGGAGGTCACTCCATGACTTTGTAGCCAACAAAATATCGTCAAAAAAATGACTGCACCACATTCATGCAGTTTCAGGGCTCGCATCATTCTGGCAAAAGAAGCTGGGGCATTTTGCAAGCCGAATGGGATTTTCGTCCATTGGAAAAGTCCCAAAGGTGTTTGAAATGCTGTCTTTTTCTTGTCAGCTTCAGCCATTAGGATCTGCCAGTATCCTTTAGTTAAGTCTACTTTCAAAAAATAATTTCCTTCTGAGAGCTGACACAGAAGTTCTTCAATGTCTTGGATGGGCTCCACATCGAACACAGTGATCTTGTTTAATTTCCTGTAATAGATGCAAAACCGCACCGAGCCATCAGGTTTGTCCACCAATACAACTGGTGAGCTGTACGGAGATGTAGAAGGTTCTATGACCTTTAAATCCAGCATCACTTTGATTTCTCTCTCGACAACCTCTTTTTTTTTGCAAACGGGAGGGGGTATGGTCTGGTTCGCACTGGTATTTCAGTAGTTAACTGAATACTATGGGGTTCAATACCTGTCACTGTACCTGGGGTATCTGTCAACACATCCTGAAAGTCTTTCAAAATTTCTTTGAGCTGTTCTGTCTGACTTGCAGACAAATCATTCGACAGAACCACATCATTATAGGTTTCACCTTTGAGAGAGTAGGAAGGGGTACAACATCATCTGCACTGGTAGATGTTAACAATCCTGCATTTGCTGTTTTCACAACCTTTGATCTGTCCCTGTACGTTACATTGGGTACAAAATCGTCACTGATAATATCTGTCATGTTGACATCAGTTTTTGACATAGGACATATCCATTCAACTGACTGGTTGATGACAACATTTGTACGCTCAACATACTTCTTCAACATGTTGACGTGGAATACCTTCTCAGTGTTTGCCATTTTGATCTTATGATTAACTGCAGAAAGTTTTTCGACCACCTGAAAAGGACCCTTCCACATAACACGATGTTTGTTGTGTTCATCAGTGAGTAGTACAAGGACTTTATCCCATACACTGAGGGAATGTGCCTTTACTTTTCTATCTGCAAAGACCTTGTGTACATCTGTTTTTCTATCAGCTGACTGTTGAGCAAGCTCACATGAATCCTTTAAACGATTATGCAGTTCATAAACGTATTGGTAGACAGTTTTACTGTCAGGTATGTCCGTCTTATTTGTCCATTGTGTGATAAGTAGATCCAAAGGACCCCTTGGTGAATGTCCGAAAAGAAGTTCGAATGGTGAGAATCCCAGTGTTTCGTTCAGCATTTCCGTGTACGCGAAAAGCAAAGCCGGTATGAAACGATCCCATTCCTGGCGTTCCTGCCTTGCGACTTTTCTCAGCATGGACTTTAACGTTCCATTGAATCGTTCAACCATGTCATTCGATTGGGGATGATATGGCGTGGTTGAAATGGAGGAGATTGACAACAGTCTGTAAATTTCTCTCATGAGGTCGGAAATGAATTGCGTTCCACAATCCGAGAGAATTTCGTCTGAAGACCCACTCTGGAAAAAATCGCAAGTAGGGCTTCAGCGACAGACGCTGTATCAATTTTCTTCAGTGGAATTGCTTCTGGATACCTTGTCGCTGTATCCACCAAAGTTAGGATATAGCGATAACCGGAAGAAGACGGTGGGAAAGGCCCAACAAGATCAATAGCTACCTTCTAAATTAGGGACAAACAACAATTAAAAAAAAAAAAAAAACTAGCAAATCTCAGAGTCAGAAAGAAGAGAGAAGTCCTCACTCGCACTGAAAACAAATCCACTCACACACACACACAAATAGAAAAGAAAACAAATGCAAACATTACACGCCATAAATAATTAACTAATTTCTTTTTTTTCCCCTTCCCTCAAACCCTTGAGGGCACAAATCAAAATCCTTTTTTTCAAATGAAAATAGATCTCTCTCCAAACAGAAATCTTTTTCTCTTTTTTTTCAGGGGGAACAAAAAACAATGGTAGCTACATCGGGGTCACCACTGTCACTCTTGCACACACGCATTCATGACAGCATTTACTCCATACGCACACGCAATCCTTCCAGTCAACCAAAAGGCGCACTACAGAATGTTTTTTTATTCTCCCCCTCTCCTCCGAGGAAAACACTTTACTAAATAACTCGAACAATTCCGACAATGTTTAAAACATTCCAGTAATTAATAAACAAACTCTATACATGTTTTCTCTCTCTCTCTCTCTCTCTCTCTCTCTCTCTCTCTCTCTCTCTCTCTCTCTCTCTCTCTCTTCACACTGAGAAAATAAATCAAGTTACGAATTGATATCAATAAATTCTTACAAGATTCCTCCTTCTTGCCGGAGAAAGAATACCTACATCCTCCAAGAATATAAAGTCATGGCCTTTTACATAACATTGGCCCAAGATCCAGACCAGGAGAATAAATCATTCATGCATTCATGATGCCATACCTGCATCAGATGAAGCACTCGCCCATACTGTCATGATGCCCTGTCTGCATCAGAAAACATGCTGCCCCCTTGAACTCTTCTGTCACTGGAAAACCGATGAGCTCCGATTCCTCTACCCAGGGTTTTCAATTGCTGGGGCTGAACTATCGGTGTGTTCCCTACACCATGGCCATCGTTAAACACCCGCCTCAGCTCTTAAGAAACAGATGCCATCGCAGCATCAGAGGAGGAATAGCTGACGGGGTGAAGGGTGAAGGGTGAAAGGCTGAAACACGAATAAGGTTCGTGTAAGTAACCTGCTTCCCAATTCAACATATGAATTCTTTCTTTCTCTTTTCTTAAGGTTTTCCCCTGTACCTTTCCCCAACTATCTATGGCTCACCTGGTAATCACTGGTCAGTGATGAGGACCCCTTGACCAACATCAGGACAGGTTCGTGTCTTTAGGCCATCTCCTGGGCTAAAACTAATTCTTTCTTCCCTCCTCCTAGTGAGTGCATTCTCAGTGTTCAAAACACATGAACAGCACCTTACCAGCCCTTATAAACTATCTCTCAGTAGTCATTTTCACCCAATGACCACCATTGGTTTTTTTCACTGAGCAATCCTTATTATTATTGGGGACGCCCGCTACACTAGTCAAGCCACATGAATATTCTTCCTTTTTAGTTGTGGCGTGGGGGAAATGATTCATATCACTAGACTACATGTGATGGAGCGTCACATGCCTTGACGTGAGGCTACGTCACATGACATACAATTATGGAAATAACATAATTAAAACGCAGGAGAACTCTATCTTGGTTAAGTTGTTTGGTTAGTATGACAACAGCAAATGGCAGACACACCTGGCAAACATACCTGGCAGACCCATTGTCTCTGCCTGCAGCTGTCCCACTGAACACATTTCACAGTACTTAGACTTTCTCCACCAACCCATAGTACAGAGCCTCCCCACACACCCCAAAGACAGAACACATACACACTCAACATGATCAATTCATGCTATACAGACCCCAATTTTCAACCCGGCCTTCTCTTCAAACTTGACGTGGTGTCACTCTACACCTCTATCCCCCATGCTGATGGACTGGAGGCCCTCACATTCTTCCTCAACAAACGGCTCCCCAACCAACAACATCCTCCCACCACTACACAGGTCAGACTTGAAGAATTAGTCTTCACTCTCAACACATTTCAGTTCAACAATCGCACATTCTCACAAATTAGTGGTGTTGCTATGGGCACCAAAATGGGACCATCATATGCCTGCCTCTTCATGGGACATTTGGAACACCGCCTGCTAACCACATACACAGCCCCCACACCGGAATTATACAAAAGGTACATTGATGATGATTTGGGAGCCACATCCATGCCCAAACAAGATCTCCTCAACTTCCTCAACTTTGCCTAGACCTTCCATCCCTCCATCCAACTAACCTACACCATTTCACAGTCAGTCAGCTTCCTGGACATCACCATCTCCCTCGAAGATGGCCTACTCAAAACTTCCATTGTCTGCAAACCCACTGATGCACACGCATACCTAGACTACACATCCTCCCACCACCCATACACTAAAGACAGCTTTCCATACTCACAGTTTCTCCGTCTTCACAGACTTTGCTCCAGCAAAGAAGACTTCCATACACAAGCAGCCACAATGTCAGAATTTTTCACAAAGCGTGGATACCCCACTTGCATCATCAACGAAGCTCTCAGCCGCACCACAGCCATATCCAGAACATCTGCTCTGGAAACCCAGCATTCAAAGGAGACAGACAGACCGACCGCATTCCTCCTCTTCCACCCACACAGCCTTCCCATTTGCAGGATTCTCAAATCCAATTGGCACATTGTACAAAACCACAAACCTGCCTTCCATACCAGACTCTTGTTTATCTTGTTGATAAACAAGAGTGTGCGGAAATCTTTCCTTGATATGTGTTTAAGGGCTGTTACTGTTAGTAATGAATAATTTTATGAAGGGAAATACTTCTCTGAAATGTAGTGAGTATGTGAAATGAAAAAAAAAAAATTCTTATCGTGATGGAAGAGACATGAAATGAAAAAAAAAACATTCTTATCTTGATGAAAGAGACGAAAGCAAATCATTTTCTATATGCTATGATTGTATTCTTGGTTTATCGTAAAAAAAGTCTATGTGGAAATCCCTCCTCCTTGGGATATTGTATGGAAAGTGTGTGGATTTGGCTATGGGTATTTTTCCACAAGTTCTGGTTAAATATGAAGTAACTTTTGGTTCCGAATATGGTTAATAAGCATGATGAATAATAGCCATGTTATAGTAGGCTAGATAATCGAGGTAGTTATCAGTTCCCCCAGGTAAAGTCATTGTCCTGGTGTGACCGGGAACTGGCTGCCACTACTAGAGGGTCTGGGCGTAGCCAGAGTCTACCCCTTGTCTCCACCCGGCTGAGGATGTGGGGAGGTCGACGTGAGAGTCGATAGTAACCCGACCTGCCACTGCGCCCGGGTCTGGGGCGTAGCCGAGTCTACCCCTGTCTCCACCCTGCTGAGGGTGTGGAGAATTCGACGTGTGAGTCGACAGTAACCCGACGTGCCAGTTGTGCCAGAGCCGCCGCTGCTGCCGAGTCAGAGCCGCCGCTCTTGAGGTATTTGAGCCAGCGACGTGTTGGGCCAGTCGTACCAGAGCCGTCGCTTCTGCTGTACCAGAGCCGTCGCTTCTGCTGTACCAGGGCCGTCGCTTTGTGGTGTTAGAACCAACGTCTTATTTTGTGTTTGAGCCACAGCTCTTGTGTTGGAGCCGTTGCTTCTGTTGCGGACAGAGCCATCGCTTCGGTTTTGTGTAGACTCTGCGAGCTGCTCCTCCTGACTGTGTGAGTCCCAGGAGAGAATTTCTTCCACAGCATTCTTCACGAGAGACTTGCGACGTCTGTGGACTGTCGTGTTGAGCCCGACGTGGCCAAAAGAAAATAATAATACATATACATATTTATATCGTGGATTGTACGCCTAGGGTTATGGCGTGCGTTATTCTACTGAATTGATATTGTTGTGTATTGCTGTGTTTTTGTGTATTTGTGTTTTGATGGCTCGGCCAGCATAAAAAAAAGAAAGAAAACTTCGACTGGTTGCCTGGCTGTCTACGTTTGGAATGTGTGTGTGTGTGTGTGTGTGGGGGGGGGGGGGGAATTAAAAATTGTACAGGCATCCGAATTTCTGTGAGTCAGACAATCAGACACACGCACCAACGCATCCGTAACATACAGACGCTGCTCTTTGTATGGTGAGGGTCACAAGCATCCATTGCGACAAAGAAAAATATTCAATAAGACCCTTTCCACTTTGCACGACCAGTTACCCATATTTCGGATCCTTGGTATATCAAATTGTGCATGGATCTATTTCCCTAAAGGACATAAACCATCACCAACAGGTCAGAGCACGCCCGAACTTGGAATAGCAAACCAATACTGGATCCACGAAGACGATAATATGATCACAATTGTTATAAGATGTCCGAAGATACCAAGCACAAAAATAGCAGGCTCACCATTTTTTTCGACCAGTTTGTATGCTTTTCTATATGGTTGGTATAGATCATTGCATGAATCAGAATCCTCAGCATTATTATCATCATCCCTAACGATGCTGGGATACTTTTTTTTTTTTTCGCGCCATATGTGTAGCTCTTAAATGGCAGAAAGATACTTCTACTTTCCTATTCTGTGTTTATTTTGTACAAGAAGATCAGCATATCAAGATGGCTGGACACACACACACACACACACACACACACACACACACACACACACACACACACACACACACACACACACACACACGCACACACTGCTCAGAAACGGTAAAACAAGTGCATATCTGATAAATTGGACATGACTGAATAATTAGTAATCAGGAGTATCGTCTTTTACACACACACACACACACACACACACACACACACACACACACACACACACACACACACACACACACAACCCACTATTAATCTATTTGTCTGTTCCTTATTTATATTGATTGCACTTTGCTACTGGTACATTCGTGAAATATTTTGAGTGCATTTCCATGACTTTTTTTTTTCTTTAAATGAAATTTTACTCGGACACCCAATTGTCATGGTTTCCAATTTGCTTTTGAGTGTCAGTCAATATAATGTACAAGGAGCAAAGCTTATGTATTACTTGTCACAGCCAACACACGTAGTCAATCTCCCATTAACATACTAATGAACATTCATCAACAACTTTCTTTTTTCTCCAGGTACCTACCCGCCCCAGTGAAAATCCATTACTTAAATTCATACAGTCACAATTTTGGTTTGAGCGTACTCGTTTAAAAAAAAAAAAAAAGAAAAAACCAGGAGTGCTTGGCTGGATTATTGTTACAGTTCTTCACCTGTCTTATATTGGTGTCTTGCTCTTGCTTAGAAATAACATAACTACTTTTTTGCAGACATTGTGTTACGCATGTAGCTGACAATACTGTAATGTTACGTTTCACATGCCACACATAATGCCCAACGTAACGCATGAAATATTTCATGCACTTAGCTCATATCGCAGCCCATATTTCAGCATTTCGCGCGATAGATCCAGATAGCATTACTGTATTTGTTTTATATACCATATACCAGCATATTATTTATTATACTTGAGTTTTAGATATTTGGTTTAATTACATATTTGCTGTCATGAACTTAAGTAATGTCACTTTTTTTTTTCTAGCTGTCTTTAAAACTAATCTTACATTATCCAAAAAGTAACTACAGTGGGCTGTTTAACCAAGAATTCATTATC